>OZ007587.1:410554423-411754423 GCA_963931845.1 Maratus michaelseni
CAAAGCCGAAACGTTCTCAGGTTTGAATCTGAAATATTCTTCAGGTTTGTCATGAGATGTATAGTTCTTCTTCATCAATTCGTCCAAAGGATCAACTTGACAAAGAATCTGTATGACTAAGAAAAATGTCAAAGTTTACTTAAGCCTCTCTTGAACATGTTAGAAAACTTTTAAACACCAGTCTACTGTTCTTTGATTACTGATTGATGTAAACTTCGTAAAGCTGAAAAATGAAAACATCAGCATGTTTTACAGCAGAAGACAATCTTATTCAGATTTGTGCAGGTATTTTAAAAGTGGCGATATACTGCCGAATAAAAATTAAAAAAATAGCCAGTCCAAGTATAAGTTAATTTTTTTAAATTCCAGCGAGCAGATTTAAAATAAATGATAATATTTCTCAATATAACATTATAAAATTAACCCTTTCCGGTACAGACAAATTCTGTTCGTAAAATGCGAAATTACTGACTGACACCGGAATTTACAAACAACTTTTTTAGAAAATAAGAACTCCTTATTTTAAGCTTTCATTTTATAAGCAAAATTTTATTAAAATATTCTTGGTGCCGAATGCAAGTTTGGAATTAAAATTAGGTGTGCCCGGAGTGGGACCACTGTGCCGGAAAGGGTTAACAGAGATAAGGGTCACCAAACTCTGATCAATGTGTTGTTATTGCATTCGTGTAAACTCGTCTTTTCTCGTAAGTACTGGCAACAGTTGGTCCCATCGAAGTCTCTGCTGAAAAAGTTTTACGTTTAAACTAGTCTAGTTAAAAATCTCTGAAATGGAATTAGAAGAGATTGTTATCGAATTGCGTTTTAGAACGATTTTCGTCTTATCAGGTATATTTGTTAAGTTATCCTTCCGTCATTGGGACCATGAAAAGGTTTGTTTACGAAAAGATTCCGTATTCACAAAAAACCTGCCAAGAAGGAATCACGACTGGAAAAAGTTTCACAGTTTTTATTGTTGTTGTATCAATTATTCAGTACACTAGTTCTTCGTTCGGGGGGGGGGGGGGGTCCGGACCCCCTGGACCCCCCCCCCCCCTTGGCTACGCCACTGGTTGTAATGTAATGAAAATCTTCTAAGAGACTCTGTAAACGAAACGTATATGCTTCAATGCCGCTTTACAATAGCGAGGATGTAGTAACATATTTGAATATCTTGTGTATATAGCCAATTTGACATAAGTTATGCAATTTACTATTGTTTTTCCTCTGTGTTAAGTACAGAAATCATGTACTTCAACGTAAAAATTCGCTAATTACAAAACTTTTTAGTCTTATTAAAAAATCTTTTGAGTTACCCTGTAAGTGTAAACGAACAGTAAATTCTACAATTCTGTTTTACAATAGGAAGCTAACTTAGGTCGTTCGTAGTAACATATTTTAACATCATGCGCATACGTTCTTTTTGAAAAGAGTTAGACCATTTAATATTCTTTTTGCTTCATCTTAAGTATAGGAATAAATCACTTTAAAGTGGTATACATAAAAAACTAATTAATATTTTTACACGAAATATTAAACATTTGAACTACTCATAAAAACAATTCAACTGCTGCAAACCGCCTAAAAATCGGATAATTACACAACTCTTTAGCCCTATATCAAAAGATCTTTTGTGAGACCCTGTAAACGAACCTTAAATATTACGATTTTTTATAATAGGAAGCTTACTTGGGTCGAGTGTAATAACATATCTTAATATCATGTGTATACGACCATTCCTAAAAGAGTTGGGTCATTTATTATTTTTTTGCTCTATGTTAAGTATAGGAATCAATAACTTTAAACTGATATAAATCAAAAATTAATTAATATTTTTACATGAAACTTACAAAGGTTTGAACTACTCATAAAAACGATTCAAATAACGTAAACCGCGTAAAAATCCGATAATTACACATTGCTGTAGCCCTGTCAACAGTTTTTTGCTCTATATGTTAAGTATAGGAATCAATAACTTTAAACTGATATAAATCAAAAACTAATTAATATTTTTACATGAAACTTACAAAAGTCCGAACTACTCATAAAAACGATTCAAATAACGTAAACCGCGTAAAAATCCGATAATTACACATTGCTGTAGCCCTGTCAACAGTTTTTGGTCTGAACAAGATTTAAAAAGTGCAAAAAACAGCACTTTTAAAATCGCATTTACTGAAAACCTATTCGTCGGATTTTGCTTTACTTTTGAATTCTTAGTCCCTTGGTACGCCCCATTCCATAGAATCAAGAATTTTGTTTCTATCATAAATAGAACGCGAGATATAGATGTGTCAAAAATCCGTTTTGTCCCGTCCGCAAAATATAAACTAGACAGAGTGCTAAAATTTTTTTGTAAAATCGTTTGGCACCCATTGGCGGAAATTCCTTTCATTTACGGTTCAATGCATTGCTGTTTCTTATGCTTGGCGAAAAACTCTGTCGAGTTTCTATGATCTGTCAATCCACCCCCGTCCCCTTTCCTTGCCCCTCCCCCTAAATCATAACTTTTTAAATTATGATCAGATTTGAACGTTCAAATCTGACCATAATTGCAAGGAAAGAGGACGGGGGGAGGGGGGGGGAGGAGACAATATTGACAGATACAACTTAACCAACGAGCATCTTGAGTAAAGTGGCTCTAAACCAAGAATGGTGTGTTTCAACTGGGAAAAAAGCTAAAAAATTTGATTATTGTTCATAAATAGTGATGACAAACAGTTGCAGATATAATACCAATGTTTATTTTTTAACCAAATGAATCGGGAAGAATGTCGGAAAAGGTTCCGTTCAAATCTGACCATAATTTAAAAAGTTATGGTTTCGGGTGAGGGGATAGGAAGGGTAACAGGGGGGAGGAGACAATATTGACAGATACAACTTAACTAACGAGCATCCTGAGTAAAGTGACTCTCAACCAAGGATGGTGTGTTTTAACTAGAAAAAATATTAAAAAAAATATTATTGTTCATAAATAGTGATGACAAACAGTTGCAGATATAATACCAATGTTTATTTTTTAACCAAATGAATTGGGAAGAATGTCAGAAAAGGTCCCGTTCAAATCTGACCATAATTTAAAAAGTTTTCATTTCGGGGGAGGGGAGGGACAAAGGAAGAGTAACAGGGGGCAGGAGACATTATTGACAGATACAACTTAACTAACGAGCATCCTGAGTAAAGTGGCTCTCAACCAAGGATGGTGTGTTTTAACTAGAAAAAATATGAAATTTTTTATTATTGTTCATAAATAGTGATGGCCAACAATTGCAGATATAATATCAATGTTTAGTTATTAAGCAAATGACTTGGGGAGCATGTCAGAAAAGGTCCCGTTCAATTCTGAACATAATTAAAAAAGTTATGATTTCGGGCGAGGGGGAGGAAACAATATTTACAGATACAACTTAACAAACGAGCATCCTGGAGTAAAGTGGCTCTAAACCAAGGATAGTGTGTTTTAACTGGGAAAAAAGCCGAAAATTTTTATTATTGTTCATAAATAGAGGCGGCAAACAGTTGCAGCTATAATACCTAATACCAATGTTTATTTATTAACCAAATGACTCGGGAAGAATGTCAGAAAAGGTCCCGTTCAAATATGTGCGTAACTAAGAAAGTTATGATTTGGGGGGGGGGGGGGGGGGGTAGGAGAAAGGGGACGAATTTGAAAAATATAACTTAATACACTAACTGGCTTCGTCCGCTAGCGGGCATCTAATTTACATCGGAGCCTCGAATCTTGTAAAACCTCGAACCGAACTAAACTCGGGATTAGACTTTTCTGAACTAAGTTACCATAAATTTAGGACATTATGAATAGTTATATATAGTACTTCAAAAATATTTTATATTTAACTTTAAATTTACAAAAAATTATTACTTTTACATTATTTATAACCTTTTATATTTTATTATTGTTATGTAATTGTATTAATTGTTTCAAATCTAATAAACAGGCGCCTCCTGCGGTGGGGGTTGGAACCGATGGGTGCTATCGGTGTCGGGTAGCGTTTATTTTTCCCCTCGTGGACTTATTGTTCCTATACCTAACGGGTGGCTGTCCACGAGTGGGTGATTTCTGTCCCCGCTGCCTTCGGCATCGGATGACCCCATAATTTGCACATCTAATAGTGTAAACCTCTAACAGAACGAACTCCGACCCGGATCCCCGCTGCCCTCGGCACCGGATAATCCCTTAATTTGCACATCGAATAGTATAAACCTCTAACTGAACGAACCTCCAGTTCGGGTCCCCGCTGCCTCCGGCACCGTATAATAGTCGTGCTGCGCACGCGCTGCAATATCCACGTTCCACCACAGGTGGCGCAATCTGCTCTACACGAACTTCGGGCACTGAAATCGTTAAGGCTATAGATGTCGAGTCGGCACCGTATAACGGTCATAACATGAATAAGCGTGATTATGCGTTGACAGACCTTTCTTACAATATATCACATGATCGGTGTGTGCAAAATGTACAAAAGTACCCCCCGTTGGGGGACAAAGAGTGGGGATGGTCACCGGAGATTAATAATATGATTAAGATATCACAGACCTTTCCAACGATATATCACATGAGGGGTATTGGTAAAATTTAGAAAAAGGCCCCCTTGGGGGTGCAAAGTGGGGGGGATTGACACCTCAAAATGCATAATATGATTAAGCATACACAGACCTTTCCAGCGATATATTACATAAGGAGTATCGGCAAAATTTAGAAAAGTGCCCCCCTTGGGGATGCAAAGTGGGAGGATTGACACCTCAAGATGCATAATATGATTAAGGGGCCGTCCATAAATGATGTCACGCTTGGAAGGGGGGGAGGGGGGTTCATGAAATTGTGACAGTTTGTGACAAGGGGGTTGGAGGGGGTAAGAAGAAGTGTGACATCACACATTTTGGTTAAAATAAAATCATTAAAATCAGCAGATTAAATTTTGAAGTTATTTTGAAATTACCATAATTTGAGTGTATTTTTTAATCAGACTAAAACAGCTTCCACGTGATTTGTTTTTACTTATATTCCTCTCTTTAAAAAAAAAAAATATATAAATATTTTATTACTAATTGCATTATTTTATTGTATATTAATTATGTTTTTGTCGTAAATCTTAATCTTATTTTATACAAAATAAATATACAAATAATTTTTATTGTTATGCTCACAAATGTCATTAAAACTTATAGTTAAAGTTGAAAAATAAAATTTGAAACATGATCTATAATGTAGTGCTTTGTTTCTGAACTCCAAGTATATGTCTCTGTAATATAGCGTGACATGTGACAAGGGGAGGGGGTATGGTGAAGTGTGACTAACGGGGGGAGGGGGATAAAAATTATTGAAAAAAAGTGTGACATCATTTATGGACAGCCCCTAAGCAGTCACAGACCTTTCCAACGATATATCACATGAGGGGTGTGTGCAAAATTTAGAAAAGTACCCCCTTGGGGGGCAAAGTGGGGGAACGGACACCGGAGATGCATAACATGAATAAGCGGTCACAGGCCTTTCGAACGATATATCACATGAGTGGTGTCGGCAAAATTTAGAAAAGAGCCCCCCCCTTGTGTGGGCAAAACACGCTCCCCCCCCACCCCATAATCTTTGACGCGGCCTCATTTTTTAAATTTATGTTATGTGTTATAAAATATCGTAAACTTTCAAACAGATTGCCTTATTATATTTCTTAATATTGTTCGTGCCCCTCCCCCCTCTCCCCCACCCGAAATGTGATGAGAATCCCTTATTTATACGAAATTTGAGAGCAACAGCTGCTCATCTCTGCTGCTAAAATAATTAAAGAGAAAGAATAAATATATGGAATTTAGTGCTAGAGAGATCGATCTATAATCTATTAGATTTCCGTTAGGCGCTATCCTCTGATGGTGATAAGATCGATCTGCAGTGACGATTTGAAAGAAAATTAACGAACGATAATATTCGTAGAGACATCGATAAAAAAATTGATAAAATCGATCTGGCCATAGTATCGATTAAAAAGATCGATGTCACCCATCACTACTGTGCTATGTTTCCATTTTCTGACTAAGTAAAGAGCAATCTGTTCATTTCAAACTTCCATTATTATTACTAGGGAATCTAAACATGGGATTCCCCGGTTACAGTGCGTAGGTGAAAACTATTTTTTTCTAACTATACTATAGATTTTTTTGTATTTAATATATTTTTTAGATTGTCCATTAACACCACCAAAAAGCATTTTTATATTAAAATTATCATAATGTATCGAAATGCGCATTTTTGATTTTAATATTTTCAACTATTTCAGCTCATAGTTCGATTACATGTCTGTTAAATTTGTGTTTTATTTATATTATATTAATTTTTGTTTATTTGTTGATCGAGTTTTAATTTCGTTTTGGAATATAGCCAGAAACAAATGCTGAACTATTTATATTGTTTTAAGTGAAAACAGATTAATCTTTTGTAATCGGGCTGCACACGATAGAGAAAAGATTTAAAAGTAATTTATGTATGAAAATTATTTTAAAACCCATAAACAATCAGTAAACTGATTTCAGTTTTCTAACAAATTATATTTGAAAGTACACCCCCCCCCCCCTCCCTATTTGGCGGTGAAAAATTTTTAATTAGTCTATTACATATGTTAAATTTGTGTTTTATTTTATTTTATTTATTTTTTTATTGATGAAATTTTAATTTTGGTGTGGAAAATTACCCAGAGACCAAAGCTGAACTATTTATATCGTTTTAAGTGCAAATGGGTTATTGTTCTTCCATAATGAAGTCCGCACACGATGGAGATAGATTAAAAAATTAATCCTTGAAAATTTTTAAAAACCGCAATGAGTAAATTGTGATACAATTTTCAAACAAACTGAATTTGAAAGTACATTTTTTTACCTATATTACGCTGTAAAAATTGAAAATGTGTCATGTTTTGAAGTTAAAAAAATTGCAGTAGCGGAAATTGCAAAACTGAAATTTAATCGCCAGGTGTTGCCAATCTAAAGAAATATGCTTGAAAATTATTTTTAAAGCCATTATAAATCAGTCAATTAAAATACAGTTTTCAAACAAATTGCATTTAAAAGTAGATTTTCCCCCCTATATAACGGTGTAAAAATTGAAAATGTGTGATAATTAGGAGAAAAAAAAAAAAAAAAACTGCAGTAGCAAAAATTGAAATTTTATCATCAAGTGTTGCCATTTGCAAAATGACACCAGCGTTGCACATGGACATGTTTGTTCTTTATAATATATAGCTTATTACATCCCCCAGAAAACTTAACTATAACAGCAGTTTTAAAATACCTTTTAATACATAGATTACAGTAGAGTCCCGCTATTTCGAACCCAGCTATTCCGAAAACCTGCCTATTCCGAACACAGATCAGACAATTACTGATTTTTTTAAGCTTTAAAACAGGAAAAATTAAAAAAACGTTCATGAAAAAACGTACATTTATTGTTATACAAAGAAGTTAAACAGAGACATATATAGAGCTTAATCTTGATGAAAATAGCTGAAACCAAATTGAAATGAAAGCTGGTTACTTACAGTACATGTCGGCCCCATTTATAAAATTCTGTAGAATCATTTTTAATCACTGCTAAACACAAAAAATAACTAATTTACACACACTTAAGAAGTAAAGTCAGTGATTTTTTCTAACGAAGAACACTGAATCGACTTGAGGATGCAATGTTCCGCTATAGCAGCATGAACATAACATCATTTGTTGTTGAATAAGCATGTTGTTCGACGTAGCATAAGGCGAGGTCAAGAGCATTTGCCGCGTCTGTATGTGATATGAGTTCAGTTTGAGCGTTAACCTCCTCCTCATCTCAGCTGATGAGTCCTGGACCATTGCTATGATGTCTTCGTCTCCGTACTGCTGTGGCCTTTCTCGTCAATAGCAGTACACTCCTCAACACAGCTTTCTTTTGCGTCTTCACAGCCAGGGATTTTCTTGACTAGTGGAAGAAGGTGACAGTCTTTCACTGGTGTAAAAGTTGTTTCAACAAATTCCAATGTAAGCCAGAGTGATAGGTAGGGTGGGTGGGGTGATGAGTGGTCGCAGGTCATTGCCCTTCCGTTCCCACTTTCACTGAACCTGTTCACTACGAGCCGATCAACGCTGCATAGAGTTGACACTCGCAGATGTCCCTGCACTTAATTTACGCCTTAACAAGTCAATACATTGATTATTATTAATGAAATCCGCCTATTCCGAATTCCCGCTAAACCGAACAGTGATCGGTCCCAATTCGTTCAGAATAGCAGGACTCTACTGTATATATGTTTCATGAACTCAAACGGCAACTTCTTCAGATCAAAATGATAAATAAAATTTTCTCGCAAAGTTTTTGAAAATGATAAAACATAAATCACGAGATCACATGTCCAATGTAAGCAGATGCTTAAATTGGTCTAACTGGAAACTTGAAAACTTCTATTGCTTTTTTTAATTTGTAAACCATCGCGTGCCAAATTATAGGTAATTCAAAAAAAAACTGATTTGTTGCAAATGTTTCGTTACGCAAATATATTTCTACTAGAGGCCCCCTACTCACTAACGCTCAGGAACCCCATGAATTGCGAAGCAATTCACATTACATTTGCTTTGCGGTCCCAGTTCACTTCGTTCGCCTCTTTTTGTTTTTGCAGCAACTCAAGCCGGAATAAGTACTACCATAAATCATTTTAACATATGACAATGACAATATTTTTTAATGTAAAAAAGTAATTGAAAACTTTGTTGAAAACACAATTAAAAATGCATTTAATTCATGCTACCAATGGACGAAAATCATTTAACACATTGACGGACAGTAGGAACAAGTGAAGTTCGAAAATTGACACTGGGCTTCTACTTGTACGCCGGTAAATGCACATTTGTGCTGCTATAGCCGTCATGCTACATAGTGAACTTCACTTTGACGGCTATAGCCGCAAGTGTCCGTCAACGTGTTAAATACCATGAAAAACTGATCTTGGAAATACAATTAGTTTAAAATTCCTTGCACCTATAATATTTTACAGCACAGCTTAAATTCATTAAAAAAAAAACACTATGTGAGAGAAAGATAGTTTATATGTATCATCAATCATTGTTTAAATTTCTTTCAACATTTTACTGTTGTAATTGATTATAGATTTTTGCAAAATAAATTATTTTTTACTTTATAAAGATAGCAACAGATGGCAGCAGGTGCGATCTAGAAAGTTGGTATTTTTATTCTCTCTGATTTTCGTGTGAGTGAAATTCGTAAATAAATTCTAAATAACGGTTGAGAATTCATTTCAAATTAACGATATTGCTCATAATTAAAATCAGGAATCATCTCAAATGCTTTGAATTATATGCATGTTAGGTTATTTTTAATAATTGCTAGTTTGAGTTTGACTGCTCTCACACTGGCCACCATATTGGAGGCTGAGCTGATCTTACCCAATCTAGTCTATTCATTGGTCCGAGCTCTGGAAACTATGGTTATTGCCAAACGGTAAGCCAGAAATTCAGCCTTATTTCCACACCACGTAAGATAAATATATATAATATATATAGATTATTTCCCATTCATTATCTGTGAATCAAACTCTTGATGGAAAAATTATTTTACTATTCTTGAACTTAATCATCAAAGGCTCTATTCCAGAGGTGTAAAAATCTAGACGCCAATGGGCAGATTACCACCACTAAATTTTTAGCATTGTTCGCCTAATAAGAATACTGATAAAATTTAGGCGAAGTATACTAATAAAATTTAGTGATGAGAATCGGCCCATTGGAGCCTGGATTTTTACACCCCTGCTGTATTCTATGTAGTCTAGCTAAGGCTATAGTTCTTCTGTCATATTCGATATCTGCTATATGTTCTTTTATTCTTGTTTTAAATTTTCTGTTTGTTCTGTCATATGTTCTTTTATTCTTAAAACGAGAATAAAAGAACATATGGCAGATCTCAAATATGACAAAAGAACAACCTTAGCTAGACTACATAGAATACAGCCTTTACAGATTAATTTCAAGAATAGTAAAATAATTTTTCCATCAAGAGTTTATTTCCCATCCATTATCCATGAATCAATAGAAATATATTTGCGTAACGAAAACATTTGCAACGAATCAGCTTCTTTTGAATTACCTAAAGTTTGGCAAGCAATGGTTCACAAATTAAAAAAGCAATAAAAATTTTCATGTTTCCAGTTTGACCAATTTAAGCACCTGCTTACATCAGACATGTGATCTCGTGATTTATGTTTATCATTTTCAAAAACATTGCGAGAATATTTTATTTATCATTTTGATCTGAAAGAAGTCTCCGTTTGAGAGCATGAAACATATGTAATCTATGTATTTAAAGTTATTTTTAAGCCTTCTTGTATTATGTTTTTATCACTTTAATTTTAAGTTAACAAGTGATTTTATTATATTAACACATGGGCTGATAAGTTCCCGGTTTAATAAAGA
The DNA here is from genome assembly GCA_963931845.1 of Maratus michaelseni. Lineage (NCBI taxonomy): Eukaryota > Metazoa > Arthropoda > Arachnida > Araneae > Salticidae > Maratus > Maratus michaelseni. The sequence continues at coordinate 410,564,885 of OZ007587.1, forward strand.
AAACACAACTTTTTAACATAAGTTTATAATTTTATAACTTTAACTAGGGGGCCTAACCCCTGCGAGCTACGCTCGTCAACCCCCGCTCAGACTTCGAGGCCTCTAAAAACATGACAGCGTGCTTTGTTTTAAAAAAATTGGTAAATCTGTAATTGGGTTGCCATGCTTTTAACGTTTTAATAGGGCATTTTTTGATTATCTGACGAATGTTTTCGGGATTGATAAGTAAAATTAATTACAACTTGAAAACCAGCTTGTATAAAATGGTTAGGTTTAAATTGTGTTTTCCTCTCAGACTTTTATAACAACGATCTGTATTCTATTCTTCCTTTGCGTTTAAGGATGAGAAAAATTCCATCTACTCGTGAATAACATTAAGAACCATGGTATTGAAAAGTACTATGTTATAGACATTTTCAGTAACAGGTTCTAATTTTCTCTTTATTTTAGTGCACCATCATGCATATTTTCATGTTATTTTAAATATGTAAATTATTTATTTTAATTAATATGTATATACGAATTTTCTAATAATTATTTATCATACAAAATTAATTGAATATTTTGTGCATGCATGCCTGCATTTATTCGGCATCAATTGATGAGATATTTAAACAAATTTGCTATCCGCGATAATTTTACACCATGTTATGTCACTTGAATATTGTCCATAAGAAAATCGGGTACTTTTCCAGTATAGGATCCTTTGCTTTTAGGTTTGGCGTAATTCGAGCTTCAAAAAGGGATAGATTCGTTAAGATACATAGATTTGTTGCCAAAAGTTATGAAAACAAACCCAATGAACTATTGGTGCTTTTCTATTATAGGGGTCTTGACGCTTTTTTAAAAAGCTTGGCGCAATTTGGGCATCAGAAAGTGAGATTTGGTGTCAAATGACATAAACAGCCATGGAAACAAATTCGACGATTTTTTTGTTTATATGCGTATTTTAATTATACGTATATTATTATTGTTTTATCTATACAAATTACTTCTGATTATATATAAAATAGGATAAATGACATTTTACGCTAAACAAATTGTATAAATATTGAAAAAATGCTTCTGTATACGAAATGACAAAGTAAATAGGTTGACAGAAAGTATGTTGCCAAATTTCCTTTTCCGCCAAGGCTATTTTCTCTGTTTCGTCAAGGCTTTGTTATTTATGTGTAAACATATAATTCATTATTAAAAAAGTAATGCTACTGAAATATTCATTTGTTTTAAACTTTAATAGCATTTCTCTAATGCATAGGGAGCATTTTTTTCCTTGCTGCCAATAAAAGAGAGAACGGAGTAAATGTCATTTTACCATAATTGATGTCATATTCTCATTAAAATTGGAAAGAAAACCAAGCAGGATATTTTATTCTCCTTCCGTTCAGTTGGGCAATTATTATTTTTTAAATTCATTTCAAATATCCGAATTACTGATTTAATAGATTCGTTTAATTAAATTTTACAAAAAAATAACAAAATGATATCAATAAATAATAATTACTATTAATTCCTTCCCTCCCCCTTTCTTTTGCGTTTACATAAATGACGTCATTTGGACGAATTTATTCAAAATATTTTCAGTTTATAAATTAAATGAAATGCTGACATACGATTGGATCCTGACGATAGAAATGTGATTTTTATTTCAAATTTTCCTGAAAAACATAATATAATCACAATCTTGTCTTCATTATCGTTTGAAATAAAAGATAAATTCAATTTTAATTTGAAAATGACGAATAAAAAGAAATCAATAATCCCTATCGGGATCCTTTTCAATTTTTTCCCTTTTTTGTCACAAAAAACTGAGTAATTAGTTGCCATCATTACAGAAATGTCATTAAAATTAGAAAAAAATTAATATCTCGAAAACTAATTCCAATTTCAAAATTCTATTACCAGTTTTGACATCCGCGGATTTTTATGAACAATTGGTATTGATTTCACCATCAAGCGTTTAATATTTTATTAAAAATAGCCCTGAAACATAATCAGTCGTTTAATCAGTCGTTTCATAAAATCGTTTCATAAAAACGTTTCTCAAATTCGTTTCATTAGGATTTTATATATATAGGGTAGATAAATAACAGAACTTTAATAATAAATAATAATAATTTAATAAAATAATAATTTAATAATAAATAATTTAATAATAGATAATAATAATTTAATAAAAAATAATAATAATTTAATAAAAAATAATTTTATAACGAAAAAGCTCCAAACAGAGCTCAAAATCATCGATTCGTTGTTGTTTTTGGTCAAAAGTCAACATGCGCGGCACCCATTTTGACAACAGCTTTTTCATAGACAAATGTTCATTCAAAATAAAACCTACATGTTCCTTGGACATCTTCAGAGTCTGAGCTACCTCTTGCAACTTCACTTTATGGTTCCCCAAAACGATTTTGTGGACTTTTTTGGTGTTTTCAGGAGTAACCACATCTTTTGCGTGGTGCATCACTGGTGTCCGTACGACCACGTTTGAATTCAGCAAACCAGTCAATAATGGTTGATTTACCTGGTGCAGTGTCCGGATAATGCTTATCAAGCCAAGCTTTTGTTTGAATGGTGTTTTTTCCCATCAAATAACAATTCTTGAAATTCTTGTTTATCAACAAAGTCATTCAACTAAAACCACTCTAAGGTTTTATCCACACGGTGAATCCTCATGACATTTTTTCTGCTACTTTGTAAAGGTTAGTATTTACTAAAAAAAAAAAGCATTGGTTTGGTGATTGTAACACCATCTGTGTGCCAGACCGGGAACTTATCAGCCGGTGTGTTATTTGTATAATAGTAGTATTATACAAAGCCATAGACAAGGAATTTTGATGCAAACAGCTTCATCCTGCAATTTCTAGGACAGCAGTCAAGCTTAGATTAAAATTTATTTTGACGGAGTACTTTATCAACAAGCTTCCATAGTTGGGATACACAGACGAGACATTAGGGCATGGCTATTGCCTGCTAATTAAAACAAGTAACGAATGTGATGTGACACTTATGCATTTTTGTGATTAAATCTAATTCAATATATGGTGACAGTTATTTCATATAGAAAGTGGTTGACAGGAAAATAGACAAGTATACGGAATAATGTCTGCTTTTTGATGCATGGTGATTTATCATTAATTAAATACAGTCTGTAAAATGCATAGTATACGTGGAAATATGTAATATTGAGTTTCAAGACACCATCTTGGAGTCTAATACATTCTCCTCAATGTGTATAATTTTATTTGTAGACATATTGCCTTCTAGCCAGGGTTGATAAAAATCATGAATTTTTTTCTAAATAAAAAAAATCATATTCTTTTTTATTAATATTATTTGTGTACTGTGCATGTATTTATTTTCTCTGCATAGATTTACACATTTTATTAATTTCATTACAATTCCTAGACAAAAATTAAAAAAAAATTAAATAAAAATATGTTGCAAACAAATTCAGATGATCAAATTAAGATGATTTACTTAAAACTTAAAATCATATCCTAATATTAAATTGTTAGATATAGGAACAGCTTTGGGATTAGCCTGCTATCCTCCATCTTGTTTTTTAAATCAAAACATATTTGTTTTGTTTCTCATTTCCAAAATAATTTTCATCCATATTTACTTATTATAAACACGTTATTTAATCTTACTGGCTAATTTATTTATATTTAATAATAAAAGTTAAAATGTTTTGATTATGTCAGAAACAAAACAAACGTTTTGATTTACCATCTGCGGTCAACCATCTCTTTTTTTAAATCAAAACATTTTAACTTTTATTATTAAATTTAAATAAATTAGTATTCTGTTTTCTATTTAACTTGATTATGTCAGAAACAAAACAAATGTTTTGATTTATCACCCATGGTCAGCCATCTCATTTTTTAAATCAAAACATTTTAACTTTTATTATTAAATACAAATAAATTAGTCAATAAAATTAAATAATGTGTTTATAAATATAATAAGTAAATATGGATGAAAATTATTTTGGAAAGGAGAAACAAAACAAATATGTTTTGATTTAAAAAACAAGAGGAAGGACAGCAGACTAATCCCAAAGCTTAGCCTATTGCTCTACTTAAATAATATATATAATCGCTAATCACATAATAAAATGCAGCAAAGAATGCTAATACAGTGCGTGATCGGTTTACGATCAGATCGGTTAACGAACACTTCTGCGAGAGATTTTTATGTTCGGTTAACGAACACCTCATAAAACAAAGCCAAGAAGAAGCAATGTTGTGATTCAGATTAGCAGTGTATTTAATTGAATATATTATCGATTTAGACAACTATTTAACAGTTGTATACTTATGGCCTAATTCTAGGGCCCCCGAATTAGAATGAGCAGATTAAAAACATTATTTTTTATATTTTGTGCCCCTTTTTAAAGAAATGTTTTTAATTGGAAAATAATTATTTTAACTGAAATTTAGTTCCTAAATTATTAACAGGCTCGAGGTTCCACTTGAGCTTTATCGGACCCTGCAGTAAACACGATCTTTTAGAGAACTAATTGAGTTTTTGGTAGGTCAAAGTGATAAATTGATGTGATTTAACGCTGTAGTCAATTAATGTGATCCTAAAAGTTTTTACCAAAGGGCATGCCAATCTTTTTTCTTTTTTTTTTTTAAGTATGGCACAACATGGACAAAGCCATCAAAATACGATCTGTCCATATTAAATATGGTAAAATTAAGGGAGAACTTATATTAATTTTTATATATTGTCTTTTAAGAACGAATTAATCGAATTCCCATACAAATATATATTAAATCTACGATCGGTTAAAGAACAATTCGGTTAGCGAACATTGTTTTGGAACGGATTAAGTTCGTTAACCGATCACCCACTGTATGTGAATTTCAACTGATTCAGATTTACTAATGTCATCTTTAACATAGACTGAGAGTTTGTTTGAGTTTTATTATTCTTTCTTAGATATGGGAATGCTCGGGAAAAAAACTGTTTATTTTTTCCAAAAGGTGTAATTTTTTAATTTTTCCAATTTGGAAAAATTGAAATTTAATTTATAAAATAATACATTCAAAATGTTATTATGGCTGCATTCTGATATTTTTTCATGTTCAGTGTCTCGCATGAAATTGTTAACCATGAAAAATATGATCTGTAAGCAGTTTAGGAAGAACTTCAGTCCTTTAAAGGACACTTTACAATTTTTTCACCTTAAAACATAGGACCCTTTACAAAATTCGGAAAAATTTTCAATCTTCATTCTGATTCTTCTAGAAATGTGACGATTTTAGAATAACAAAATCTGTCATCTAACAGCTGAAATCACAAATGAATCTATTATCTAGCTGTATATATGTATGAAGGATCTTATTAAAAATATCTAAATAGGAGCCTAAATATAATGATAATTTCTTATTCACAAAATTTTGATTATATTTTTTGACAATTTTGTTAGATTTTTTGGTACTTTTCGGTTAGCCGGGCGCCAGTGATATATGTACATATATAAATACCTATGTATATACATATATATGTATATATATACATACATATATGTATATATATGTGTATGTATGTATATGTATGCGTAGATATGTGTATATGTATATACATATGTATTTATATATGTACATATATCCCTGGCGCCCGGCTAACCGAAAAGTACCGATTTTTTTTAATAAGGTAATATTTTTATACAAAGGTTTATTACAAAAACAGGATTGCGTAAAAAAAAATGCAAGCAGACCCATGCAACTACTCTTGTTAAAATTAAAATGCAAAATTATTTCAATAATACCAATAGGTTGAAAAATGAATATAAAATTTGAAACATGCATTTATTTTTATTGGCATAGCTGCGATTTTTCATGTAATTAGATGATAATCTCTAGAAATATGTAGCTATTATTAGAAACAAATTCTTTTTTAATAACATGCAATTGAAATTATTTAGTCTTTTCAAGTTTTTTTCTCTTCTCTTCCTTTTATTTAAAATATAGATTCTAAGACTTGTCTAAATGTATATATATTTTTTAAATATAAATGCATACAAATAAACTTTGCAAAGAACATAAAAATTTTCTGTGAAAAATGTAGTTGAAAACAATTTTTATAAGTATTAAAAAAATTCACCTGTTTTATAACTTTAATTAAAGAAGTATACATATGTATATATATTACTTGATATTAAGAATCTAAAACTTAAACCCAAACATGTAGGGTTGTTTAGGTTTAGACTAGAAAGCTATACCAAAACTAAATACATGGGAAATGAAAATTCTAATTGTAAGGGGGAAAAAAAATGTAATAAATTAGTATATTTTTTTAAGGAATGGAAGATTTAAAAATGATAATATTTATAATATCATAACTACAATAATTTGTTTCTTTAAAATGGCATCATTTACATACTTATGTTACTATGTTGAGGTGATATTTAATGCAATTTAAATTTTCTTTCAAACTAGTGATATTGGTTGAAACTCATAAGATTTTTTTTTGTTATTTTTTAAATTTTCTCTACTGGTAATTGAAGAAATGCAACTGAAAAATCATTTGAACAGAGACATGATATATTACAAACAATGGTGTTAAATTAAGCAAGAAAAGCTGCTGTGAAAATTCTGAGACTGAAAGGCTGAACTTTTAAAATCAGACCTTTTTTTCTTTTTTGTAATATATACATGTAAAGTGAAAAAAAAATTTTTTTTTTTTAGTACAAGGAAATTTCAAAAAATGTTTACTATTTTATATTTTTTAAGAAAATGTAACTTATTTTTGAGAAACATTTGTAAGAAATCAATTTTTTCAGAAAAAAACTTCTTTCTGCCACTGTGCAGAAATTTTACATCTCTATTCTTGTCACAATCTCCACCCTTTCTACAATACATGGTTTGATTATTGATTTTTCCTGAAAAAGTATTTTTATTTTCTGTAAAATAAAGCCACATTGGATCTTTCTTTCTGCCAGCCATTTTTCTTATGTATCAATGTATCCAAAAGCTCTCTGTACTGTATCTAGTAGTAAATGATATTCTTATCTTGTCCCAACTTGTGTTTCACACTACACTATATTAACAATTACAAGATGCAAAGTAATTGCATAACCAAAAGTATGAAGCTATCACTTGTCAGTGTTATCCTGCCCTCAGCCATTGACAATTTCAGCAATCAATCCGGCTTACTTGATAGTAAAAATGACTGTTTAGTTTAGAAATAGGTATACAGTATGGAACCAATTATCCAGAATGGCAATTTTCAGATGTATTCCGGATAACTTTTTTCCAGATAACCGGTTGCTCATCGACACTACACCCATTATTCAGCCTTGTATAATATATTTGGCTCTGGCTTAGTTTGTGAATCAAAGATTAATCAGAATATAAAAAGCGGGCAATTGCAAAGGAATCCCTTTCAATAAATTAAATAATTCCATATAAAAATCAAAAGCTGCCCTTATTTAAATGCTACTTCAAATCCTGATTATTAATCAATGTTTTTTAAACATGTAATATTACTATACAACAAATAATCCCCATAGTAAGCATGTGACTAAGTTGAAAATAAACTAAATGGAACTGTTGCTAATTTCAAGAAGCAATGTAGCAAAACATTTTTTCGCTGTATATTCATAGAGATATGAAAAGAACATAAAATACTCAAAAGTTTATTCAGAGAATTTATAAGTGGAGAAAACTTATTACGAAACTAGTAGTTTTTGTTTTTTATTTACGTTTGTAACTTTGTCTTTTTGTCTTAGAACTTCATTTCTAGTCTATGCCATTTGGTCTGGCGCCATCTGCTGAGAAAAATAAGAAATGCAATGCATGTCAAACTGTAACTTTTCAGGAACAGTTACCACTCTTTTCTTCATATCTCTGTGTAGGTGAATAAACAGCATATTTTCCATGTTATTTCTACAGATTTGCAACAGTTCTGCTTTATTTATTTGTCCACATTGTAGATTAAGCGCTACAAAGCAAAAATATTGCTATATATATATATATATGGGCAATAAATATACCACATTCCAGTGAAACAATAAATCCTAAATAAAAAATACTACACCACTAATAAAATTAAAAAAAAAAAGTGTTGAAAATTTTCATTAAATACTGCTTTGTTTTCTGGAGAGATTCCACAGTTGGTCGATTGAAAATACTATTGCTGTTGGCACAGATGTCATATACGCACCACATTGGCACGATTTTTTTCCTCTGCCAATTTGGCGAAAACTTTGTTTTTGAATATTAGTTACAAATAGCATGCAATAATAGCACGTGATTTTTTTAATTTCAATATAAAAATAAAATAACGTAATAAATGAAATAGCTTCTATTATTTCATAAAAGGAAATAAAAATAAATTAATGATAGTTTGATATAAATAAATATTGATATACATAATAAAAATAATTTATAGAATTAAAATAAAAAATAAAAGTAAATAAACAACAATATAAACAAAATAACTGGGTTACCATGTAATTGCCATTTTGTTGCAATCGCGCCAATATGGTGTGTATATGACATCTGTGCCAACTGGTTTTCTGGTTAATTGGTTTCCGGATAAATGGTTCCATACTGTAACTGTAGTAACATATCTTATATTTTCCATTGCAATAAGCAATGAATTCTAGGAAAGGAAAGGGTTTCAGTCACAGGCATTAAATTATTTTCAGTTATAGAATAAACATAAAACTGGAATTCTATAATTCTATGTTAGACAAACAGTCCAAATATTTATTATGTTACAATCAGCCCATGTATTGATCATATTATATGATCAATACAACAACCATCAACATATGGGATATTGTAATTTGCAGGTCTAAGCAACTAAACATAAAATAAACTTGTGAATCATGTATAATCTACTTTAAAGGAAGTAACTCCTCACTGAAAATACTATTTTATATTGAATATACTTAACTTTATCTTCAGCATCTAACTTGCAAAAATGAAAATGATCATTTAGGAAAGACAAAAGTTTTAAAATGAGAGAGCATTTATGAGTATATTTATTTTGAGATGCATTATGGATAAATAATATTTTGAATGCGGTGTAGCATTTACTTTCATAAAATAGTATTTTCAATTTACACAAGTTTTATTTAACATTATTAAAAGGTAATTTTTAAACTGACATGAATGATGACGTTTATTTTAACACTAATGATTAATTTGATCCTTATTCAGCTTGTAAATATCAACGTTAAAAATACTGATTTAAATCAAAGATTTAAAAAAAAAAATCCTTCAATTTAAATCAAGCTGTTTTAAATCAAACAACCCTGCTTCTAGCAGTTATAAAGACAATGTATTTGATAATATTTAATAAATTTTTTAGTAGAAGACATTTATGAGTGCATTAAAAATAAATAAATGCACATTTAATCTGAATTTGCTGTAAACCATTCTTTTTTAATAAAAGGCTTTTTTCAAGTGGTTAAATCCAAAAAAAAGCTCTCCAATTTTTTTTGACCTGGTAAAAATTTGACAACACTACTTACAGACTGCTATTATTAAATGCACACTGCTTAAACATGCGTAAAGAAACACTTTTATTTATATAACGTCATTTTGTAACAGTTAAACAACAATACAAGTTAAACTTACATGTACAACTTTTTTTAATATACTGCAATATCTTGTGTTAAATATAATAAGACTGCTCTTAAAAAAAATTATGGTAATACTGCTGAACAGTGCAGATCTTTTTGACACCTTAACAAAGCCATATATATTTACATTTGTATGAAATTTTGGGCCATTAATATTGAAGTGCTTTAGAAATGAATAACATTTTTTATTTTCCAGTAAATGTATTCATTGTTCTCCCGATAGTTATTTCTAAAACTGGCTTAAATCTCCAACTTAAACACCGTCATTTTCTAAAAGATTTTTAGCCTTGAAAGAAAACAGAGATATGCTATTCAACTTCTTAGTATATGCAGGGCTTAATTTGCTCCGGTACTTCTCTGTTTTTAGTAAATATTTAATTATTTCCCAGAATTCACCAGAGCTCAAACTCTGCGATCCGGAGCCCAGTGCAATAACACTTCTGAAAAACTAATCCTAAATTTCTCTTTCCTTTCCCTTCCATTTCCAATCTTTTGTGTCAAAACAACTTATAAGTGACGTAATGTGTTGCTCACGTAAGAGATGGAGATGAAACAGGCTCAAATTTTATATCAGTCTTCGGGTTTGGGCAAGCTCAAGCTCAATCTGTCTTAAACTTAAAATTTTATTTATTTCCATTTCAAATCATTTTAATGCTATTTTGATCAGAATAAAGAGTAGACAGAAATAGTATTTTTTCTATTCTGCATAGATGCAAACTATTCATTTTTTGTGTTAACACTATTCCTGAATCATAATCCTGAGCTTAATGAATCTCAGAATTCTACGATTAATTAACATTAAGATTAGGCAAAGGTTTTTATTTGGAAGTAGTAATAACTAAGAAGTGGAAAAGTTGATAGCTAAGTATATGTAGATACATGTATTTAAAATTTTTATTTTGCGCTGAATAAAAAAAAAAGCTTTAAATTATGAAAATAATGTTTGAAATATAAATATGAAGATTAGAGTGATGGGGGGGGGGGGGGATATGCTAGCAGTACTGCAGAATATTAGGGCTCCGGTCCTTTTTTTCTTAGAAATTAAGCCTTAAGTATATGATAAAGAATACCTGGAAATGTTGTGCATTTAAGCTGGAAAATGGATTGTGTCAGAAAGTAACACATTCCTACATGAGAAAAGCATTGTAAAAAAAAAAAATTCTCTTGAATTTGGCTAAATATCTAACAATATTTGGTCAGCCGGCATTCAGTATTTGGCCAACCGATTATTCAATAAGGGTATCGAATAGTGGCTGAATATTTATTGCATCCCTATTAGAAGCTGAATGTTAAAGAATTTAATAGAAAGAGAAAATTTTTAATGTGTAACACTAACATTTTATTGCATAATTTAATTACAATATCAAATAAAATCATATAAACTATTAAAAACAGAATATATTGAATCTTTGAGACTACCAACATAAAATAAATGGATGAATGTATGTAATGTATTTGCGAAATAGTACATATGTTCAAATATTTGTTGAAACATTCTCTGTGGCCGGCAAATCAATTACAAGATATAAATTTTTCGAAGACGTTTAGGAAATTTAAGCCGCAGAATAAAATAAGTGTTTTTTAAAAAATCTAACTTGTTAAGCCAAGCGATTTTCGTACCAAACGGTCTGCTATTCTATTAAACTGTTCCCTGTCTTCACGCCACATTTTAGCAGCGTCAACATTTGCACCACTTTCATCATTAGGTTCAGCTAGCATGGATACAACCGAAAGCAATATTTTTTCGACACTCTGTACAGGACTCCAACGTTCGGCCGATGATTCATAACCCATCGGATCATCACCAGGAGCATGAAGTATTGATATACAAACACGACCATCAGGATATATATTAGGATGAAACATCTCACAACTGAACTGCATTTTGGGGGGACTCAGTGGATAATCTGACGGAAAAATTAATTTTGCTGGAAACACTCCACCTTCAAAACAAGTTCCTTCAGGACCAGTAATCAAAGCCTCCCATTCGAAAAAATTTTCTTCATTGACAGGCCCAGCTATAATTCCTTCGGGAGGGTTTAAAGTCAGCTGTTTATATTCAGCCATCAAACGTCTTAGAGCAGACCCAGCCATATTTTTTAACAGAATTTAACATTCAAAGAATTAACATTTATAAACTTCATGAAGTGACCTAAATTTTGAGTTAGAAATTCACGAAACAGGCATTTAAAAAATGACGTAAACAAAATGTATTGCCAAATCTCAAAAACAGAACTTCTACACATCCTTAAAATAAAATTTATTATAGACAGAAATATATGATAAAATACCAATAGAATATGACGAAATACGAACAGAAAATTTCAGATGGGAATTTAAATTGAAAATAAATGAATAAAGTTTAAAATCATCCGTAAAAACTTTTTTCATTCCAAAATTTTATTAGACAGCAGAATTCAGTACTTCTCAACCTATCTCAATCTCAACTAAATTTTTGTTACTTGTCGTTTTTTAAAGAGTTTTATGGCTATTTGGTAAATAGTTAATTTACTATTTTTGTTAATTATATTTTTATTTCTAGAATAAAATGTAAAAATCTCATATTGTTAGAAATTTTATAATTATTTCTGTCACGTTTATATTAGTAATTGGTAATAATCTGATGATTAATTATATGCTTCATAGTCTTTTCATTTGTTTACTTTAAATGAGATCATTCGTCTTTAATCTAAAATTAATCAATTCCCATTCCTTTTGTTACAATTGATTGATTAATTTTGTAATAAATGCTGAATCACCGGTATTGGTTAATTATACCTTTAATTTATTATTTACTTTTATTTTGATGTGTTTGATTTAAAAATTTTCTCATTCCTATTTAAAATTTTTCAGTTATTTCTTTTGAGCTGTTGAATATAGATTAATCTCACCCAAGTATTATTTTACTAAATTTCTTAAGTGGTGGTATTATTTTTATAGATATATATATAACTTTGCAACATGAGTGAAGATGAGAGAAATCAGAATGCTAGTACTAGTAGTGCTCCCTCACCACACGGTTTTCAAGTAACATTAGTAAGTAGTATTTTGTGCGTCTCTTAATTAAAATGATGTTAATTGCTGTAATATTGGTATTGTAGTTATAGACAGTGTGGTCCAAAATTATTGAGCGCATTTCAAGTTTGAAAAAAAAAAAGAGAACAAAATGAGGTACGTACATGGTTATTGTTTTCTTGGAAAGACAATCTAAAACAGTTTTACACAATAACATTTTAAACATTAAATAAGTTTCACATGAGATCCTTTTGTGCCTTTCAAAATATCCAGCGGATATTCAGTTTCATGCCAAGTTTGGTCAAGCATTTCAACAGGTATTTCTCCAATGACTTCAGTTATTCATCGTTTTAGGTCATCGATATCCGGAACTGGAGTTGTGTACACTCGGTTTTTAACATATCCCCAAAAGAAAAAGTCAACAGGTGTAATGTTAGGGGATCTTGGCGGCCGTGGTATTGGCCCCCCACGACCGATGTAATGTTTAAAATGTTATGTAAAACTTTTAAATTCCAAGAAAACAATAAACATGTACGTACCACATTTTTTTTTTTTTTCAAACATGTATTGCACTTAATAATTTTGGACCACCCTGTATGTGAGCAGCAGGGGTGTAAGTGGAGGATATACAGAGTATATCCCTATATACTCTCTGATTTTTTTTTAAGAAACTTTATACCCTCTGTTTCTCAAATAAAACTATAACGCAGTGGTTCCTAACTTTTTTTGGCCGTGCCCCACCAAAGCAACTCAAAATTCCTGATGCCCCCCCCCACTCCCACTCCATCGCCGTTCTTATATAGCATATAATTTTTATTTAAGAAAATGAAATTTTATTATTACATGGACGAAGATTGAAAGAACATTAACAATGACAAGTCATTTCACAATTTCTTATCTTACCAAATTTCTCAAATATGTTTTGAACATAATTCTATAAATGCAATGAAGTCATACATCTTCACACAAATTTTTTTTTTTTTTTTTTTTTTTTGCAATTTACCTCAGGGTGAAAACAGAGTGTTTTATGGCCTCTTTTCTTTTTCTTTTTTTTTTTTTTTTTTACATTGTTTTAAGAAAATCTCACAGTTTTCGATTAAACTTGAAAGCATTCGTACATTTTATAATTGACTTAAACATTTCATTAGAAACAGATGGTGACGTTTTGGACAATAAGATCTCTCTATGAATAATACAAGACGCATTTCTCGATTATCAAATTATCAATTTTAAGTAGACATGTTTAAACATATCTTCATATGACACTAACATATTGCGGAGCGAATAAAAATACATGTCTTATCCAATAAATGCAAGTCGAAAAACATTTTTAAAAAAAAATTCTGAAATACAATAACTGTAAAATATTTTAAATAAATAAAAAAAAAAGGTAATAATTGCATTAAAAGTGCCTTTTATAATCATTCGATGTTAATATTCTTTTAAAAGTTTTGCATGGAAAACTTTGAAAATTGAATAATTTTATTTATTTATTTATTATTTTTTTTAATTTAAAAAATGTGCTGATATTACATTTGTTTCTATCCTACAACATTAGTTATTAAAAAAAAAAAAAAAATTAAAGTGACAAGGAATGGTTTAGTAATAAATCTGGAATTGCCCCCTAAAAATTCCAAATTGCCCCCTTGTGAGGCGCACGGCACCCGTTGGGAACCACTGCTATAACGTATACTACTCTCTCTCTTTTTTTTCAATTCCTACTCAGGAGTCGATCCAGGCAAAATTTGGGGCCTATTTAGGGTTCCTTCAAAAAAATAAATTTAATAAAATGGACCCCTTCACAAAAATCAATTTGACAAAATGGGTCCCTTCACAAAATTCTTTTTACTAAAATAGGCCCTTTCACAAAATTCCATTCCATAAAAACTTGCTATTTATTATTTATTTATTGTTTTGTGATTTTTAAAATGTGTAATTTGTAAACAAACAAGTTCACCAGAGTAGAAAACTTCACCAAAAGGATTTAAAAGAAGTTTTTGTTTATAAATCCTTGGTTCGAATTTGATTAACTGGATTTCAACTTCCGTTACAAAATGTTATTTTTCACAAAAATAACCTTTACTTTTTACAAAATGGGCCCCAAGAAAAAAAACCTGCATCGACCCTTGCTCACACTCTCCCTATATATATTTATATATCTTGTTCAAATTTTCAATCATTAATAAAATACTTATTATTCATCCACTCAAGTTCAAATACATTTTTTAAAACTTGTAGTGGATGACACTTGATGTTAATACAGTTTTTTTAATAAAAAGTAACTAAAATAAAATTTTTCTTTGTTGACCTAAGTAGGAATTGACTTATTTTTTTTTTTTTTTATATTATTGTTTATTATTATTTTTTTAGCACCTATAGCACAGTATGCGAGTGCTATGCTCCCAGCAGCAGAATTTTTTTCTGCAGTCTGCAACACAAGTAGAAACTTTAAAAACAGTCTGCAGAACTTAAGGACAAATGCTATCTTTCCAATCTCTCGCATTATGTTACATGCACTCCCCCCCCCCCCCCCCCAAGTATTTGTGATTAACATAAAAGGAAAGTACTTTTAAAAATAATTTACCTTTGTCCTCAGAATTTTTAACACGAAACATTGTCTGAAAAATCTTTCATAAAATTTGTCAAAATTTCTGTGAAGTTAAAAAACACAGTAACAGTAAAAATAACATATGAACACCAATTTCTAAAATTTTTGAAAAGGTTGGTACAATGTGATAATATCAAAAATTATATATAGATATGATAATATCAAATGTTACTTGCAGCAATTTTGTTGTACCCAAATCGGGTGGCTGCACTTGCACTGCAGAAGATGTCGATGGAGCAGGAAGCAAATTGGTTTTCAATTGAGTTGTAGCAGCCACGTCAGCTGAATTTTTACCTTTTCGATAGTAAAAAAGTAAAATATGCCAAAAGTGCTGCTTTCGACTTTCCATATTTGATAAGACACCAAACAAAAACTATAAAACTATTGCACAGAATCAAACAAACTTTTTTAACAAACAAGCCTTGCAATATTAGTTGTTAAAATATATAATGACAAGCAATGCAGCTTAAGTGTGAGGTTGGCTGTGAAAATTTACAATTACACCATCTGTTGGGAAAAAACTAAATTATTTTCTGAACAACCCAATACATTTATTTTTGTGTAATAATGGCTTGATCTCTTTGTGGATGGCTTTTATATATGATTTGAACATGCCTTTTTATGATAAAAATGCATTTTTTTTTTAAATCTCCTTTTCAGACTTTTTTACAACTTTAAAGACAGTTTTAATTTTTTAATTGTAATGATTAAATTTTGTTAAATCTTTTCTTATATTTATTTTATTAAGTTTGTAATTTGTAATTTTTTTTTTTAGGATTACATGATGGAAAGAAAGATAGATACTCTACTATGGCTGACACGAATTGGAACTATTATATTTACTATATTATCATTTATTCCAATTTTTGGGTATGTGATTTTTCAGTTATTATTGTTATTATTTCATGAAAGCTTTTTCTTCCTTTTGTTTTAGTAATTTATACTATTAAATTTACTTACTCTTAATGTTCTTCATTAAAAATGTATTGTTTTGTACAAATCCATGGTTGAAATATAAGTTTACTGTATCTGAAATTATTAACAATCTGAATTATCAGATAAAAAAAATTCAAATTTTCATTTTACTACAGATAAAATGATGCAAGTCAGAAAGAAAAAGTTGTGATTTTCATCAATCAGTTATGAAAGTCCCAAAGTTTGGACAACTGGGTTAAATGTCATGCCAAGAATTTATTTTTATTGATTTTCCTTCCTGACATAACTCATGATAAATGAATGGTTAACCTCTTTGCTCCCATATGAAATAACTGTTGGGTAGGGAGGCACCAAATAGTGATTTTGCATGGTTTTATTCGGCTTCCGAATATTTGTCGCATTGTCCACTTTCCCATAAAATAACAGTTATGAGATCACTATTTAACAGACCATTTAGGTTCTGTAGTGGTGATATCACTTTTAACAACGAGAAAAAGAGAATTTTCATGGATCTTAAGCATAACAACTATTCACTTCGATAGTGTCGAGTCACTTTTTCAGAGTATTCAATAACAGCCAATAAACATCCTACACTGTTTCAGCATGAATCTCCAAGAGGCTATGTTGCTATTCCTTATTACAAAGATATCTCGGAGAAAATATCACTTCTGTTTAAAAACGTTAATGGGCCATTTTCAAAATTCGCTTACATATGCTCTCCCAGAGGAAAAAGAAGAAAATTCAAACATACATTAATATTTAATGTTTAATTTGAGCTATGCATTATATAAAGAAGACTATATTAAATATTTCTAGCATTAAAAATTAAAAAAGTCAATAAAAATTGTTGGGATATAAATCAGTATAAACGGATTAGTGTTAAGTTCGTTACCACACATTTTTTTAATGTATTTTAATATTATATTTTTTTTCACCATTCTATTATTTTTTGTTCAACTAAGAAATAGAGATATAATTTTCCTAAAATTCAATAACTTACATAAATACATATTGTTATTATTAGAAAAAAGTTTTGTATAAATTTCTATGTGGTCAAAATTTGTGGTTATAAATGTCTCTCATTTCAATTTAATTTAAGTATTATTGCTAAGTATCATATTCTGAAATTTATGGACATAACGTCACTTCAAAGTGAGTTGATTTTTGAAACTTAAAAAAAAATAAATTAAAGGTGACTATTTTCAGTAATTTTGTATGGTAGTGAACTTGACATTTGGTAACAGATTTGACACTAATCCATTTATACTGATTTATATCTCAACAATTTTTATTGATTTTTTTTTAATTTTTAATGCTAGAAATATTTAATATAGTCTTCTTTATATAATGCATAGCTCAAATTAAACATTAAATATTAATTTATATTTGAATTTTCTTCTTTTTCTTATGGGGCAGCATATGTGAGCGAATTTTGAAAATGGCCCTAATATTAATTCTGCTCATATATCCCAGAATTCAATTAAAAATTATTTAACTGCTTATAAATATAAATATCCTAATTTAGATGTGAAAGGAGTCATATGTAAAATTCCATGTCAGAGATTGTAATTCTATTTATATTGGCGAGACTGGCCATAACATTAAATTAAAGGAGCATTATAAATACTCATTTAAGACAGATACTCTTAACTTAAAAATTGTTGTATATGCATTAGAGCAAGATCATATTCCAGATATTAAGTCAAATTGCAACATTTACAAAAGTTGTTTACAAAGTTGGCTTAGTTGCCTATAAATGAAGCAGCCCCGATTCTACCTGAATATACTGTTATACTCTGATTTATAACTTTACTGATTGACTTTGGTTCTTTTTTGTGATTCTGTATCTGTAATGTTGTATACTGTTGAGAGATTCAGAATTGAATCCAAAACATCTAATTTTTATTGTATTTATTTTAATATTTTATTAAATGGCAGAAGTTATATCAATTTTAACATTTTAATTAAGAATCCAGACGTAATATAGTATTTTAAAAAAATTAAATAAACTTACTGTAATTAAACATGCAGTACAATTATCTATGAGCAATTTGCTCATTTGTTCATTCAAACTCTTAAGCTACTTAAAAAAAAATTCTGAATCATCCAGATATGTTTATTACTGTGATAATAAGATGGAAATGTTTTCAAAATTTTAAAGCAACGACTGCCTTGCAGATTTCAGAATTATTAAGGTAGGGATGGGGCATCCACATGCCAGCGGCCTAATTGTCACTACTATTTCTGAAATAATAATCTTAGCTTTATTTAATAACATGAATTCTGCAAATAAATAAGGAAGATCAGTATTCTTAAACAGTGTTAACTGTTATTAGCTAGCTGGCATGCAGTTTCAGCTTCAGCACCCCTGGACTTAGGGTTTTAGTTTTTCTGTACTGGTGGCATTACAGCAAAACAAAACTGGAAATTCTTTAAATTTCTTCCTGCCTTTACAGTTTTTGCCTTTCGTTGCTTTTCTATGATTCTGTAGAAGCTGGTGACAAAAGCAGTTTCGTCAGCATTGAAAATATACTCTGGTGTATATTTCTGTAGTATTTCCACTATTTTTTCGTAGAAAAAATGAAATTTGTTTTCATGTTAGGCCATACCTTTCAAGCAAAAGAAATGGACAACTGGAACTTGCTTCAAAACTTTATTTTCCGGGCCTTTAAAAAATTTTTGAATTTACCTTGCAATATAGTTATTATTCTTGAAATGAGCATATTGTTTGATCATATATCTTAAATCCAAGTGTATAGACCAGTGGTTCCCAACCTTTTTTTTGGCTACCCTCTCCAAAGCATGTCTGAAACGATGATGCCACAACCCTCCCACCTCACACTATAACATATAATTCTTTTAAAAGTTAAAAAAAATGAATTCATATTCACATGTAAGAAGTCTAATAGGGCATTAACAATGACAAGTCACTTCACATATTTTTAAGCTTATAAAACCGGTAATATTCTCTTCACAAATATGCTTGTAACATTAATTTATAAATGCAAAAAAGTCAGTGAAAAAGTCAAGAGAAGCCATCTTTACAATTATATCTAGAAATGTTTTGTTGTTTCTTGCCACTTTACTTTGGTGTGAAACAAAAGTATTTTATGGTATGCATTTTTATCTTGACAAAAAATCCTTGAAGAGATTCTCACACTTAGCATTAAATATTATAGCAATCGTATATTTTATGATTAATTTTAGTACCTCGTTAATAACAGGAAGATTTTTGTGGGTACTAAAATTTCTCTGTAAAATTTCACACAATCATAGCTGCCAAATGTTATGATTTTTTAGCGGCATCACTATATTTAAAAAAAGATTTGTCGATTTATTTTTTTTTGAAGAATTCTCCTATTTGAAAAAGAGAAGATTTCTGTTCATAATTACAAGTAGCAAAAAATCGTAGCAGTTGGCAGAACACAATACAATACACAAGAACCATTTCTAAATTTTCATCTTTATCAATTTTAAGTAGTCTTTTTCTTTCTTATCTTAACACACACTTACGTAAGGCTGCTTTCTGTGATTAAATTTGGCAAACATTTCTAATAGTAATTATAGGAGACAGAAGGAGATTAAAAATTCTATAAAAGACACTCATCTCGAAGTTGTTAAAAATCCACTTAAAGAAGTTAAGTTTCATCTGTAAAAATTTCTTTGACTTATTCAGTAAATAGTCAAAAATGTTGTATAAAATTCTAAAATACGTTCAGAAAAGTTGTAGAAAATTTTTAAATATGTAAAAATATATCCTCAACAAATTTCCACAGAATTATTCTAGTACAGTTTGTATTTTGAACTTTTGAATGGAAACTTTTAGAAAATTGAATAGAAAAATTATATTTTCTATTTTATTTTTGAAATTTGAATGTGTGTCTTTTATTTTTAGTCTACAGCATTGCTTTTATAAAATAATTAATTAATAAGGAATGAGTTCACAACAAATCTGCAATTGGCCCTAAAAGAAAAAATTGCCCCCTTTTGGGGTGTATGTTCCACATTGGGAACCACTGATATAAAACTTCGTTAATTAGTTGTTTCCAAGGCACAATTGTTTCATATATGGGTACATGTTAGACACAATACAGAGTTTCAAATTAACATCCTTATCCATTAAAATTACATAGCTAATCTAGTAGTAACAATAACAATTTTTTTTTGCTACATCTAACTTACCTTCTTTCAACACTTAATGCTTCTATAATGTTATTTTTTTCTTTCAATGAGAATTCCTTCCCTTTGCTCTGCTATAAACAAAGCACAACAAATTCAAAAATTGAATTGATGTATCTTAGAAATTAGCTAATAGGGACAGCTATTTATCGCAAAAATGTAATAGTACTCGAAAGTAAGGTACTACTGCAATAATAAATTCTTTGAACTCTGTATTTTTTAAACGTGTGTGTAATGCAAACCAAATAAAGAAATAAAAGCGATTGGCTGTGAATGTAAAGTGTGAGTTTATTGTTTTTGAAGGTGTGCATGAAGGAGTAATCATACTCTCTCCCTTGAATTGCAGCTTCACGATATGCTAAAATATCAAAGATTATGCTGTAGTAAAAATAAATTTCTTCAGGAACTAAAAGTTTTCTTCTTACCATTGCAGTGTTGCAAAACTGAAATAACTATTCTTTTTAAGTCTAAAAATCTGTTAATTTGAAAAATTCGTTAATCTGAAATTTGTTAAGTGAATATTTTTACAGTGACAAAGCACAGGCTTTATTATAACAATCCAAATAATAATCGTTAAACTGAAAAATTCGTTAAAGTGGCATTTTTTGAAATAAGATTCTACTATATCTTTTTTTAAGATAGTTTGCCTCTTACTAGTTTCTCCCTTTAATTGATGCAGTAGATTAACTTTCAGCAAATATACATCCTGCCAATTCCAATTTTATGTTTGCACTCACACTCTATTTTATTCTTATGATTATGTTACAACATTTGTACTTATTACTATTATTTCTCTAAAGTACTTGTGATTGTTATTTCTTTTGAAAGTGATGACATTATTTGATTTAGATTCATTTATATTTGATTATTTTTTAATGTTTTCTCTATTCTTGTTTTACAGTGTTAATCCTTATACATGTTATGATAGAGCTCATATGAGTAATGCTGCTACGAGTGCACTAAGGTTACATCAAAGGATGCCAAGAGTGCAATTTACTCGGGAATTTGGAGCTATGCTTTTGATTGAAGACTCATGTCACTATTTATTGTTCTCTATTCTTTTCATCATTTCTTATCCAATAACTTGTATCCTTTCATTGCTCAGGTATATCTATTCTTAACATTTTTACTATGATTCATATAAACACATGGGCCCATATATAGCTTTCAAAATAGTGCAAAACGGTATAAGTAAATAAATTTGAAAAAAAATATATAAATATTTAGAATTTATATATAAACTTTTGTGTTCAGTTTAAATGTTTATTTAAAAATTTATGTAATTTTATTATGCCATTTAAAAATATTGTTCAGTTATATATCATCTGAATAAGTATTACAGTCACAGAGTCTGTTAAACTATACAAATTTAACTTGTCAAAAAGTTGAATAATATACACAACTAAAAAAAATAATAATAATTTTTTATAGATGATGTTTTGTACTCGATGAATAATTCTTTGTAAATAACTCAACTCAAATAATCTGTTACACTTTTGTGGACTGTAAAACAATTTTTTAATTTTCACAACTTTAAATATTTTTCATACATCATCACTTCACGAAAACAAAACACACTCTGCCTTTACAATAGAAAATGACGAAACACAAAGGGTTGCCGGATTTGGCTACATGCCAGCTCCGAACATCCCGCCGCGCCTTGCAATGTTTTTTAAACATTCAAGATAAATGTATTACACAAATTTACACTATAATCATAAATGCAACAGTTCTAATATTACATTACATAAACACTAATAAACAATCAGAAAGAATACCATAATAATAATACATTTGCAACAAGTTTAATTAATTATTCATAGGTAGGAGACATAGCTTTGAAATTGGGCGCTTATATTTACCCAAGGCAGTTTTCACTTCTACTACTCTAACCTTTGTGTCTTTTCCAGGATAAATATTACAGATTCGCCCTAAAGACCATTGACATGGTGGTAAATTGTCCTCTTTAATAACAACTAAGTCTCCAACCTTTACATTATTTTTCTCAAATTTCCACTTGCCCCTCTGCTGCAAATTGCTCAAGTAATCTGAGCTCCACCTTTTCCAGATTAATTGTGCCATTTTGGTTAAATTTTGCCAGTGATTCAGCCTATTCTCACCAATACTTGTTAAATCAGGTTCAACTATTGATGTGATAGGTCGGCCAATTAGAAAATGGGAAGGGGTCAAAACGTTAAGATCATCTATATCAGCAGACAAAGGAACAAGTGGTCGAGAATTTAACATTCCCTCAACCTGAATCAATACCGTCAGAAACTCTTCATAAGTTAACTTTGTGTTTCCCACCACTCTCTTCAAATAATATTTAATTGATTTACACCTGCCTCCCAGATACCCCCAAAATTCGGGCCTCTGGGTGGAAGGAACTTCCAATCAATACCTTCAAATGACATGTATCCTGCAAGAGTTTCATCAGGTTGCTGTACCAACTTTTTCAACTTCTTAAGCTCAGCATTTGCGGCTACAAAATTTTTCGCGTTGTCAGTAAATAGTTTAGCACATTTACCTCGCCTAAAAATAAACCTTTTAAGGGAAGCAATAAATGAGACTGATGTCATATCTGACACTACCTCCAAATGCATTGCTTTCGACACAAAGCAAATAAATAAACAAACATAAATTTTATGGTAGGTACCTTTCCTCTGGCCCCTATACTTGATAAAGAAAAGGCCGCAAAAATCTGCCCCAGTTACATTAAAGGAAAAGGTTTTCCTGACTTTTTCTTCAGGCAATTCTCCCATTAACTGATCTAGTACCTGTGATTTGGCCTTAAAACAGGTAATGCAATTATGCACAATTTTCCTACATACACTTCTCCCATTAATTATCCAGAACTGCTGTCTAATTTGATGCAGTAATGCTTGGGGTCCTGAATGAAAATACTTTTTATGAAAATAATTAACAATTAATTCTGTTAATTTATGTTTGGCTGGTAACAAAATTGGATACTTTTTATCATAATTTAAATCACTGTTGTTCAACCTACCTCCTACTCTTAAAATCCCATTTTGATCTAAAAATGGATTCAAACTACATACTGAATTCATTTTTGATATTTGTTTGGACTTTTTTATATCGCTCAGCACCTCCTGGAAGCTTTGCTTCTGTACCAAACTTACCAATTTTAATTCTGATGCTTTTAATTCTTCAGATCCTAAAGGTCCTGTCTTAGGGTGGTGCCCTTTGGAGTTCCTGATGAACCTAAAAATATAACTCAAAACACGTAAAATAGTTATATAGTTATTACTTAGACCAATTAACTCATTTACAAAAGAATCGTTAATAATCGAAAGTATATGTTCATTAATGTTTTTAGGAAGTCCATCAGAGCATTTGAGTTCATTTTTGAACTCTTCACTGGTTTCTGTCACACGTATTGGACGTTAAGGATAGTCATTGTTTTTAAGAAAAGCCGGGCCTTTCCACCCCAAGTCACAGTTTAATAGTCTTTCTGGATTCATACCTCGGGATAATAAGTCAGCAGGATTTTGTTCTGAATCAATGTGATGCCACTGGTCAACGTTAGAGTTCTCTTGTATTGTAGCCACTCTACTTCGAACAAACTGCTTCAGATCTATAGGCTCCTTTTGAATCCAGGAAAGCACAATCATGGAATCTGACCATAAGAATATTCTAGTCACTATTCCTTTAATAGCTGATAAAACTCTTTTTACCAGTTTTGTTAACAGGACGGCGGCACATAATTCCAAATGTGGTATCGTTAGACACTTTATCGGGGAAATTCTCGACTTGCTGGCGATTAATGCTGTCATAACGTTTCCCAGCGCATCACTAGATTTGCAATATACAGCTGCTCCATAGCAGCGCTCTGAGGCATCCGCAAATCCATGTATTTCAATACTAGTTGGATGTTCAATTACAGTACGTCTGTCAACCTTAATATTGTTTACACCTTTAAAGGACATAAGAAACTGATGCCACTCTCGAAATTCTGACGCGGGAAGTGCATCGTTCCAATCGATTTTTGTTCTTCACAATTGTTGCATTAATATTTTAGCCTTCGCTATCACAGGTCCAAGCAGGCCCAAAGGATCGAAAATCCTTGCTATAGTTGACAGTACTTGTCGTTTTGTGTATGAATCGCAAAGTTCCACCTTTACTGTAAAGGCAAAACAATCCTCCTTCGCATTCCACGACACGCCTAAAGTTTTCGTTTCGGATTCGTTTTCAAAAGTATATCCCTCTCCAGGGGTTAAAGATAGATTTTTATGATTTGAGCTCCACTTATGGAGACTCATTCCTGCTTTCTGCATAATTGCTATGAGCTGCCTCTGCAACTCCTCAGTTTCCGCTAGCGTAGGCGTACCGCACAAAACGTCGTCCATATAAAACTGTTCTCTCAGTACCGGTGCTGCTTTCAGAAAGTTTTTCTCTTCATTGTTCGCAAGCTGGTTTAGTGTTCTCATCACTAGAAAAGGCGCACTGACAGTTCTGTATGTGACTGTTTGTAATTCAAAGGTTTTAGGCTCCTCACCATAATTATCGCTCCACAAAATGCTCTGTAAGGCATGCTGACTAGGATCTATATTAATCATGCGGTACATCATTTTTACGTCGGCCGTTAGGGCATAAACATGTTCCCTAAATTTTATTATTGTAAATAGATCGTTCTGAATCACTCCTCCGTTAAATTGCAAGTCATTAAGTGATGTGCCATTGGATGTTTCAGCCGAACAATTAAACACCACTCGTAATTTGGTTGACGATTTTTCTGGCTTGTATATGCCGTGGTGAGGGGCATAATATGCTACCTCGGGTTCTCTAATATTTTTAATTTCTCTCATGTGTCCTAGTCTTTCATACTCCTGTAAAAACTTTTTATAGAGTTTCAAATACTGTTCATCCTTGGATAAACGAGTCCACAGTGATCTGAGTTTTTTATGAGCAATATTCCTAGATTTTCCTAAACACGATGGATTTTCTTTTAACGGCATTTTTACTACATATTTGCCCTGCTTATTTCGCCAATGTGTACGCGCAAAATGTTCCTCACATATGGCGTGCTCTCTACTTTCTGTTAATTCCATTTCAACATTTTCTATTTCCCAAAACTTTTTAAAAGTTTTATTTAAATCCTCCTCCCGAATTAACCCACAATGGATTTTTCTCTCACTTTCCTGTTCTACACATCTGCTAGCTACATATCCGAACACCGTGTTTTGTAAAAATAGTTTAGAACTCTGTGAATATATTTGTCCTGGTCTCAACAACTCATAAAAAATTTCTGCACCTATCAACATGTTGATTTTGTCCGGAATATTAAATCGATAATCTGCTAGCACAGTTAAATCTGAAATCTCAATATCTACACTAAACATCCTTTGTGGAATCAAATCCGTTATCTTATTTACGACCAACATATTTAATACCCTTTCAAAGCTTTTATCTCTATTAGCTATCGTTCTCTGTACGCAACCCTTAACAGTCATCGAGGAATCATTTAAACCAGATATCAAAGTATTTGTTTTATTTATTTTAAGTTGCAATCTATTAGCGCACTGCGATGAAATTAAACAAGTTTGAGATCCCACATCCAAAAGACATCTAATTTCCTGCCATTCAGAATATTTATCTTTAACGAGAATTCGAGCCGTACTTAATAAAACATTTTTTGTTTTATTTTTCACGAAACTCGAAGCTACCGTTTCGTGCGTAGGGAAAGAATTTTCGCTTTGCACCCCGTTTATTCTACTTAACTCATCACTCGCTTGACCTACATTTTTATTACTCTGATTTTCTTCTCTCGGGAAATGTATCAATTTATTATGTGGTCGTCCACAGAAGCAATTTCTAGCTGCACATTTTTGCACATAACAATTATAATTTAAACATTTAAAACATGCTTTATTGGATTTCACTACCTCAACTCTCTCCTTTATAGGAAGTCTTTTGAATTGCGGACACGCATGTAATGCATGAAATTCATTAGTCTTACATGACACGCATTTAACATTTTTTATCTCAGATAAAAATACACTTGACATTCCCTTTTGCGATCGGAAATTTTGGAATTTATTTCCCCATTTGTTTTCATTTAAATTTCTCATACCTGCATTTGACTCACTTTTGGTTTTATTTCTAACAGATAAGAAAATATCGCATTCTTTCGCAAGTTGCTTCGGCTTAAAATATGTGTCCTCTTAAAATATGTGTTTAATTGCTATGTGATTCATTAATTCGCGATCCAATGAATCGAAAATTCTATCGGATACAATTAATTCACATAATGATTTAAAATCAGATACCTCGTGCAGTTGACAATAATATTTGAACGTAGCACTTAATCTCGAAGCAAATTGTACATAATTCTCCGGAGGTAATTTATAAGCTTTCCGGAAATTATTTAAACACTCTTGCGGTGTGGGTTGAAACTCTTTTAAAACTATAGTTTTCAATTTATCATAGTTACTCAAATCTTCCTCAGACATATAAATCATTAAATTACTAGCTTTCTCACCCAGAACGTTCAAAAGAATTTCGGCTTTGAACTCGTCTGGCACGTTTTTTGTTCTAAATGCTTTCTCCAGTGACTGGAAAAACAGATTAAAGGAACCGGAATAGTTAAGGTTTTAATACTTTTAATAAAACTTTCTATGTTATTGCCCGTTTCCGATTTTAAAACTCCTGAAAGCGAATCGCTTTCATTCGATTCTTTGCGAAACTTTTCTAATTCCTTTTCTAATTGTGCCAATTTAATTTTTTCAAGCTCAGAATTTTGAGAGGGTACCTTACGAATATTCGCCAATTCTACCTCTTTCTCTAATTGCGTTAATTTAATTCTCTCTACTTCTAATTTAGTTTTTTCGGCTTCCTTCCGAGATTTAATTTCCTCAGCTACATATTCCGCTACGTTTTTCATTAATCCCTCATTTTCATAATGCTCGCTGTCCTCTATAATCCTCCTTAAATCTACCACTTTACTTCCCTCCTGTACTGTTAATCCCAATTCTTCAGCTACAAACTTAAGCTGATCCTTATTTAAATTATCTATAATTGACATAATTAATTATCGAAAACAAAACTAGAAAAAATTGCTCTTACCTCAAATCGCTGCGACAGACACGAATGCGCTCACTGTTGAATCACTAAATATAAATATTATTACACCAGTATCTCCGTAGCACTAAGTCTTTATCCGTAGCACTAAGCATTTTTATGAACCATAATATTACTCGCTGTCTTAATAACAATAAATATAATATTCTCACAAATTTATCATCACTTTACTCCGGCTCACAGGGCCAGATGTTTTGTACTCAATGAATAATTCTTTGTAAATCACTCAACTCAAATAATCTGTTACACTTTTGTGGACTGTAAAACAATTTTTTAATTTTCACAACTTTAAATATTTTTCATACATCATCACTTCACGAAAACAAAACACAATCCGCCTTTACAATAGAAAATGACGAAACACAAAGGGTTGCCGGATTTGGCTACATGCCAGCTCCGAACAGATGATGACTGGTAATAATGACTGGTGAACATGCTAAGTGTACATGATAGAAGAAGAATAAGAGAAATTTTAATGTAGAGTATCCAGGAAGAGGAAAATAATAAATGCTGACAAAAAAAAAAAAAAAACAGAAAGAGAGATTAATTTCTAAATTTTGAGCATATATATGTGCCTCAATGAAAAGCAGGGCTGTACAGAAAGACTGCAGGCCCCGCTAATGGTTCCAATAGTTCCTCCACCATAAGTCTGGTAAAACAAAAGCTGCTTAGACGAAAATGTACTAGAAATTCCGTTTTAAATAGGGTTTTTTTTTGTCTTAAAAGGTATAAATGCATGGAATTTTTTTTTTGGCTAGACCATGATTTTTTCTCTGTTTACAGCAGAATTCCATTATAAACACCCTTTACTGTATTAGAAAATAAATATGTACTTTTTTAGAAAATCTATATAGTATTTTCTTACAATTTTATTATTTTTCTTTTACAGTATTTTACAGTAGTATTGCAGTTTATGATGCATTGGTAACACCTTTTCATATAAGGATTTTAAATAGAAATTTAAAATATAATTAAATTTTAATTCAGTTCATTAGTTAAGGCACTGATTGTCTGACACTATTGTAACTTTTGTTATTGTGTTTTACAATTTAGAAAATATTTGTTCTAAAAAACATAAATAAATGCCTGCATCTTTGCTATGTGCATTCTGCTGATTTTTAATAAAAGCTGGATTTTGTTTTGAATGTAAAATGCCTCCTGAGCACTCCCTTCCCCCTTCTAACCAGTCTGTAATGACACTCAAGCAACTTCTGACTTTTGAATTTTATTATTTGTTAGTTATTTTAATTAAAATTTTCATGTAAAAAATAAAAAAATACCTGTCTACTTTTTCTGATATTTATTTAAAAACCAGTACCCCCTAGGAGACCCAGGCCATGGTAATTTGTACCGGCTCTACCCATCCTCTGTATGGGCCTGATGAAAGGGGTTAGATATATTGCTAAATACTTTACTTTGTTACATAAAATTTTGTATAGAATAATAATCTTTCAAAGAAAAAAGTAATAATAATATTTTAGTGAACTAAAATATTGATAATGGTGATAATTAAAATAAATTGTATATTTTTTTGCATTGCCAGTTTAGGATAATTTTATAATTAAAATATTTTTGTAATCTTATAATGTAAACTATGTAAATTTAGATTGTATTTTATGTCTTTAAATTGTTATTTTAAATACTTCGTATAATGTAATTAATTATTAAGAAAATATTTTAATTACATGTATATATTTCTTCAAATTGTTGATGATTTATGCATTACATTGTTATATGATTTTTCTTAATTTTTAATAGTATCACTTTTACCTATATTTATGTTTGCTATACTACATTCAATCAGCTACAGTTTAGTAATTTTAAATGTAAGTATTCTGCATATTTAATTCTGCCATTCAGTTTCGTGTATTTATTTACTTATTTTTAAAAATATCACATGAACTGATGTTTTAATAGTAATTATAGTTATCTTTGTAAGGTTTTCTTGTTTGCTTGATAGATATTGAAAAACTTAAGACAGTTTTTATTCATTTTTTTTACTGGGAATCTATGTACTTTCTTGATATTTTTATTATAAATGTATAGAGACAAAATAATTAGATAAAGAATAGATAAATAAAGAAATGGATAGATAGCTTTAAAACTATTTTGTAACTAAGCATTTTTTTCCCCATACAAATGATATTTGTAAAAAAAAAATTCTTAACATTTATTGAATTGCAGTTAATAGAATAAATTGTTTTAAGAATTTTACATTCCAGCTTTCAGCATTTTTAGCAAAAGAAAGATTTTTTTATTTCTTTTAGATAAATGAAAGACACATTTTTTTCCCCCCACATTGCAAGTTTGTCTGTTCTATTCAAAATAGTATTTTTTATTTGTTTATTTATTTTTTGGCAATGTCTGTTTTATTTACTTGCATTTTTATTATTATGAAATGTTTTTTTCTTTCTTTTGGGCAGATGTGTAATTAATGCTAATAGTTTTTTAATTCAATTTTATGTAATTTTGCATTGAAGAGGGGGACATTGGATTAAGGAAAAAAGTTCATCATGCTGACTGCCAAGTCTATCATCGAACTATTGTGAAATGCATGAGTTATCTCCTCAGTTTAATTTATTTGTGCAAAATGCTGATGTAAACTTAGATTGATTTTTTTATGTCCATGCAGAAGCTTATTTCTACACTGTTTAAATGTAAGCTAGGCTACTATTTTTTTTAGCCAATCATGGAAAATATTTTGATGGTAGGATTCTTTTGTTGCTTCTGTTTTCCCTCCAAGAAATGTGACCAATATAAATTTGTGATAATTGTTTATTTTCCCATTGATCATTTACAGTGGACAAACTCTGTTGCCAAAGAATGTGATTTAAGCTGATAATTACATCCGCTTGTTGTCAGCTATAGTATTGCATATCACACGTGATGTATACATATATATCAGGGCGAGATTCGTGCCGATAATTTTGAAATCCCGTCCAAAAATATTTCGTGTGCGAGATCCTCTCACCCAAAAAAATTTCGCCATTTTCCAGAGAAATTTGTGTTATTTAAGTTTCCTGCAACCAATCGATGAATATTGTAATTTTTTTACGCAACCGATCGATGAATTACGTGTTTTTTTCCATGATCGTTCAATGAATTTTGCATTTTCTTCGCAACCGTTCAATAAAATTAGCTTTTTTTTTTTTTTTTCCCCGATCAATTGAGATTTTTTTTTTTCGCAATTGACCGCTGAATTTTGCGATTTTTTTTTTTTTTTCTCCCGCGACCAATTGACGAGTAATTGCATTTTCTATGTGACTGATCAGCAAATTTCGCAATATTTTCCACAAACAATTGGTGAATTTCACGGTTACTTTTTGCAAAAGATTGACGAAATTCGCAATTTTTTCTCTGCGTCGAACTGAAAATATTGGGCAGGTCTTCAGTGACCAACTAATAAATTTTGCAATGTTTTTCCGCGACCAACTGACGAATTTCATAATGTTTTTCTGTGACCAACTGACGAATTTCGCAATCTTTTCCCTGACCAATCGACAAATTTTGCGATATTTTCCGCGGCCGATTGGCAGATTTCAGTTTTTTCTTGTGACTGACTGATAAAATTCAAAAAAAAATTTTCCGGCGTCCAACTGACAAATTTCGCGATTTTTTGCCATAAGTATTTAAAGATTCTTTATTCTGCAACTGAAAGGGGGAAAGAACCAAAAAGTGCAGTAAGGATCACTGGTAGCTGAACCCTGTCAAATCGACCTAGAGTCAGCACTAAACAAAAATGAGAGAACTGCAAAGATCTTATGGTGCACATGAAGAAAAAAAAAATCCGAACTACAAGAAAACTTTTTAGAAACAACAGACTAGCTGATCCTTACAATTTACAGAAATTAGAACTTTATAATTTAAAGTCAACTTATATTTCTTGTGTAATAGAAGAAATGAGTCGACAGTTTCCCTTTCAAACTTTGGACATTGGTTTGAAATTTCAATGCATATAACCTAGTTCAATCAAAGAAAATACCAGGGGTTCCTTGTGAAAGAGTAAAAATGTACCTTGAAGGAGTAGAAATGAAGGAGTAAAAGTGTGAGGAGTTAACACTTTTACTCCTTGAGGTAAAGAGTAAACTCTTTTAATCCTTGTAAAGAAGTAAAAGTGTACCTTGTGAAAGAGGCTTCAGCACCTTAAATCGAATAAAATCTAAATTCAGAAATTCATTTAACAACCTAATTGTTAAGGGTCCCATACTATTTGTATTTGGTGGAAGTTCAAAAATAGACAATGCATATATGAAGTTTAACTTTCTTCCTTTTTTTATAATAAAAATAAACATTTTACATAATTATTCTGAGTTGACTTAAAATTTTTTCAATGGTATTTTGTCATGCATGTATTAATGTAATTTTTAAAATAGCACATAAATTAATAGTCCAGGTTTAAAGATTTTTTATTTCTCCCTCCCAAACATAACAACTCCCCTTCATTTAAAAATGTTGGAAAAATTGAATTTCAAGCCCTGTATATTCCATAATATTTATTTTGTGGATAAGCAAGTTTAGTTTTTGTAATGAAGAATATAAGTTAACTACTATTTCTCTGTTTCTCTTGCATTTTGAAAAATATGATAAAAATTTGAGACTTTCTATGAAACAGACACAATGTAGTCAAACATTTTCAAAATTGTGGGATTATGCCATAAAAAAAAAAAAAAAATTACACAACATTGAATTATTTTTATTAAATTACGTTTGTAAAATTGAGCAAAGTAATTTAGAATTTTTCTCTAAATGTGTACTTTAGATTTTATTTATTTTTAATTAATTCTAATGAATTTCTTGATATTTAATGAAAAATTAACGCTGTTTCATAGAAACTTGGACATGTTGATACTTGGGCTACACAGTTTTTGACATCTATTGCTAGTAATCATCAACGCAACATTCTGAGGTTGGTTGCATTTGCAGAAGTTTGTTTGATGCCTGTGACAGTTTTGTGGCTTTTCAGGTATATTTTTATTTGCATTAATCTATTTATTTTTACTTTTTATGCAAGTACTTTTAACAAAAAATATCGCTTTTGAGGATGGAATGTTAAAAGCAGAACTGTTGCAGATAGTAAAGCAAAATAAAAATAAATATGACAAATACGATGTGGATGAAATGGCAAAAGCTAAAAATAAAACTATCTTGCGATTAACCTCTACCACTGCGAGTTTTAATTCTATTGAACTGATTTGGGTACAAATTAAGAACGTCGTTGCGAAAGAAAGCAAAACATTTAAAATAACTCATGTAAAAGATTTGTGCATTCAAAGTATCAGCAGAATTGTCGTTGAAGAATGGAAAAAATGCATTGAACATGTAACGAATAAAGTATTAAACAAATGTGGGATTTAGACAATGCTATAGGTAATATAGTCGATTCCATGGTAATCAATCTACACTCGAATAGTACCGATACTTCAACATCATATTCTGAAAGTGATTTCTGAAGTAAGTGTTTTAAATGTTATCAAAAGTTTTGTTTTGGAAGAGTTTGAAAATAGCTTCAATAATATAACATATAAATAATTTTTCGCTGTTTTGTATTTAACAAAATTAACTCCTGATGATGGTTCTAAAAATAAACTAAAATGTCGAATAATTTCTATTTTTGTGATTTAAATTTTTGTTTAAAATCTCGTTTCAAAATGTACGTTGGTTAGCAACTTGTTCTGTTTTCACAATAGTTATCAACAAAGTTGTATAATATAGACGCATGCCGTGCGTGGAAAATTTTCTGCAAAATTCAAAACTTTGCAGAAAAAAAAAAGATTTTTTTTTTTTTTAATACCAAAAAATTAAAAATATTCCCCAATTTTATGTACGATTTATTTACTGTTTGTGCACAATTCAAAATTTAAAGATGCAAAACATTGTTGTGACATTACAGACGCTTGCGAAGAGGTCAAAATATTAAGGTTTGAGTTGTTTCTAAATGCATTGACAAAATAATTGATAAGAATTCAGCTCTTCCTATCATGGATTTTTAGCTTTATTATTATTTTAAACCAAAATAATTATTCTTCAATTAATATTAATTAATTTTAAATAATTATTTTAAACTACTGTTTTTAATTTATATCGTCAAAATGATACAACACATAATTTTATTAAACATTAAATTAATTTGCAGAAAGTTTTTGACTCAATATATATGTGCGCAGAAAGTTTTTGGTTTTATACGAGTCTGGTTATCAAAATATAATCTACAAAAAATTAACAAATTGAAAGAAAAAATAAAATTCGTCAAACTACTGATTTAGGCCATTGTATATTGCCAGTCGTGAATACATTAACAGACGCATAGCATAACTTTATGCCAACATCTATATTTTTAGAAAAAAAAAAAATTGCAACAACTTAGTATTGTAGAATTTGAAAGAAAAATTGTTTTAATGAGAGCTGAAAGAATATGTAGAAGTTGCTTTAAAATGTAACATTTTTACTAAAGATGATATTAATGAATGTTTTGATATTGACAATTATTTTTCTGTAATGTATTAACTTTGAGACTCAGAGTAGTCCAAATGGTTCTAAATCCTCGACAAAATGACTAAGGTTGATGAAAATGCAGATGTATAAAAGAAAAATTTTGAAATATATGTTTTGAATTAACTAAAGAATTAACTGACACATGAAACAAACATGTTTTGTGGTTGAATCTCACATTATGACTGTTCACAAAATTCAAGCAAATTCTAAGCAGATGAAAATTCATGAAATGTTTAAAAGTTAAGAGTTTTATTGGTTGTCCTGTAATCAGTTTTATTTTTTATTTTATTTTCTTCATTGAAAGCAGTATTTCATGTTACCATTGACCAGGATTTGAAATGGAAACATTTACAAGATAGATATAGGGTATTTTGATATTGTTTCCAAGGGATTCTGATAAACCTGTCAGTCCCCTTTCAAACTCTGAATAATCTTAGATGTTGATTGAATCTGATTTTTAATCTGATTAATGTAAATTTTGAAATTGGAAACAAAGACACGGTCACATATAATCTATAAATCTGATCAAATGGTTGTTGTTTTGATGCCCAGCCTGTTACCCAGACAATGTTAAGTCCTGATCATTTAGGATAAATGGTTCTATACTCTATATAGAGATCAGTGGTACTCACTAAAATTTCTATAACATCCAAAATCTGATAGAGAATTGAGCTTGAGGCTGCACTTACATTTTTACACATGTCAATATATAATAATGAACTACTATTGTTTAGGGTGAATGCACCAGTAATTGACTAGTGAGACAAATATCTGTAGAAAAAAAATGCATGGATATGATAATTTTGATTGGTAAAAAAAAAAGTATCTGACATTGATTATTGGTGCGGTCACCCTACTAATAATGCATACATAAATATTAATTTTATCCAATATTGACAATTTAATATTAGCTGTGTGGTGGATTAAGCTCATGTGGAAGGGGGGGGGGGGGAGACTAGTCCTGAAGGTGAGATGAAACATGAAACACTATAGACAAGATTTGCAATATTCTGCTTCAGTATTGAGGTTCTTAATTTGAAAACAAAAATGACTTGTGATAATTGTATCAGATCTTAAAAACAATCTTTAAAAAATCATTTTATAAAATATATATTTATATATATTTCAAATGGACCAGAAAGGTTTGAAATGACAAAAATTAACTGAAGTTTGATCGTTGGTTAGGAAGCCTGTAAATAATTTAGACAATTACTTCTTTTTCATTTATTTATTTATGTTTTATAGAAATTAAAAATATGTTGAATTGTACAATACGATAACAAAAGTTTTAATATTGCATCACAAAATTAATCTTGCAAACTAGTTTTGCCATGATTTTGAACTCCAGGTTCTCTATTTTTGAGTTATCATGTCTTCTTTATACTGCTTATTACATTGTTTCTTGAATATACCTGAAAAAAAAAATTAAAAAATAAACCAGTGGACCTGTGTGAAGATTTCACACTGCAGTATAATATTTTTTAGCAATATCTAATATTTTTTAGATGCAGATTTAAACTTAAAAAAAATAATGACTAAAAATATCTGCAAACCACATTAGTCAAGCCAGAATATCATCTCATTTATTCCATCAAAGTTACAGTAAAATCTATACTTTAAAAATTGACCGAAGCAAGCAAACAAACAACAACAACAAAAACATTATTACATAATAATAATAGAAAATGCATTATTTCTTAATTTCAAATCTTTCTTTTCTACTTAAATTATGGGCCCAACTTGCGGGACCACACGAAATGAACTCTATGGCTGTGGGCCCGTGGCCTGCGTATTGAGTAGCACTGATATAGATATCATTACTGGGTGGTTTTTCATATTTGTTTACTTCACAACCATATTTCTTAAAATGCACTCTAATTAAAAATATACAATATGATGAAACAAAACATTTTTCAAGGTGGCAATTCCACCTGCTCAAAAAATAACTAAATACTTCAGAAAACTAATTGAGCTTAATTAATCTGATATTTCCAACATCATCTCCTTTAAACCAGCAATTAATGTTTAAGATTTACTGCTTAAAAGTAAAAATTTTGGATTTGGGAGGGTGAATTCCTGTTTATGCATTGGGGATTAACATCTATTATTATTGTTTATAAAGTGAAGTATTGTTTTGTTTAAGTTATTTACTGCTAATGTTTAGATTAGGAACTTTCATTTTTGTAAAATTAAAATAAGTTTTAAAATTTCAGATTTAACCACGCTTTATTTTGAATGTTCTTTTGACTAAATAAAATATTCATTGCATATTTTTGTTTATTTCTCTTATTTATTAGAATGTCTTTTGAACTTTCTTCAGTGTTGATTATTGCAAACTGAAATTTAGAGCTAAATTTGTGTTTAGTGCTTTTGAACAATTTTCTGCTGCTTGTTTAGCTGTTCGGCATCTATTGAAAAAGATCTTGTAAATGCTTTCTTTTCATCTCTTTTAAGAAAGAAAGAAAAAAGTAAATTGCTTATTAGAATTTACCATAGATTGGAGAATCTGTAAGTCAAATTGACTCAATACTACCAAAACTGTGAGTCAAATTTTAAAGTTGCAAATTAATATAATGTTTTAATTTGATAGATATAACCTAATATTTTTATTTGTATATTTAATTATTCTTTGCTCTAATTTAGGACTATTCCATTTCACTTTGAGTAAAATAGTACAAATAGGGAAAATATTACATGGGAAAAACTTTGAATTATTATTTTAACTGAATATGCTATGTATATGTATGTAGTATAGTATACTAATATTTAAAATAATAGAATGAATCTACAAAAATAGTTATTCTAAATATAATTATGTAAAAATTACATGAAGAAATATCAGTATGAAATATTTAGAATAAATAAATGAACACAATTTGATATAATTAAAGTATCATTGTGAAAATGGGTTAGTCATTTTCAGTAGAAACTATTTTAATTTAACAAAAGGAGAAATAAAATTTCTTCCATATGTTGAAAACAGTTTGCCACTTTTACTACATATCAAATTGCAATCAAAATATTGTTCAAGTTATGCATGTTAGATGAAAAATAAAATAAAATAGATTTTTTTTTGGCAAAATGTTTTAGAAAAATTAAACAGCATAATTTATTTTTCACATATTTCCTTTTTCTAACACTTTCAACTCTTTGATGCACTTTTTCAAAACGGAATTCCAAAATTGGTGTATCATTTAAATATAACATCATCAAGTTATTTTTCATCTTTGAATACATTTCTCTGGCTGTGTTTTATTCTATTTTGGGGGCTAATGTAATTTTCAGCAAGCCCTATTGATGGGATAATTAAGGCACAACTGGCAAATACGGAAAAGCCTAGGTAAAGGTTCTCCACTTCATGATCACTACATTTATGAGTTTCAGGCACAGTTCTTTAAATGTCATATATTTCATAGCAATAGCTTGAACATGTTGAATTTGAATTGCATTGCAATTCACAGAGTTAGCAAGCAGAGGATAGAATCCCCTAATAACATAGAAAATTCCTTAACTGTATTGAATAGCTAATTTTTTTTCTATGTAACTGAATAAAGTGATACAAAGTAGCATTTACATAAGTG
Source organism: Maratus michaelseni (assembly GCA_963931845.1). Lineage (NCBI taxonomy): Eukaryota > Metazoa > Arthropoda > Arachnida > Araneae > Salticidae > Maratus > Maratus michaelseni. Next base: position 410,602,401 of record OZ007587.1, read on the forward strand.
ATATAGATCATTACTTTTTTATTTCTCAAGTTGGGACATTAAAAAACTCTCGTACAGTGGAGAAATATATATAGCAGGAAAACCATTGTATTTAAATCTGTTTATAACTAATTTTATAAAGGCTCCTATACAATGGTATTCAACTGTATAGCTTAGCAAATGTTGAATTTCATTTTCAATAAAATGCTTTAAATTAAGAATAAAGTTTTTCTTTTAACTTTCAAAAGTTTCTTGCTTACTGCTTTTGTTATTGCTCTTAGTCAGTTGTATAATTGCCAGTGTCATGTCATAATTGGTGAAAAAAAAATATTTTCTGTGTAATACTTTGTATAAGTAATAAGTAACTTTGTTTAAAAGAAATTAAATTCTTTTGCATTTTTAAACTAAAAATGATGCTTAATTTTTATAATACAAATGTTGCTTTGTAATAATTTTTTTCATTAAAAATAATCTAATTGTTTGTTTTCAGTGGAAAAGGAAGTTTGTTGACTCCTTTTGCTTACTATAGATTTTTGACTTTGAGGTATGCATCTCGTAGGAATCCTTACACAAGGTAAGATTTTAAATTTTCACTGTATTTTTTCTTGTCATAATATTTTTAAATTTAAGCACACACACATTGTTCAAAACTTTTAAGTGAGTTTAACGTTTCTAAGCTCTAAACAAAATTGAAATATGTATAAGTGCATCTTCTCTGTGAGTCCTTTTGTATTTATTTCCCCCCCCCTTTTTTTTTTCTTGGCTTCTAGTATGATTTTTGTACTACCTGACTTAACGGGAATTATCGGAAATTAAATAAAAATGAGAAATAAAATATTTTAAACATTGAAAAATAATTAATAAAGGAGATGTATGTCTGTGACATAACAGATGTGTTTGAAAATACAGTAAATGAACAGGTTGCTCAAACATTTACATAGGTATGCTTCAAGCGTGCTGAGAAAAAAAAATCTGGATTTTTATGTTTCAGTACTTTGTGCTTTAGTTGTACCATTGAATAATACAACATTTGCTTTTGACACTCAAAACATAATAAATTAAAAATTATAGTGAAGCAGCTTTATTGAAAATATTTATGTAATCTCATTCCATGATCTGAAAAAAAAAAATCTAAAATCATCTCCTGCTTTCTGTATCTAAGAGGCCATAATTTTTTTTCAGAAAATGAAAAATAGATTGAAAGTAGTGTTCCAATTGTCATTATAATCCAACTACAACAGCTATTAGTATGTTCTAATATGTCAATGTTGATCTTTTGTATGTCAACAAACATAGCTTTTTTTTTCTTTATTAAAATCCTTAATTCATGATTTTTTTTTTCAACTGACTTATACATTTTTTCATTATCTGACTTAGTTTTATGACCTGACTCATAAAATTTTAAGTGAGATGCAAACTCTGTCGATTATATTCAGAGTAATGTATTTTTATATTCTTTACACAAGCTTCCACAGAGACGTTTCTTCTTACTCAGGTGCAAAAAAATTCTGGGAAGAACAATATCTCTGTAATGTCATTTTACATATCTTCAAAGTTTATCTATGGGGAACCATTCTGTACTTATTTAGATCCTGGCTTTAAAAGAATTTTTAAAAGCTGTTTTCAAATAAAAAAATAAATTTATCAAAATCTCCAGTTAATCTCAAGTTATGAAATGGAAATAATAAAAATAGCATATTTTAAATTGTGCTTTAGACAATTTATAGTCAGTAGTTAATTTTTGTCTGCATTAAATATATTTAGGAAGTTGAAACTACTTTCAAGCAAACTCTCTCCATTTTTCAAATTCAAATATTGATACTTTTGCTAGAATAATTATTTATTTTCAGAAACAGGTGTCCAATTTTAGGATAGTAAAAAAAATTATCAGTCAGCAGCTTAGGTTTATAATGTAGCATTACTTTGAAATTTTACATCGAGGTTATTCATCCTATTGTTTTCATCTACAATTCTGAATTTCAAGATAATTTGTTTATTTCTGATTTGTATGACTATTTGGAATGAATATTATATACATTATACAGTGGAACTCCAGATATACGTTACCTGAGTTGTACGTTTCCCTCAGTTATACGTTTCAACTTAGCGGTCCCGACCACTTGCCATTAAAAATTAGCTGAGATATACGTTTTGAATTACACATTTCCCTCAGTTATACGTTACGTTTTTGCATCCCCGGACAAATTTATTTTTCATTTATGCATTTTGAAACCGGAAACACTGACGACACGGCCGAGGAGATGATTTGAAAGATCCCACTCAAACTTCAGAGCTGATGTGAAAGCTTTTGACGTAGTAAAGCGGTTCGTCATTAGTAAAAGCAGTAACGATAAGGCGGCTGCATTATTAACAGAAATGCAAAATTGGCTGCTCAGTGTCGGCTCTGCCAAAAAGAAACAATTGAAGATTAGTGATTATTTCAACAAGATTCAATAAACTACTGAAATGTCTTGATAAATGATTTATATGCCAAGGCGATTCCAACGATTTCTTTTAAATACTCTATGTGTATTAAAAATAATTTTAATAAAGCTTTTAAGATAAAATAAGTTCCTGTGTACTTCTCTTATGTACTTTTTTTTCTTCTCATTTCCATTTCCAAAAAATTATGTCATGGGTGCAGTACTACTTAGGAAACTTCTGTTTTCAATATAAAAGGTAGCAAACACCTCTGCGGATCAAAGTTTTCACGATATATTTTAAAAATTGTTCGGTAAACCATTAATTGAGTTGTACGTTTTACTGAGTTATACGTTTTGTTTGTCCGGTCCCGGGCAAAACGTATAACTGGAGTTCCACTGTACTAATATGTATGACTATTTGGGGGAAAATTTTTTTTCACAAAAACTGATAAATCATATTATTACTTACCCATCATACGTAGTATAGGGTAAGTCTTGTAATCGTTTTGAAAATCGAAAAAAATTTTTTGACGGATTTACACGTTTCAGACACTGGAGATTCCGAAAAACATATTTTTAGAAAAAAATTTTTGCCGTCCGTCTGTGTGTCTGTGTGTGTGTCTGTAAACGCTCTATCTCCCGAAAAAATTGAGATAGAGACTTGCAATTTGGTATGTACTTAGTATGTAATAATGGGAAGAAGCCTATTTCATTTCAATAACCTCGACTAACCGGAACAATTTTTTTCGGACTCTCGAAATATTCGTTCTGATGAAAGGTATATAAAAATTTTCGAAATTGTTTATTTTAAGAAATGAATGTAAAAGACAATAAAAAAACATAAATTTTGAATAAAGCATGAAGTCGATCGGATAATGAGTTGCCGATATATTTGGAATCCTATTTTCCACACTCTTCGATTTTTCATGACCCTGTACTTCATCCAAATTTCACTTCAAAGATATATTATAATTGGAAATTGGACGCTTAATCAGATGCAATAAACCACTAGTTAATAGGATTATTATTTTAGGAGTTATAAGGATGTTTCTTTCAAGCAATTCAGTAATCGAGCCTTTAAAGTTTGTGACGTCATCAAGCCACGATTTTATTTGAATTGCAATGCACTTTATAAATAGTTTACACATTTTTATTTTAATATTTTACATTATGCATATCCATGATGGGTAAGTATTACGGTGGCCCCCAACGACTAGTTTTATGGGAGTAGTAGTTCACATTATATGTAAATAAGACTGTTTCAAGCACCAAAATATTTAATCAATATTGCATACTAGTTTCGATGCATTCAGCATATTGTCATCAGTGCAAAGAATATTGGAATTTTGCTTATATATAGATATAGTGAAGAAGTGAATTGGAGAGAGATATGTTTATTGACCACTAGAATTACAAGAAATTTGAGGGGTAGCCAATAATAATATACTTAGCTAAAGAAACTGGTAGTAAGAAAACTAATGCATATATGTTATGTAAAACTTTCAACAATCTGACAATAGGAGGACAGCAAAGTCACAATTAACAATATTTTTATAATTTTTATGAATATAAAATATGAAATGAATTATGAATATGATTTTAATAATATGTGAATTATTGTATCTTGTTATTTTTTAATATTTAAAATTAAAAAAAAATATTTTTTTAATAGGAATGTCTTTCATGAAATGAGAATAATCTTGGAGCGATTTGCAAACACTCCTGGACGAAATCAAAGCTTGAAGAATCTCTGCAACAAAATTGTAAATATGGCATTGTACCTTGCTCCAGCAGTACCATTGCAGTAGTAAATATATTGGTTATTTTTTAGTTCTACTTGTGGACTAATTTCTAATGTATTTTGGGTGTCAAATTTTGTATGTGTGTGTTGAAAAATATTTGGACCATTCTTTGCTGAAGCACTATGTAAACAAGAACATTATTCACAGTGTGATGTCATCATTTGTTATAGTTCTTTAACATATTTTGTAATTTTTTATTTTCATCATTCAGCATGTTAATTTTGAGTGCAAGCACATACACAAACACACTTTGTTTTGTTTATTGACCACATTTTGATGCATGGAGTGCATCATTTTTTTAAGGTTGTGTATTTTTCTATAAATTGAACATTAGCAACTAATTAAGTTATAAATAATATTTATGTTTAAAAAGTTTTAACTGAAAACTGTTCAGTTGTAAAATGTACTTACTTCTTTAAGAAGACTGAGTAAATGAATAATTAAACAATAATAGTAATAAATAAAAACAGTATTACTCTATTCATGTTGTTTAGTTACTCTCCGCGTTCATTTTTGTACCTATGCTGCATTTACTTTTCAAATATTGTGGATCTTGAACAAATTAATGCAGAATATTATTATGTATTTTATAAATAGAATATAAAGAAATAGTTGGATTTTAAATTGATAAATCTTTAATTATATATTAAATAAATTCTGCTTATGTAAATATTGTCTTCATTTCCTTGTTGTTTAATTCATTTTTCAGTAAACATATAAGTAATAAAATAATTGCAAGAATACCAGATATCTTTAAGCTTCCTTCTCTCACCCAACTTTAAAATGTTTTCACAAGAATAAAAATTTACTGATCCCAGATAAATGACCATATTGATATTAAATTCAACATTAACCAACTTAAATAAATAACATAAAAAATCTTTCTTTTTTCATAGCTATTTTTATACTTCAGTTTTGTCTGTTTCATTAGATTAAATATTGAACTACTTTTTACTGAAAATAGCTTAGATATGCATTTAGTTATTTTGTTCTCTTGAAAATATTTATTATTTTGAATAATGTTTTATAATGTGAGCATTTATCTAACTAAATAATTATTTTAACTTATTTCTTCAGATATATTGATCTCGGATTTATGCCCCTATCTCTTATACATGATTTTTAAGAAGTAATACATTGTGAAGACCCATAGGATGTAATAAATTACAGCAGTGCTGTCCAGCATGGCACCCTTTAAAGGTTTTCTTGACACTCTGAGTGCATCATGTTAGTAGCTTTTTTAAAAAGAAAATAAAAGAAATAAAAATACATTTTAAAAGAATTCTTTTTTTATTATACGAGACATTAAGGCTTTTAGCCCTGTAAATGTTTTTGAGATCCCCCCGCAAACATGTAATGCTAAATTTACTATAATTTATATTTTCCCACATTTTACTTTTACATTGTAAGATCCTTATGGCTATGATGTGAGACATATCTTGTACACCTGTGTGTATACCATCATGACTATAGTGAGAAAATATTGTTGCATGTTTGCAGTAATCTGAATAATGACGGCCATCTCATAGTTGCCAACTTCTATACTTTTTTAAATCATATAAATATGTTTTGAACTCTCCAAAATTTAATAGATTGTGTACTGTGTTTATTTAAAGAAATGCAGTGCTGTTTTATTTATTAAGTAAAATTTCAGGTTTAAATATGTTTGTTTGGCTTATAAAAAGTGTAGAATTTGACAATCATGCTTTAATTATTTGCTAACAGCTAAGATGCGGCCATACTTACTGAAAAGTTGGACAGGCTTGCTTTTACAGGTGGAAACAAAATTTAAAAATTAGGGAAAAGTCAGGGCAATTGAAAAGATGTGTGCTTGCTTTCTCCCTGCTAATGGGACTGACTCTTTGCCGAACAGGTAATAAATAGTCTGTTTTACCTGATAGGCTTGTTTGGTTGTGGCCAATTTGGTTCAGCCAATAATGAGATGAGACAATGAGATGAATTTTAGATTTACTTAGACTGAAAATTTTGAGTTCAGCCCTTATTTTTTTGCAATTTATCAATATTTTATTGTATTCATTGGCAATTATTGACTGCCCTTCCTTCATGCATTGTTTTCCGGGTCTTCAAGGATTGTTTTCTAATAGCCGGCTTTAATCCACATAGGATGTCTGATCTTATGCTAAGAAAATGAGGATCACAAAGTAAGTCATAAAAATACACTTATAAATGCTAGCAGCAGTTTCATTGTGGGAAGAAAATTCTTATTTAACCCGTGAACTCTGCACTAGTGTGAATTCGCACCAACCAAAATTTCAAATGTCAGCGTTTTGTGAAAAGTGCTTTCATTAATTTGCAATTTTCATTAACAAAATGAAATTTTTGATAAAAATAAATATTGTCCGATTTTTTATTAAATTTCATATAGGAATCATGTGTTATATTTCATTTTCACTAAACTGCTAACTAAATTATATGCACTTGAAGTTACGGAATTCAAATCGCACTAGCATGGAATATGCGGGTGGTGAACCGAAGTGTGGAGTCCATTGGTTAATATTCTATACACAATAATATAAAAAGTTTCAATAATTTTAAATTTGTTCATGTTTATGAATTTTGAAAACAAGAAGACATAAAAAAATAAAATAAAATTTTCAACACAGAAACCACACAAATGCCAGTATGGAGATACTGTAGTGGCTGTTTCTTTTTCTTCCTTAGAGTCAAGTATTTCAGCAATTATCCAGTAGAAGGCTACTCAAATTGAATTAAAACTGACACATCACTTTTCACCTGTCTACATAGTTTTATACTGCTCACCAAATCTCTCAGCATCATTCAGTTAAGAGAAAGATAAATATTACAAATTGAATTCAATATCTTACTAATAGATACCACATTATCAGACGTGCTATGAATTTATCAATAAATATATCTACAGTATGATCTTCCAGATTGTTTATGTAAGTTATAATTTTAGACCTTAGACTGCTTTATGTATGTGCCTTATTATAACCAATTATATTTTCTAGTTTATTATATTTACTGGCTCAAACTAAAATCATTTGAATCAGGAACGAACCAGCCCAGCCTAACTCATTTCTTACAAAAGATGTTGGTATTTTTCATCTAATATTATCTTTCAATTAAAATTCTTTTAAATGAATATTGCATACACATTCATGCAAAATTTTAAAGCATAGTTTTTCCCGTTCATATTACATGTTTACAAGCTATAAAACATGGATGTGTACAATGCTAATTAAAACACAATTTACAATTACATTCTAATGATTCAGTATGAAATTTAATACAGTTTAGAGGGAAACAAAAAGGGTTAAAAAAAATCCTAGTTTTCAAACTCAGTTTTCTAGAAAAGTGCTCATTGCAGAAATCTTAATTTTATGGTATTTTAATAAGAGGGTGAAGTATTCTTGAGTAAATATAGTAATTTAAGTTAGAAAACTTTTTTATAAATCAGGATTTCTACAGAATTAGTTTTCAAATTCCCAGATTTTCTACTGTTAAATTAATATCGTGTGCTATTGACATACATGCATTTTTCCCATGTGGAAAACAGGAATCACATTACATTATTATAATCTCATTAATATTAAATTAAAATGTCTGAAGATGAGGTTGAAATTTTTCTTGACATTCCAGAAGTGCTCAAAATAGGTGATATTTTTTAAAGAATAATTATAATTTTCTTCATCAAATGAAAAATTGAATCACAAGAACTTCACAACACACTTAAAATTCTTTTAAATGAATATTGCATACACATTCATGCAAAATTTTAAAGCATAGTTTTTCCCGTTCATATTACATGTTTACAAGCTATAAAATATGGATGTGTACAATGCTAATTAAAACACAATTTACAATTACATTCTAATGATTCAGTATGAAATTTAATACAGTTTAGAGGGAAACAAAAAGGGTTAAAAAAAATCCTAGTTTTCAAACTCAGTTTTCTAGAAAAGTGCTCATTGCAGAAATCTTAATTTTATGGTATTTTAATAAGAGGGTGAAGTATTCTTGAGTAAATATAGTAATTTAAGTTAGAAAACTTTTTTATAAATCAGGATTTCTACAGAATTAGTTTTCAAATTCCCAGATTTTCTACTGTTAAATTAATATCGTGTGCTATTGACATACATGCATTTTTCCCATGTGGAAAACAGGAATCACATTACATTATTATAATCTCATTAATATTAAATTAAAATGTCTGAAGATGAGGTTGAAATTTTTCTTGACATTCCAGAAGTGCTCAAAATAGGTGATATTTTTTAAAGAATAATTATAATTTTCTTCATCAAATGAAAAATTGAATCACAAGAACTTCACAACACACTTTTGTACACACTTTTCTACTATTCAATCACAATAAGTTAGCTTATGAGTTACACAACTTTAGACTAATTTATTCATTGATTATGGTTGCATCCAGAACTAGAAAATAATATCCTAGTTTTTCATTAAATAAAACATTTTCTTCACTGTATATGTCATTTTAGCATCTTTCTTTCCCTATGACATAGTGAATGCTTCAAAGTTATGAGCCAACTTACTATGGTTGAAATATGTCTTTGTGGTGATGGAACATAACTATTGATTACTAGTAATAATTTTTCATGTTAGCTAACAAACAAATTTGTAGAGCAATAGATTCCAGATTGTCTGACACTTGCACGATTAGGAATATATTGTATAATCGAAATTGTCAGATAATTAGAAAGAAAATATTATTAGTGGCACTTTCTAGGAGTACAAATGTTAAACTGTAAATAAAAATATTATAACTATGAGTATAAGTATAAGGTAAAATGTTCTAAGTCAAAATAAACTAGACGAATAAACTTAAGACAAGCTTATGAAACAAAATTTATAATTTACTTTTTATTTTTTACCTTTTGTAAAAAAAAAATAAAACAGATTTAAGAAAAGAAAAACAATCAGTGATAATGTTTTATCTTCATTTGAAAGTTATATCCAAAAAGATAATTTTATCTAAACAGACACCGCAATATTGTACGGTAGAATTTTGATTATCTGATGTAATTGGGACCAAACCTACATCGGATAATCTAAATTTGTGGATAATCTAGAATTTATCAATATCCATCTAGTTTAATATATAACAGTCATCGAACTGCTATTATGACTATTTAAACTGCTAAATAAATATCTAAATTCAAATTATACATGAAAATAAATTTATTTTGAAAAAAACTTAGTAGAATCGTCCACGAAAGGGTAGGCGTGCAAATCGTATGCAAAGAGTAAGCGAGTGCATAGTTTAAATATGACACTGATTTTTCCTCTTCCTTTTGAAATTCTGTAGCTGTGAAAATTTCTGTTCCTGAAAAGGTAGGTGACAAAAGCGGTTTTGTTCCTTGTGCTTGCTTACAATTCGAGGATGCAATAACATTCGAATGTTGTAACACTCGGCAGTACGGCCTTACAAATTTCGAAATGGGGAATGTTTTTGCTCAGAACAGGGACATATACACAGGAGGTTGGGGGAAGAGTACACTTATACAGATCGGAACTTGCGGGAGCTCAAGCTAATTTCAAAGGAATTCTAAGAAATGGGAACCAAAATATTTATCTGTACTCGTAGTTCGGAAACGACCGCTTGTATACATAAGAAATGGGAAAGAAAGGAAAAAAAAAAAGGCAGAAAAAGGAAGTCAGGAAACCGACGTCTGTTTACAGAGAGTTTTGGTTAAATGAGGGTCAGATAATCGAGGTTATACTGTAATTTTGTTGTTGTTGTTGTAGGTTGGGTTTGAGTATATTTACAAGAAAGTTATTGTTTCATATAAAACTAACTATAATGTACTTGAATATGAATGAGTGTATTGCAGTTTACTTCATAACAGATAAAATTAATATTGAAGATATGTTTGTAGATTATTTTTCCATTATTGCATTTAATTATATTTTCTTTCATTTTCGATTAAAATGCTTCAGATTTTGGGTGAGGTTGTCAGTAAACTAGAAATGAAATTTTAGGGTTCAGGTTATGTATATTACATCTGACCTGAACAGGACTAAAGAGCTTGCTGCCAGTTGCTTCTTGCTTACTTCCTGTTACTGGGGCATGGCCTACACTACTCCTACTGAAGTACTGTATTTATGGTGTATATAACATGAAAATTGAACTAGTGTTCTGCTATATAATGTTGTAAATCCAACTTTAATAATGTTGAACAAAATATGTCATTGCTTAGATAAAATTCTTTTAAAACACTAACAGACAACAAAAAAAGTATAAAAGTAAAAATAGTAACTTTCCTGCTAAGCTTTCAATTTTCTTAAAAATCCTGCCTAATTTCATGACTACAATTCATGTTGTTCCAAAAAATTTCAGTTACAATATGTTAATTTGGCAGGGGCACAGATTACAGAAAGTCACTTTGATTTATGTTTGGTAGAAAGTGCAAACTTTTGAATTTATTAAAAAAAAATCTGTTGTTCTGTTTCTTTTTTTAAGATAGGGCAAAAAGAAAGAAATAAAAGCATTATTTAAACTATTCGGGATTTCTAATTTGTTTTCTCAGCGTATAATCATAATTTAATTAATATTAAACTGTTAATTGATAAAAGCATATTTAACAAAACAACAGCGGCATATTACATTCTATTTTTTATTTAGATTTTATTTTCTACTTTTTTGTGCTTAAAATATTTTATTGTTGCAGCATCATAGCCACTTGGATTATTTTAATAAATGTGGTTTGGCACATAATGAATCATCATTGTTGTAATTTGTATATGGTTGTAACCATAAAGAATATTTAACAATTTATCTCATGTGGCTGGCTAACAGAAATATGTCTTAAAATTATTCTATTAATTTATAATTAAGTTCTAAAAAATATTAAAAACAGGATAAGGCTTGTTTATTTGCAATTTCTTAATTTTGTTGACTACACTTGTATTAAAACTGTTTTTGGAGTAACCATGAAATCAGTTAATTAAGAATTTGTAAAATTCTAGAGTTCTTTTTTAAATAAGGAAGCATATAACAACAAATTGCTTTATAACTTATTATGTTATTACATTACATTATATTTTTTGTCATCATTACCTGCTTTTGATAATATCAAGTTAAAAGACAGGAAAGGATGATTTATCTTTTTGTTTTTGTATTTATTTAACTACATATTTTATCTTAAAAACTTATTTCAAAGTCACATCAATACATTTAACTAGCAAGGTTAATTTGTTAATATCTAAATTACAGATAATTTTCTATCCCTCTCAAACAGTTCTAGTGTCTATTATTTACAAATGTTAGTAGGGAAACTTCCCTTCTAATTAAAAAAAAAAATCAAACAATGGGAATAATGAATTTTATTTTTATAGAAAGCAAAATACATATTCATTAGTAAAATTATAATTTTCTTAAAATTTTTATTTAAGCAAACATTAAAACTTATGTTTAATTGAAATTTTTAAAGTCTATATTTGGATACTAAGTCAGTATTTCACCAATTTCAGAGATGTTTTATTTCTCTTTTCTTATATTCTAAGAAAATTAGAAGAATCCACTTGTATTTTAGTAATTATATCTGGATTTTAAAGTGAGCAGCAAGTAATGTTCAACATTGCTAACGAATTTGGCAGGAGTAAGAAAAATGGCTTTGATTTCCCACTGCTTTTATTTTTAGAAATGAGATTGTATTTGAAAAATAATTGTTTGTAGATAAAGTGGTCTTATTTTCAACATACATTAGACCTACCCTTTAAAAAAAAAAAAAAAAAAAAAAAAAGCTATTCTAATAAAGTTTGTATTTCATAACATAACCATTTTTTGATGAAGTCCAGAACACTTTAGTCTGGATAGTTTGAGTTTCAATGTATTTGTATATTTGGGTAGTAAAAGAATATTTGATATACAGGGTGTTCATAGACTGTTTTAACAATATAACAGCAGTGATAGTACTTATCAAGATGAACAATTTTTGTATAGAAAACCAGGGTCTCAATGCACTTATTCAGTCAAAAATACAGAATGTCTCATTTCAAGCTGAATGCAGATTTTTGCTGATAAATTCACCAACTATGTGAAGATACTATATAACGTTATTAAAAGAAACAAAAATTTTGCTTTGTGTGAAACATGATGACAAGAAGTGCTGGAAATTGTCCCCATTTGGATCCAAACACCACTCAAATAGATGTTTCCGTAACTCAGAATAGCTGATTGTATATATGGAATCACTAGCTGAATTCAAGTACCTCCCATGATGTTATCACATTTGACATAAAACAAAGTGGCTAGAATGTTTAGCGACGGTCGACAGGAGACAACATACTTGATGCGGCCCAGTCAGGCACACAAAGTTGTGACAGACATTGACACTGCAATCAAGAGAAATCGACGTTGCGATTTCATTCTGACGAGGTTCTGAACTGGTTCCATGATCAACCGACATCGTTCTTTGTGGACGGAATTCGTAACCTTCCTAAGCAATGGAACGCCTGCCTAAACGCTATGGGTGATTGTTTTTAACAAACTTTGTATGCATTTCACTCATTAAATATTGTTGTTTCTATCTATGTATCTGTCTCTATGCATCTCATGGATACACACCTCAAATCACTTTCATTTGAACATTCCCCCTTACCCCCTTTGAACACAGTATTTCAGAAATAAAATGTAAATACCAAAATTAAAAAAGAAAAAAAATACCATGTCATGTAAATGGAGAAACAAGTGTCAATTGTTTTGAATAAATGTTGATTTCTAAATAATGTCACAAGAAACATTTATTTAAATCAATAATGATTCTATAAAGTGAAACCAGTGTAGGTTTGTATAATAAAGTGCCAAAGAAATAGGTTTAAAATTGATTTCCCAGATGAAATATAGCAAAATCTTAATTTAGAATTTCGTATTAAATGGAAAAATTTCATGGTCTAACAAAAAAAAAATAAAAATGCAGTAATTACAGTGAAACCCCGATTTTACGTTTCTCAAGGGACTGAGTAAAAAAAAACGTAAAATACGGGAAATAGATAGAAAGCAAAAAATTGTAGAAAAAAACTAAAAGTAGTAAAGATGACTCTTTTAAAAGGTATTACAATCTATATTTTACGAAAAGAACATTATTATACATACCATTTTAAGATCATTTTAACACATTTAGATGCGAATCCTGGCGTTTAGGTTGAAAATAGTCCGTAATAGTGGATTGTTTTTTAGTCATTGAGTTCAAAGTGAATGCAGCATCTTCCAGGATTGAAATACTTTGCAAGTTTTTTTCCTGGTCTTTATGAGAAAGAAAATAATCTTTCACTATTTGTAAGCTCTTCAATGCAATATTGAAAGAAACGGGCTGTGCTTCTGTTTCTTCTTCTTCATCTTCATCGGTGGACGAAAAGTCCATAACGTCGGCTACGGATGGAGCAGTAGCTCTTTCAGCTTCGCATGTTGCTAAGTTTTCCGGGATGTAATCGTCGAAGTCATAGATAACTGTTTCGTTGTCATTCTCCGAGTCTACCGCAGCTGATTCTTCATCTGTTCTCGGTTCATTAGATGCTATGATTCCGCTTTCTTCAAAACAATGGGAAATGCACTGTTGTGTAACTTTTCTCCACGACGCAGAAATAAAATGCATAGCCTCTAGAACACTTAACTTTAAAATTTGCAGGCGTCATTTAGGTTTCCATTTTCTATTTCAGCTACAGCTGTCCGGACAAGTTGCTTTCTATAAAAAACCTTGAAAGATCGAATAATGCCGAGATCACAAGGCTGCAATTTGCCGGAAAAATTTCGACATGCACATTACACAGCGGCAAAACCGGATGTGCACTGCATTGATCAATGAACAAAATTATTTTACGATTCTGCAACTTCATTTTTTTGTTTAGTCTGCGCAAAAAGTCTTCGAAAAGGGGTTTGGTTATCCACGCATTTTTGTTTGCTTCGTACTTTGTCGGATAACTTCTCATGTTTTTGAAGCATCGTGGGTTGCGCGACTTTCCAACAACAAGAGGCGTCAGCTTCTAACTTCCATCAGAACTACAGCACAGTAAAACCGTAAGACGCAATTTAGACATCTTCTCTCTATGGCAGGAGTCTCCTTTAGCAACGTAACTTTTATCCGGTAGGAGGTTAAAGAAAAGTCCGGTCTCATCCGCATTGAATACGTGCTTTGGCTTGTATCCTTAGGTAAAATTTGGTAGATTTTTCTTCCAATCTTCTATTGTAGCTTCATTTACACTTGATGATTCTCCCGAAAGCGATCTATACACAAGATTATGTCTTTTTTTTCATCCGATCAATCCAGCCATTTGAAGCTGTGAAGTCTTTCAAACCGTCAAGCCTATCGGCGATTTCTAGAGCTTTTTCTCTTAGTATCGTGCCATTTACAGGTACATTCGCGGCACCAGCTTCTTTAAACCACTTTAATAAGATATCTTCCAGTTTGTCGTACGACGATATTTTCAATGTTCTCCGTTTCTTGGCATTTTTTTCTCCCACTTTCTCTGTTTTTTTCAATGCATTCTTTTTTCTGTAGTATAGATTGCAGGGTTGTCACGGGAATTCCTTGCGATTGAGCGAACGCTACTATAGGTTCCGTGAAATTCATCAAATTGTTTAACAATTTCAGCTTTCTCAGCAGCAGAAAAGTTTTTGCATTTTTTACTCGTCATTTTGGCACAAAAAGGTTAGAAATACGACCACCGCGTGCTAAACAGCAACTGAATCTGAAAACGTGAGGAAAAGTTAAGGACCCCTTTCCCTCCCCGACGAAAGAAATGAACCACCCCATCTGATTGATAACTGGAGTGTCTCTTCCCCTGCCCATCTCATTCCTACACCAATAAAATGTGTTGTTTCTGTACTTTGCTCCCCCCAGCTGTCCGGGGGAGGGAAGGGAGCAGGCCGCGACAGCAGGTGTTCAACAAAGGAGGGGGGGAAACCAGTTTCAGAAGACAGGAGTCTGTAGAATGCGTTTCTGTTTTCATAGATTACATAACTTTCAACAACGTGGATTAGCTTTAAAAAAGCACAAAAGGAAAAATTATTGCTTATTTTAGAACATTTTTTCCTTTTTTTACTTTCCAGAGAAAATGTAAAATGCGGGAAATTCCATAAATAACAAACTTACGATCCGGGTTAAATTAACATTACAATTATACGGAAAAACTGGGACCTGATGAAAAAAACGTATAATGCGGGAAAAAGGCAGATTCGGTGGACGTAAAATCGGGGTTTCACTGTAGTTTATTTTTTAAAACTAAAATTTGTCTATAAAACTGACTAGATGGTACCCATCAAGATTTGACGGTAAATAACTTGAAAGTTCCTTTAGAAATATGCTTTTATTTTTAATTAGTTGCTTTTAAATTAATTAGGTATTAAAAATTTGATGAATTGTTATATTGTGTAAGCTATTCCTATAGATAAAAGATGATAGATGGTGTTGTCAGTCTAGTCTACTCAACTAGTGAAGTGAAATAATTTTAAGCTTCTAATGTACATCCTATTATGCTTGAATTAATTTAGCAAGAATTTAACTAAAAATATTAATTGAATGATTTATTTTTACTCATTGTTTTTCAATCTCAATTAAAAGAATATACGAGTGTATATATATATATAATATCAATATTTAGTATTTTCCTATTTTTATTTTTTTAACTATGCAACCTTTAAAATTTTTCATTAATTTTATTTTTATCAGCCTGACTCTAAAACCCAGAACTTAAAATTTGCTGTTTGGAACTAACGATTTATAATATATATATTAATTACGTTTATTTTATTTTACATTTTCATACATTATTTATACATTAAACCAAACCCTGGATATCAAGGTGATTTCTTTTATAATTCTTATATGAATAGTTTTGCTTCTTTCTTTTTTTAATGAGAATAATCATATACTTTTCCTAGTTATACAAATATACCTTCTTGATAATGGTCATACACAATATAGATAAAAGTTTAGATCACTTTATTTAATCAATAACTACTTGCAAAATCATTTAATTTAAATATTTTTAATATAAAAAAATAAGTAATTTAACCTCTTTGAGTCCTGGTACCCACATAAGTACCTAGATTCTTTTGCTCATAAAAACTAAAATGATTGATATTTTTACATTTTAACTTCACTTCTATAAAGTTGAATGCTTTTGCTTTAAAATGAAACCAATAAATGGCAGCACTGATGTCGATTTCCTTATAAAATAAATGTTATTTTAACCTGAGTTTGCAAAATGCTTTTGAAACAGTGCATCCAAAAAAGTAGGTAATTTTCACAATTCTTTAACTTAAAAACTTTATAATAAAAAAAATTAAGAATTTGCAGATGATTCCCTTATTTAAAGCTGTTATTTTTTTATTGTGTAATTTTAGTTTATTGATAATTAAATTGATATTTTGGAGGGGCTAGTAATTTTATGTTCATATTTGTGAACCTAAATTACAAGCCCCCTAAACCAATAGATTTTTAAAAAATATATTTTTTGTCATCTATGATGTCATTTTGCTTGTTTAAAAGCAAAGAATGAGTATTTGAACTATTATTTTAACTTCGGGTCTTAAAGAGGTTAAAAAAATATTGTCGGTTGTTAAAGTTTATTTACCACAGTCCCAATATTTTGAAAAAATAACAATGTTTAGTATTTCTGATTTTTTTTTTAAAACTACACAACCTTTAAAATTTTTCATTAAATTAATTTTTATCAGTCTGATTCTAAAACTCTGAATTTAAACTTTGCTGTTTCCAGCTAACGATTTATAATACACACTTTTTAATTACTTGAATTTTATTTTACATTTTCATACATTGTTTAGTTATTAAATCATAAATATCAAGATATTGTAGAGTTCGTGTATGAATATTCTTCCTTCTTTTTGTTTTATCTCCTTTTATTATTATTTTTTTTTTTTTACGAAAAATAATCACATACTTATCTTAGTATATATATATATGACACCTTGATAAAGGTCATATCAAATATAACAAAAATTGTAGACCAGTTCAATTTATTTAATCGATAATTACATGCACAATCTTTTAATTTAAATATTTTTAATATAAATTTAATAATTAAAACAAAATATTCTTGAGTGTTAAATTTTACTTAATTATAAAGCATTAAAAAAAAAAAAAAATACAAATTATATAACTTTTCCTCCTGAATTAAATATGACATTATTAAAATGAATTATTGGCAATAAAATTAGAAAAATCATTCTTTCTGGAGTGGGTATTGAACTGACGAACTGAACAATGAAATACCATGCCTTAAACCAATTGGCCATCCTTTTCTCTTTCGAAGTGTACTCTAAAATTGGATAGGTTTTAGATTTAATTTTATGCATGCACAAATGGGTCATTTTCTTGTGAATGTGAAATTTGACAAAATGCTCTTTTAGCTTTATATAGATTTTTTATGAGCTCTTTTGGGATTCCATTTTAGCAAGTTTTACAGTATTTATTTAAGAGATATTGATATGTTGCTCCTAAAATATTGATATTTATGAAATATCAACAGGCAAATATTTATGTCTGTATGCTGTATCTAGTGTTGCAAAGTCGACGGTCACAAAAAAGTGGGACAGTGGCTTCTAAATCGGCACATAAAACTACAGTAAATCCTATGAAAATGGTGCCTGTCTATAATAGAATCTTGTCTTAAGAGAAAAAAAAAATCCATGGTACTACCAACAAAGAGTGTGTGTTAAAAAGTTCCAAATGAATCTACATGCTAAGATAGAAATCTGTCTAAAAAGTAATTTTACTTTGGTTACTTTTCATCTTAGTATGTTTTATTGTATTATATAAACACAATGTTAGACAGTAAAATCTGTGAAAGCAGAATTGCTAAGGACCCAAATCAAAATTTCATGTTGATGTTTACGACGGAGCGATTTTAACTGCATGGTATGGTACTCTTGAACTTTGTACATTTAAGTTGGATTCAGGTATAGACGGGTTTTGTTTTCTCAGGATTTACTGAACAAAGTACAGTAATCCCTGTAAAAACAAAATCGCTAGTGACCAAAAATTTTTTTTAGACAGGTTTTCATTTGAACAAGTAGATTCCTTTCGGCAGGGCCATAAAAATTTTCCGTTACAGACAGGTTCTGTTTTCCCAGGTTTACTGCATAAAGTTACACTCGATCCAAACTAACAAATAATATGGTACTAAAAGAATTTGTACATCATGAAATGTAATTGGTAAAAAATTGGAATGTGGCATTCGTGCACTTGTTCTGTAGAATGGGTCTAAGAACCCTAGAAAATTTGAACACTTGGCAACACTAGCTGTATCTATTCCAATCCATCTTACTTTTTTTTTTTTTGCTGCTCCCAAATTTCATTTTATGAAACATAAGTAGTTTAAGAATTTGCACATTACCAGGATCCATGGCAAGTGTTGGTGGCAAACATGAGTCATATTGATAAGAATGTTATGAAATGGGCTCTTTCTTATGTCATATTGTCCCCCTTATGCCAGAAATATAAGCGTGTTAATTTTCACTTTTTGCCAAAAACGTAAATGTGTATACTTTCTTGAACCAATATTACAATTTAGGAAAATAAAACAGATGAATTATGAAGGTACTGTAAATATTCAAATGCCATTTCCAAAAATTCTGAAATTTGTGCATTTATGTCTTATGCAAGATAAGAGGGACAAATATAACACTGCAGAAAGTGAAAAATGAAAAAGAAACATTGGTAAGCAAACTTATCACTTATTAAAACATTTAATTATTGCTACAAAAATTTATTAGTAATTACAAGATGTGTAATTAATTTTGTACCAAACATGCTAAAGTATACCCATTTTATATGAACCACAGTTATGGAAGATTCCTTGTTGATCTCAATACATATAAAAAGTTTACTAATTTTCATGTAGTTTTAAATGGCAATGACCTACTCCTGCTGTTTTTTTTTTTTTTTTTTTTTTTTTTTTTCACTTTGCACAAGTAATTCTCCAAATTTTTTTTTTTTTTTTTTTTTTTTTTTTTTGGAGACAAGCAATAAAAAATAATATTTGGGTATAAGAACTTATGCACAGAGCATGTTATAAAAATTTAAGATAACTACTTGCCATTAAAAAAGGCATTATTTTCAAATATGAGCATGGTATAAGCCTTGCTGGACAGGTCATTAAAAATGCTGACGAGTTTGTTCAGAAAAATAGCTCGAGAGAATGTTGCAGTAATATTATTCTCTGATACAATGAAATCTGTCTACATTGCCTAGTGATAAATTTTTCTATAAAACAATAATTATCTTATTCTAGAAAATTTCCTACATACTACACTAAGCTTATCTTCAAATTTTACCTTTTTCGAACTGGTTATGGTCTGTAAATTTTGAAAATCAAAGCTTTAAAAATCCATTTGGTACTTTCCCTTTATTCTGTTTCATTACTTATTTATTTTTTTAATCGCTGAGAGCTTTTTTTGTTTGTTTTATTGACACTTACAAAGTCATTTTGTTTGAAAACGATAAGTATAGCAGTGACAGACAACACTCAAGTCTACAAGACCTTTCAGCAGAAGTATATGATAAATTTTCTCTCAAAAGAAAAACATATTTTACCACTGAATCCATGAAGATTCGTTAAGCTCCTTCGTGAATATTTATTTTAAATGTTTTTTGACACCCATAAAGCATTTAGATGACTAAAATGTGTTTTGGGAACAGGTGAACTGTTAACAATATTCCTTTGTATTTATATTTGTAAAAATGAATCTTCTTTTCAGGAGATTAAGTTTATCCTTTTTGAGGTCTAAGGGGCAGTGTCTTATGTGTGTACAAAAGTATGCGTTAAATCCCTATAAAAAAAAAAAATACAAGTCAAAAGGAAAGACTGTCGTATAAGAAATTAAATTTTGTATTTAAAAAAAATACCATATGTGAAAGCTATACTTTTGCCTATTTTTTGTAATTGGAAGTATGTTTGTCTCATCAGCAGTTAAAGAGATAATTGCCGTTAAAATCTATTTTGAATCACCCAGTATAGTTTAAGCCTTTATATTGTTCTTATAAGCACAAATGTAATGTTTTTAGTATATTTGCATAAAATCTTCATTTTATTATGTTTTAGATCTCATGGGAATATAATTTAATAAAATTGTAACTTTAATTTTATATTCTACTCCAAAAAGTCATACTTTGACTTATCATACTACTGACTTATCATGCTTTGACACTGGAATTATAATCTTTTTCCATCACTCCCCTTACCTTGAAAAACAAAATGGCCATGTCATTTAAGGGTCCTCTTCACGCACTTGAAAACACCCGCTCGATAATGCTAATCCTATGGGGCATGATTTTTCTAATATCTTGTTTGCATTTCAATATTTTTAAACAATTTTTTTTTGCATTGGATAGCAGAGATCAATCTCTATTTCTGCCGTTGATTACTTTTTCGATTTTCTTTCTGAATTTTTTTTACGAAGATACTTTTACTTTCGGAACCGGTTTCGAAAGTGAAAGTATCTTCATAAAAAAAATTCGGAAAGAAAATCGAAAAGTAATCAACGGCGGAAATAGAGATTGATCTCTACTATCCAATGCAAAAAAAAATCGTTTAAAAATATTGAAATGCAAACGAGATATTAGAAAAATCATGCCCAATAGCATTAGCGAGCGGGTGTTTTCAAGTGCGTGAAGGGGACCCTTAACGCTAAAGTGATTGACCCACCCAATATTTTTCAAAAGTTGGCACCACTGCTTACAGGGGTATAGGGGAGACCGGTACACAGTGGACCACTTTTTCAGTTAACATTTTTTTTTCTCTTTAACAGACTGACCGATCTGGGTAAAAATATTTTTGAATATTCCTTAAACCTTCTTACATCCATCATAATTTTCTCACAACATAGTTTTCAATACATTAAAAAAAAAAAAAAAATATATATATATACACTTGTAAAGTGGACCACTATTAGGTATTATCTAAAATACAATATAAATCTATTTTTCATTAATCTAATTCTTTTTTGTTGCCCCTTCACCCACAAAATAACATAGTAATATAAATTTTGAAACAAAAACAAAAAATTAATTATATTTTGAAAATAATAACAGATTAATACAGGAACAATTGCAATTTAGTTGAAGTTATTACTTAAGTACAAAAAAATCAGCGTACATTAAAATTTGCAAATGAAATTCCAAAGTAGAGTAAGATTGAGCCTGGAATTTTCAAGAAATAATTTTGGGTCTGAGAGCAACATTATGAAATCATTGACATCAACAGCAGATTCATCTACAGTTTCGGGAGAAATAAACTGATTTCCATTCAATTTGCGTCTCATGAATCTTACTTGAATAGAATCATCAACAATTAGACTACAGTTATATTTATCAAAGGCAGTAAATACAAAACAAAATATTTCTTACTATGTTAAATAAATTGTTATCTTTATTTGTTTACTTTATTTTACAGTTAAATCTACTTTAAAACAATCTTTCTTTACAGAAAATAAGCAACTAATAAATATTTTGAACATTCTGCATTACAGGAGCAGAGTGGATTGTGGACCACTGTGCCCCAGGAGTGGGTGGTCCACTGTACCCCATGTTGAAGTTCAATAAATAATCATATTAATATTGTTTATAGCTTTCTTTTAAACATATTAACTTTAAAGTAAAATAAAAACAAGTATCTCAGATTTGCAAAAAAGCTGTTTTATTTATCTACAACCTTTAATTATTAAAAAAATAATATGATGATGAAAAATTTTACTTTTAGAAGCTCAAAACAACCAATCAGGATAAAATAGTTCAATCTGAGCTAAACATATTTTCTGAAGGCTATAAATAATCATTGCAGTGCTGTTGTCTATTAGGATAGAAGAGAAGCTTTAAAAAAATTTAAATAAATAAAATATTAGGGGGTGGTCCACTGTGCCCATAGGTCCAGTATGTACTGGTCTCCCCTACTCACCCCTGCTGTTCCGGTACTGCTTTTTAAGATAAATGAAAAATTGTCCTTTCACATAAAATTTGTTTTAACTTAATTTTTAAATAAAAAAATAATCCAGACTTAAATATCTAAACTATAAATCAGATCATATGAAAATGGTTCATAATTTGGGTAATCCATTGGCAAATCGACCATAAAATAAGTTGCTAAAAATTTAAATCATAAAAAACAGTTAAGCATTTGACATTGAAAAGAAATGTTTTGCTTCTTATCAATGTAAAAATTGACATGAATGTGCATTTTTCATAACACTATCATTGAGCAAGCATAGAGGACCATATTCTAGAATTTTGCTGTAATATAAAATCAAGCGTTCCAGTACTGGAAAATTTATGAGTGCATATGCATACCTGTACTTAAAATCAGTGTTGTGGAGTGTCTTCTCGATAGGAGATTCTCTCTTTTTGGTAAGGATAAATATGAAACAAATAAGTTGCCCAGTTATATTAAGGTGAAATTACTTACTACTCAAGAAATGTTGGATTCAAATCCTGCAATAGTTTAAGCTTTGAAGTTTTTAGTGGGTCAGATTCCACATTAAATGGAAGTTTTGGTCTGTGTTCTCATATGTAAAAGATAACACAGCACTCTAAACCAACGAACCTAACTCTGTGAATGTTAGATAAAAAATAAACTTCTTTAAATGCTAAATAAAATGATAGCGATATGAAAATTGTAGGACAATTAATTCCTACATTGGGAGAGGTAAAACATTCCTGTAGTATATTTATTTAAGGTAGCAAGCAAGTTTGCTCTACCTGAATAAAGGGCTGGTTTGTTGTTTTTGTGATGCTACAATTATTTTATATGCACAGGATCTTTAATTAAACTTAAACTTGTTTAAAGCAGATTCTGAACTACTATAAACATCCAATCCTGAAATAATATTTGAATTTCAAACCTTTCAAATAGTAATCAGCACCTACCTGATAAAGAAAACAAATAATTATTTTTTGTTGAAACTATTGTATTTAACATTCTTTCTGAAGTTTAAATCCTTTTTTTGGTACTTTTGGGTTTTAGTGGTCCCCACAATTATGATTATGCCAAGATTGCAATTGTGATTTCGCCAAAATCATCTCAAAGCTTATATATGCATCATATATATACTCCGAATGCTCATAAATGTAATTTTGATACATTATATACATCTGATACATATATACATCATATATGACTATAACTGGTACATATGTGTCACAAAATATTATATACATCATATATTATTGTAATGTCATATATGCTTTATAATTTGGCAATAAATCTTGGTCGCTTGGTGATTCATCTTCGGGAGACTGTTATAACATGAAAGTACCCTCTTTTTTTATTACTTTATCATTTTCACTTTTTTAGAATTTTATTACCATTAAATTCCATATTTTATGTTATTAAACATATTTTTTTAATTATTTTGTAAGTACTATTAAGAAATTTACTTTGTAGGTATATTTAGAAATTATCAGTTGCAGTTTTTTTGTGGAGTTCTGTTTATATATTTCATAAAATATTTAATATGTAAAAATAATTGAGAAAAAAAAATCTTCCTGCTTTATGACTTACAGGATTTCTATAAAAATCTGAAAATACTAAGAATAAAGTATTTTCTTTTCCTTAGTGTTTTTCATGAAATATAAAAACTCTTTTTCCAAATACTATGAGAAATCCTACGGTTATAAATCTCCCAATTTTCCATAAAATATTGTATTTACAATTTATTTAACGAGTACAAAGTCTTTTAAGTTGTAGATTTAGTCAATAACTTAAAATAATTTTAAAATTTTTATCATCATGAGTAAAAGAAGTTATTTCAGAAAAAGTAAAACTTTTTTCCATTGAATGAAATGAAAAGCAGTATTAGAAATTCTGTTGCTATTGCTAAACTATAATATACAAATACAGTTTAGTTGTGACAAGTTTCATCTAATCTGAGTGCATGTAAAAAATGAAATTTTTTTTTAAAGAAATTCTTTTTAAGAAATTTTTTTTAAATTTTTAATGAATATCATTATTTTTGACAGTAAAAATGTTTATATATTTACTTCCTTTTGTATTATTTTGTTTACTATACAATATCTAACCATTAAAACCTGGTCCCATAAAAATAATTTGTTGCCAAACAGCACAACTTATTGCCAATAATGGATAACTGTGATGTCAAAACATAATCATAAGATTTTCCCTTGGTGTTTTATGCAACTCCGATTAACTTTTGGCAAATCAATTTTAAAAATGCAAGATAGAAATCACAGTCAACTTATATATTTCATTACAAAAATTAAATTGTCTTATCCACTAATCAAATAAATCTCACACAAATCAATTTTTAAAATGCATGAGAGAAATCAAAGTTAACTTATATCCTTCATTACAAAAATTAAATTAGCTTATCCACAAGACAAATAAAAATGGAATATGTACATCCAGTTCACGTGTGATAATGCCGCAATGGATAACAATGAACATGGCATTTTTGGAAACATTTATGCATTATTGGCATTAAATCTCATGGATCGGCAACAAATTTTGTTTACTGCAAATGGTCAATGGGAAAATAAACAAGTGTCAAACATTTTTGTATCTATATTCAGATTCATGACCATTCTATCACTTAAAAAATATTTTAATGTAGATGCAAGTATATAATAACTTTTACATGAAATGAATTATAAGTTAAACATTATTTAGAAAAGTCTTTTAGCATGGCTCTGTAAATTTTTAAGAATGTAGCGTATATATATAGTAAACCAAATCAATAAAAATCAAAATCTGTTCCAAATTTCAAATATTTGGACTGTAGAGTTTTTCTTCAAACTATTATATTTCTAAATGATGATATTTTAGGCATTGAAAATATGTTATTCTCTAGGAGTATTATCCACAATAATTTGAAATTTATAAGACTTGTTTTGTCAAGGAATTATTAAGGTCTGAAAACAACATAAATGAACCACAAGTTTTGAACTGAAATTATATATTAAATAAAAAACCTACGTTTGTATTTAATCTAATGTTTTTTCTTTTTTTTTTACTTTTATGTTAGCTGGGTGCCAGTGATATTATATATATATACATATATAGTATATTATGTAATATCACTGGCACCCAGCTAACATAAAAGTACCTTTATTTTAATGCTCATTACCAAGCTTTCATTTTTTTTTCTTTTGGAAGTAAAAAAATGTATGTTGAAAGTTTGTTTGGTACTTTTCGGTTAGCCGTGTGCCAGTGATATATATACATGTATGTATATATATATATACACACACATATCTACATATATATACAAATACATGTATAGACATATGTATTTATATGTACATATATCACTGGCACCCGGCTAACCGAAAAGTACAGTTTGTTTTTGTTAAGAACCATGTATACATGTTCTTTGTAATTATCACATTGAAGTTAAGTTTAAATAAGCACTTGATTTAATTAATAGAGCATATAAATTTATAGCATAAAATTTAAAAGTATAAACAGCAGCAATTATATAAAAACCTGTTTAATTATTTGTTATATATTTTTCAATGGCTTTTAAAAGAAAATTGGGTAATCAATTTGAAAACAAAATTCAATTTTGTAAGGTTTGATTAAATATTTTGATTAAAAAGATTTTATATTTAACAATCATACATACACAAAGAAATTATAATGTATTTTGTAAAAAGAAAAACCCTTTAATTATTTAGAGCCATTGTACATAACTATAATTTTAAACTAGACTGTTTAATGAATGCAAATTCAGGCCTAATATCTTTCCCATTCAATAAATTTTCTATATCACATGATTCAGCCAATACACAATTAACAGATTTTAGTTTTTCTTTCATCTTTAATATATTACTTTCCTCAGTGCCTCTTGTAGCATCTTCTATCACAACAGTTGCATAACCAAGCTCTGCAGCATCAATAGCTGTGAATGCTACACAATAATCAAATGCAAGGCCACAAACAAAAACGTGTGTAACATTCTTTCGCTTTAACTCTTCATCAAGACTGGTTTCTGACAACTTGGAATTATCAAAAAATGCAGAATAACTGTCAACTGCAGAATTTGTACCTTTGTAAATTGTTAATGCGTCTTTGGCCAATTTTAGATCATTGTGCAATTCACTACCTTTTGTATTCTGTACACAGTGTACAGGCCACAATTTTTGACTCATTTCTGGAGGTCCTTTAAACAAAACGGTATCAAAACAAACTACTTCATCAAGAGGCTTATTTTTCTCACTAAGGGGATATAACTTTACATTTTCAAAAAAGGATATATGGTCTTCAGGATGATAATCATATGTATATACCACTACATCAAATGGATATTTGTCGATTAAATTATTGATAATTGGAATTACATCATATGCTTCCTGTTTTGCTGGGCTGTTTTTCAATGCAAATGATCCATCAATAAAATCATATTGAACATCTATCACCAGCAAAGCAGTTATTGGCTTGGTTAGAGGTTGAATGAAATGCTTTGATACACTCTCAAATTCAGAATCATCAATAACACCATCTTTATTTCTGTCGAAAGTTTCAAATAATTCCTTTATTTTCGACTCTGATACGTCATAAGCTTTACCATTTGCAGTAGTTAGTAAATCAGACAACAATATTTTAAATTTTTCAAGATTTAACGGAGGGTTATTATTTTTACAGAAGCGTTTAGTTGCACTTTCATTCGAGGAATCCATGTTCGCTTACCTAAAGAAATGTCATACTTCAAACACCGGTATTACAAGTAGAGAGGGACGCCGGAAAGAAACTGTTTTTGTTCTGGTTTTCATTCCTGTTTCATCTCCCGTCTGCGTCTGCGTGACCTCAGTTGGTAACCTTGACAACGAAAATGAGGAGGAGAGATGATTTCACTTCTTTTCGATCATAAGACAGGCTCAAAATAAGAGTGATTCATATTTCCTCTGGGAGGAAAAAATAAATAAACAGCTTTTTAAGAAGATGGAAGAGAAATTTCTCAAATTTTAGTAATGCATTAACTATTTTTAAACTTTCCATTAAACGTTAAAGTCGTTTTTCTTTTCTAATAAAGATATTTTTAAGGGAAAAAATTCGTTTTTGCACAAGTTACTCAGTTTTTATTTACATTTTATTTTGTTAAAATTATGTATGCAAAATATATCTTTAATAAAATGATTGAAAGAAATAATATATTTAAAAAAATAATAACTTTATTCTTTACAATCTTTTCATTTGACGCTTTTCCCTGTTTTAGTTATGTTACACATTTCGGCATTTTCTTAATTTACATCAAAATGTGAAACATATTTTCCTAAGATGATTTATTACATATCATGCTCTTTTTATTAACGTATTTCAAGAGATAAATTAAAGATAGAATTTTGCAATAGATTTTTGACTCACTTCCTGATGAGCTACAGTTCTGAAATGTAGAGTTGTGTGTTCTCGATCACAATACAGTGTTTTATTGTTTTCAAAAGTTAATTATCACTTAATAGAATAATTTTAATTAAGTTTGGGTTACATGAATATTGTCATAATGACAATTTTTATGGTGTGGTTTCTTGGTTGTGGCAACTTACAACTGTGTAAGAGTTATAACAATGGAGTTAATCAGTGTTGAATCCAGGGGGTGGCCCGGGGGGGAATGTCCCCCCCGGAGCATTGAAATGTCCCCCCCCGGAGTATTTGAGATTTTATGCTTTCAGTGGTCAAAAAGTGGAATTTCCCCCCCGGAACTCTATAATGTCCCCCCCCGGAGTATTTGAGATTTTATGCTTTCAGTGGTCAAAAAGTGGAATTTCCCCCCCGGAACTCTATAATGTCCCCCCCGGAGCTGCAGAAATCCCTCCCGGAGAAAAGTGTCTGAATTCAACACTGGAGTTAATTATGCGCCAAATCACACTCTCTAAAATATGAACGAAAAAATACTTAAGATTTAAAAGTCTGAAAAAAAATTGTTTATCAATGTACTTTAAAGTAGAAATACTATTTTAAATTAAAAATCTGGAGGTCAAAACAAAAATTATAAAAGCGTAAGGGACTGAAAACAATACGATTAGGAAATTAAGCCATAATCACTACATAGTATAAAACAAAGTCGTTTTTTCTGTCCCTATATCCCTATGTACGCTTAAATCTTTAAAACTACGCAACGGATTTTGATGCGGTTTTTTTTAATAGATTGAGTGATTCAAGAGGAAGGTTTATATGTATAATAACCATATGTTTTGCTTTGTAATTTCAGATAAATCACTATCACTACATAGTATAAAACAAAGTCGCTTTTTCTGTCCCTATATCCCTATGTACGCTTAAATCTTTAAAACTACGCAACGGATTTTGATGCGGTTTTTTTTAATAGATAGAGTGATTCAAGAGGAAGGTTTATATGTATAATAACCATATGTTTTGCTTTGTAATTTCAGATAAATCACTACATAGTATAAAACAAAGTCGCTTTTTCTGTCCCTATATCCCTATGTACGCTTAAATCTTTAAAACTACGCAACGGATTTTGATGCGGTTTTTTTTAATAGATAGAGTGATTCAAGAGGAAGGTTTATATGTATAATAACCATATGTTTTGCTTTGTAATTTCAGATAAATCACTACATAGTATAAAACAAAGTCGCTTTTTCTGTCCCTATATCCCTATGTACGCTTAAATCTTTAAAACTACGCAACGGATTTTGATGCGGTTTTTTTTAATAGATAGAGTGATTCAAGAGGAAGGTTTATATGTATATCCATTAAATAGTGGAGAAATACTGTTATTTTTGAGGTTTTTAATGTGATGTCGTAAATAATTTCATTTTTTTCCGCTTATACATTGCAAACGCAGGCTGAACCCTACAAGATTTATCAAAATAATGTACTAATTATTGTACACATTAAAAAGGTCTACAGAAAACACAAAGAGATGAAGGTTTTCAAGGTTAACCCGAAGCAAAGCGAGGGAGGGCCGCTAGTAAATACCATAAAAAGAAAATTTTCTGAAAATTCATTAAAAATTTAAATATATTATGAACGTGATTAAAATTTCAATTTACTATGAATATTTTCATCAGCACCTTCCAGTAGTACGGTTTGTGCTTTGACTTCCAGATTTTTGATAAAAAAATATTCTTTTTAAAATATTTTATTTTTATTTTATTTTTCTATCTTAACTTCGAGCTGTTGTATCACTTTCGTTTGCATATATACAAGAGTCCTGCATCGGATCGGATAACCTGATGAGCTTTTTTTTTTATTTTATCCAAACCCGACCCGACCTTTCGGTTCGGGTCGGGATTGCGCTAATTTCTTTCGTTACGGATTTTGAATCTTGCGGGTTGGATTCGGGTTGACTCGGTTTTTCAAAAATTCCCGACTATTTTTTGTAATGAAATAACTTGAATATTATTATGTCTATATAAGTTCTTTTTTAACATAAAATGTATAATTGATATTATATATATATATATAATAATATAAGCTATTTTTTCATAACTGCATTAAAATAAGAATTTATTATATTACGGGGAGTGATTTGAGTGGGGATTCTGGTCGACTTGAAATATAATTTCCCCCTTCATTTAATATATATTAATCAACCGCGTAGGACCCGTAGTATATATTTCTAATTCTAAACATCACAATTATAGACAGAAGTCGATGCATACATGAAGACGCCGGAAATAATTTTTGCTTTTAGATACCGAGATTTGCAATGGGGATACAAAAGTAAAAATTTTAAATAAAGGCCATTTAATATATTTTTACACTCGTTTATTCAACTTAACTTGGTTCGTGTATGTAAGGATAAAATTTTGTAATCGATTTGTCATTCATTTACTGATATGCCATAGTTATAAAAATTATGAACACATGTCTGTTTTTGAAAGCTACAACATTTTAATAATTTTAAATTTTAATGACTAATTAATAAATTAATTTTAAGACTATTTCTTTTACACGGATATGTATAAAGTGATTATATTTGCTATCTCTGCCTACTCTTATGTCAATAAAACGACGCAGATTTTATATCTTGCAGTTAGAATGTGTTTTTCAACGTGACACAGGGAGAATTCCTGCTCATCCGCCGGAACATCCATGACTTCATTGAATGACAGAAATGCAATGGATTCTATATAACGAAATCCATTGTTTTAGTCAAACAATTCGTTACATAGAAAAATTCGTTCTATAGAGAATAACGAAAAAAATTCCTGTTTAATGTGTAAATTTTGAAAAAAAAAATCGTCTGGTGTTTAATTAAGATTTCGAAATGTTTAATATTATATATATTATATATATATATATAATATATATATATTATATATATAATATATTATTATATTACATATTATTTATATATCCTCTTTAATAAAAAGCTATGTGTAGCTGGCAACTGGGTTTTTCACTAATCGTTGCCACAGAAAAATGAAACATTTGAAGATACTGAAAAAATTAATAGCTCGAAAAGTATTTGTCAGAAAATTGTTAGACAAAGTGTGTTAGAAAGATAAAAAATTGTATTTTTCTTGATATAAATTAAAAATCTAATGATTGTGCCGCTTTTCAAATATTGAATTTCAAAAATTGCCAAATTTTACAATGGAGTACCATAGCGAAATCTTCGCGCATAAAAAGATTATGATAACGGCATTGTGTCCTGACGTATACAGGGTGATTCATAAAAGATGGGCAGAACTTTAAGGGGTTATAGTACACTTAAAGACAAATAATATTAAATAGGAGACTAAGGGTCCCAGACGTATTCCCAAGGAGATAGGGGGCATTAAAGTTTAGGGTCCGAAATTTCAAATGATTATAAAACATGGAAAAATTGGTCGATTCGTTTGCGGTTTTTGCAAAAAATTTTCTTTATGCCAGTATTTTCTTGAAATAAAATTTTAAAGTTCAATTTCAAAAAATGCCGATAGGGGGCGCTTTAGACTTTGGAGTAACAAACAACTATTTTTTAACGTTATTTTTTGTATTTCTTTAAATGATTTCGAAAGCTTAGACTTAAACTTAAATTTTGATCTAAAAATCTGAGTCCTAACGAGTAGTTAAGTAGCGTAAACTGAAATTTGAAATTTGAAACCCTTCTCCCCCCAGAACAAAAATCAGTTATTCCCGATCTTTGTGTCGTAGATTAGGCTCTAACTACTGCCGCGTTTTGCTAAAATTATTCTTTATGTCAGTATTTTCTTGAAAATAAATTTTAAAGAAAATTTTCAAAAAATTCCGATAGAGGGCGCTTTAGACTTTGGAGTAACGAACAACTATTTTATACCGTTATTTTTTGTGTCTCATTAAATGCTTTCTAAAGCTTAGACTTAAATTTTCAGCCCAAAATCTGAATCGTTAGACGTGGTTAAGTTTCTGGGGAGAGGGGTTTGAAATTTCTACTCCTGAGCACAGTTCAGTTTACCATGTCCACACATTGTGTGCTGTGATACGAGGTAAAAAGACACAAATTAGGATTATGTTACCAAAGCATATTTATTAACATGTAATCACAATAAATGTTCAAAATTGTGACCACCAGAGGTTATGCACGCAGAACAACGGCGACGAATGGAACGGCGAACATTCGCGAAAACATCAGGCTTTTCGAGCACTTCCCCTACAGCGGCGGAAAGTCTGGCGACCAGTTCCTCGGGGGATTCAATGGGTGTCTCATACATAAGAGCCTTCAATCGTCCCCAAAAAAAGAAATCGAGGGGTGAAAGATCTGGCGAGCGAGCAGGCCAAGCAACAGGACCACCTCGACCAATCCATCTGTTCGGAAATGTGATGTCCAGATAGTTGCGGACGTCTCGTACCTAATGGGCTGGCGCTCCATCATGCTGGAACCACATGACCCGCCGGATGCGTGGAGGAACAACGTTTAACAGGTCTGGCAGCACATGTTGCAGAAATGTGAGGTATGTTTTACCGTTGAGGCGTTCAGGAAGAAGGTACGGTCCGATTAGGTGGTCTCCGAGGATTCCTGCCCAAACATTGATGGAAAAGCGTCTCTGATGAGCATGTGGATACGTAGCATGTGGATTGACATCCGCCCATACATGTGCATTGTGTGTGTTAAATGTACCTTCACGTGTGAAGGTACATTCATCGGTGAAAAGCACAGTTCGTCCAAAATGTGGATTTAGCGCGTTCTGCTGCAGAAACCAGCGGGCGAATTCAATACGATTTGGATAATCCCCTGGAGACAGTTTCTGGACTCGTTGCACATGAAACGGGAGCAAATGTTCATCCTTCAGTACCCTCCAAGTCGTGGACTGTGAGGTATCCACCTGGCTAGCCACTGTTCGTGTACTTGTACTTGGCTGCGCCGCTACTACATCCAGAATGGCTTCTGCAACAACTACTGATTCGTCCTTTTTTGCACAACCTGCATTCGACCGGGAAGCGAGAAATGATCCCGTCTCACACAACTGTCTGTGCAAGCGCTCGAAAGTTTTGCGGTTAGGCAACCGCCTGTTAGGAAATCGCTCTCCGTACATTCGTTGTGCCTCTGCACCATTTCCATCTGCCGCTCCGTAAATTAAATGCATCTCAGCCTTTTCCTTATTCGTGAAGGGCACCATCTTCCGATTCATTACTACAGCGACTTACACTTGACTCACCGTTCAGTGGTTTTTATGCCTGAATCGTGTCGAAATTTTGCATACGTGTTCTTCTTCTTCCCCATTTGACATTTGCATACTTTCTGTTTCCTTCTTCACCCGGTGACTAGCGTCAGGAATGGAGCTTTAACGTTTGCATGAGCGACGTTTCCAACTGTGCCAGTGCCTTTATGAGTGAATTCCGACTATGCAGTCCTTGACGAAAGTTGTATTTTTGCCTCGTATCACAGCACAGAATCGTTGGGCATGGTTAAGTAGTGCAAACTGAACTATGTTCAGAAGTTGAAATTTGAACCCCCTCCCCTCGCTACTGAACCACGCTCAGCGATTCAGATTTTGAGCTGAAAATTTAAGTTTAAGTCTAAGCTTTAGAAAGCATTTAATGAGACACAAAAAATAACGGTATAAAATAGTTGTTCGTTACTCCAAAGTCTAAAGCGCCCTCTATCGGAATTTTTTGAAAATTTTCTTTAAAATTTATTTTCAAGAAAATACTGACATAAAGAATAATTTTAGCAAAACGCGGCAGTAGTTAGAGCCTAATCTACGACACAAAGATCGGGAATAACTGATTTTTGTTCTGGGGGGAGAAGGGTTTCAAATTTCAAATTTCAGTTTACGCTACTTAACTACTCGTTAGGACTCAGATTTTTAGATCAAAATTTAAGTTTAAGTCTAAGCTTTCGAAATCATTTAAAGAAATACAAAAAATAACGTTAAAAAATAGTTGTTTGTTACTCCAAAGTCTAAAGCGCCCCCTATCGGCATTTTTTGAAATTGAACTTTAAAATTTTATTTCAAGAAAATACTGGCATAAAGAAAATTTTTTGCAAAAACCGCAAACGAATCGACCAATTTTTCCATGTTTTATAATCATTTGAAATTTCGGACCCTAAACTTTAATGCCCCCTATCTCCTTGGGAATACGTCTGGGACCCTTAGTCTCCTATTTAATATTATTTGTCTTTAAGTGTACTATAACCCCTTAAAGTTCTGCCCATCTTTTATGAATCACCCTGTATATACTGACTATAGCACGAGTCACAAAATTATAGTAGCCTTATTATTCTGTTAAATTATAAAAGTGAATTATGATGTCGCAAGTGCATGATTTTTATTTAATTCTCGACGAGTAGCATATTTTTGTCCACCTCAGTGAGGCATATTGATTTCATTATATTTGAAGTTTTGTAAATTGTAACTTCATTCAAATCCAATTTGAATCCAACGGAAATGATTTTTCCCCATAGACATCATAATGTGTAAACCTCATAGACACCATAATTTAACACAATTATTCATTTTTTTTAATGCTGACCTATTCCATAATAAAGTCTACAGAGAATTGGCCTAATTTGTCCTTAACAGAACAAATTTTGTCTGACACATTAAAAATGCAATAACGCAATAGCGTTCGTATCGTTTTCAGAAATGCAGAAAGTCATTTCAAATAAATATCCATAGGGTTTTAAAATACAAGGTCAAATTCAAAGTCAATATTTCACTTGATTAAAGGTGAGTTAAGAGAAATTGACCAGCGTAGCTTGCTAGTTTTTTAATTATAACGTATTTAAATTTGTATTTTTAATAAGTATTTAAACAGTTTCAAAGCTGAAACTAAACATTTCTTTGAAAGCATTGTGAAAAAAACGTATAAGCTAAAACTTACATTTATTTTATCCTAATAGCCTTCTTGTTCCCTAAACCTGTAGGGTGCTAAATTTATTTCAAATCCTCTGAACCGTTTTTAAGATAAAATAGCTTGACCCATAATGACCCATGACTAAAATGACCCACTAATTGAATTTTCTCGAACATGTGACCTAGCCCAACAGTCTTCTCGTGCTCGAAAACCATTGGATGCAAAATTTAGTGTAAATTAAGCCGCTTTTTAGATCTTGACCCACAATGACCCAGAAATGACCCACTAATCGAAAGTTCTCGAACATGTGACCCAGCCCAATAGTCTTCTAGTGCCCGAAAATAGTCGGATACAAAATTTCGTCAAAATCGTTTGAACCGTTTTTTAGATACAATTAGCTTGACCATGACCCAAAATGACCCACTAATTGAATTTTCTCGTACATGTGACCTAGCCCAACAGTCTTCTCGTGCCCGAAAACCATTGGATGCAAAATTTAGTGTAAATTGATCCGCTTTTTAGATCTTGACCCAGAAATGACCACTAATCGAATTTTCTCGGACATGTGACCTAGCCCAATGATTTTATCGTGCTCGAAACTCGTAGGACACAAAATTTAATCAAAATCGTTAGAGCCGTTTTTTAGATAAAATTAATTTGACCCGCGTTGACCCAAAAATGACCCACTTATCGAAAGTTCTCGAACATGTGACCCAGCCCAATAGTTTTCTCGTGCCCGAAAATGGTCGGATACAAAATTTCGTCAAAATCGTTTGAACGGTTTTTTAGATACAATTAGCTAGACCATGACCCAAAATGACCCACTAATCGAATTTTCCCGAACATGTGACCTAGCCCAATGTTTTTCTGGTGCCCCAAAACGGTAGGATACAAAATTTCGTCAAAATCGTTAGAGCTGTTTTCAAGATAAAATTTGCATATATATATATATATATATATATATAACCACACACAAGATTTGCTCGTATTAGAATATATGATAAGCTAGAGGTACTCAGCTTTGAAAGATAAACCAGGAATCAATCAGTGAGGGAAAATTGATTTCACGTGGTTTTGAAGTTTTTTCTGAACAAATGAAGAAAAATATTTCGTTGTATGGGAAAAAGTGACCGTTCCTGATAAACATTCGTTGTATAGAGAAATTCTTTATATGGAAATTCGTTATAGAGAGACTCGACCGTATTCAAAATAGTTTCATTATGTCAAACTTACAGAATAAATAAATAAATATTCAAGCTATTTGCAACAAGTAAGTCCTTCTTTTATACTGATCTGTTTAATATTTATAGTTCAAGCGAAATCAGGTTTGATGGCCACTTCTTTTAATCTTTTTTGCTAATTTACTATAGCCAGTAAAAAAAAAACAAAAAAAAAACATAAAGAGCAAAAATAGCGAAAAATCTATTGTTGCTCGATTTTTCGCTATTTTTGCATATATTATGCATATATATTATGAAGCATTATTCAAGCATATATTGAATTATTGAAGCATTATTCAAGCATATATTATGAAGCATTTCCAAAATACTGTAACGAAACTTTACTGTTTAATAAGCTAACAGAAGATAGCTAAATAAACAGTTAAGAAAATACATAACGGAGTTGAGCAACCAATTTCATCAATTAGCGCCCATAGTCGATAAGATATTCTAATTATTTTGAGCAGCCCTGTATATGATCTATAGATTTGTATGTACTCCACATGGTTTGCTAAAATTTAATTTGAGCTGTAAAACGCATAACACATTTGAAAATTTATCTTCAACATTTACCGCCCATAGAAAATTATTTAAAATTTTTTGTACAGTCCTGTATATGATCTAAAGATTTTTATACACACCGCATATTCATCTAAAATTTAATTCAACTGAAAAAGATATAACACAAAAAAAATCGCACTTCCAGCAATTATCAACCATAGACGGCAATATATCCAGTTTTATGCGTAGCCCTGTATATGCATTTATTTGTACTAGGAGATCCAACCGCTTCCCAGGTTACAGAATGTAGGTGAAAACCATTTAAAAAAAAAATGAAAACTCTAATAGATTTTTTACATTTAATATATATTTTTTAGATTGATCACAAACAATAACAATCAGAACTTTTATATGAAAAACATCAATTATTTCTTCAAATAAAGTTTTGAAATTTATTAAAAGCGATACATTCGTATTAGCCGCATACCAGGGGTTAAAAGCCGAAGAAATCGCCAAAGATTTCGCTATTTACAGCAGCCTTTTTGATTCTGATTATTTCTGTTGGTTTAAGCGCTATTTTTGATTATAATGTCTGTTAAATTTGAGTTTTATTTATATTATATTATTTATTTATTTATGAAGTTTTAATTTCGTTATGAAATATTAGCCAGGAACAAATGACGAACTATTTAGGTTGTTTGAAGTGCAAACGGGTTAATCTTTGGTAATTGGGCTGCACGCGATAGAGATATAATTAAAAAAAAATCATACTTGAAAATTATTTTAAAAACCATAAATGATCAGTAAATTGAAATACAGTTTTCAAACAAATTGCATTTGAAAGAACATCCTTTTTCCTATTTGACTTTGTAAAAATTGAAATTATGCAATGTTTAGAAAAAAAAGGCAGCAAAAGCGAAATTTATTGGTCAGGTGTTACCATCATGAATATGACGTTAGCGTTACTCGCGGGCATGTTTTTACTTTATAACATAGATTCTACAAACTTAGTATACTTGACTTATTTAAGCTCGAAAATGCACGCAATTAAAAAACACCTCTAAGCAATTCACATTCATGCCCATAGCCAGTAATACTTATGAATTTTTTTGCGTAGCCCTGTGTATACAAAAGAATTTATACATACCATATAATGTACTAAAATTTAGTTAAACTTAAAAACACCTCTGGAAACTCACTTCCAGCAATTATCGGTCATAGACATAGTACTGCAACATAATTTTTTTTTGGTATCTCTGTATATGAACAAATAAATACTAAGCGCTCCATATTCTACAGTAAGCATCTTGTAGTGCACCTCAGCAACGTACATCAATTTCATTATGTTTGAAATAGTGTAACATCTTTAAAATACACTTTAAACGATTTTTCCCTATATAGACCATAATGTAGCGGAATTCTTTTGTATACTGTAAATCAGGCATGTCAAACTCGTTTACCCCCGCGTGCCAAATTAAGTCATATATACAAAGCCGCGAGCCACATAAAAAAATTAGATATTATTACCATTGCAAAAAATAGAATTTGTACCTACAAAACACAGCCATGTTAAAGAACTATTCACGCAACGTTTCAAAATTATTATTAAATACGTATAGTTTATTTTATCTTTTTTTTTTTTTAGAAAAAATATTCAAAATTACTTTTCATCAAACAAATCTAAAATTTAATTGAATTTTCTAAATTGTACTTATTTTAAAAATTGATTGTACAGGCTGGTCTGTTAATCTTGATCTAGCAAAGGCACATAGCTGTCAATCCTCCGTGTTTTCTTCGAGTAAAAAATAAAAATAAGCATATTTTGATACAAGACATTTATTTAATAAATTGTGTCGTATCTATGCAATACTTATTTGATTTCATTTATTAAGATTAGTCTGGTTCAAATTATGTTTATTTGATTTGAAAAATAACAACATTGTTGGCAGTTACCCTAAGATGTATAAAAATGCCCACCGAACTTAGTTAAAATATGGCTAATTGCATACTATACTTTAAAAAATCGGTCGATTGATGATTAATTACAGAAATTTGGAAACCCATTATCCATATATTTTCGCTCTTCAAAAATCTGCTTTTGAATATATTTTTAAATATATTTTTAAAATATTTATAAAATATCCACTCCGAGGGTTTCTGTAATGTCTGGCAACATTTAAAATGAAATAAATTTTCTTTTTGAAAATTGTTTTATCAAAGTAATAAATTGAAACTGTTAATACTATCAAATAACAAGATAGCATTATGAAATTTGCCTTGAAGTTGACGTTTACTCAGATGCTTTGTAAATTATAATGAAAACTCTAAATACTTTGTCTATTGGTGGTCTTTTAATAATATACGTTTAAAATTTGTCAATTTAAAATGAAAATTTTAACCTTGTGTAACAGTTCGAAATTAAAACTTTATGATGGAAAGTCACCAAACATCTGTATAAGAAGGTAGATCTGGTTATCTTCACTACCCATAATTCCAAGATATTTTCTAAACTTGACGATGATTAAGCATGTGTGTACAAATATACGTTTATAAGCATTATAAGTTTTAAAGCACATATCCGGCTTTTATAAATCTCTCCGCTATATATAAATCTGTCTAGCAATGGCACTTATGCTTATAGTATTTTTAAATATATTTAACTGCTCTAGACATCATTTATTCAATTTTGTAGTGAAAGATTTCGATCGCGGGACATTTATTAGTTTTTTAAAGCAAATCTATTTTCTTCAATATGCTTGGTGCCTTTGATTTTCTACTAAGAAGCATCAATTTCAGTTCTGACAGTTAATCTTTGCGATGTTTAGTCAGATTTTTGTGAGTTTTCTTCACATTTTGTGCTGTAGCACCTTTTAATGTTACATCCTTTCCAAACTCCAGCCCTGTCTTACATATCAAACACAAATTTTCAGTTTTCCTTTGAATAG
Source organism: Maratus michaelseni (assembly GCA_963931845.1). Classification (NCBI taxonomy): domain Eukaryota; kingdom Metazoa; phylum Arthropoda; class Arachnida; order Araneae; family Salticidae; genus Maratus; species Maratus michaelseni. Next base: position 410,641,472 of record OZ007587.1, read on the forward strand.
TTCCATTTTTCCCAGTTTTTCTTGTATTGTAAATCACCTTTAAAAATATCTGCTACGTTAATCTTCAGTTTATCATATTTATTCATAGTGGTAAATAGCTTTAATATATTTGTTTATAAATTCCGGGATGTATGATAGTATGTGAATAATATGTGTGTAAAATGAAGTAAAAAACTGAAAGAAATAAAAGAAAGGTCACGCAGGATTCCAGAAAGATCTCGCACAATTACTAATCTAAGTAATGAAGATAATTAAAGAGCTCAAATTCGAAATTCATATGTTCGACCAAAAGCCCAAATGAAGAAATTGGATGGCATTTTCGAGTGTTTTATTTTAAGCACAAAAGTGATAATGTGTGTAACTTTCAAAGCGACTCATTAAAAGCTATTTAATTTTATATTTCGATTTTTTTTTACAAATTTTAACAGTTCTTAATTAAGCGTAATTTAGTCACTAATTAAGCGCCAAATTTTATTAATTTTACAATACATTTCTAGGTATTTAATAAATACATCATATTATTTCGTAAAGTGGTGTGAAATCGAAGACAGTAGTAAAATAAAGTATTAGGTTCGACATAAAACAAATAAAAATTATAAGTAAAATAATTTAAAAGTTTTACGAATTTACGAATAATTTTAAAGTTTACGAATCTTTAAATTTTTAGATCCAAGATCCCGCTCTTTGCTACGTTCCGAGTATATCTACGTATTCACAGTTTTTTTTGTGTTAAAATTTAAAATTGAGTTATTTGTCAATATACATCGCTGTTGCCGCAGATAAGCGAGATTTTTCTAATGCAAAAAGCTACGAAATTCTGATGAGTAGTACTTCCCTTGTTTGATAACAGAATAAATAAAACAAGTATTACTATTCAAAAATAGTGGTAGCATTCTGAATTTAAAAAAAAATCACCAAACTGATATCATTGATAAAAGTGTATTTTTAGCATGCATGTTCTAAAAACTAAATTAAATACTGGTAAAATGTCAAAGGCTTCGCGGGCCACAAATAAGTTGTCGGCGGGCCAGTTGTGGCCTGCGGCCCACGTGTTTGACATGCCTGCTGTTAAATGAATGATAAATGTTATGTACTTCATTTTCATATTCTACAGAAAGTACTGTATTGCACCTCAATAATTCATATCATTTTTATTATGTTTAAAATAATGCAACTTCATTAAAATACACAGCAAATGATTTTTTCTCCATATACCATAATGTAACATAATTCTTTTGTGTTATCCTATAAATGAACTATAATAGCTATACACTCCATTTGCAGTAGAATGTCCTTTAGTAAACCTCAACAACATATACCAAGCTCATGGTCATGATAATCCGCGTAAAATATTTACGCGAGTTAGAGCATTGACAGACAGTCATAGTCAGACAAACCGCCCGTCTGTCTATGCAGCATTAAAATGTTCCCCCACCGGAAGATTTTAGATTTTATGCTTTTAATGGTTAAAAAGTGCAATTTCCCCCGCGGAATTTTACAATGCCCCCATTCGGAATCACAGAAATGCCTCTCGGAGAAAAGTGTCTGAATTCAACACTGGCAGACAAAATGGTGTAAAGTGTTAATAAAAAGACCTTAAAATGTAATCCACAGATTACAATTCCGGAAGCTTGAACTGAAAGCGGAAACTCCTATATATATCGTATGATGTGAGTGAGAATGAATTCTCAGTATAGCAAAACTAGTCATCATTGGTGCAAAGTTCAGATAACGAGACTTAAAAAAAAAAAAATACCCAACTGTTTAAAGATGAAAAATTGGTAGATATAGGATTCTGCATTAATTGAAATTACGAGAAACAAATTATTGTTTCCTAATAATTTTATGGTACATCGGGACACAAAATAAAATCTCGGGAAAAAAAAGAACATTTTTACTTTTTTGTATCAAAAACTAATCCAGAGTAGGGGCTCTTCAACCTTTCATGCTCGCGTGTCACATCAATAAATTCTCACAGTTCTCCACTGACAATGAAAGGTATATTGCTGCCCAGTCTGCTGATAGATTTGCCCACAAAAGAGGAATTTTGAAAGAAAAAAACAAGAAAGAAAGAAAAAAGAACAACACCGCCTCCATATACTTTTCAATCGCCAAATTATCGCAGATAATAACGAAAATAACCATTTGATTGAGAATTATGTTTACTTTCATTGCATGTAAAAAAATATAAACTTAGAAGTTGGGGGGGGGGGGGTGTTCTTTATATAGAAATTATAACAAACTTCGAAATTCTCAATATGAATACCTAACTTTGACATCAGACTTGGATTCCTCGGAAAATTTTATCTTCGGATACCAAACAAGAAGTCATTCTGTTCAAGTAGTTTAGAAATTATGCAAATAAAATATTTTGAACTCTTTATGTTAAATTCATAGTCTATTCTCAAATTTACTTTCTGACACATTCCCGAATTCATTTTTGTTCGCTAATACATTAAATTGGCAGATGCTCTTATTCAGAAACTATTTAATCAAACAGTTTTCCCGGATCTGTCAGAAAATACTGTCAAAGTTGGAGTTCCCGTCGTGACAGCGCGGCAGAAGGAAAAAAACTAAAAATCGTGAAACAAAAATCGCTTATAACTCAAAATGTAATTCATTTACCTAAAAATGAAGAAAAAAAAAACTGTTCGATTAAAAGTTACTTCAATAGTCGTGTCTCAAATTTCCATGTTTTTAGTTTTAAAACCAGGGTTCAGTAATATATATCAATTGATATATATATATCATGATGTATATCCGATATTTATTTTCAAAATATCATGATGTTTGATAATTACATTTTGTATCAACTAATTTCTTATGGTGTTTAAAATAATTTTCAAGCATGAATTTTTTTAAAAATATATCTGTATGGCGTGAGCCCGATAACGAAAGATTAACCCGTTTGCACTTAACACAATATAAATAGTTGAAAAAAATTATCAATAGTTTTAAAGATAAGATAATTTTTGGTCTTTAATTTATTTTTTCAATTTTACCGACTTTTCGTCTGGTCTTTTATTACACTTTTCGGGATAATAAGAGTCCGGTTTTTCAACCGTTCATATATACACCATGTCAAACTGGATGGGGTTATAGAAATAACACTTGCAAGAAAGAAAAAACTCTTTCAGCTTTGCTCTTATCAGATTAAAAAAATATAATTTAATTTTTCAATTAACAAATATCAAAAAATAGATTTCTTAAATTACACGATAAAGTTTCTGTATTTGTCTTGGAAATCAATATGCAATTCTAGATATATGTGCACACATTAAGCGCAGATTGAAATAGGGGATTAAATTTGAAATGTTACACACAGAGATAGGGCAGGGCTATCCAAATCTCGGCGCAGTTATGTTGTTTATGCGTCTCGGCAAAGCATAGACAATTTTCTTAACATTTTGAGATTTTAATGAAAAATTAAATTTTTTTTGATTTATTGAAAATATTGCTTCAAGAGGATGCAATCATAATTTTACTATTGAAAGAATGCATTCAGTGTTTTTTTCTGTAATACACCAATTAAATAAAACATTATGACAACACCGATGTGCCCAAATGAGTGCGTCTGCTTGAAAAATAATTTCGCATGTCACATTGGAAGGGTATGTCAGAGATGATGGGATATACTATCCTGTTGTTGAGTATGTCTATAGTGGGGATTGATTGTATTTTTAATATTTTCAATAAAGACTAGTTTGTAGCTGGGTCATTTTCTGTAAACAACGAAATCCTTTTCCCCGCTTCAAAATTAATGAATAAACTTGTATAAAAATGAAACAGAATGCTTTAATACCTTAATGGCATGTTTTTATGATTATATAGTGGGATGAAACATTATTTATAAATATAAACCACTTAAATAAATCGTTTTATGTAATAAATGTCATTCCGTCGTGTGTCTCTACCTCCACCTTAAAACAAAAGTGGTTCTTAAAAGTTGACCATTCAAATATATTTGCGATAAATTTGTTGTTTAACTAATTAAAAACTGTCATATAATAGTAAAAATTGAAAAAGTAAGAAATTTTCATGGTTTGCATTTTTCTGAAAATAAATAGAAAATTTCCTTTGGTTTTGATGTCATTCCCCTGTTATAAAATGAAAATATGATTCTAACATCTGGCAACAGTCATATAACCCCAGATTCCACCTATGAACAGTGGCATCATCACAGATGATACCTTGAATTGTTCTTTTTTTTTCAGAAACAAGCATGAACAAGAAAAGCTTACAGATTTCCACTTATTTCTTGATAAGTATTTTTACTGACTGTCATTACCCTGCCTCTTTTATTTGCTTTCATTTTGTAATGAAAGCTGAATTAGGGATTAAGCCTTATTTGTATTGGGTTTTTAATGTTATCGTTAGTGTTCCTTTTTGTGTATATACGAGAATGAGTCAAAAATTATCCGCAATGTAGTTATAAATTTTATTGCAATACAAATAGGAAACTAACGTTAACATCATTTTTCAATTTAGTTCCCTTGCTGTTCAACGCACTTGGTCCATCGTTGCGCAAGCTTGCTGATGCCCTCAGAAAAGAAGGTTTTCGGCTGAGCAGCGAGCCGCGCATGCATCGCGTCTTTCAGTTCTTTGATCGACGGCCCCTTAATGCCTCTTTGAGTGGACTTCGTCAATAGTCATTCGTCTGTCTAACAGAACCATGTCACGTACACGCTCAATGTTGTCATCATTTGTGGTCGTGCACGGTCGTCCGGCTTCTTCATCATGCGTAACACTTGTGCGACCATTTTTTAATTTTTTAATCCATTCGTAGACACTCCGTTGCGGCAAGACACTGTTTCCATATTGTGCCGAAAGTCTTCCACGGATTGCGGCCCCTGCTACATCTTCCGACCACAAAAATCGGATCACTGTTCTTTGCTCCTCTTTGGTGCAAACTAATGGAGCGGTCATGATCTATCTGCAACAAAGGGAAGACAAATAGAAGAATTACAATGAAAATTTCATAGAATGACCACAACAGTATAACAATAAAATAAACGAGGACAGAGGTCAGTATGAACAATGTAAGAAGAGTTATGTCAAAATTGCGGATAATTTTTGACTTACCCTCGTAGTTACGGTGATAGAAGACAAGCTAACCTTACTTTTTGTCATTCCCCTGTCATTCTCCTTGTTATTCCCCTGTCTCTCTTTGCCATTGTTCTACCAAGTTGAAATTAAAAATTTTATTTTTGGGTGGTTAATATTGTAAAAGAGTTTTGCCGACATTATATTATTAATTAGAAACAGTCCCTAAATAAAATAAAAAACAATTTTAAAGGGAAAAAATATTAATTAAAAAAATATGTATAATGCACAAATTGTTCTGTTTAGAGAAAATGACCTCTCTGTCCTACTGCTTAGAATGAGTGTATTAAAAGCTGCTGAACTATGAAATCACAAGTTATCTCCAATGAAAGTACTGAAATTGAGGAACTTATGCTTAGATATTTGGTACAATGTACATTTTCAAAGGCTTCTTTTTCCAACGAGAAATGCAAATATTTTTTGTATTATATATTGAATATTAATTAATTAAGATAAATAATTACTTAAATGAGATGCACGAGTGATTCATAGTAACTAGAGGTGTAGTACACAAATAACAAGACATAACCTCACAGCACGCACATTACATAACAACAACATTCAGTGGTTAATTGCAGTACAGTCAAGCTTATGAATATAGGTGTCGCTAGTGCTCAGAGAACTTGCAATTAATTTTGTGGTGTTGCCCTCTAGAGTTCATTATTTGAAACATAAACACCACATTTTACATGTTTAAATTGAATATACAAATATCTAGTCTATAACACTTTATTCCATCTGCTCAATTTAAAAAAGCATTCCTTTTACAAAAAATTATCAAAAATTTTCGATTAACATGTATCATTAATATTAGTACAGTGAGTGTGCGACGCGAGACAAATTTTTACTCATTATGTGTAGCCCGCGACGAAACTTTCCCTATAAATGTGATTTGAGGATATCAAAATGTTGGACACCTTTGATATAGGGAGAGAATAAGAGATTCTTATCTCTTATTACTCAAGCAAAATGACAAACGTTGAATTAAAAGCTGCATTTATGTAATGCATTTTCAACAGTCCGCGACAAAAAGTCGTAAGCTATTTCCCTGGCCTTTCTTTTTCAGAGGTTCCGAGGTCGTTGACAAAAGAGAGGGGAGTCTCAACAAAAGAAAGAAGCGGTGATAAACATGTCAGGGATCTGCTCAGCTAACCTCTAGATGATCTTCCGATGGCTGAACACATCAAAGAGAGCGTATGAGCACATCAGATGTTCTGCTGAGGAAAAACATAATATGTTCGATCCACTAAGGTCCGAACAGACTGTGTTTTTTTCTGATCGGAACATGTGTTGTGGTCATTCGCTCTCATGTTATTAGCCTTCTGTCGCTGGTCTAGATGTCAGAGGTCAGTGGAGGAGATACCTGTCATGTTAACACCACCTCTTTCTTTTATTTATGACCACAGAACCTTTGGAAAAGAAAGACAAGGAGAACAATTCACGACTTTTTGTCGCTGATTCAAACCATGTAAACACAACTTTACAGAGTGTCGTTTCCTCTTAATGGGAAAGATTTGAACAGTTAGTTTCTATGCATCAGTTCCGTATTCCTCGTAGCTTTTTGACTGTATTGGATAGCTTTGACTCTAGGCTATAACGCTGTCTCGCAATTTCTAGGATTGTACAATTTTTTTTAGTATAGTCATCATGATGTCTTGAAAGTTAGTTAAAATAAGTAAGAACACATATTTAATAAATGTGGACGAGTGAAAGCCATTTTACATATTTAATTACACTTCACAAACACAATACGTAAAATCACGACATCAAGACATACTGAGATTCATTACAGCAGAGATAAATAAAAATAAATAGATGGCGTTACCATAGAGACAGAGCTTTGCAAATTTTAGTGCTGCCATCTAGAGACAATTAACTGAAATAAAAACACCACAGTCATGTCATTTTTCTCCCACATCTCTTGGATGGTTTTCCAAAGTCTTTCCAGTGTTCATGAGCAAATTTCTAACGCTCGTTTTAATAAGCCAAGTGCAGAAAAGTCCACCGGGGAAGCGTTAAGGTAATTTACAGCTATTTCTTTAAATGGGGAACACTTTAATTACGTTTGTGATTCTCTTTTCGCTAAACATGCGGCAGTTGATTTGGAAGTGTGAGTAGGGAGTTTGTCTATATAAAGCTCGACTTTATTGAAGTCTTTTCCATATAAAACTAGAATTTCTTCTTCAAAAATGTATTCCAAAATATTTTGAAAGGGCTCACAGCATTCCTAAAATTTTCTATCTTTACTACCATACTATTATAAAACAGTAAACTTTGTGGTATGGCAGATATTAAAGGAATCTCCTACGAAGATTTTTGTTTTAAAATAGCAGTAGCAAAAGTAGAAAAATTTAGGAATGCTGTTATATCTGATTTTGCTGATAACAGAGTGAATTTAGCTTTACTTGAAACTTTTTAAGTTTTTATTTAACTTCATATCAAAATTCAGGGATCACAAATCTCTTCAGAAACTGTACTTTACATTCACGAACCTATTTCTTTGAGTTTCATTTTCTTCCAATAACTCGACAAGGAAAACAAAAAAAAAACCACATTTTCTTTCTTTTTAACTATTTACGACATTGTTGAAAAGTGTTTATGAATTCAGTCTGTCTGTCTTCCCGAGCTCTAACTTGCGTAAGTGTACTCGGATTGCCGTGCAATTGATGTATGTCATTGAAGTTTACTATGGAATGCTCGGTATTGAAAATGAAGTGTGTAACACTTACATAGCTGCGAACTTTCACGCTTTTTTCCTACCACTAAAATTTGATAGTAAATTTTATCTTATTAAATCGACAAAATCGTGTGATTGCATAAGGAAAAAATTTCTATTAAATTTCAGTGGTAACAAAAAAGCGTAAAAGTTGGCAGCTATGCACTTATAGTTCCTTTCAGGGACGCTCAAAGAAATTCCGTTACATTACGGTGTATGGGGAAAAATCATTTGCGGTTTATTTTAATGATGTTACACTAATTCAAAAGTATTGAAATTGATATATATCACTGAGGTGCACTACAAGCGGTTTACTATTGAATATGGTGTGCATAATACTTATAGTTCCTTTATAAGGACACTCAAAATAATTCTGTTATATTACAATCTAAGGGGAAAAATCGTTTGCTATTTATTTTAATAATGCTTCACTATTTCAAACATATTGAAATTAATATAGCATATCACTGAGGTTCATTACAAGAGGCTTAATGTAGAATATTGTGTGCACAGCATTCATCGTTCATTTATAGGGATACACAAAAGAATTCGGTTAAAATACTGTCTGTTAACAATAATTACTGGAAGTGCGTTTTCAGTTGCTGAACACGTTTTAAAATTTAACTAATTTTTTTTGCCTATTACTTGGTGTGTATAAACTCTATAGATCATGTAAAGTGTACGGTATTTAAGCAGTGAGTAAAAAGTGTGTTTTTGAGTGGTTTAAACACTTTACAGACGGAAAGAAAGGTGTTGAACATCTTTCTCGCTAAACGCAACGTGGCAGTTCTTGAACATCCTTCATATTCTCCAGATCTGGTACCTGCAAACTTCTTCTTTCCCCGCCTCAAAGGAGTCCCGAAAGGGCTACGCTTTGCAGACGTTGCGGAGCTCCAACAACGTGGGACAACGGTGCTTCGAGCGATTCCGAAAGAAGCGTTTGCTGACAGTTTCCAGCAGCTGTACAACCGATGTCAAAAATGTGTTGTAGCTAATAATGATTCCTTTGAATGCCAGTAAAGATATTTTGTTTGTAACTCTTGTTTTCTTTATTTTATGAGACCATTCACCGAACTTTTACAACGAACCTTGTATATATATTTAGGGTGATTTAAAAAAAATTAAATCCCTAAATAAAAGAAAATGTCTGTTATGATCTACTTCAATAAATGAATATCATCCAATCTTACTATCTCAGATCAGAAATATAACGATCTACTTTTTTTCCATATTTTTTTAGTAAGTAATATTCCGCCATTTTCGATGCCAATTAGCTAAGAATTGCTGACTATTCTACTGCCTATACTGATATATTGAAAAAAGAAGAGATTTTTCAGTGTGTGTGTCCTTTTTTACAGCCTCATTAAACAGTCTAAATACCCCATTTCTCAATTTAAGAACATTTTAATAAGATTGTCGAAAAAGCAAATCGCATATTATTAAAAAAGTCGGAAGAAATGTTCTTAAAAAAGATGTTTCATTCAATAGCCCGGAAACGATGCATCTGAATGAATCGTTATGAATGTTGATGGAGGAAAAACACAAAGGCTTTTATTTCAGTTACATCTGTATTTCTGTCAGATTCTATACAACTTGTAGGAAACATCAAGGTTATAAAATCAATCAAGGTTATAGGAAATACATTCTCTAATTGGGAATGGTATTTATCTTCTTTTACAGGGAAAGCAGAGAATAATACATAAAAGAGAACTGAATTAAAGAAGAATGAGGTGTAAAATATCTATACTATAATTATTGAAGCTTTCAAATAAATGATCGATAAATTGAAGATTTAGATGTATTATTTTTAGAAAATGTTTATCTTAGTGTGGAAAGCGTGCGTATTTTCTGCTTTATGTTTAAAAGAAAAACCAATTCATTTGATGATTTAAAATCCTGCATATATATTTATGTATCTGCATGTTATACAAATATAATTTTGATGCATACCCTTGTATAATGCATTTAATCACTGTACTGCGATTAATAAACAAGTCTTTGTATCTATTGCTATATTTTAATAGTCTTATATAATATTTATTTCTTCTAATTGCAAATAAATAACTCTATAAAATTATAATTGTCTTTCCTTAGTCATTGTTTTAGTAAATAATATTCCGCCATTTTCATTGCCAATTATCTAAGAATTACTTATTATTTCCTTTTTTTGATAGATTGAAAAAAAAAAAATACAGATTTTTCGGCGTAATGTTTATAGCTTATCTAAATGCCTTGTTTCCCAGTCTAAGAACAGTTTATTAAGATTGCCGAAAAAACAAATCACCCATCAGTGAAAAAATAGGGAGAAAAGTTCTTACAAAAAATATATCGATAGCCCGGAAACGAAAGCATTTTTGCCTTGCAGTCAAACAAATTGTTGTGATTGTTGATGGAGGGAAAATGCAAAAGCTTTTGTTTCCTTTCCAAATGTTCACTTGTATTTAACTAGCATAAGAAATGAAAAAGCAGAGATAAAAGGAAAAGGAAGCAATCAAGTTTATGTAATAGATGTTCTCTAATTGGAAATAGTCATCTTTTTTTTTTTCTTTCTTTCTTCGGGAAAAGTAGAGAATAATTTTACAAAAGGGAACCGAATTAAAGGAAAACTAGATATAGAATATCCCTGGCATAATTATTGAAGTTTTCAAATATACATAAATGATCGACCAAAGCAAGATTTAGGTGTAATAGAAATATGGAATAGAAATTGATCCGCATAATGTGTAAAAGTTTGCCGATTTTCTGCCGCATGTTTTTAAAAATGAAAAATCGCAGGAAATTTAAGATTATGCATGTCTATTTCTGTATATGCATGATATACTTACATAATCATGACACATATGAAGCGTAAAGGGGTAAAAAGAATGATAGTTACTAATAGTTAGATGATAGTTATTATTCTTCGTTCATTTTTTTATGGGTGTCATTTTTCATTAGTCTTTCCCCTTTATACCATTCATAAACCGTGTTTTTTAAAGGACTTTCTTCGTTCTTCCCTTTTATACCCCTCTTTGACTGAGTTTTCGAAGAAAATGCATTTTTGCCTTGATCCGATTTCACCAAACGATGGTACGCCTCTTAAACTAACACGAGAAATTAGTATCTCACATTTCAGAAAAATAGACTTTCATTGTTTTTGCCTTTGACTTTTCATATGTGTTTCCTTATGTACAGTCATATGTACAGTCAAAATCAAACAAACAAAATACATCCCATACATTTTAAGCTCCAAATTGTCGCAGAATTGCAAGAAGCACTATTCGAATCGATATTGTGTCTATTTTCTGAATATGAATGCAACCTTTGAAATAAGTATATTAAAAATTCTGTACATTAAAAATGGCATCAACTTTGAAGTTTCAAATGGTAACACCCAATTTTGACTATTTGAGTTCCTTGCAGTAAATCAGCCCGGAAAAAATGTATAGTTTACTTATTCTTAAATCTTCAAAATATTATAAAAGGAAATGTATTAGGGAATTATTTATCCATGAGTTTATAAAAAATAAAATTAAGATCGTAGAGGGAAAGTATCTCTACATGTGTTACATATTTTTGAGCACTTTACGCATTTTGTAGCACAAAGTACTGAAATACAATACACATTTTAAAAACGCATAATTTCGGAATCACAGCTGGCGAGGATGGTCCACCCTGGTTCTCAACGCCTTATATAATGTAACACAATGTAAAATTCGATGAAAAAAATAATTCCTTGGGATTCGAGTTAATGATCACAGCATAATGACCATTGCAAAATGACTATTAAACCATAAGTGGACTAAATGAATCTTAATCAAAAGTAATGTTTGTTGAAATTTTATATGTAGATGGCCTTAAAACTTTAATTTATGTATATTATTTTATGGTAGACATTTAAAACAGGCATCCGAATATCTGTTATATGATAATTTGGAGCCCAATTAATATGGGGTGTTTTTCACTCTTCACTCATTCTCCATGAATGTACATTTTACTAATGAAAGGAAATATATTAAAGACCAAAATTTTTTCAAAAACCAGTCTTTTATATACAATAAATAAAATAAATTGGTTAAAACTACATAAAACACATTAAAATTACAATACACAATAAAGACGATTCGTAACACAACGTGTTATCTCATCAATTCAACAAGTTTTTCTTAACTTAGAAATCCTGATTCAGAAGTTGTTCTTCATGTTCTCATAATTTAGAAAATGTATTATTAAAACTATGTTTTAGCGTTTATAATTTCATTTTACTATTTTCAAATGTACCCGAAACTGTATAAATATATTTAATACCGCAAAGAAATAATGTTTTTTTCAAATATGATCGTCTTTTCTGGTGCTAAATTTAATGATAAGGTTTCACAAACATCTTAGAGAATTTGCTACAATTAAAGATAAAAGATGGCAGCACCACAACAGAGAGTTTAGTGTAAAAGTTTCTAATCATATTCAAAGATGGCAATCAAGACCTCCTTATCATAGTATCAGACCTCTCAATCAGCAAGTTGCCTTTGACCGCTATACTTGTCCTGCTACTAGCGCCATCAATCGTCAGTAATAGTATTTACGACACGAAATCACACGAAATTTTTTCACAGCTCCACTTGTTCTATGCATTTGCTTATGAACTAGTAGTTTTCATACCACTAAAATTTTATAGTAAATTTTATCTTATTAAATTGACAAGATCGTGTGATTACATGACGAAAAAAATTCTATTAAATTGTAGTGGTAAGAAAAAAGCGTAAGAGTTGGCAGCTATGCGGTAGCAGACCAGCTAGATTTTTCTATAGATTTTTCTATTATATTTTTGGATACCAGTTTTTTAGTAGAGACAATTTTGTTTTGTTTTATCGGAGAAATCTGGGATTTAAAAGAACAACATTTTCTGTAAAAATATACTGGTGTTCAAAAAGCCCGAAACATGGCAACTGTGCGGTAGTATCCACCAGGCGGCGATACTTTCCGGAGAAAGTCAATTAATAAGTTGGCAATTACCGCGGACATTTTCTCCCATAGACTTTCTCCGGATTGTCAAGTCTGATCTATGATAAGGGAGTCTTGATGGCAATATTGCCCGCTATGAAGACTCTTCAGGTAAACTAGCCGCAACTGGCGACCAGTTTGGTCTCCCTTAAATGTATGTTAAGCATTGTAACACGCATTGATATTTTTTGTATTATTTTAGTTTGATTCCATATTATTTACCATTTTTAATGATGGGTATTTTTATTAGCCGGCAGCAAATGATAAATCGCCAAATATTGCTCCTATCACCACCATTCATACTGCATTAATTTAATTTTAAATTATAAACCTGTCACTCATTTCTGTTAAAATACTTAGCTTTAATTTCAAATACTTATATTACATACAATTTAAAATACATGTCATTTACACTCTTCATTTAAAATAGAAAATAAATAAATAAATAAAAAATAATATCATAAATCAAAATATTTGATTTAAAAATAAAAGTATATTTTCTAATTCGAACACGCGAAAAATAAAAGCTGGTATCGGCGATTTAAAAAATGGTATTGGCGAGATTTGTGCAAATTATCATGAAAGTATTTAATGATGTTATGTATTTTATAAATGTATATTAAATTACTATTTTGAACGCGATTGGTCATAACAATGGTAAATATGATTGGCGATTTCCAATCATTTTCCGTGATCTCTCTTCCTGGCGAGTATAATACATAAATACCAAATTAACTGAGAATTCGTTTCGAAATTTCATTCATTAAATATTATTACATGAGTTCAACTTACGTCAAGAAAAGATCTGGAAGTTGAGTTGTATAGCACAGAATTATGGTAAACTTTGATTGTCTCAATGGTACGAATTATTATTATTGTTTTTGATACCCAGGCAGCGGTCCAAAAAATCATTCGCGGAGAACTTGCTTTACGAACGATTACCTCCATGATTGAATATTTTAAACGTTCATGACGAATTAATCTTTTTTTTGTTTGTTTGTTTACTTTCATGGATAGAGAATTTGAACTGCGATCCTAATTTCAACTTAAGCTATAGCAGAATATATGCACAATTGAACGTAAGTCATCTCTTAAATATTAATTTATTTTGAACGAACTTTCTAAAAATGTAACTTTTATGCAGTTTAATTCGCAAAAATAATTTTGAATAAAAATGGCCGCCTGGGATATGAAAATGTGAAGCGGACATCCCGGAATTGTTGATGACAGTCACATGACTTAGGCTTTTATTATAGAGATTATTATATATCAGAAAGTCAAGTAAGTTTATGTACTGTATGTAGGTTTTGTGAGGTTAAAGCTTACATTCGGAGATGCTTAGAAATAATTCGTGATAAAACTTACTTGATTTAATGGCAAGTAATTAATTAAGAATAATTCAATCATTTATTCTGATAATGTTTTTGCACTTTTCTTCTCATAAATTCTCTTTCTTACACACTGATCATGAAAATTTTAGTAATTATTAAATTGATTACGAAGGATAGATAATAAAATTTTTTGAAAATTTTCAAAAACTTTGCGAAAATAGTTTATTCATCATTTTGATCTTGAAGAAGTCGAAGTTAGAGAACATGAAATATATGGCATTTATATATTAAAAGGTATTTTTAAGCGTTTTGTGTTATGTTTTTTATCCCTTTAAGCACTAATTACACTTTAATTTAAATAAAATACTGTTAAAGTAATAAGATCTAACGCTAATTTTTACTTAATTTTTGTAATTTTTTTTAATTTAACATTAATTTATAAATAACTCCTGGGCTTATTAGAAGATTAATGAAGAAATCGAAAAAATATTGGATAGTTTTAAGGAAATTAAGAGATTAATAATTACATCATTAGAAAAAATAACAAAAATATCAAAAGATTATACCCTGACTGTTTCGTTATCAAAATTGATTCTCGCGTATGCTAATTTGCTCATTCTAAGTTTAAGTAAGGAGGGATGGATTTTGTTGAGTATCAAGCAGATTTGATCATATTGCTGTAGGGGAAGGAGGAGTGTCTTCATGGAGGACTTTTAAAGGGAAAGTGAGTGAATTATCGTTCTCGTACAAGGAAAACCGCAGTGCTATAGTCGTAAAGAAAAACGAACGATATAGGTAGTGCGCATACGCTATAGTTTTATTTGAGAAACAGAGGTTACACAGTGTTTCTTGAAAGAATCCAAAAGATATACAACGTATACCCACCACTCCATCCCTGGAAAACATTTCGCAGTCAAGCTGCAAAGACAGCGCTGGATCAGAACCATGACCATCAGCCGAAGTTTCACAATTTAAGGCCAGCTTGCTAACCACAGGGCTCAGTAAGCCCCTAAGATACTGTAATCAAATGAAGTAAGGCGTAATCTATAAATCTGCTTTTTAAAACACACTACAACACTCCCAAATAATAGCATTAATAAATAAAATAACAGTCTGAAAAAAGGATTCCACGCGGCCAAGCGCGTAAGAGCATTAGATTCTCACGGTGGTAGTGTCAGGTTGAACTCCCTACGGTTCCTCCATTGCGCACACTAAAGGAACTATCAGACTGCGGTTTAAGTTTGCGGCGTCTCTTACGTGGCAAATCGCTCCCTTTCATAATTTATGACTTTCTTTGCATGTCTAAAGGTCAGAGGTCAAGAGCGAGAGCCGTTGCCATCTCGGGAAACATTCTATTCTTTTGTTGAATCTCCTATTTCTTTTGTCGATGACTACAAAATGATTCTAAAAGAATGGGAAGGGATTTAATTTATAACCATTTCAAGTTGACTTGCTCAGAACCGCTTCTAAACGCGACTTTAAGGTTCGAGCAGACTAAGTTTCTTTCCGTCTCAATGTTTAATGTGGTCAGACACTCCTTTCATGTTTTATGACTTCCTTAACATGTCAAAAGTTCAGAGGTCAGCACTGGACGTCGGGGATAGATTAGTCACCACCTCTTTCTTTTGTTGAGACTCCCCTTTATTTTATTGATGACAACAAAACCTTTCGAAAAGAATGGTCAGTCTTAAGATTTACGACTGCCTCAGGAGAAGACTTGCTTAGCATGCATATAAACGCTGATTTGGTGTGTAGCTCTTGCTGTAATTAATGTTGTCCCATGAAACATATGTATTTCGGTTGTCACTTTGAATATGAAAGAATAAAAAATAAGAAGATGTATGTAAAGTGGAAAAATGTGTCGAGTTCTACGTTTCTGTTAATAAAATGGATCATTCGAGAAAAAGGCCACAACAGCTATAGTTCTCAAAATAACAGTCCACTAATTGTAATTGTAAACGTCTGTAATGAAAATGGTAATAACATTTTATAACGTAGCTTAAGTATATTTACGATTATGTTTTGATAATAAGCCACGACTCTAACTTCCTCATAAATGTTGGGCTTGTACGAAATTTAAATTTGTTAAGGTTTACTATAGCATATTTACTCATGTAAATGACCTCTGTAACATATATAATGCAGCTCATTTATAAAGAAGCACAAATTAATCGAATATATTATTGTCTACGAAATTTGTTTGTCCGTAATATATTTTTATAAACTTTCTCCATTTCAAAGATGAAGAAAAATAATCTGCTAATTCAGAAACGTTCACGAATTAAGTTTTTTTGTTTACCGGCCTGGCCGCCCGCAGAGAAAATAACAGTAAAATGCTTGTTTAATCATATAGTTTAAACATGCAGACATAGAGCTGTAACCAGTCGGTAAAGTTACAGAAGGCTTTGAAATTCTTTTGGTACGGATAATTCACAGTTTGTATTTTTGCCTGTACTTTAATGATATATAAATATAGACAGAAATAGAGTCAGACTTTTCTTTACAAAGTTTTACAATTTTTAAATGTAATACAAAAGATATGTATTGCAAAATTATAAAATCTAGAGGGGCTGAAAAAGTTGCTAGTGGTTAGGAGAGGTGTGTCAGTCCATCCTGCTTCCGTCGGGTTACGGCTCTGGTTGGAACCAGAATGTTAACTTAAAAAAAAATATATTTTTAATGTTTGTAAGGGTAGTACAAAATAATATGACTATCTAACTAGTACAAAATAATATGAATGTTTATGTGTTAGTAGGTATGTATCATTATTGTAACTTAAAGTATACGTGAGTATACTTCAGTGTACCTTCAGTGAGTTGTAACCTATACTCGTTGAATGATACTTCTCTTTCCTCTTTTGGCTTTTCTAAAAATGAAAAAATAGTTCCGTTCTTTATTACTTATATTTTCTATGTAACGAATTGGAAATCTTCTATGAGTTTTAAATTATCGATTTTCCCATATTTCATTACCAAATTCCTTCTACAAGTTTATTTTACAGACAAAGACAAATTTCAGTTCCAAACACATATTTCGTTATGAAAAATCACAAAGAGCTTGCAATCTAAGAATATGCAGAGAAAAGGAAATACGCCTTGCGTGTGAATTTCTATTTTACCATATTCACTTCAATAATTCTTTTGTCTTCGACTGCTTTATTTGCATTCCAAAGGCACTCTTTTTCTCAGGTCAGAAACACATATAAACCATACATTTCTGCAGGAAAATATCCGAAGTCCCCCCTTTGAAATTCAAATAAAAAAGTTTAAAAAGAATGCAGAAGAAGGTACCTGTGATACTTCAAAAACAGAATTGGCGAAGTATAAATTCTGAGGTATTGCTTTATCAGAATTTTGAAAACCGGAATCAAGTCTACCGACAGGTAATATTTCTCTGAATTTTCAATAAGTTGCAAAGAACAGATTTTGTTTTTTATAGAACATGATCAGTTTTATTTTGTTACTGGTTTGTTGCTAGTGGTAGACAGTGAAACTAAAACATCTAAGGCTATCGATATCAAGTCGAATGAGACAAACCCCGTCGTAATCGGGTACATAGAACCCGAGATACTTTGAAATTTAATAAAAATATATGAAATTATTATTCGAAAAGAGTGGTATATACAACTCACAAGTTTACTTTAATGTTATAGTGGGTGATTATTAAGTTAATTATAATGCTTGGAATCAGTTTCGTTCAAATTGGAAAGTTAGTTCCTGAGATACGAAACAAGGCACAGTTTGAAGAAAAACCAAAAGGGAGGTTCCGGGGATGTGAAGCGGAAGTTCAAATGCCCTTCGTTAGATGAATAATTAGAAGCACCACTATGCATCTTTAAAGACTGATTCATTTCGTTAAGCTAGGAACTTAATTTCAAATTTTGATTAGATTATTATTCGAAAATTCTAATAGCACTTTTCTAGAAATGCACTCTAAAGCTGTAAATGCTGTTTATTATTCTAATTTGGCAAAATAGAACTGGCTTGGAGAAGCTCGGAACATTATTAGCTGAGCTATGGATATAAGCCACACCAAGAGAAAAAAAGTTAAGTTATTATTCGAAAAGAGTGATATATACAACTCATAAGTTCACTTTAATGTTATAGAGAGTGATTATTAAGTTAATTTTAAAGTTTGGAATTACTTGCGTTGAAATTGGAAAGTTAGTTGCTGAGTTATGGAAATAAGGCATAGTTAGAGAAAAAAAACTTTGAAGGGGGGAGGGGACTTGAGACTGCTTTTTGCCAAACAAAGCATCGAATAAAGAATAAACCGCCACTAGGTGGCGCACGATGAAGTACAATAAATGCCATATTTAACAGAATGTATTTAATCTCTCCTCTCCCCATACCCGAAAATATAACGAATAATTTGTTAAAGAAAACCCTGATGTTAATTAGGGGCCTGCTTTTCTGCTTTATCATAATAATAGCTGTCATGTGGATTAAATGCGATATTTAATAAAAAGTAGTTCCCTCCGCCTCAACCTTTATTAATAATTCGCATTCGGATGTGGCAATACGGAAAGGACAGGTATCAATTTTCGAATCCCTATCTCATATATTAATTAAATTTTGAACATACACTAAAATTTTGACCCAACAAACTGCAGAAATCTGAAAATTCTTGTGTGAAAAATCATATACATAGAAATTACCTCTTTTTTTAGGTGCTTTCGTAATTATATAAATTCGTAGCACCTATTGTCGTCGTCTGGTCCGTCCATCTGTCTGTCCGTCCGTTCGTCCGCATATAACAACGCAAAAATTACCCAACCGAATGGTTTGAAATTTAAGATATATTATCTTTGCAGAATTTTGTCGAGACATTTCAAATTTTATAAAAATCGAATCAAAACTTTAGAAAATATTAATAAAAACACTTATTAAGAAATTTGATTTTTTTTTTAATCGGTGCTTTCTTGTTATAGGAGTTTCCGAGGTTTAATCGTCAAGTGACCGAGATACTCATTTTATTACAGAAATTAATCTGCAGACGATATAATTCATTTCACAGAATTAAAAATTATCAAGATATGAATATTTATATAACTAGCTATAGTACGAACGCACCTCATTTGTCACGTTTGACGTACAGTTTCCAACTTGTTTTTTTTTTTTTTTTTAAACTCCGTTGTCTTCGTTAGTGTGTTCCTTCACTGTCAACCCTACAAAGAACTCAAACTAAAATCTGAAAAAAAGGAACAACGGACATCTCCTCTTCTCAACTTCATCCAGGCTTGGGAGTGGTCAAAATCAAAGGCAAGTGTTTCAGGTGCAAGATTTTATGAATGTGGTACCCCTAAAACAAATGTCTTTGTTTTCGGTGGGTTAAAAAATGTCATATGCAGTAAATATTAATGAAAAACTTTCAAACTTACCTAAAGTCAGAAATCTTATAGACGTTTTCATTTTGTGAAAACTCAGACCTCCGATCGTAGGCAGATGCATAGCCAAGACTACTATCATCCATGAGTGGTGTATGCCTCTAAGTAGGAATCCCGTCTTGATGTCGTTTTGTCTTTTTTACAAAGAGCTGTGAAACCTGGGGAAAAATGAGCACCGTATATTTTTACCATTTTTCCCTCACTCTTTTGTCCAGGCTTGGGACTGGACTAAATCAATGACAAGTGTTTTAGGTGCAAAATACTATGTATAAATCAACACTAAAACAAACGTCTTCGATTTAGGCGGGTTAAAAAATGGTGCCTGACAACAGGCATGACTGAGCTATCAGTCATTTGTAATCTATATTAATAAAATAAAGTAAAAAAAAAATATATACAAAATACATAAATAAAAAAATATACATAGTGTAAAAAATACATTAAAAAATAACACTATGTTTAAATATATGTATACAGTAAACTCTCAGATATCCGTGAAATAAAAAAAAAGAAAAAAAGATTAAAAGCCACACATCGTTCCAAATGTAAACAGTGAAATTTACATTTAATATGTATGGGAAGCAATAATAGATTTTATTTTTAATTTTTATCCATTTCGTACACATTTGAATATGGAATTCAGGTTAATCTGACTAAACTCATGCTTTCTATAGAAAAAAGGAAATGACATATAACATACAAACAAATCATCATTTGTCGTTGCTAATATAAACAGTGAAACGTTTCTTTGCAAATATATCTACGTATTCTATAGAAATTAAACACAATCTACAGTTTATGTTGTAATATTTTAAGTAAATATAGACATTCATGAAAGTGATGCAAGACGTGAGTTTTTTGGGGAGCGTTGCGCGATGTAGAAACCATGGCATACATTAGTAAAGCGCAAGTGCCACCGAAAAAATATTCGGTGCACATTGCTGATGAGAAAGCCATGTCATAAATTCTTGTAGCGCAAGTGTCACCAAAAGAATTTTTGGTGCACATTGCCGATGAGAATGCCATGCTTTAATTCTTAACTGTAATCTGAAAAACAATAAGAAACAAACATTTCATCTTCACATCTTCTTCCAGGCTTGGAGCTGGTCCAAAATCAAAGGCAAGTGTTTTAGGTGTAAGATTTTATAAATGTGGTACCCCTAAAAGAAATGTCTTTGATTTCGGTGTCTTTGATTTTGTCCTAAGTGTCACCAAAGGAATATTTGGTGTACATTGCTGTTACAAAATCCATGTCATTTAGTCATTGAACGCAAGCTCTACCGAAGGAATATTCGGTGAGCATTGCCGATGTCGAAGCTATGGCATATATTCTTGTAACGCAAGCTCTACCGAAGGAATATTCGGTGAGCATTGCCGATGAGAAAGACATGCTTTAATTCTTGTAGCGCAAGTGTCACCAAAGGAATATTTGGTGCACATTGCCGATGAAAATGCCATGGCCAATAAGACTTGCAGTGCAAGTTTCACCAAAACGTATTTGGTGCACAAGCTCTACCCAAGCAATATTCTGTGTCTCTCGTCTCAAACCACTTTCATGAATTACTAATGTTTGGTTTAAATATTACAACATATACTGTAGATTGTGCTTAATTAACATTTGCAATGTTTAGATATTTTTATGGAGCCTTCAAACTGAATTCGAAAACATCTATGTATTTAAAAATATATATATATATTTCTTTACATGCATACATTGTATTTGTTAAAAAATTGCAGCCTTTAGCCCATGTGCATCTAATAAAGAGGAGGTCAAACCAAAAGAAAAAAAATAAAACCTGAAAGATAAAGGTTCGCACATGTTATATGTTTACATGCTCTTAGTTGTGTATCAGGTAAAAAAAAAATCACAATATCTTGAAAGATTACTGCATACATATTTAAATACATATAAATCTAGAATAATCACTATAAATGTAAATGTAGATTGCGTTCAACCATATTTAGCTTATTATTATCGCCACATATTTTAAATTTAAAATCTGGAATTTTCCCCACATAGAAGAATGTTGTTCGTGGCGAGCCTAATAAGAATTGTTTTAGTTGCATGAAATTTACAGGCATGTAGGGATCCATGCGAATTTTACGGAAATTATAACAGGGGTCCTTTTTATAAGGCTTCTGTAAAACATGCACTGTTAAAGTGGTCTTGGAATAAATTGGAGGCCGGAATGTTGTTACGGCCTCCGTTCCACCTAGCATGACTTGTAGTGCAGTATTCATGAATGTTGTCTGCCTCTAGGTCGGAATCGAAGACTTTTGGTCTTTAACATGTATTTATTTCACTGGGCAAAGTGTTTAAGTTAACATATCCAGTTTTTTAATTTTTTTTTAAATTTTTGGCGTTTTATTGCATTTTTTAAAACATTTTATTCAACATATACATTGTTTTGAAACTTTGCTGGATAATTAACTTTCAAGAAGTGGCAGCATCTGATATTTTTAGTTAATTACACTCCATTACTTCGCCAAGTTCTTCAACTAACTAACCAACTAAGTTGCACACAAAACCTAATAGTGATAACAGCCATTAGTATTCAATGGAGTCATCGCAAAAAGCGCATTTACGTAGCAATCAATATGATAAATATCCCAATGCAAGCATGGGAAGAAAAGGAAAAATATAAAAGTGACAAAACGAAACAGTGTGCAACGACAAAGAATGTGACAATTACCAGCGACAAAAGTTCCAATGTGAGAAACCTAACAAATGTTACAACAAACCAGAGAAAACCTCGCAATGTGACTAAAACCCAAGAAAGAGACAAAAATTACCAGCAACAAGCTAGTGATAACCAACAACCAAACCAGAGATGAGACTTAACTTACCAAGAAAATGACTATCACATCCCAATAGGGGTGAGCCCAAATAAGCGGCAAAAAGAGACCAGCCCATAAAAGTGGCGACAAAGACGACAGTAACACACCACCATGAAAGAGACAAGCCAAAATAAATGGCCAAACTTAAATAAAGAAAACAAAGAAACAGACAGTGTCGCAAGAACAGTGATACAAACACCAGTGATAACCTTAAAAACAAAACAAATAGATTCAGAACATATTGTATATAATAACTCTAGCAGATAACTCTAGCAGATACGCCATGTACCTTAATGGCGTCTGATGCATGTAAAACCCGTCGAGGGTGCAAAGTCCTCCAAGTTCCCTGTGAATTATACATCTGGAGGTGCCTAGTCAGGAGAATGTCTCGTCACCTGATCAAGGTTCTAAATTATGAGATCAATTCCTTTCCCTTTTTTAATATTTTTGCTTTTTTTTAAATCTGCGAATTCAACAAAGTTAAATAGAAACCATGAGCCGGCAAACAAAGAAAACTGTTGCAGTGCACTGCAGCTATGCCAACAAGGCTTTTTCCAGGTGGATCACAGCCGTGCTGTGATCAGGCGAATATCGCCCTGTGTCCAGGTACTAAATCGTCAAGCTAGACACTCATTGCCGGCAGGTAGGGACCTGGCTAGCGGTATAAAAAAAGAATTCCATCATAAGCCTTGTATTAGATCTTTCTGTTTAGGCTTCAAATATGTAAATATTAGCTGGAAAATGTGTGTGCTAAATAAAAAAAATAAAATTTCTGCTATTCTTCCATCAGCTTCTATCAGCATAGATTTATGCCTCCAAAATCAGAACATGTTTGATTATAATATTTTTAATCTGACTTAGACTAATATTTTTTTTAAATCATGGAGGGTTCCCGCCTACCCACCACCCTCAATCTCCCGCCTAAAAGGATGACTAAGCCACTCTAATTTTGTTCATTTTTCACGCAGCAACAAAGGCTACGGAACCATTTTCTCACACTCTCGAATCTTTTCTTTTTTCTTTCAGTTGGATTTTTTTCTTCATTTTCTATTGGTTTTTCGTTATTGGATGCTGGATAAATTTCCATGTCACTCTGATGTAGATCAACATCGTAGAACGTAGTATTACAATAATTTTCCTTTAGACTTTCTTCTTTTTCTTCTATTTCTTTACTAACGCTGTCCCTTGTTAGATTAGAAGGAAGAAGTGTTCTCCTTGACTCATCTGTCTGATTATCGTGACATGAAATATTAAAAAAACAGTCTGTCCCAACAACTTTTGTTTTATCTATTATCACTTCCGTTTCTGCCTCATGATCTGGCAATTTTTGATGATGGTCTTCAAAAGGAAGTGATTCACCTTGTGCTTCAAACAAAGAATTATTAAGTTTGTCATTTCTTTCCTCTGATGTGTGCTCTCTGTTGGACAGTTTTGATTCAAAGACGTCTATATCTGATTCGAGGTGTATAACATTTTCTTCTAGAATTGGCATTTTTTCTTCTAAGCAATCAAAGTCTTTCGCAGATTTAACTTTGTTATCTCTTTGTACTAAAAGGTACTCTTCAATTGATTCATTTGTTTTAGCCGCTTCTTTAACAAGATCTAACTTTTCATATTTTTCTGCCAGATCTGGTGGCTTATCTTTCATCCATTCCTCTGTCAAATTTGATACATATTCATCTTCAATAGAACTAGAGCTGGACTCCTCTTCTATTACGGGGAGTATATCCACTTCAGGCACACTATCTTTAAGGGACATATATCTGAAAAGTAGAAGAAAAAGTTTGTCTGAATGTTTTGCTTTTACTTTCAGATAATAAATATTTACATTATAAAATTACAATTTATATTCAGTACTTTTTTATAATGAATAATAATATATTAAAACAAATAATTTATGATATTAATATTATTATATTATGTAATATAATAACAGTAATTTTATGATATCTGCAAAAATTTGGTATATTATGATTAAAAAATAATGTTTAGCCTTTTAATTGAGTTTATAAACATATTAGCTTAAAAATGCATTGTAATAATTACGAGTTATTGTTTATGAATTAAAAATGTCTTCACGTTTTTTTAAAATACACATGTACACTTTTTAATAATTACATTTCTCTATTATGTACCATGTTCATAAATCATATATGATTAGAAATTTTTTAAGGTAAATAAAAAAGAAACAAAATTCAAGGATTATACGTCATTTAGGACCTAATTCGGTGTTTTTTTAAACCTTAATTATGTAAGAAATGTGGTATCAAGCAATAAATTCTGATTTCACCATTTTTTAAAGGCTTAAAAATTGTTAATTTTATATATAGTACATTTTCTCTGCCATTTAGGCTTCTTTGCTTCGTGAAACATACTGATAAAATATTAATTTAAAGCAACGATTAAATCTTTCAAAACTAATTTCATAAGAATTTTTTAAAGATATATTGTTTTCTATGTGAATTGGACTATTGTAGTATACATCATCATTTAAGGCTCTTCTTAAATTCAAACTCCTATTTTCTGATACATTCACGATATGATTTTCATTTGTAAACTCGAATTAGTAATTTTTTTTTATTCAAAAAGCAATTAATCAAACAGCGTTTTTCTTTTTCTTATAAAAGCAAAGAATCGCCCTGAAAGTGCCGTAAAATTTGGTGTGTTTAATAGATTTTAGAGATATGACAGCAGTGGCCTAGTGTGCATGTAATTACTAGGCATCGATCAAATATAACTGAAGTCATGTCGTATGAAAATATTATTGAGAAATGAAAAACGTTCTTCGATTATTAAACATTGGAATGAGAATACCTGAAACTGAAATTTCCACGGGAATACGTATGAAAATGAGTTCATGAGTGTGCCAGAAAGATTAGTATTCGTGAGTGGTGAAAAATTCCAATTTTCGAACCGCTGTAGTAGTTTTGAATTTCTTAATTTTATTCCTTAAGTTCTTAATCTGCTCAATTTCTTAAATTTAAGCCATTCACGGTTATGGAAATGCAAAACATACGATCTTCCGTGTATACCTGTCTATACTGTACAAAAGAGATAATTGATCCTGCATCCTGCGCTTTGTAATAGTGGAAGTAATCTGTAATCTCTGGAGCTGACCACCTTTACAAAACATGTTCTTTACACACTTATTTAATTTCTGTTGCATTTAAGCCAATTCACATGCTTATTTCTGCATGCTTTTATGTATATATATTCTTTCAATTGAAAAAAAAAAAATAGAATACCATTTATCGGTGAATATATAACATCTCTATTAATTACAATGTTAATACCAATATCAATAACAAGGTTCTGTAGTAGCGAACTCATCACTCAAAACAAGTGAGTCTGACTCATTTTCTATGAGTTTTGAGGAATTTGGTTGATTCTTTGAAAAGCGAGTGTGAGTTGAGTCAGATTTAAAGATAAAAATCAGTGATTTTAAGACAGAATTACAATTTATTCAATATTTTGGACAATTTCCTGGAATTTTTCCTCGCCTATAAAAGCACGTTTTTACTTTTAAATGTCAGTTTTCACAAACTAGCCGAACTCTAGTGTAGAATTCTGAGAAGACATGTGTGGTAAACGTGTGTGCACTAAAGTAATTTCATTAGGCTACGATAGGATTTAAACTAAAAAAATAAATAATATATATATTTCTTTACTGTTCATATTTTGTCACATTTTGTAGAGAAAATTTGTCTAACACCAAACTTCAATCGAGTTTACAAATTTAAGATTAATTGACACCAATTAATTATATTAATTACAATATTTAAATGACACACGTGTATTTTATATTTTGTTTCAATAATAAATTAATTAAAGAGGCTTTGACGTCGCTATAGCAATTTCATAAAATTATGCAAAATATTTTTTTTCTGTTTCTCTCGTGATTTTCTTGGTTTATATATCTTTTCTTTTCTATTTTTTAAGGAATCCGTAGTGAGTTTTGCTCTTTTTTTAAATTCCTACTATTAGCTCACACCCTCTATATATTTATGTATCTTGTTCAAATTTTCAATCGTTAATAAAATACTCTCTATTCATCCCTTCAAGTTCAAATACATTTTTTAAACTTTTACTGGATGACACGTGATGTTAATACAGTTTTTTCAAATATTAATTCATTAATTAAATTAAATTAATTAATTTTAGTTTCATATTTCTTTTCTGTTCAAAAGTATAGACTTACTCTATATTTTAGTCCCCTTCGCCTGTGCGCCGCCTGATCTTCGTCCGTGAACAGCCCCATTATCTTTTTATGCGTAAAGGTTTCGTTATGATACTTCATTGTGAAGTTTGGTAATTTTTGAAAATCAATATTTGAAAAATGGCATAATCATTAGATTTGAAATTCATATCAAGAAAAATACAATTTTTTTACCTTTCTAACGCAGTTTGTTTAACAATTTTACGAGAAATACTTTTCGAGCTATTAATTTTTGATATTTTATCTATTTATTTTTTATTTAACTTTTAATACATTTCAAAAAATTTTCTTACATAAGATATTTAGCAGGATATAAATTTAAGAATAAATACCGTCAGTGGCAAAGCGTGTAGGTCGGTGGAAAAACATTTCTTTTTGACCTACATAGAAAATGATTGTAAAATATTTATATATATATATATTACTTGTTTAAAAATGAGTTTGAATTGAACGGGATCATTCGTTTTCTACATTTCGAATTTGAAACGTTCTAATTGAACATTTTGTCACATTTTGTAAATAAAATCTCCGTGACAATTTAACACAAAAATTCGCTTAAGTATGCTAAAAATGTAAGATCAGTTAACAAAAATAAATTATATTAATTACAATATTTCAATTACACAGGTGTATGTTTAGTCTTGTTCCAATACTAAATTAATTACAGAGGTTTTGACATCAATAGAGTAAGTTTATAAAATTAAGCAAAATATTTTTTCTTTTCAATTTTCTTTTTCTCGTGATTTTCTTATTCATATATATTTTCTTGTTTTTCGTAAAAGAATCCTTACTCAGCTTCGCTTTTTTTTTTTTTTTTTCTTTGAAATGAGCGGATTCTCTTTATAAATTTTGAATTTAAACGTGAACTTAATTCATTTTTCAGAAATTTTATTTCAGTTTGATTTAAATCCTTTTTTTTTCAATGAGTTGGCACGATACAGATTAAGTCAACGAAATTAACATTTTAAATACACCACTAAATCGAAACGATATTCGGAAATTTTAATCTTCCTAACTCAGACAAAAAGGACCAGGAGCAGGACAGATAGGATATAGAAGATGCAAATTAAAATTGAGAGATAAAAGAATACAATCAGTAAAAGATGAAATAAAACATCAAAAACCGACAAATATGTGATATATAGAATTTGCGACTACATTTGTCGGTTAATTAAGAAAATATATTTATTTTTTGTAATTTTGTTTTTAGTCAATAAATTAAATATTTGGTTTAATCTGACATACAATATCACTTGATTTATCAGTTTTTTCAAAATATATTTCACAATTACTGTCCAACAAACTTTTCTTTTTTTTTTTTTTTTATGGTGAGAGAGCATTCTCTTAATGGCCCTATTACACGAGGCGTTAAAGTTGCCGCTACTCTCAGGCGACAATGTTAACCTATGGCTTCAAAAGAAGTTGCTGGAAGCAAGCAATTTTACATTTTTGGAGCAATTTTGTCTACGCACTTAATTAGTGTAATAACCAGAATGAAAAAAATATTGCTATAAATATTGAAATCTTTAGTGATTTCTTTGGCTACTATAATCAGCCAGATACGGATAATTAAAAAAGTTTATTTTTAATAAATTCTATAATTTTACTTGAACACATATTTGATATTTTTCACATAAAAGTACTTTTGGGTGTTGTTATTAAGCAATCCATAAATATAATTTAAATTAAAAAATGTGTAGTGTTTTCAATTAAAAATTATTTTCACCTATGTTTTGTACACAGCGCAGTTTTTGTTGTATCTTGGGGAACCCGGGTTAGAACACTTAGTTATAATTAATAATCAGAATTTAACTATGTAGTGGTGTTTAAAGCATTTGCAACTGCGTAGTAAATTATTTGTATTCTAGAAATAAATGTATTTATAGTAAATACTTAAACATTATTCTTTAAGTAAAAAATTATACTCATTAAAAAAAAAAAAAAATGAAAAAACACTTTTTACATACCCTGATAACGCAGAAATATACAATTGCTCTTTACGATACTTTGTAACATCTTTCAAGTAATCCGCATCGATCTTATTGGAAGAAGAAGTATCATCAATCTAAAAGATGAACAAAATTTGCTTAGGTGCATAAAGATGGTTTAGGATAATATGTCATTTTAATACTACTAAATTTATGGGGGTAATTATATTATTTTGAAATTGGACACTAGTTGATAATAACATGAAATCTGGTACACATCTATATGCAAAAATCGTTACATTTTACTAGAATGACGGGGAAAAAAATGCTGCTCAGTATAAAAAAAAAATAAAGCATCTACTTTCAATTTTTGTAACGAAAATGTTTAAATAATGCTATCCATATATATATATATATATATATATATATATATATATATATGTATATATATATATAATTCATAAGATTTTGATAGTTTCTCATATTTGCATTTTCATGTTGTTGTGCTTAATTTTTGCATTATATTTTCCTTTCATACTCACATATGTGATTTAATTTTAATTATTATATATATGTGTATAAACAAGATCTGACCAAATCTGAAATTCAAAGACTGAATTCGCTGGGAGAGAGTGTCGATGATGGATAAGAGTTATAATAAGTTCACGTCGAAACGAGATGAAAAATGTTGCTGAATCTACAGTAGTAAATAAAAACAAAGTTTTGAGCTTCAGAACATTTAATAAAATTGCAAGACGGTTCCGATACCATTAAATTTATCATTGTCTTTTCTTTTAACGGATTGTTTTTTACAATCTAAATTATTCATTATAAATGTATTTTCTTTGTTTTTTTTTTTTGCACTTACATTTGGATTTTGACAGCTTTGTAAACTTTGCTTCAAAATAATAAAAAGTAATCTATGAGAATTTCAATCCCATAATTATAAAAAAACAAACAATAATAATGGTAAAAGTTTAGATGCCTATTTAATATCGCATAAAAATTTTGAATAAATTATTTAACGCATTTTTTTTTTTTTTTTTTTGATTTCTCATTTTTAGATTCATATAAAATAAGAGATTGAAAATTATAGAAAATAACTGATATCTAAAATTATTATTATTTATTTAAATATTATTATTAAAATTATTATTATTATTATATTTGAGTGGTTCATGTACATTTTGTTATACATTTGCCATGCATTTGGCATATTTGTTATATTTTTTATATTGCTATATAAACGAAGCGTTTGTTAGATAATGTATAATATAATATATATCTCTATATATTCCATGTGTTTCCGATTTTACATTTCTATATATGGCATATATTTGTTATATATTCTATTGATTAAAATAAAGGGGCATCAGAAAGAATGACCCGTTTGCAAATGACAATTGCGTTGTAGACAATGTTTGAAAGAAACACTTTAAATACAATATAGAAGCTCATAGTATTGTTTGCGTACTTCATAACTGTTCTAAGTGACTACTTTTAGTCACACGTAAAATATGCAAGTGATATTCTATTACACGACAGATATTGTGAATGCGTTGTGCACTAGAGCTCCTATAATAAGAGCTCCTATTATAGGAGCCTTATAGTGCACAACCCCTTATGACCACTTTTTATGCCTTCTTTGCCCGTAACCGTGAAGGTACGGAAGGTGCGATTGGTAATGCATTGGCATCAATGTTTTACGAGCATGCTTCACACTATCTGGCGCGTAATGGACTGTTTGATTAGTTGGTTGAACGATTTAACGGATGGTTTGGGTGTGACTAAAAGGAGTCACTCAGAACAGTTATAAAATACGCAAACAGAATATTCTGTATTGTATTTAAAGCGATTCTTTCAATCTTTGTTTACATCAAAGTTATTGTCACTTGTAATTGAGTCATTTGTTCTGATACACTCTTTATAATATGTGATTACACATGTTGTTCATACTGCTCGGGATAATTTTAGCTCTATCTCTGGGCTCTTTGGAGCGCCTAAAAATGTGTTATTTATGCTTTGTTACAGATTAAAGTGAAAAGATAATCCGACTTTAATTGTAAAATAGGTTTTCTGTTTTTCAGCATATGATGAAACAACATTCCGTTGACCGATATAATGCTAAGAAATCTATAAAGTACGATTGATTTTAATTTACCTCAAAAAAATTGTCATCATCTCCTTGTCTTAAATCATTGTCCTCTACTTCTATTGTCCAGTCTAGAACTTTGCTTTCG
The DNA here is from genome assembly GCA_963931845.1 of Maratus michaelseni. Lineage (NCBI taxonomy): Eukaryota > Metazoa > Arthropoda > Arachnida > Araneae > Salticidae > Maratus > Maratus michaelseni. The sequence goes on from OZ007587.1 coordinate 410,672,210, forward strand.
AAATCATAATTTGAATTTTCTTTACATTCATCTTTTTCGTTAGTAGCTGAAGGTTCATTTTCCACTTCAATTGACCAGTCCTGGACTTTAGTTTCAGAATAAGAAGTAACTTTCTTTTTACAATCAATTTTTTCTTCTGTAATATCAAAATTTTCATCTTCCACTTCTACTGTCCAATCTAAGACTTTAAAATCAAAATCATGATTTGAATTTTCTTTAAAATCGTATTTTTCATCCGTAATAGCAAAATGTTCATCTTCGACATTAACTGTCCAGTCCTGGGATTTACATGGAGAATCAGAATTAACGTTCTCTTTATAATCAGTAACAGCAAAATTTTCCTTTTCAACTTCAAGTGTTCTATCTATGGCGTTGCTTCCAAAATCATACTCATTAACACTCTTAATCTTTTCTTGTATTTTACTTGAGTCAGACTTTTCATAAGTTGAATCTGATAAGTTGAAGCTTTTATCTTTTTCTGGAGTTAATGAATTTGTTTCAACAATTTCTGATTCGTTTTCAGGAACATTCAATGTCGTAGCATTTTCAATAATGTCAGAATCGTTATCAGGAACATTCAATGTCGTATCATTTTCAATAATGTCAGATTCGTTATCAGGAACATTCAATGTCGTATCATTTTCAATAATGTCAGATTCGTTATCAGGAACATTCAATGTCGTATCATTTTCAATAATGTCAGATTCGTTAGCAGGAACATTCAATGTCGTATCATTTTCATTAATGTGAGATTCGTTATGAGGAACATTCAATGTCGTATTATTTTCAATAATGTCAGATTCGTTATCAGGAACATTCAATGTCGTATCATTTTCAATAATGTCAGATTCGTTATCAGGAACATTCAATGTCGTATGATTTTCAATAATGTCAGATCCTTCCTCGATCATTGGCAAAATATCAACAATTGGAACGCTGTCTTTGAGATGTAATTTACTGAAAAGTAGAACAGAAGCTTTCATTAACTTAACAATTGTGAAATACTATTTTTGTTTAATAGTTATGGTATACTCGTTAACTTTGCTATTCATTGGTTTTTAAGTATCTAAATCATTTACCTCGCACTAAATTTGTTTAAACATATCTCTTCAATTTTTTATGATAAAATGCTGAAATTTTGTACATGACCATATTAGTGTATGGGGCACATTTTACTCACTGGGAAATTTTTGTACGGGTGCCGTATAAAAATTTAAATTTTGTATTTCTTCAAATTTAATCCCCTGAAAATTTTAAACAATTTCATAACATTCTTTACTTTTTGTTACATTACTTTGTAATTTATAATATATATCTATCATCGAACTTTAAGGAATAAAAAGCCAAGATCAATGTTTTTGGACACCTTGTGTTTTATATAATGTAATACAAATTTATGTATTTTATATGTCGTTCGCAGTAGAGCCAAAATGTATTTATTATAAAGTAAAATCTCTCAGCTCTATCCATTTCTGCATTTATAAATTTTGCAAGATTTCTAGTATAGTTTAGACATTTCAAAGATTATTTCATTTAAATGTCTGAAAGCAGTCAGTTTTACGTATACTTTTATGTAGTTTCGTTACACATTAAAAAAAAAAAAACTTGAATTTTAACTACGAAAAACCTAAAAATGTGAATAACTGAATCCTAATCAACGAAATTATAATATAGCCATGAAATAAAATATACAATATACTCTGCCGAAAAGCGTTTATTATCTTTTGAAACACGAGAAACCAAAATATTTTCGAGGTTTAACGAAGCATTTACGAAAGTAAAGTTAATTTTGCTGCTAGCAATATTCGGAAACGTTCCCGAGTAGTTTTATATTTCATTAATCAGTTTTCTCAAGCCTGAATATTGGTTTAAGGATGCTATCAATTCCCAGTTAAAATTTTTCAGCTGCGTAACTGAATTTATACATGCAACAGTAACAACAAAATAACATTAATTTTAGTGTTAATGTGAAGGCAATTAATTTATAACGTTTGTATGTAAAACATGTTTGTTGAAGAAGAAAATATTTACTGGAGAATTGCTAGCCATTTGATAAACCCATATTTCTGTTTGAGAAAACTCACAAACATTCATCGGAAACATTTATGAAAATCAGTGGCAGCAAAAGAAACTTTGTTTTTATAAATGCTTCTTTAAATCGTGAAAATATATTGTTTTCTGAGGTTGCTAAAGTTAAAGAACGCTTTTAGGAATAATTCGGAAGTGCATATTTTCGTTCGTGATAACATTATATTTTCCTAGGTTAGGTAACATTTGTGTTTTTTTATAGTGTAGGAAAAAAGTCTTCTTGTGAGACGTTGCATGGTTAATAGAGAGTCAAGGCTCATTCGTGAAACAACCAAAAAAATTGTGTAATAGTCTAAAATATGGATATAATGAAAAAATGTAAAATTTTTAAACATGGAAAAATAATTTAAAGAGTCTCTTCAGTGTATCCTTGTATTTTCTTATTTTGAATCAGGACTTTCTGAAAACTTCGAACTTTTTAGTAAAATTTTTCATTTTGTACTTATTACTTTCATTTTTAGACTACAACATTAATCCCTCACCCCACAAAGTAGACGAAAACTTTGTCAGAATATGGGCTAACGAATATTCTGGAATTGCCTCCTTTAAAATCAAATTCGGAACAACTTGTCTACAGCACTAATTTCTTGTCCGAGAAAAAAATGGAGTTTTTTCACAGAGGGTGTTAGTAGGAGAAGATTTTTTTTTGGTTTTATGATATCTAGAAATTGCTGGAGTATGCCGGGATATATATCATTGTGACTCAGGTAATGTCGCGTAAATTCTTTTAGAACAAATTCAAAGTCTATTAATGATTCCTTTTCCGATGAGACAAAACACGAGCATAATATAGATCACAAATTTACAAACCCAAGTAGGACTGTTAGCCCATCATTAACAGTTGTGGAAACCGTTGTGAAATGGTAGATACAGAGACTCCTCTAATTTGGAGCGTATTTGAACAAATAATGGTTGGACCATTGATGGGCCTATGTTGGCAAACTGTTCATTAGCCAATGGTACGGCAAGGAGGACATTTCTTATTATGAGCCAACGTGGGCCAAATATTTTTCAACGATTAGTCAATGTTGGCCCAACCATTTTATGCTACTATTCTTAAATATTTTCTAATAAAAAAAATATCATAATTTGGCAGTATAAAAATGAAATATATATCTGAAGGAATAACGAGGTGTTTTGGGAGGAATAATAATTCAAGTTTCTATCCATATTATATAACAGAACGAAGAATTTATATGAACGAGAATTTTTATTTATTTATTTTTTTAAATGTGAAAGTTAATTATTACTATTTAAAGGCATAAAGCATTCCCATAAAATTTTTCGATAATAACTAATTAAAACAAAACAGGAAAACGTCTCTAACCTGCAATTTGTAGTCTTTTAATTTTTTTTGTTTGTTTCACGCGTCTATCGTAATCAATTTATCACTTAATTTATATAGTTCTAATTTAAAATGACATATTTAATTTACTTTATTCTCTAATAATATTTACTGAAAAACAAACAATGTAGCTAATAATAATATATAGGTAATATAATATAGGTAATATAGCTAATAATATAGCTAATATAATTTGTGTACAACAATATAAATCAGTCTTATTTTTAAAATAACCAAAGTAAATTACATACCCACTTAATGCAATTATATACAATCTGTCTTTCAGAAATTTAAGTTGAGATTTCAGAAGATTTTCGTGCTGTATATTTGATGCCTGGAAGAAAATAAGCAAAAGTCAATTTGCATTTACAAATAAAATAATTAAAAACACATTGTTTATTATTGTTAGTATTTCATATTATGTATTAAGGTCTTTGGCCTTTGGAATGCTAAATTCTTACTGTGCATCAAAGAAGTTTGTCTAGGAAAAAAAAAAAAAAAAAAAAAAAAAAAACGCAAAATGTAATGATATTTATGATAATTAAGATAAGGCCAAATGAAAGAATGGCTTTATTATTTAAATCATTAGTGTTAACATCCCCGGTATGACATAAAGCAAGACAGAGTGATAAAAAAAAAGCGGGGCAACCATTTTACAACAGATGGAAATCAAATCAGTTTTCTTTCATCAGATTAAATTTACGAAAATTAAACAATCTCTAAAGGATGTCATAGGAAGACTTTGGAATAATAGAAAAATATTTTTAGGGCAGTTATTTTTCCAAAATCATCGAAAAAACATAGAAGAACATAACACTCTGTTAGCTGCAATGCATAGCAAATATTCAGACAACAGGATTAGGAATTCTTCTTAGTAATTAGCAGTATTATAATAAAAGAAACTCATCATTCTTATTTTACATTTTAAACTGTGCAAATGATTAATTTTAGTATTTTAAAACTTCGAACATCCTTTTTTTTTAAATTGTAGATTTTAGGCCTCTATGTAAATATATACATATATAAAACTGCAACATAGAATATGTTTCATTGCACAGTTTGTAAATAACACTTTATAAATAATATTACACAGTTTTTAAAAAACAACAAAGAAAAAACAATAATTTGTCAAAAAAGATTCCTACCAGACCTATGCAGATCAAGTCTTAAAATTTTAAAAGTTTTATAATTATTTTTCTTAAAATTTTTAGTGTTTTGAAAACTTAAATCACAGTTAGGAATCGTCTGAAATGCGTATGGAAATTTATAAGAAGTTTTCAACTGAGAAAAGTCGGGACATATGTGGTCACGAACAATAGTTCCAGGTCTAAACTGTAAAAAATAATAATCTGTTTAATTTACAGAAAGAAAAACTGTTCCTTAAAACGCCAATAAAAAACTTATTTTATGGAAACATTTTTTATTTATTACGAACTTACGAAAGAAGTTTTTTTTAAATAATAGAAAGTTCGTAGTAAATACAGATAATTGCGTAAAATAAACAGTTTTTTACTGGTGTCCTCGCTGACAGTTTTTTCATGCAAAACCAACAGATTATTCATTTTTACAATGTAACTACTAAATATTGGCATGTTCCGCGTATTTTTAAACGATTTTCTTTGCATTGGATAACAGAGATCAATCTCTATTTCTGCCGTTGATTACTTTTTTCGATTTTCTTAGCGTATTTTTTTTAGGAAGATACTTTCACTTTCGAAACCGGTTCCGAAAGTGAAAGTATCTTCGTAAAACAATACGCAAATAAAATCGAAAAAGTAATCAACGGCGGAAATAGAGATTGATCTCTGCTATCCAATGCAAAGAAAATCGTTTAAAAATATTCAAATGCAAGCGATATATTAGAAAAATAATGCCCCATTGGATTAACATTAGCGATCGGGTGTTTTCAAGTGCGTGAAAGGGACCCTTAAGTGTTAAAAATTGTTTAAAACTGTTTTCGACCAAAAGTTATTTTACATCATACCTCTTAAATAGCCAGGCCTCAATTATGGCACTATTTTTTTAGACAGCATAGAATGATATTTTAGTTATGCAAAATAATAATAATAATAATAATAAAAGTTTTTTCCTTTGATTTTTTTTTTTAATTCGTGAGCGAGTGGGATAGTTTATTTTCGAAAACTTTATTCTCCAGCGAAATGATAATTTTATCTTCTGGTAATGTTAACAAGTATCTGCTAAATTCACGCGTCTTTTTATGTTAAAATTTTTATTATTTTTAATCTTAAATTTGAGTACAATAACTTTGTATTTGAATATATTTTATGTACTATCGCCTGGAATATTTTTAATTTTTTTTTAACGCCTTTGCAGAGCATGCAATATCAAACTTTGAGTTAAGATGCAGTCGTAAATGAAAATTAGTGAGCAAATTATAATTAACTGTAAAAAATACAAACATTTCTGAATCTGTGAAAATATAATAGAGACACGAACGAATAAATATAATAACTTCTTACGAGTTAGTCATGATTTTAAAAAGCTTTTTTTTATATTTAGAAATCTCAGAGACAAATGTAGTTTCAAGGTTTAAAGAAAGATTTATAAAAGTAAAGTATCTTTTTTTGCCACTGATTTTCGTAAACGTTTGCGAGTAATTTTTATGATATATTAATCTATTTTCTCAACTCATAATAATAATTTTTTTTTTTTTGGATGCTATCAATTTTTAAGTAAACATTTTCATATTCAAAGAAGATGTTTTTCAGACAGACATAAGAAATTAACAACATTAGCTTAAACATTAAAATTAATATTACTTTGTTACTCTTGCGTGTATAAATTCAATTACACAGCTGAAAATGTTTAATTGAGAATTGATAGTATTCTAAAAACCGATATTCCGTTTTGAGAAAACTGATTCATACACCATAAAAACTACTCTGAAACGTTTCCGAAAATTAATGGCAGCAAAAGAAACTTTGTGTTTATAAATGCTGCTTTAAATCTCGAAAATACACGGGTTTCTAAGGTTTCTAAAGTTAAAGAAAGCTTTTCGGCATCATGATGGTTGTTTAGTTATAACACGGAAGAAGTTTTGTGCATTTTCGTTTGTGGTTACATAATATTTTTTGCAGATAAAACAATATTTGTCTTTTTTACAGTGTACGGTAATTTTGTGTTCGTACATTAAATAGGCTTTATAGAATTATTAACCAAGCTTTTTTATTTAAATGTACTAGGGGGCTCTGCCCCCTGCTCACTACGATCACCAAACCCCGTTCTAATTTTACAGCCTCTTAAAACCTGGTAATTTATCCTGTTTTAAAAATATGATGATGATGATATCACGAACGGCGACTTTCTTTTGTAATCAGGTTATAATGCTTTTTCATTTAACTGGTTATAAAGCTTTTTCATTTAATTTATCTTTTTTATTTTTAATATTCGTGTGTAAACACAATTTTTATGACGTAATTTCTTCATTTCCTGCTTTCAACACGTGATCATTTAATTATTATTTTAAACTTTCATTATTGTTTTTAATAGTCTCGCGCAAATACATTTTTTATTTGAGATAAAACATAATCCTTTGCGCTTATTTAGAAATTGGCAACAATATAAAAAAATGACTTTTTCAATAAAAGATTTTTTACTCGATTTTTAAGGATTTTTTGAGTTTTTATTGTCCGACCGTGATAATTTTTTTAATTTCTGAAAGCTTCTTATATTTCGCGTCTGGTGGTATGATTTTCGAATCCGTAGGATGGCTAAAAAAACAAGTAATAGCTCCTCAAAAAAGTCCCTAGTAAAAAAGCGATGAGAATAACCCGGAATAATTACGCAGAATTTGATTGGTCCATTTCTTTTTTGGCTCAGTTCCAGATTACTTTTTTTTAAATATAGAAGGATACTGTAGCAATATAAAATGCCATACAGAATAAAACCATTTACTGAAATGTGTTTTATGAAAACAACTGGCTGACTGTCGGCTTAAAATTATTGAAAGAAATAATTGCAAAGATGATATATATGAATAATTGTAAATTAGTTCAATGTAATAATAGTCACAAAATACATGTAAACGTAACATTGACTTAAGAAATATTTTTATTAATAATCGATTAGACAATTTTTTGTTCAAAGTATCAAAAGTATGTTATAGCATAGTAGAAACAACATTTATAAACTGTACTAAATTTTTAATTACCTGAAAGGAAATTCCACTGAAATTAGAGCTATTGTAGGCTGTTGTTGAATTTGAAATTTCATAATCCCCACTCACTCCAATATTAGGATGGCTGTAATAATTATCACTATACTCTGTGTTCAAGTGGCTATTATTATACCAGTTATACGAAATACTATTTTCATGGAAAATACTTGCAATCTGGACATTATCATAATTAATTTCGGTGACATTGTCGAAACCATTGGAGACCGTAGAAGATGAAATATTTTCTGAATATGCGGCAACAGATGTAGTAGAGGACACAGTCGTTGTAGATAAACTATTGTAGGATTCTGGAGAATAAGCTGGAGTACTGTAAAATAGAGATATCAAAAGATGAATATGACAAATACTAGTAACGTAAAATCGAACAATATCTGATAAAATTTGTTATAAGAATATGAGAAGCATTAAAATATTTGTAAAACTTTAATGCAACTAGGGCAATAGCTAGCACATTCCATTTATTAATAATATATTTCACCATGTGCCACGAATTCATGTAAGTCACGTTCCGTATCTGAATCAATCACATGACAAAAGTTTTGTGTACATGATGACACCACAGCAATACTTTAATCACAGTAATTTTACTCGCAGTATTATGTTTTGTTCCACAAAAAAAAAAAAAAAAAAAAAAAAAAGGTTGAAAGAAAAATATGAAAATATGATTTCTATGCTTATCACTAAATTTTCAGACATCATTACGAAAAAAAAAAACATGATTATAGTGAAGACATTATGTTATACATGTCATTTTTAATTTAATAGGTGAACTGGATTTCGTTGCTGCTATTAAATTTTAAAAAATGACCGAAAAATGTACTTAATATTTTTTTTAATCTAACTTATTTTCACTCTATACAAATAGTACTATTTTTTGGAAAAAAAAAAAAAAACTCGGGCATATACAAAAGGATCATCAGTAAGTATTGATAAAATTTATGCTGTATTGCTTTTTGACGAAGATGTAGAAAAATATTTTAAAAAACTATATTGAAAAATATATTTTGCAAATATATTTTGCAAAAACAGAGAAACCACAAACGTTATCGGTTAGAAAAAAAGTTTGTTGATTGTGCGATTGTCTGTTTACGAAATTGCAAGACGACTGCTGGAAGCAGACTTAAGGAATTTTACACGGAGCTGCAGAATATCTATTTTTACACCACATTGTCCGTTTGTTAGAGAATTTTTACATTTTGGTATACTGATTTATCTTCAAATCTGGGAATCTCTTGGAATCAAGTGGAAGATACTTCAAGGTGGTAGTTTCTCGAGACGTAAGCAAAGAATAATAATGAAATTTTCGAAAATAAGAGGAATTTTCTCATTGTCAAGCATGGAAACAAACCCATACCCCGGAGTCTACAGGGACTTGGCTAAATTCTAGCTGTCAGTGGCTACGAGGGAATTTTTCTAAATTCATAATTGGAATTTCCAAGAATTCATAACTCAGCTAGGGAGTGAGTCGTTCATGCCAAGTCAAAACCACAGAATTAGTATAACTAAGACTTCTTGCTGCTATTCTTGCTCTGATATCAAAACATGAATGCCTCCAGTACAGTTCGAAATAAGACCAACTAACGGTCACCGATCAATGTCAGATGAAGTCTCTACACAAAATAGTAATAAAAACTCTTAAATAAAGAAATTAAATTGGGTAATTTTTAAAGTAATTTTTCTGAAAATTTTTTCATTGTATTAAACGAAATTTAAAACAGCATAATAAGACATATCAATTTATAAAAATGGAATATTCAAATTTTATATTAAACTCCGTATTTACTTTTGAATTTCAAGTTTTGCTTTTCAGAACAGTGTTATTTTTGTTCCTGTTATTTTTCTACATTTACTAGAAGGCCAAAATTTACCCCCCCCCCCCCCCAAAAAAAAAAAAAAAAAGTTTTCAGGAGTTTAGTTGCGTAAACACTGGAAAAAACCGTAAAGGTTTTTATTCAAGTGTTTCTTCTCTAGAAAATAATATAGAGTATTTTATTTAATAAATAATTCCTATTTTGTTTGATGCATAAAAATTTTTACATAAATTATATGAAAAGGTTACATATCGATAGAGTTTATTTTGCCAAATTCTGCCATATTGTACCAGTATAATTTGCCTTTTTTAGCTGTCAACTTTTGATTTAAGATGTTTATTTTTTTAGTATATTATTTCAAATATCATTCAATTTTGAAAACGTGAGAGTTAGAAAGGAATTCGCCAGTTTTCAAATTATTTCTGAATGTTTATTCTCTCGCAAAGAAACAGTATTGAAAGTCATCAAAACGCCGTTTTTTCATTGTAATATTTTAGAATGATGTATTTCGATCAACGGTATAAACATAATATTTAGTTTTATATAAGAGTTTTTCATAATATAAGCAACAAATTTATTGCAAATGTATTTTTTATGCTCAACTTTTAAGAACCATTTTTGTGCTAAAGTAGAGGCAGGGACACACAGGGGAATGACATTTATCACATAAAACAATTTATTTAAGTAGCTTATATTTATAAATAATATATTTGAACCCGCTATACAAACATAAAAAGATGTGATTAACGTATTCTAGCATTCTGTTTGATTTTTATACAAGTTTATTCATTCTTTTTGAAGCGTTGACAAGAATTCCGCTGTTAAGAGAAAATAATGCATACACTGATCTTTGATAAAAATTCATAGATACGCAAAAATACATACGCAAAATATACATATATATATATATATACTAGGGGGCTCAGCCCCCTACTCGCTTACGCTCGCCAACCCCCCGTGAATTGCAAAGCAATTCACATGGAGACCGCTACGCGTTCCCAGCTCGCTTCGCTCGCTCGCCCTTTTTTATTTTTCTAGTAATTCTAGCCGGAATAAGTACTACAATAAATCATTTGAACATATGAAATTGACAATTTTTTTAATGTAAAAAAGTAATTGAAAACTCCGTTGAAAACACAACTAAAAATTCATTTAGTTGATGCTACTAATGGGCATATAAATCAGTTAAATACTATGAAAAAAGGATCTTGGAAACATAATTAGTTTAAAGCTTATTGCACCTATAATATTGTACAGCACGGCTTAAATTCATTAAAAAAAAACAAAAAAAAAGAAGAAGAAAGAAAAAAAACATTGCGTGGTAGGAAGATAGTTTATCATCAATGATTGTTTAAATTTCGTTCGACATTTTACTATTCTAATTTTCTAATTGATTTATAGATTTCTGCAAAATAAATTATTTTTACTTCAATAAAACAGCAACAGATGGCAGCAGGGGCACTCAAGAAAGTTTATATTTTATTATCTCCGATTTTTTGTGTGAGTGAAATTCGTAAATAAATTCTAAATAAGAGTTGAGAATTCATTTGAAATTAACAATATTACTCATAACTAAAATGAGGAATCATCTCAGACGTTTTGGATTACGTTCATATTATTTTACTTTTAATAATTGCTAGCTTGAGTTTCACTTCTCTGACACTTGACTGCCATATTGGAGGCGGAGCTAACACAATCTTATCTGTTCATTGGTCTGAGCTCTGGAAACTACGGTTGTTGCCAACGCTAAGGTAGAAATTCAGCCCTATGTCCGCGCCACGTAAGACAAATATATATATAGATAACATATAAAATTAATTTATTTCGCAAAACTGCTCATAAATTCGAAAACATTAAAACTCAATTCACGGAACACTTAAGGTATATGTATCCAACAATAAATTATTTCGAATTCTTTAATCATTTATGTTTGAGATTTATTGGATGTTTTGTTTGAGATCAGGAGATGTTTCATAATATAATAAATCAGATTGTTTAATATATATATATATACATATATATATATATATATATATATCGATAATATACATACGCAGTAATTTCATTAATGAGCCATTTATTCCAAATGTAAGGCAAGTCTATTTTTGAAAAAAAAAAGTTAAAACTAAATCTAATTACGAATCAACAAAAAATTTTGGTTTTTAATAAATTCATAATAAAAATCTTTTAATATTGGTATAAATCTGTTTTCAGTAATTTATTTAGTCAATGATATTATAAAATGCGTTGATTTTCAAAGTGAAGAAAGTGCACTTTGAATAGAATTATTGTTTAGGTTGCATAATATAATTTAGCATGATCAGAATTTCATCCCGAATATATGCAAAATCACGACTATCTAAATTAAGAAATATGATTACATGCAAATAACTTATTAATGAATATTTGTTCTTATTGTTTGCACTTATTCCTATAAAATCAAATTTATATTTTGCTTTATTGTAACTTTTCGAAAGAAGAATAAAATACTGAAATAACATAAATAAGTAAATAAAATGGAATATTATTATTTTTTTTGTTAATATATTTACATTCTATTCAATGAAAATCAACGTATTCAACAAAGCATTGCTTTTGAAAGTCAGGCAAATCCACACTGTTAAAATTTTTCGTTTATTGACAGTTTGTCTTCCGTGAATTTTGATCAGAAAGTTTTCGTTTTGTTCGAAAAATGGAATCTCTCCCGTATATCTGTTGCTACCCAGATAGAAAAAGTTTCCAAAAAAAATGCACAAAATCCAAGCGGATTTGGCACCTCTACTTATGCATAAAAACTGCAAACTGAATTTTTCGCAAAATGTGCATAAACTATATCCCTAAATTGTACACTTTTTAGACTTTTAAGATTACAGAGTTTCAAATATGGAATTATTAATGTAAAAATCTATCATCCAAAATGGGATTGCAGTATTTTTGATCGCCACACATGCGCTTAAACTCCTTCGCGTCTGTATCGCGCCATTTATGGACTACAAAGATGGAACATTCCTAAAAAAACGGAAACATTCCGGCAACTCTGCTGCCAGTCCTTTTTCCGTAAATTGACGGAATTTTTCTTTACAGTATACTGTTAAAAATAATCTGAAATTCACGGGTATTTTTTTCCTGAATTTCACAGAAAAAGTCCCTTTTCATGACAAAAGGGCATTTTCAGTTAAAAGCAGAAAATTTCCTCATATTTCCTGAAAACAACGGAACGAAAGGAGAAGAAAGCAGCCAACGGAGATATTCCGTTATCTGCTGCATGTTTATTTTCAATGTTTCAAAAACTGACATGTTGCTGCACAGAAAAACTAAAAATTCAATAAATTAAAATTTCAAGTTTATTTAAAGCAACAACAAGAAAATAGTGCTTTCGAATTTAAAAAAGCAAAAATTACTTTTTACCATTCTTTTAATATTATTTGCAATTCATTTTTTAAAGTTATAAAAAAGTATTCGCACTTAAAATATATTCTAAACAAACAGATTAATATATATATAAAATAGCTAAATTAAGTGAAAAAAAAAATCGATTCTATTTAAAAAAGCAACAAACTTTTGTTTATTAATGCTTTCGAATTAAACTCATTACTTTAAAATTATTCGCAATTTATTTTTTAAAGTTATAAAAAACACTCACACTGAAAATATATTCTAAACGAACACATTTAAAAAATACATAATAGTTGATTAAAAATCGATTTTCGCAGAAAAGCAAAAAAAATTATCGAATTTAATTCAAAATATAATATTTATATTTTACATCTAACGATCAAATTAAGAATATATATAATTCATGTTTTTTCCTCTATTAATACTATAGTTTTCAACCATCATCTCATTACGAAATATCCCCGCAATTAACTTCAAAATTACCAGTTTTCTAAACCACAAATTGTTTAAGTCCCAAGCTGCGATTTGAAGAAATCCCGTATCATCATTTACTACTCTTACTCTAGCAAGGACCCGCTAGTCTTATGCGGTAAAGCACTCGGCTCAAACCCCTAACGTCCCCAGTTCGATCCTCAGGACGGGCAGAAAATGTTCTTGCATTATATCAAATATTAAATACTCCCGTAATAATCAACAGATGGCAGCTCAAATAGAGATGACATTTTTTAAAGCCGAGTTTATTTATAATGGAAACTTACCGATTCTTCAAACGGAGTTTTCCCTTCCTTTATCTTTCAAAACGGAAAAAGTCCGGCAACTTTGCTGCCAGTAGTTTTACCGTGAATTAACGGATTTATTTTTAACAGTGCAACATTATTATAACAAACATTATTAACAGTTTAAATTTATATATATATGTATATGAAGTTTGTGTGTTAAATTAATATGCACTGTTTGTAATATGCACGGAAGCGCAACCATGGTTCACACCATTTTATTAATCTAAATAAATTAGCTTTAACCATAGATGCATGCATTAATTGGCGGTATTAAAGTTCACCTACATTCTAGTAGTTCAAAGGGGCTAACTAAATCTAAAATTAAAAGAAACATTTTTTCCTTTCGTAAAAAAAGATTAATAGGTAAAATCAAGATACAGTTGAAGACATTAAACATACTCACACTTTTGCAATAAATTAATGACATCGCTTATGTTAAAATCATTCTAGAAAATGTAAACATTTCAAGGATGCAAAATGGATTTTATAAAAAAAATGTGGAGTGTTCCACCCGACTTTCCGAACACTTTACAGAATGCTATGTGTTTAAATAAATAGTAATATAAAAATAAATAATAACATAGATCCTATTTTTACATAGTCGAAATATTTCCACTTGGGAAACAGAAATCATAATAAGAGAATAGAGAGATTAAAAAAGTAGATTTAATTCCAAACGCGCAAACTTTTTTCAAAAATTAAACTCAATTTCAAATGACTTTTCATTATACTACACTACTTTCCTTATACGGTACTTTACTGTGTTCGGAAAGTAAGAAAAAAAAAAATTTAGAGATATGACTCATTATAGTTGAAGATGTGAAACATGCTCGCACTTCTGAAACAAATTAATAACACTGCTTATGCTAAAAGTCTTTCTAGAAAATCTAGATAAAGGTGGAAGACGGATTACATAAAAATATAATAACAAAAGTATACTTACGATGATGGTACATATTCAGGTTCAAAGTTGTCTTGATAAGGATAATAATAATCATGTGAATTAGCATCGTCATTAACATGGTCATAATGTGAGAGAGACTGGTAGTCTGTGTATAGGTCATCGTAATAAGAACTGCAAATAAATGTATTTGTAAGTAAAGATCATATTTCTAGGCGCATAGTCAGCATACTTTAAAATAATCAAACTGTTTTAAAACACTTTTTGTAGCTGATGAAAAACACAAATTAGTTTTGAATTATTTATGTTAAACTTAATTTGAACAGAAATATAACAGCTATAACACGGATAACCATTATTGCATTTTAAATTTACAGGAAATAAGACAAGAAAAGATTAAAAAAAAATAAGCCCGGTGGGTTTAAATATATTCGTGAAATATGTTTACAAATATTTGTAAACCATTTAAATGCAAACCATGCAATATCAAGCAATAACATAAAACAAATTGCCCCATTTTCAAGATCAACGGCTCACTTGTGTAAGATCTATGTTGCAGGAATATACAGGATGTCCCAGAAACCTTGGCTTTTATTCTTTGAATATTGATCATAGACATCAATTATAAATTAAAAAGTTACTTAAAAAAAAGATACAAAATTTTATGATATCGATTAAAATTTATCTAGAAATTACAAAAATGGACTTATGACTAATACTTTCTATGTAATAATTAGAAATTGTCTATAAAATCTAATAAAAGAACTTTGAAAAATACATCTTGGTTGTAACACTGAGGCATTGTTATATACCAGTACAATGTTTCGTTTTATCGTTAAACAAAGTTAATTGAATACCCCAGAACACATTATGTATAGACACAAGAACAAAATAATGCATTTTGACAATTTTTTTTCTATTATTTCTTATGTTGGAAATTTTGGTAATAATAAATTGTACATTTAAATTTATTATTTAACTATTGCTTATGTTGGAAATTTTAGTAATATTGAATTGTACATTTAAATTTACTATTTAACTATTTCTTATGTTGGAAATTTTAGTAATATTTAATTGTACATTTAAATTTACTATTTAACTATTTCATATGTCGGAAATTTTAATAATAATAAATTGTAAATTTTTTTACTATTTAATTTTTCTTATGTTGGAAATTTTAGTAATATTAAATTGTACATTTACATTTACTGCAAGAGGGATTTCCGGCATACTTTTAGGTTAAAGTAGAACTTATTCTAAATTCAGCACACATCATATTTGTTACATAATCATGTGTTTAACATACCTGTAAACGGGATAATAAAAGAAGTTGTAGTCATAGTAAGTTGTTCCTCCAACTTCTGTAGCAGTCACTTGTGGAACTTCCATATAATAAGATTGTTCGGGAAACTCTGTAGGTTCAAAACTTTGATATCTGCAATAAATAGTTAAACATCATTATATACAATTTTTAATATGTGTAATATCATGATGACGGATAATTTATTTTATTAACAAATGCGAGTTCAATCCTTAAACTAATTGTAAGCTTGGTTAATTTCATTTAGTAATATTTTAGTTTGTGAACTCGCATGACGTTTTAAATTCGACTGAACGTTTGCCAAACTCATTAACAAGTATATAGGTGACAGCTATCGAATGTTTTATGTTTTATTGTGTACGATTAATGTGTGACGTTGCGAATTCTTTTTACTATACTTCTATTTTACAATTCCAAATATCATCAATAGATGGCGTTTCTCTGTCTAAAAAAGTTAGCAAAAGTTCAAACTAATGTGTAAAAATAGAAAAAAAAATCATTTAGCTAGAGTGCCCAATGAGTTTGAAAATGCTCTTCTGTGAAAACAGTGGTTAAAGTTTTTGTTGCTGTGGAACGTTCTATTTGTATAGCTCCAAAATTTCACTTTCACTTTCAACATCAATTTAATACTAATAAAATATGATTTTCGTGTGTATGAAAAATACTAGCAATTTTTTTTCGTGATTTTGTACCGGTGAAACCCCTTAACATATTTCCGATGTGCAACTCTAGCAACATTTTGTGGCAGAATTTACGTTTATAGATGTTCACAAAACGCGAAGAATGTAAATTCTATTTTGCTAACAGAAAGATTGGACGTGAAAGACATACGCTACTTTTCTCTACAGTGTAAAAAATTATCAATGTTTCTTATTTTATGAAAATATGCTATAACCACGAACGAAAATATAATATAATCTTCCGAGTTATCCGGAATTCCGAAAAGCGTGTTCTATTGTCTTTTGATTCCCCAGAAAGCAATACATTTAAAAAATTTAAAGAATTATTTATAAAACAAAATTTCTCTATCTGCTCGTATTTTTCAGAAACGTTTCCGAATAGTTTTTATAGTGTATTAAACAGTTTCCTCAGCCTGGAATACCTATTTATCGAATGTCATCCATTCTCAAGTAAACGTTTTCAGCCGCATAAGTTAATTTATACATGGAAGAGTAAAGAAATAATCTTAATTTTAATGTTAATGTTAACGCTGTTAATTTTGCATGTTTGTCTGTTAAACATATTTTTTGAACATGAAAATGTTTACTTGAGAATGAATAGCATCGGAAAAAGCTATATTCCGGGCTTAGAAAACTGATTAATACACTTTAAAAGGTACTCGTAAACGTTACCGAAACTTTCGGGCAGCTAGAAAAATTTTGTTTTTCTAAATGATTCTTTAAATATCGGTATGCCATTGATGTCTGAGGTTTCTAAAGATAAAGAAACACTGTTCAGAATCATTGTTAACAAGGATTTTTTTATATTATAAATTTATTCGCCAGTATATTATATTTTCATAGATTCAGAAATATTCGTCATTTTTTACAGTGTAGATTTATATGGTTGTAAATACACATAGAAGTATTTTTAGAAATATTTCTGCAAATGTTAGGTCAGCTGGGTGGGCCAAGGTATTTAAAGGAATACCTGAGTAGGTTGAAGGTGCTTTTGTGCTGTGCTTAGGGCCCTAGAGTTGTGTTTTACAAGTCTGTAAGTTAAACTGATATTCAGTAGTCTCGATTCTGCTACTCCGTATAAACTGATGCGAATATCACTGTTAAAAATCATCTGAAATTCACGGGTATTTTTTTTCCTGAATTTTACAGAAAAAGTCCCTTTTTACGACAAACGGGCATTTTCCGTTAAAAACAGAAATTTTCCTCATATTTCCTGAATACAACGGAAAGGACGAAGAAGAAAGTAGCCAACGGAGATATTCCGTTATCTGCTGCATATTTATTTTCAATGTTTCAAAAACTGACATGTTGCTGCACAGAAAAACTAAATATTCAATAAATTAAAATTTCGAGTTCATTTAAAACAAGTACAACAACAACAACAAAATAGTGCTTTCGAATTTATAAAAGCAACAATTAATTTTTCCATTATTTTAAAATTATTTGCAATTCATTTTTTAAAGTTATAAGAAAATATTCGCACCTAAAATGTATTTTAAACAAACAGACTAATATATATATATATATATATATATATAATAGTTTAATTCAGTGAAAGAAAATCGATTTTACTCAAAAAATCAACAAACAAAAATAATGCTTTTGAATTTAAAAAAATAACTAATAATTTTCTCATTCCTTTAAAATGATTCGCAATTTATTTTTTAAAGTTATATAAAACACTTGCACTGAAAATATATTCTAAACGAACACATCTAAAAAGTATATAACAGTTAAGGGTTAATTTATAGTTACGTAATAAGTTATGTAAAAGTATATAATAGTTAAAGATGATTTTCTCAAAAAAGCAAACATTTTTTATCGAATTGAATTCAAAATATAATATTCATATTTTACATCTAACAATCAAATTAAGAATATGTATAATTCATGTTTTTTATCCTCCATTAATATACTAAAGTTTTCACACAACCATCATCTCATTACGAAATATCCCCGCAATTAACTTCAAAATTACCAGGTTTCTAAACCCAAAATTGTTTAAGTCCCAAGCCGCGATTTGAAGAAATCCCGTATCAGCGTTTCAAACTTTTAATCTCGCAAGGGCCCGCTGGTCTTACGGTAAAACACTTGACTCAAAACACTAACGTCCTCAGGTCGGCTAGAAAATATTCTTGAGGTATATCAAATATTAAATACTCCCGTAGCAGTCAACAGATGGCAGCAAAAACAGAGATGTGATTTTTTTAAAACCTCGTTCATTCAAAACGGAAAGTTACCGATTCTTCAAACGAAGTATTTCCTTCTTCTAAGTAAATTCTTTTATCTCTTAAAACGGAAAATCTACTAACGGGACGGAAAAAGTCCGGCAACTTTGCTGCAGTAGTTTTACCGTGAATTAACGGATTTATTTTTAACAGTGACAATTTTATGTTAGTATTAAAGTTAGATTCATCTGGTTTAGTTCGGCTATTCAAAACTTGAATATATATATATGTGTGTGTGTGTTAGATTAGTATGCAATGTATAACACACACATTTCACACACATATATATATATGAAGTTTGTGTGTTAACTTAATATGCACTGTTTACATGGAAGCGCAACCATGGTTCATACCATTTTATTAATCTCAATAAATTAGCTTTAACCAGAGATGCATGCATTAATTGACGATTTTAAAGTTCACCTACATTCTAGTAGTTCAAGGGGGATAACTAAATCTAAAACTTAAAAAAACATTTTTTCCTTTCGTAAAAAAAGATTAATAGATAAGATCAAGATACAGTTGAAGACATTAAACATACTCACACTTTTGTAATAAATTAATGACATCGCTTATGTTAAAATCATTCTAGGAAATGTAAACATTTCAATGATGCAAAATGGGTTTTATAAAAAAAATGTGGAGTGCTCCACCCGACTTACCGAACACTTTACAGAATGCTATGTGTTTAAATAAATAGTAATATAAAAATAAATAATAACATAGATCCTACTTTTACATAGTCGAAATATTTCCACTTGGGGAAATCATAATAAGAAAAGGGATAGATTAAAAAAGTAGATTTAATTCCAAACGCGCAAACTTTTTTCTAAACTTAAACTCAGTTTCAAATGACTTTTCATTACTTTCCTTATACGGTACTTTACTGTGTTTGGAAAGTAAAAAAAAATTTATTAAGATATATGACAGATTAGGGGTGACTTGGGAGAGTTGATGCCTAGGGAGACTTGATCCCTAGGCCTAAAATCAGGGAAAATATGCAATTAAGTCTCTAAAACCGGCAACACTAATAAAGTGATATCTTATCAACAGATCTGACAACAGAATTTCATTCACTCATTTTTATTTTTGTTGTAAGAAAAGAATATCTGATTTCTTACAATCAAACTTCTGTTTCATTAGGTAGTTTATGTTTCTGATTTTTTGCTAAATAGAACTAAATTACTTAAGTTAATTGATATAATTTACTAACATTCCTGACTGCTTAAATGTAATTATTTAAATCCAATACAGTTTCTTTACTTTTGATTTAACAATTATTTTTCCAACACATGCACATTAGGGACACATTATCCCCATTGTATGGGGAGACTTGATCCTGGGGATCAAGTGTCCCCAAAGTTAAGCTAAATTAATGTTAAATTTTATTAACCCCTACTCCTAATTGTGACATTCAAGAGACATTTAGACAATATCAATATTAGTTAGACTATGGTTACCTTGATTTTGGATGGTTGACAAGAATAGAAAGTTACCCTATAGCTGCACAAAATGGTTAACAAGCACATGGTGACTGTGCAAGGTTTGTTTTGTTCTTACTTTTGGGTTACTTTTAAGTCAGAAACCTATTTATAAATTAGAAATGTATAATTCCATTTAATATGTGTGATGTAATCAAGTCTTATATGTCCATATATATATATTGAGCTAAAAATTTAATTTGTGTAATAGAGAGTTAGTTATTGCAGTGACTAAGAACTCTGTGTTTATCTTTACTTTTTACAGTCATGCCACGTATTTATAAACCTAAAGACGTGATCAACCCAGAAAAAGCATCATTGTTGCAGACTTGCAGGCAATAGTGGATGCTGTAATAGATGGATCCAATTAAAAGTGCGGCAAAATCCATTCATATTAATGTGATAACTTTAAAACGTTATGAGAGAAAACAAAAATCTCAAGAAAGTGACATTTCTTATGAATCAAATTATAAGCACTGCCAAATATTTTCAGTTAACAATGATATTTTGTGTGCATATTTAAAAACATCAAGTAAATTAGGTCATGGACTTATTCTTATACACACTAATCATCCTGCTCAAATAATAACAATTTATCGAATTGCTGAATTGAACGGAATAAAGCCAAGATGCCAAGTAACATAATAAATGGATTTAAAATCACTGGCATATATACCTTGAGGAGGAATATTTTTTCTAAAGATGATTTTTTATCATCTTTCGTCATAGATCAACCATTAACCTCAACAAGCAGTAATACAAATACAGTTAAACCAAACATAGTGACTCCAGAAGACATACAAGTCTTCCCTAAAGTTTAATTATCCAAAGCGGGAAAATAAAAGATCTTCAAAAATTTTGACAAGCACACCAACTAAAAGACAGATTGAAGAAGAAATACAAGATCGCCAACTAAATAAAAAACATAAATCAACAAAAACTCATTCCATCTCAAGAAAGAAAAGTAAAAACACTAAAAATGAAAACCCCGAAACTTCAGAAAATGAGAGCAGTTGTAGTTTCATGATTCAACCGAGCCAGATTCACATGATGGACATTCTGATGAAATCATCGAAGATCCACAAAATTTGTCAATTGATGAAAGTGACTTTGTCATTGTGCGATTTCTAGGAAAGAAGAAAATTAGTCATTTCGAAAAATTGTAAAGAAGATTTCATCATCTGAATGCAAAATCAATTTTCTATGAAAAAGAGGACTTAATTCCGACCAACTTATTTATCCAGAAAATGTTGACATTAGTGTTGTGGGCAATGACGAACATTGTCTAAAAAGTACCTAAACCAGTCATGCTTGGTGGAATTCTTCAAACTGCAACAATTTTAACATTTACGTTTGACTTTTAAAGCTTTGAAAATGTTTTTTGATCATTAATTATAGCAATAATAATCATTCATATGGACAACAGTCATTTTTAGCAAATGTAGAATTTTGTGTGTGTTTTTCTCCCCTTTTTACATGTTAGTCAACAATAAATTTGATTTCTACTTAATTTTAATCATTTAAAGCATCTGTTTCAAGGATCAAATCTCCCTTTGAAAGGGATCAAGTCTCCCTGTAACTGGGGAGACTTCATCCTTTTTTTCTTTTTTGGAAAATAATTTATATTTATTTCTAAAATGGTTTTTCAAAAATAAAAAATTACTACAACATTAAAGAATCACGAGCCTTTAATAATAACTGGAAACATTTTTAAAATATTTTGTTTTTTCCCAAAATAAAAATTAAAAACTGAAAAAGGGATCAAGTCTCTCAAGTCTCCCCTGTAGTTGAAGATGTGACACATGCTCGCACTTTTGAAACAAATTAATAACACTGCTTATGCTAAAAGTCTTTCTAGAAAATCTACAGAAAGGTGGAAGACGGATTACATAAAAATATAATAACAAAAGTATACTTACGATGATGGTACATATTCAGGTTCAAAGTTGTCTTGATAAGGATAATAATAATCATGTGAAATAGCATCGTCATTAACATGGTCATAATGTGAGAGAGACTGGTAGTCTGTGTATAGGTCATCGTAATAAGAACTGCAAATAAATGTATTTGTAAGTAAAGATCCTATTTCTAGGCGCACAGTCAGCATACTTTAAAATAATCAAACTGTTTTAAAACACTTTTTGTAGCTGATGAAAAACACAAATTAGTTTTGAATTATTTAGATTAAACTTAAATTGAACAAAAATATAAATTATATAAAAATATTTTATAAAATACGAATACGAAATTTTAAAATTAAACTGTTCTGTTTTAAAAATTACCCAATTAAATATAATCTGAAAAAAGTTCAATAAAATTTGTAGGCTTTAAAAATTGTTGTTTATTAAATATGAATTTCTTTAATGGATTTGCTCATATTCTCATATAGTTACCAATCCAGTGTTTGTCTTATTACCACAAGGCAAACAGCCATGTGATTGATACATACATATTGCATGATTTTTCATCTCCATGCTTTATTAAAATTTTGAATACAGATAATATATTTTTAAAAATAGGTTTCTTTACATGCCTAAAGTGAAATATTATATCTCTTCAATTATTCTAATTCATGTAACTAATTAAAAATAACAAACAACATAAGTACTGATTATATCATTCAGTGTACTTACTTCTCCGATTGAGATACGTCGCAACTGAAGCTTAAATCAGTCATAATTGAAATATAAAAAACAATTACTTAATTCGAAAGATGTTATAAACAATACGAATACAGGTGAGAAGGTAAAATTATATAAGATTTATACGCTTTTTAAAATAAGATCGCCAAAACACAACGAATTAGTATCAATTGAGTTTTGAATTAACAATTAAATAAAGTGAAAATTATCTTCTTCATTAACTGCAACAATGTGTCAATAACTACATAGGTTCATTGTTATGAATAATAATCGAATGTCTTCGAACAAATTATTTAACAATACAGAATCAGATGTGAATATTAAAAAACTTAATTGTTAAATTTCAACGATGTTTAAGCGACTTTCCTACATAATCACTTCTGATTGTTGTAGATTGCAGTAATTCAATAATGTAATATACAGGGAGGTTAAAAAAAATATAAAAAAATTTTAAATAAAAAAAAATAAGCCAAATCAATATATATATATTTTTTAATCAATGGACGATTGGGGAAACTAAAGTGTTAATTACGCTTTTTTATTGTGAGATTATTTTTCTATAGCACCACTGTAAATTACTTTAAAAAATATATATATACATATATATATATATGACATTTGTGGGTATTTATCTACTTTGCCGCTGACCTTTTTCTATGAAAAAAAAAAAAAAAAAAAAAAAAAGACTGTCGCGAAACAAAAATTGAAGCTCGCCTATAATAGAAAATCGTTACGTCATGTTTGATTCCAAATGCGGTTTCTAGCAAGCGATGTTAAGTATTCCATTTTTATTTAATTTGTAAATAAGCCAGTTGAATTTTTTTAATGATGGATGTAAGTTAACTGTTATTTCGACGTTTTTTTCTCATTTAAAAAACAAAAATGATTAAGATATGGGATCTTCCGTCTACAGAACTTGAAGCGGTAATCTATTTTCGAAATACTGTGATTCTGCCATTAAAACAAGTGTGTATTAACGGGCATGATATAAGACTTTAAATGTTTAAATGTTTTTATTTTTTATTTTTAAACTACAAACGGATTAACAATAACTATATAATTTTAAAAACTGTTATAAGAGAATATCTAAAAAGAAACCGTTGCTCGACGGCTCCACACTTACATACGTGACTGCGCTAATATTTATTTATATCTGGTCAGATGAATTAAGAGCCTACATCAGTCATGCGAAAAAACGTGCAAGCTAATGTTAAGTCTATGGGAAGGTTCTTGGCATATTTCTCCCTCGCATTTTAATATTTTTAAATGATGTTTTTTGCATAGGACATCTGAGGTCGATCTCTAACGTTGTTAGTTTTTACTTTTTCGATTTTGATTCCAGTTTTTTTTATATAAGGGTACTTTCACTTCCAGAACCGGTTCCAACCGGTTCCAAAATTGAAAATGTCCGCTTATAAAAAAACTGGAACCAAAATGAAAGAAGTAAAAACTAACAACGTTAGAGATCGACCTCAGATATTCTTCCGGCCTGTACTGGGAGGAAAAGGTAGCTTTCATCTTCCATGTTTTTAAAAATTTAATTCATTTTACTGAAACACCCGGAGCTAAAATGCTTGGAATCCGATTGTAGAAGATTCAATCTCGGGTTTCGTTAATACTGAATTTGAATTCGAATTTAAGCATAACAAAAATTAGACTCTTTCAAAATGCCAGCCATCCTAGAATTTCAAACTGTCATATCTCAGACATTTTTTAAGATAAAACCAAAACAACAAATGTTCCGGAATCCTTGTATCATGATCTAACACTTAACAGAAACAATTTTTTCAATTTATAGTTTTTTGTACATCTTTTTGAATTTTTAAAAATTTAAACTTTTTAACTGGCCGCCATTTTGAAACAAGATGGCGGATGAAGCTGGCCAACGAACTCGGTCGAGATCTTGGTCTGTCCTATACACATACTCAGTCACATCCGAATCTATTCATAAATAAGAGAGTTGGAGCATGACATATGTCAGATATATATATATATATATATATATATATATATATATATATATATATATATATATATATATATATATATATATATATATATATACATATATATACATACATATATACATATACCGGGTGGTTATAAAATAAGTATCCCTATTTGGAGCTGTCTGTAGCTTGAAGGAATAACCCGAATGAAACCAAAATTTGTACACATACTATTTGAGAAAGGGGGAAGAAGAATGGAACAATAAAAAAAGATAATTGCAATAATTGCCGACAGATGGCGCTTTTGTATGTGAAATGTAATGTGCAATACATGAACAAAGAATTAAGGCACAAAACCGGATGGCATACCTAATTTATTGGAAAATGTCTCAGTGAAGGGGGTTCAGATTTCACATGGCGTTGCCGATCAAGTTGTTCCACATGACCACTGTGCTGCAAGACACAATCCAGGCGGTGGACGACGTGCTCAGCTGCGGAATGTAACGCATCAGGAATGATGTTTCGCACATGTTGTGATATGCGATCTTTTAAGTCATTGAGGTTTGCGACACTTCCTTGGTACACAACAGATTTTAAGTACCCCCAAAGCCAAAAATCATATGGCGTCAGATCAGGGGATCGAGAAGGCCACGTCATACGAAAATACCGGCTTATTACTCTATCATCTGTGAAATGTTGTCATAAGAACTGTTGTACTGCTCGCCCAATATGGGGCGGGGCTCCATCTTGCATAAAAATTGTTTCAGACAGGCACTGTCTTTGCTGCAGTTGAGGAACTATGAAAGTTTGTAACATGCGCAGGTATCGTTGTGAACTGAACACGTTACAGGGCCTGTTGGCCGTAACTCCTAATAAAAATACGGACCAAGAATGAAACTTGCAGTAAAGCCACACCACACAGTGATTTTCGGAGAGTGGAAGGGTATTTCGTCAACAATAGTTCATGGCTCCGAAGCCCATTTTCTGCAGTTCTGCGTATTGACTGTCCGATTCATATGAAAATGGGCTTCATCTCCCCATAAAATCTTCCATGGGAAGGCATCATCCACCTCCATTTGTGCTAAAGCGTTAAAGCAAAATCCAGTCTCTGCTGTGCGTCACCTGGTAACAATTGTTGATGACAACTAATTTTATACGGATAAAATTGGATTACCCTTCTTAGGACTTTTTGAACAGTAGCATATGGAATATCCAAATTTCGGGCAACTCCACGTCCACCAGGACCGGCTTCCGGAGTCCCTGATGACTCCACAATCGCAGTGGCAATTTCTTCTTGCGTGCTGAGAGGTACTGGTTTCCTCCCTCTTTCACATTTTACAGTAAACGATCCAGTCTCTTCGAATTTTTGTACCATTCTTCTCACTGCACAAGGTGTCAAAGGACATTTTCCTTTACGCATTCCTTTCACACGCCTAAATTCACGTAAAGCAGCTGCACAGTTTGAGCTGTTAACGTAAAATAGTTTTAAAATTAAAGCGCAATCTGGTAAACTGAGAGCCATGTCGTACAACGTTAATCTCAGAAATGACCGAATTTGATTTTACTAATGATTACAACGGCGTTTGCACCGAAAGGACCCGTAGCGCCATCTGTTGCCGATTATTGTAACTATTTTTTTAATTGTTCCATTCTTCTTCCCCCTTCTCGAATAGTATGTGTACCGATTTTGGTTTCATTCGGATTATTCCTTTAAGCTACAGACAGCTCCGAATAGGGATACTTATTTTATAACCACCCTGTATATATATATATATATATATGAAAGGATAAAAACAAACCCTTTTTTTTAAATGTAAAATTAAAATTCAAAATTAAAGAATCCCAAAACACCTTTTCTAACTATATAAATACGTATTTAAATCTAATCTGCCCCTGTGATATTTGTTTCCTAGCCTCACAATTATTTTTTTCATCTATCAATTTCGATATATCTCTTTAAGTTTTAAAAGTGCTGAGTTTGCATTCCTTGCAGCAGTCTGTGGGGTGCGGCTCCCAAGCCCGGCCAATCGTTGGTGTCGGCATAAGACCCCAGACACCAATCAAGAGCTAATTGACCAATTAAAATAAATTATCCTCCCTGTTTGGCAGCTATATAATACAGCTAAATAGTTCTAAATGCTTCTCAAAACCGGCGTGCAACCGAGCAAGAGGGGAGATTTTGCAGATTTGAGATGCCTGTAAAACCTACGACCATGTAAGTCTCCAAAAATTAACGTAAATGGCTCGCGGAACCACCGATCGAACGCGCGAAGATGACTGTTTAACGAAATGCTTCAATAAACGAGTTCGAACTATAACTATCAAAAGGTTCCCGAGTCCAACCAGGGCTATCTCAATATACCTAATGTTATATTAAGATGGCCTTGGTTCAACCATAACGAACGAATAGAAATTTTCGAATTCATACGGAAGTAAAAGAATCCCACAAATATTAATTGTAGGTAAAACATTAAGTACATCCAAACGAAAACTTTTTTATTGTGTTTAAAATAGCTGTATTTAACACTTAAACTAAAAAATAAGGGTTAAATATTGAAAGTAGCTATTAAAGGTTCAGTACTTCAATTTCGTGTTCGGCTGCCCTCATAATTTGAGCATCCCGTTTACAACCTTAAATAATCTGCAATTTCAATGCCTCAACGTTACATGATATTTATCAAATAACAATAGAACGATGCATAAATGGACATTTATAATTGATAATCTAACACATCATATGACAAATTGTAATCAAGAATAATAGCGAAATATTACTTCATTTTTCTGGGATTTGTGGCGCACCAAGTCTCTAAGGTGTCGAAATTTTCCAACCCAGCATTGGCGGTTTCATGCCACGGCGTCCTGAGCGTGACTGTTTTTAAATCCCCGGCGAATAATATTTTCTAAAAAACTGTTAATTTTAAACTAAGTATAATACACCTTTCCAAAGAGGAGCCTGTCTATAACGGAATGCTGATTTAAACAAAAAAAAATCATAATAACCGAAAGAAAAAAAAAAGAATGCAATGCAAATATAATGGACGGTTAACCTCATAAGACAAAATGTGTTTAAAATTTAATTTATATCTGTTGTCTTGCGATTCCGTCTTATCAGAATTTACTGAATTTTGCCTATTTTGAGATCTTTATTTCTTAACTCCCTGAGTGTTCTCTGTATTACACCGTGCTATTCAATTGTATGGATGTCAACCTAAATTTTACGTAATATACTATACGTAATATACGTAATATACCTTGAACGAAAATATACAATAATATCTTCCGAGTTATCCACAATTCCAAAAAGCATTCTTTAACTGTAGAAAACCTCAGAAACAAATATATTTTCGGGATTTAAAGAACCATTTATAAAAACAAAGTTCTTTTTTATGCCACCGATTTTCAAAAACGTAGTTTCCGAGTAGTTTTTAAAGTGTCATTATTTATAGAGTTTTAATCAGCTTTCTCAACCCGGAATATAGGATGTTGGGTTTTGGGATGCTACTAATCGTTGATTAAACATTTTTTTATGTTCAACAAACATTTTTTCCAGACATACATGCTAAATTAACAGCATTTACATTAACATTAAAAGTAATATTATTTTGTTAATCTTGAGTGTATAAATGCAGTTACGCGGCTGAAAATGTTTAATTGAGAATTGATACCATTTAAAAGCCGATATACCGGTTTGAGAAAACGGATTATTACAATAAAAAAACTACTCGGGAACGTTTCCGAGTTCAAAATCAGTGGCAGCGAAAGAAACAGGTTTTTATTAATGCCTCTTTAAAATTCGAAAACCTATTTTTTTTCTGAGATTTCTTAAGATAGATAACGCTTTTAGGAATCGTAGGTAACTCGTAAGAGGCCATTATATAGTTCCGTTCGTCGTTGTATTATAATTTCGTAGATTAAGAAACATTTGTATTTTTATTTATCCATCATACGTAGTATAGGGTAAGTCTTGTAATCGTTTTGAAAATTGAAAAAAAAAAAATTGACAGATTTACGCGTTTCAGACACTAAAGATTCCGAAAGACATATTAAAAAAAAAAAAAAAATTGCCGTCCGTCTGTCTGTGTGTGTGTCTGTAAACGCTCTGTCTCCCGAACAAATTGAGATAGAGACTTGAAATATGGTATGTACTTAGTATGTAATAATGGGAAGAAGCTTATTGAATTTCAGTAACCTCGATTATCCGGAACTATTTTTTTCGGACTCTCGAAATATTCGTTCTGATAAAAGGTATATAAAAATTTTCGAAATTGTTTATTTTAATGAGTGAATATAAAAGACAATAAAAAAACATAAATTTTGGATAAAGAATGAAGTTGATCGAATAATGAGTTGCCGAGATATTTGTGATCCTATTTTCCACACTGTTCGATTTTTCATGACCCTGTATTGTATTCAAATTTCAATTCAAAGATATATTTTAATTGGAAATGAGACTCTTAATCCGACGCAGTAAACCGTTAGTTAATAGGGTTATCAATTATGCAGTTATAAGGATGTTTCTTTTACCCAATTCAGTAATAGAGCATTAAAAGTTTATGACGTCATCAAGACACGATTTTATTCGAATTGCAATGCATTATATAAATAGTTTACACTTGTTTTTTGTTTTTTTTTTTCATATTTTATGTTATGCATATCCATGATGGGTAAGTATTACGGTGGCCTCCAACTCCTAGTTTTACACTGTAGTAATTATACAATTGTTAGACAATGTGTGAGGCTGATAACACATACAGCGTGTAAATTAAAGTATAGATATATTGAACTAATTTTTAAACGGTTAAAAAGTACTACTTTAAAAAATATTTTTCTTACTTTTAAGTATTTTTAAACCACATTTCGAAATTTTCACATGTACAAAATTTTTAAATTTTACCGTCTTCTGTAAAACACATAAATTTCAGGAGGAAATTTTTTTTAATGCGATACGTGGGTATGAGATTACTACTTTCTGATGGCAAAAACCAACTTTTGATAATTACTTTAGATAACGAACAAGATGGTTATATGATAAAAAGTCTAAAGATTCCGCGGTGCTCAGTTGTGGTTTTGAAAGACCGAATGCCTGCACCTCCAGTGCTGTCACTCGAACATAACACCTTGCCCGTCTACTTGTTCTGGTTCGTAGTTTAACAGAGCCGGTCTCTTTAAGATGGCGCAATGCATCAGTTATTATAGTTTCATGCGTTGTATGACGATCCCTAGGGAAACTTTCTGAATAAACCCTAGCAGTATATATGTGAAGTTTGTGTGTTAAATTAATATGCACTGTTTACATGGAAGCGCAACCATGGTTCATACCGTTTTATTAATCTAAATAAATTAGCTTTAACCAGAGATGCATGCATTAATTGACGGTTTTAAAGTTCACCTACATTCTAGTAGTTCAAAGAGGCTAACTAAATTTAAAATTTAAAGAAACATTTTTTCCTTTCGTAAAAAAAGATTAATAGGTAAGATCAAGATACAATTGAAGACATTAAACATACTCACACTTTTGTAATAAATTAATGACGTCGCTTATGTTAAAATCATTCTATAAAATGTAAACATTTCAAGGATGCAAAATGGGTTTGATAAAAAAAAATTGTGGAGTGCTCCATCCAACTTTCCGAACACTTTACAGAATGCTATGTGTTTAAATAAATAGTAATATAAAAATAAACAAGATGGAACCCGTCAAAACTTGACGGAAAAAAATTACAATAACAATATTAGTAAAATAAACTTCTTTATTACATAAGAAGGGGTGCGTATGAAACAGTCTTTCAAATATTTTATTTTAAAAGTCCCCCCCCCCCAGTGAATTACAGTACTAATTCCGAAGTAAACTCCAAACAAACAATCCGTAAACAACTGTGTAATGCAAATCAGTTTGACATTGCCGCCATATTTCCCAAGGCAAGAAAAAAAATGTCCTCGACCTATGAACTATCATACAAATAGTATATCCCTACGTTCATCTCATATTCAGGCAATAAAAGAACATAGTAAATAAGGCACACATCTCCCCCCCCCCCTGTGATAATGCAACTGAATGAGCTCCTATGCGCATGTGCATTGCATCTCACCAAAGGCACAGTCAAAATTCGACGTTAAAAAAAAGTTTTAAAATGTTTAAATTAAAAGTTTTAAAATATCTTCTTTAATCATTGTTCGTTTCAAATCCATATCTTCTGAAACTCATCCATTGTTTTAAGCTAACCAATGTTTATGTAAAGACGAAGAATTTTTTGTTTACAATAATAAATCAATCTGCAGATAAGGGAGATTTTTAATGTTTTAAAGTGTAATTTATTTGTATGGTTTCTTCGGTTCCTTTACATAATCAGGATGATTAATCCTTTTCCATCACAGTCGGAGACCTTTTCCTTCTATCCAATGGATCCAATTAATATCCAATGGATCTTTAAAAAAATAATAAAATACAGTTCCTAGAATATTCTGATGCAACATATACAGCAACGAATTCAGCATATCAATTTTATGTTAATCATAAACTATAAATAGTTTTTTTTCTTAACAGATTTTAGTTTAGCGCCAAAATGCTCTTTCTTTTAGATAATCTGATCTTATGATTTATCAGGGGTTTTTATTTATTTTATTTTTCAGTTTTTATGATGGTTAAGAAAATCTATTTTCAATTGGGGCAACTTTTCCAGGGAATATGTTACATTATTAAAGCAAACTGATGATCATTGTTGAGATAGAATTGAAAAATATTTCATGCTTGAAAATTATTTATTTGTCGTTAAATTAAGCGGCAGTTTTCAAATAAATTTCAATCGAAAGCTAATTTGTTTCTAATTGATGATGTAAAAATGGAAATTGTATAATGTAGTAAAATGTAGTAAAAATTTGAAATTTGTAGTATTTAGAAGTGATGTAAGCGCGATGAAAGCTAAACCGATAGGGCCGTTTGTTGTCACAACCGTTATACATTTCTAAAAATTGCCACTGTGTTTTGGCTGGCGTCCAAAAGTAGACTATCATTTTTTGACATCGAAAGAGAAATTCACAGTGGGAGAAATAGGACTTTGCCACTAATAAGGAACTGTTAAATGAACTTATAACAAACCTACCAAAATAATTCCTATAAAATATTAGCCTTACATTATTTATTCTACTACAAATACAATCATTATTTCAAGTTTTTTTTCCCATAACACTATTTTTAATAATTTTAATTTTCCTGAAATTTTTTACTTTTGTGAATTTTTTTATAAAAAAAATGAAATCTTCTTACCTATAATTTAAAAAAATACGTAATTGGTAACATGTAATCAAGGTATGCAATCAAGATGAAGCAACCAATAAAGGCTTAAATTCTGACCTTTAAAATTAAACATTGAAAAATCACTTAAAATTATGTCATGTTGACACAATTAATTTTTCTTTTTAGTTTTATCAATGTTAAAATGCATTTCAAGCTAAGCATAACGTCATTTTCCCCGGGTGCAAACTTTTCACACGTACTTTGTATAAGTTACTTTTATGCTTAAACACCATGTTACAAATAAAAATATATTTTGTATTTAATTGTAATGAAAAAATGACATCAACAAAGTTATAATGCATAATGATAAAATAAACCTAATGGACAATATTCCGGTGACGTCACAATAAATATCAATTATTATTCGCTTATAAAACACGCGGATAAATATTTTCACCGAAATTTAACTTGCAAATTAAAAAATTCGGCCTAAAAGTTCTCATGTGATTTTTAATTCGACGTTAAATGTATTTATAATTATGTTTTACTGATTTATTAGTTATTACATTAATTAAAATAAAAATTACGTCTTCGTACAATCGATAAAATTCAACTGACGTCACAAACATTTATCCAACAGTTGAAAGGGATAATTAAGAGAAATAATATAAATAAATAAATATTTAAGACTATTTTTTATTCTGTTATCATTAATATATTGTAAATTTTATTGTTTAAAGTTACTGATAAATGATACTTTAGTAAATGGGGCTTTAATTATTATTCCTATTATTATTAATCCTAATTATTATTTTATTGTTTATTTTTATTTTTGAGATTTAATGGCAACATTCTGGCGCTACAGTTTGGCGAATAATTTGGGATACTTTTCGGTTAGCCGGGCGCCAGTGAAGTATATATATATATACATGTATGTCATTCTATAAACATAATGTATTCTAGGCGCTGTAACTGGTGTTAATTTTTGAAGCCTAAATGACGATTTTTGCTTTGTATGGCAACCTGGTGTTTTATAATAAAATTGAATATGTGTGTAAATAAATAAAATAAAATTGGTACTTTTATGTTAGCTGGGCGTCAGGGATAACTCTCCAAATCTTCTTTCAATTGGAATAATTTAAATTGCAATATTTTACGTGAGATTTGTTATTCATATAGATATGTTTATGTTTAGATATTTTATTATGATTATATTTTAGTTAATTTTAAGTAAGTTTTTTAAGATTTAATATTACAATGTTAAAATATTACCTAGTTGATATTAGCTAATGTCAAAAGATTGGCAAACCACAGAGTTCAGAAAATAACTCAATGCCTTGCAACAGTGGGAGTTGCCGATTTTATGACGTCATAAGCAGCAG
The DNA here is from genome assembly GCA_963931845.1 of Maratus michaelseni. Lineage (NCBI taxonomy): Eukaryota > Metazoa > Arthropoda > Arachnida > Araneae > Salticidae > Maratus > Maratus michaelseni. Next base: position 410,705,648 of record OZ007587.1, read on the forward strand.
TAAAAGTTTAATTGAAAATTACGGCTAATTCATTAAATTTTCGAACAATCGAATGCACGATAACAAATCTGTGTCCAAATATCTTTCATTTAAAAAAAGAATGGTGTAATTTAATGCAGTAGTTTGTTCTCACGGATTGTCGAAAGAAATCGCTTAGCGTTTTAAATATATAGATAACATAGATCGTATTTTTACATAGTCGAAATATTTCCACTTGGGAAACTGAAATCATAATAAGAAAAGAGAGAGATTAAAAAAGTAGATTTAATTCCAAACGCGCATTCTGTTTCCTAAATTAAACTCAATTTCAAATGACTTTTTATTATACTACACTACTATCCTTATCCAGTACTTTACTGTGTTCGGAAAGTAAAAAAAAATATATATTAAGATATATGTGACACATTATAGTTGAAGATGTGAAACATGCTCACACTTTTGAAACAAATTAATAACACTGCTTATGCTAAAAGTCTTTCTAGAAAATCTGCATAAAGGTGAAAGACGGATTATATAAAAATATAATAACAAAAGTATTTACGATGATGGTACATATTCAGGTTCAAAGTTGTCTTGATAAGGATAATAATAATCATGTGAAATAGCATCGTCATTAACATGGTCATAATGTGAGAGAGACTGGTAGTCTGTGTATAGGTCATCGTAATAAGAACTGCAAATAAATGTATTTGTAAGTAAAGATCCTATTTCTAGGCGCACAGTCAGCATACTTTAAAATAATCAAACTGTTTTAAAACACTTTTTGTAGCTGATGAAAAACACAAATTAGTTTTGAATTATTTATGTTAAACTTAATTTGAACAAAAATATAAATTATATAAAAATATTTTATAAAATACGAATACGAAATTTTAAAATTAAACTGTTCTGTTTTAAAAATTACCCAATTAAATATAATCTGAAAATAGTTCAATAAAATTTGTACGCTTTAAAATTTTTTGTTTATTAAATATGAATTTCTTTAATGGATTTGCTCATATACTCATATAGTTACCAATCCAGTGTTTGTCTTATTACCACAAGGCAAACAGCCATGTGATTGATACATATTGCATGATTTTTCATCTCCGTGCTTTATTAAAATTTCGAATACTAATAATATATTTTTAAAAATAGGGTTCTTTACATGTCTAAAGTGAAATATTACATCTCTTGAATTATTCTTATCTGATTTTGTTTATTTGGGAACCTTTTCAAATAAAGACCTTATTACACTGTTTTTCAGGTGACATAGACGAAAATTGATGATGATTGAATAATTGATGATTCGGATATCCTAGTTATCGAATAGTTGAATATTTCTGTTTTTCATTATTTAAAATTATATTAAAACGGTTCACTGAAAAATTGAAAAGCTGTAAGTTTAACTAAATTCATGTAACTAATTCAAAATAACAGTCAACACTAAGTACTGTTTATATCATTCAGGGTACTTACTTCTCCGATTGAGATACGTCGCAACTGAAGCTTAAATCAGTCATAATTAAAATATAAAAAACAATTACTTAATGCGAAAGATGTTATAAACAATACGAATACAGGTGAGAAGGTAAAATTATATAAGATTTATACGCTCTTTAAAATAAGATCGCCAAAACACAACGAATTAGCATCAATTGAGTTTTGAATTAACAATTAAATAAAGTGAAATTTCTCTTCTTAATTAACTGCAACAATGTGTCAATAACCACAAAGTTTCATTGTTATGAATAATAATCGAAAGTCTTCGATCAAATTATTTAACAATACAGAATCAGATGTGAATATTAAAAAACTTAATTGTTAAAATTAAACAATGTTTAAGCGACTTTCCTACATAATCACTTCTGATTGTTGTAGAATGGAATAATTCAATAATGTGATATACAGGGAGGTTAAAAAAAATATAAAAAATTTTAAAATAAAAAAAATATGCCAAATCAATATATATATATTTTTTAATCAATGAACGATTGGGGAAACTAAAGTGTTAATTACGCTTTTTTATTGTGAGATTTTTTTTTATAGCACCACTGTAAATTACTTAATATATATATATATATATATGTGACATTTGTGGGTATTTATCTACTTTCCCGCCGACCTTTTTCTATGAAAAAAAAAAAAGACTTCGCGAAACAAAAATGATTTAGCGCCTATAATACGAAAAGCGTTACGTCATATTTGATTTCAAACGCGGTTTCTAGCAAGCGATGTTAAGTATTTGATTTTTATTTAATTTGTAAATAAGCCAGTTGAATTTTTATAATGATGGATATAAGTTAACTGTTATTTCGACGTTTTCTTTCTCATTTTGAAAACAAAAATGATTAAGATGTGGGATCTTCCATCTACAGAACTTGATGCGATAATCTATTTTTAAAATACTGTGATTATGCCAATAAAACAAGTGTGCCTTAGCCTTAACGGGCAAGAAATAATACTTTAAATGTTTAAATGTTTTTTTTAAACTACAAACTGATTAACAATAGCTATATAATTTTAAAAACTGTTATAAGAGAATATCTAATAAAAGAAACCGTTGCTGCCGTTGTGAAACCGTTGTGACTGCACTATTGTTTATTTATAGCTGGTCAGATGAATTAACACTAATCAACAATTAAATAAGAAAAACAAACAAACAAACAAAAAAATCAAAACAGTCGAGTTTAAGTAAAGAGTACAGTGACTGACTGGAATAGTTATCTCAGAGAAGTTTGTGCGTCTAATCTTCTTGAAATATATTGAAAAAATTGGCGATATTTTTTTTTTTTTTTTTACAAAACGAAAAAAAATCAAACCTATCGAATTCTTTCTCAAAAAAGATTGTTTTGTGGATTATGTAGAGGAATTGATAAATGAATTATGGGAAGAGTCCCAGTTCTTTCTTATATTTCGGCTGAGTACCTTCCCGGCAATCTTTCATTGTCGGGATACATTGACAAGACATTCGGACACGATTATTGGCCGAAAATCGTGAACATGTAAAGAATGTAACGTCACGCTTATGCATTGTTGGCATTAAATCCCAGTTTTTGGCGACATTTAGTTTTTAAAGAAAGTGGTCCACGAGAAAATAGACAAGAACTCATGTGCGTCATCAAATGATTAAGTAATTAACTAAAAGAAAATTCCACAAAAATAATAAAATAAACTCTGTTTAAGGCGCATTATAATAAGGAATTATCAAAGATTGAGTAATGCGAGTCTATTACAGAATAAAGTGCAGTGACTATTTTCAACGCTTTAACTAAATATAACTCGGATTTTCCTCTTCGAAATTTTCTCCTTAGAGAAACACACATCGCCAAAAGAAACTAGTCGGATGTGTCAATCCCAAAACATTCTTCTATCTCACACAGGTTTCGCATACACTAAAAAGAATCAGCACCAATTTATATCACGGTCTAACTGAATCTAAAATTTTATTAAATTCCGTGCATTAGTTCTTGAGATATGACTATTGCTAAAATCGTGTAAATCCTGCAAAATACAGCATAGCAGCGCCACTTTTTGGGAGATTTAGATCAAAACCTAATCAGTAACAACTTATGTCAACGTCTAACAGAATCTGAAGTTTGATGAAAATCCATGCATTAGTTCTTGAGATATAGTTATCGTGTTAATAATGAAAAAAGTAGCATAGCAGCGCCACCTGTTGGGCTATTTACACGAAAACGTAAGCAGCATCTATTTATGTCATGGTCTAACTGAATCTGAAGTTTGATGAAATTCCGTTCTTGAGATATAGCTTTCGTAAAAATCATGAAAAAAGTGGTTTAGCAGCGCCACCTGTTGGGATATCTACACCAAAACGTAATCAGCATCTATCTATGTTAAAGTCTAACTGAATCTGAAGTTTGATGAAAATGAGTGCATAAGTTCTTGAGATATAGCTATTGCGAAAATTCCGAAGCAGCGCCATCTTTTGGGCGATTTTCACCAAAAACTAATCAGCACCAATTTATATCAGGGACTAACTGAATATAAAGTTTTATTAAATTTCGTGCATTAGTTCTTGAGATAGCGGGCCCACAAAATTTGTGTCACATACAGACAGACAGACAGACTCACAGACTCACAGACAGACATTTTCTAAAAACAGTCAAATCGTGTTCAGGACCTTCTAAAACGTATAAATCCGTCGAAAACCGGAAGTCGAAAATTTGCATGAATCCAATACTTTCTTCTTGTAAAGATAGAAGAAAGTAAAAAGAGTTCAGTTTAAAATGTTACTAACATTTTTCTCTTCCAGGTTCCCCTTGCAGTTCCTCGTGCCGCCGGTTGGGACGGGCCAATGGCCGGCCCCAACTGGTAGCACAAAGTTTTTTTTTTTAGCAGCAGTTTTTTTACTCATTTTATTTTTGACTGTTCGCCTCTTTATTAGGTGCAAATGGACATTGTCCGCACAAGCTACCGGACCCGCTCCAATGGGACAGCCCACGGAGCCAGTTTTTACCAGGTGGGGTACGGTAGAAAGGCGCAGTCCCGTCAGCCCCGCAGCGTTTTCGTGTGCCTTGCTATTCGGCCCCAAAATTTTCCTTGCTGGTACGACTTAGCTGTCGGGAAAAAAAATAATAATTTCAGTGGTTTTAATTGTCTTCCCTCAAAATTCTCCCCCCGTTTTCAAGCTAAGCTGAGTACCATAGTTTCGGCACTAAATTGTCCAGTCCCATTCCAACTATCATGACGAGTATGTGGCGTGCGGCAACAGATCTCAGAATACTAAAACCTAGGAGTGATCAACCCAGTGAAATCCGGACTTTATTGGTCAGCCGACCTGGGTACTTGTCATTGTGGGGATCGCCCCATGAGGCGATCAGGCGAATTTCGCCCCACTCTCCAGGCACTCAAACCCGTCAAACTGGGTCGAATCCCGGTAGGTAGGGGCCTGGTCAGCGGTCTCCAAGAAAGTAAAAAGAAGAGTAATAAATTTGGTACAAACAGAAGTATATACTTTAGTACAAACTCAGGTACAATTTTTGGTATTTATCCTACAAACTTTAAATGTTAGTAGAGAACACTGAAACAAATAAGTTTTGTATACGAAACTAGGGTCGTTATCGATTTAATCAGTCAAAGCTAGATGGTGTCTCAATCAATACAGGATGTCTTGTTATTGTTAATTACTTTAACAATAATAAAGATATTTTGGTAAAAGTTTCAATGCTGTATGGGCAACCATAACGAACGAATAGAAATTTTCGAATTTGTAAGGTAGTATAACATTCCCAAAATATTTATCGTAGGTAAAATTTCAAAATCCATCCTAACGAAAACTTTGTATAGTGTGTTTGAAATAAATGCATTTAATGTTTAAACTGAAAACAAGGGGGTAAGTGTGATCGAAGGTCACTCAAAGGGTTTCGTTTAATATTCCTTTCTTTAATAAATCCAAATAAATTCATTTAGCGAAAAAAAAAATAATAATAATAATAAAAAAACACTATTATATTCTGTTCCGCTATTATATTCTGTCATAATAATATCCGTCATGAGGATTAAATGCGATATTTAAAAAAAAATTTTCAAAATTAAACAAATTGTACACCTTCAAAATGTTAAAATATGCGAATGTTTCCATAATCGGATTTTTATCACGATTCAATATGTTTCTGAAACTCATATATTTACTATTCTCTATTACTCATATTGATACTCGCTTTGTATTATTCTGAAGCATCTGAAAGAAAAAAAAAACTTCCAATATGACGTCAGATTTTCTTTTTAATTCTCTAATGACGTGATATTAATCTGCTTTGTGTACATACACATACTCATACTCCTTGTATTATTGAGAAATCTTAGACATTTTCCGTTTTATTATCACTATGACGTCAATCAATTTTATTTCATACATATATTTTTTTTTCAATTGGTGAAACTTTTTATTTTATTTTCATTTTTCACGTGGAAATCGTCTGATAGAAAATTAATTATTGTGGAAAGAATTTCATCGTGGATTTTTAATTTTTGGCATCTGCTATAACGAAAAATTTAATAGGAAAAGGCTGTTAGAATTTTGGTTTTTTAACTCTATTTATTAAAATAATACGATTTTTTCAAATTTTAATATTTTGAGCTCTTCATAGCTAGTATTTAGCTATATACACAAAGTTTCAACTCTGTAAGTTATATAGTTTTTGAGACTGGCTCTGTGACGGACAGACAACGGAGCGGGAGTAATAGGGTTTCGTGAGATGAACGAAACCCTAAAAAACAGCGTTAAAATATTTTTAATATTGAAAGCAGCTATTACAGGTTCAGTACTTCAATTTCGTGTTCGGTTGCCCTCATAATTTTAGCATTTTGTTTACAACCTTAAAATATCTGCAATTTCAATGCCTCAACTTTACATGATATTTATCAAATAACAATAGAACGATGCATAAATGGACATTGCTGTTTGATAATCTAACACATCATACGACAAATTGTAATCAAGAATAATAGCGAAATATTACTTCAGCTTTCTGGGATTTGTGGCTCACAAATTCTCTAGGGTGTGGAAATTTCCCAACCCAACATTGACGATTTCACACCACGCGGCGTCCTGAGCAACTCTTTTTTAAAATCCCCTGCGAATAATAGCTTCTAAAAAACTGTTAATTTTTAATTAAGTAAAACACCTCGCCAAAGCGGAGCCTGTCTATAACGGAATACTGATTTAAACGAAAAAAAAAATCACAATCACCGAAAAAAAAAAAAAAGAATGCAATGCAAATATAATGGACGGTTAACCTCATAAAACAAAATGTGTTTAAAATTTAATTTATGTCTGTTGCGATTCCGTCTTATCAGAATTTACTGTATTTTGCCTATTTTGAGACCTTTATTTCTTAACTCCCCGAGTGCTTTCTGTATTACACCGTGCTATTCAATTGTATGGATGTCAACCTAAATTTTACGTAATATACAATACGTAATATACGTAATATAATACAATTACGTAATATACTACATCGAACGAAAATATACAATAATGTATTCTGAGTTATCCACAATTCCAAAAAGCATTATTTAACTCTAGAAAACCCCAGAAACCAAAATATTTTCGAGATTTAAAGAACCATTTATAAAAACAAAGTTCTTTTTGATGCCACTGATTTTCAAAAACGTAGTTTCCGAGAACTTTTTAGAGTGTAATAATTTATAGAGTTTTAATCAACTTTCTCAACCCGGAATATAGGATTTTGAGATGCTACCAATCGTTAAATAAACAATTTTTGTGTTCAACAAACATGTTTAACACACATGCATGCTAAATTAACAGCATTAAAATTAACATTAAAAGTAATATTATTTTGTTAATCTTGAGTGTATAAATGCAGTTAAACGGCTAAAAATGGTTAATTGAGAATTGATATCATTTAAAAGCCGATATGCCAGTTTGAGAAAACTGATTATTACAATATAAAACTAGTCATTGGGGGCCACCGTAAAACTTACCCATCATGGATATGCATAATATAAAATATGAAAATAAAACATGTGAAAACTACTTATAAAATTCATTGCAATTCGAATAAAATCGTGGCTTGATGACGTCATAAACTTTAAATGTTCTATTACTGAATTGCGTAAAAAAAAATAACTCTAAAAATGTTAATCTATTAACTGACGGTTTATTGCATCGGTTTAAGCGCCTCATTTCCAATTAAAATATATCTTTGAATTGAAATTTGGATGAAATACAGGATCATGAAAATTTGAAGAGCGTTGAAAATATGATTACAAATATCTCGGCAACTCATTATCCGATAGACTTCATTCTTCATGCAAAATTTATGCTTTTTTATTGTATTTTATATTCACTCCTTAAAAGAAACAATTTCGAAAATTTTTATATACCTTTTATCAGAACGCATATTTCGAGAGTTCGGAAAAAATATAACCGGATAATCGAGGTTGCTGAAATTCAATAAGATTCTTCCTATTATTACTTACTAAGTACATACCAAATTTCAAATCTCTATCTTAATTTGTTCGGGAGATACAGCGTTTACAGATACACACACAGACGGACGGCAATTTTTTTTTCTAAAAATATGTTTTTCGGAATCTCCAGTGTCTGAAAAGTGTAAATCCGTCAAAAATTTTTTCCGATTTTCAAAACGATCACAAGACTTCCCCTATACTACGTATGATGGGTAAATAAAACTACTCGGGAACTACTCGAAATTCAGTGGCAGCGAAAGAAACAGGTTTTTATTAATGGCTCTTTATAAATTTTGAAAACCTATTTTGTTTTTGAGATTTCTTAAGATAGATAACGCTTTTATGAATCGTAGGTAACTCGTAAGAGGCCATTATATAGTTCCGTTCGTCGTTATATTATCATTTCCTAGATTAAGAGACATTTGTCTTTTTTTACACCGCAGTAATTATACAATTGTTAGACAGTGTGTGAGGCTGATAACGCATACAACGTGTAAATTAAAGTCTAGATATATTCAATTAATTTTTAAACGGTTAAAAAGTACTACTTTAAAAAATATTTTTCTTACTTTTAATTATTTTTAAACCATATTTCAAAATTCTCACATAAACAAAATTTTAAAATTTTATCGTCTTTTTTAAAATATATAAATTTCAGGAGGGAAATTTTTAAAAATGCGATACGTGGGTATGAGACTACTACTTTCAGATGGCAAAAACCAAATTTTGATAATTACTTTAGATACCGAACAAGATGGGTATCTGATAAAAAGTCAGTTAGTAACGATTACAATATATATGTACATATATTATGTATATATACAGGGTGCAATATGTTATTTATCACCGACCTTTAATATCTCAACCGTTGTTCGTAGACATATAGTTCCATTTACAGGAACGTTTCAAATTAAGTAAATATTCATGTTGTGGCATTGTTTAAAGTAAAAAATCAATTTTATAAAAAATACAAAATCTAACTTTTTATACGTCCCCCAATCCCTATAGTTATATTTAGTAAAAGTTCATACATATATCATAACAGATATAATACAAAATGTTTGACTTCTGTACTACAAAAAATGACACATTTATTAAATTTCAAAGTTTTAGATTTTTGCACATGATTTTGTCTTCTATTGAGGGATCAGTTAAAAAATGAATTAAAGTGATTCGATATCGAAATCAGGGGGAAATGTTCTTTTTACGGTGAAACCATCTTTAGCCGGTATCACCAAATCGGGGTATCACCAAAGAGGGTTATTTCATCTAAAAATTTAGCTGACCTTTAGGGCTCGTATACAAAGGGAAGATTGAAATATTGAAATTAAACTGAAAAATAAATATCAATTCATCATCATATCAGAAAACGGCCTACTATAAAAAATGAATGCATTAAAGGCCGGAATCTACTAGAGATACTGCTCAAAGTGTTCTCCATTGGTGGAAATGCACAATTGAATGCGTGACAGTACTGAGTTCTGGATACGTTGGAGCATAGCAAGTGAAAGTATGCGACAAGCAAGGATGATGCGCTGTTTCAGATAAACCAGACAAGTAGGCTCAGTCACACAGACCTGTGCCTTGATGTAATCCTAGAGGTAGAAGTCCATAGGAGTCAAGTCCTGCGATCGCGGTGGCCAGTCTACCGGACCACCATATCCAATGATCTGTTGACCGAATTCGGTGGACGCACGGACGTTTGATGCTTTATGCGTAGGGGCCCCATTATGTTGAAACCATACCCGACATGCATGTCGAAGATTTATCTCTTCATGCCAGACACGTACCGTGTTTTGTAACAGGTGCAGGTAACGATTGCCCGTTAAGGTCCCATCCTAGAAGATGTGTCCAACAATCTGGGTTCCCATATACCGCACCACCCGTTCGTTGATCAACGTACCTGATGTCGTACTGTGCGGGCGATGTGAGTGCTTTCCAGAGACCAGTAATGCACATTGTGCACGTTCACAATGCCACCCCGTGCAAATGTTGACACGTCTGTCCGCAGAATGTCACAAAGGAACGAGGGATTTTCCTCTAAGGTGTTGAGCATGAAATTACAATTATCAAGTCGGTGTGCGTTGTCACACAGCTTCAATGCTTGTACCAATGTCGGATGGTATGAATACGCACCATGTACATGTAACAAATGCCAGACATGCTGATGCATGTATCCACATGCCTCGCTTATTTCCGCCGTGCTCAGATGTGGTTTTAAAAGGGCGATTGCCAGCACCTCCTCCGGTGTCACTTGAACATTACACTCCGTCTACTTGCATACTCCATACTCCGTCTACTTGTTCTGGGTCGTAGTGCAACAGATCCGGTCTCTATAAGAAGGCGCAATGCATCAGTTATAGTTTCATGCTTAGGATGACGATCCCTAGGGAAACGTTCTGAATAAACCCTCGCAGCCGCTCTGGCATTCTTTGAGATTCACCATCAATAAGAATAATTTCGGTATATTGCGTGTATGTGTAGCCTGCAATCACTATCTCAGCGCTGACAAGCATGTCCACTGCTAGATGGCTCGTGGTTCATCCCGAACGTACTATTGTAATTTGCATAATTCCGATTTTTATACTCGTTATAGCTAGGCTGGTCGTTTGCATTCCGCTGCCATGTATATATTTCTCAGTGAGTATGTTTTATTTTCCGGGTGTCGATTCTACCTACTTTGACTTTTGAATGTTGTTCGACACCTAAAAGTTAGCTGAAATGTTTAGATGAAATAACCCTCTTTGGTGATACCCCGATTTGGCGAGACCGGCTAAAGGTGGTTTCGCCGTAAAAAGGACACTGAATCCTGATTTCCATCTCGAATTACTTTAATTCATCTTTTAACTGATCCCTCAATGAAAGAGAAAATCATGTGCAAAAATCTCAAGCTTTTAAATTTAATAACTGTGTCAATTTTTGTAGTACACAAGTCAAACAGTTTGAGTTATATCTGTTATGATATGTGTAAACTTTTATTAAATATAACTATAGGGATTGGAGGACCGCATAAAAAGTTAAATTTCGTAATTTTTGTAAAATTGATTTTTTTTATTTTAAACAATGCCACAACATGAATATTTACTTCCAATGAAACGTTTTTGAAATTGGAACTATATGTTTACGATCAACGGTTGAGAAATTAAAGATCGGTGATAGATAACATATTGCACCCTGTATATATATATAACATATAGAGGACCTTCGGTTAGTATGGAATACCATTTACATCTGAGGCAATATCACAGCTCGTTGTTGTTTAAAATCCGAAAACCGAATACAATCTCAAACTTCCACTATCTGTGATTAGTTATTTGTAGACAAAAATCATTTTACAAAATTTCATCATATGCAAACATATATTAATAATGAAACATTTTTTTGATGCGAAATATAAGATAGTAGTTAAATATGGAATAGGGTATTAAAAATGAAGAAAACGAACTAAATTTGGCAAAAAACAGATGTAATGATATCAAGAGAGCATCATCAAAATATAGTGTCTAGGTAGCTGTACTTCTGTTCATATTTCATATTTGCACAAATCTCAAATAAAAGGATCTGTCTTTGCGCCAGTATAATCATAGAGTATTATGAGATATTGTTATTCCGTATAACCCGACACCGCCGATTTGGGGAAAAAATACTCTATGTTTATTGGTGTGAATCGCGAATTAAAATACGAGTATTACATAAAAAACTGTTAGTATTACGTTGTACATTATGCTTAATTTCAATGTAAAAATAGTACTTCGATTAATGAATAAAAAGTATTGAAAAATTATCTCCTGAAATTTTCCAAAGACGAAAAACAAATATTTATTCACACAACGCGCCCTGACGCCGAACGACGAACTGTGCGTTCTGGGGTGGGGGGGTGGAGGTGTTGTGGAAACGTTCTTATGTAGTGTATGATATTGTCGCTACTTGAGTGTCGCTAGTACTTTACCAAACATAAATCTTGGTATTCCATATTGCCGTACTATTGTATAATACCCGAAATTCCTCTATAAATTTTTACTAAATTGTACATAAACCGGGAAATGTTCAATATTCTGTGCCGGTAGATTTTGCGAGTTTTCTTTTGCCGATAAATGTTTAAATGTGGTTGTTTCGATCTCTAGCCTTCGGTATTGCTTTTTTTTTTTTTTAACTACATTTTTCTGTTGATGTAATATTATGTAAATATACTTATATTTGCATTTTTATAGATATATATATATTTTAATTTTGTGCACATATTTTCAAAAATTGCAATAGCAATTGTAATCGAGATTTTTAACTTTTCTTCCATGCCTTCGGGAAAAAAAAAGATTTATATAAAGCCCATATTTTTTTTTGCATTTTTATACGAACCATTTCTATATTTTAGGATTTTAAGAGCTATTTATATGAGATATATTTTCCTAAAATTTCCACAAGTTATTTTCCTTAAGTTATTTTTGTTCATTTATAAATTACTTACAATTTCTGACAATAACAATTATTTATTACAAAAAGGACTTTTTAGGTTTGTTAAGTTTGTTTGTTTATGTATTTTCATTATATATGTATTTTCATTATAATATTTTCATTTAAATATCGAAAACCGTGATAAAATTTTGTTTTAGCATCGTACTTATTTTTTTAAGACGGCGCAAAAACATGTTTCAAAATACGTATGTTTATTCATATTTAAAAAACCTGTTTTTCCTCCATCTTGAAAAATTTGATATGATACTAAAGCTGCCTTTTGGCACCATTTTGGATTCTTTTGCCAATCGCGCCAATCGGCATATAGGATACGGAACTCATGTCTGCAATTGTGTAATAGCTTTGTTATTTAGTTTAAAAATTCGACTCAAATTTTTGTACAACCTTGCATCTTTCAATTCTAGCGATTACGTGTTCTTTGCAAACGTAGTATCACTTCCTTCAGAAATCTAGTTACGTTGCACTGTTATGAAAATAAAAAAATATGAACGAAACACAATTAACAAACACAACTATATCGATTTGATTAATTTGCAAAAAATCCAACCTAGGCTAATCAATGAAATCGATATCTTAGTAATGCACCAAATTTTGTTCAAGATTTAAATTTAGTAAAATTTAAACTTTCCAAGATATATCTTCCAATTTATAATATACAGTTGGATAACATTATAGACAAAAATCTGTATTATGAATTATAGTGAAGAAAACCCACTGAAAATAGGAAAAACGCACTCTTTGAACGTAACTATTAGTACAAAATTAATCAAAAACCATAAATATATTTGACATTGATCATGGCACTTACTTTTGCGAATGTGATGCGCCGTTGTTGTAGTTGAAATTATCCATAATTAAAAGTAAAAATTAAAAATATTAGACAAAAGGAAATAAGAAAAAGCAAGACTCTTTATAACTAAAAACAAGAAGTAAAACTTCAATAAAACTTTTTTTTAAACACTTTAAAAATTATAATCGCCCAAAACCAACGAACTTTAAGCAGTTGAGTTTTGAATGACATTTAAGAGAAATTTCTCATTTCATTATTAATTACAATAATGTGTCAACAACTACAATGATCGTTGCTAACAATAATAATCAAAATGCATTGGACAAGAAATATTTAACAATCGAGAGTCATATGTGATTGTTGTAAAATTTTCATTGTTAATGTAAAAGAAAAATATGTAAGTGACTTCATTTCAAACTAGATGGAACCCGTCAAAACTTGACGCAAAAAAATACTATAACAATATCAGTAACATAAGCTTCTTTATTATTTATGAAGGGGTGCGTATAAAACAGTCTTTCAAATATTTTATTTTAATTTTATTCCCCAGTCAAATACAGTACTATTTCCGATGCAAACTCCAAACAAACAATCCGTAAATAACTGTGTAATGCAAATCAGTTTTACATTACCACCATATTCCCCACGGCGAGAAAAAAAATTCATGGACCTATGAAATATATACAAATAGTATATTCCTACGTTCATATCATATTCAGTAAATAACAGAACATAGTAAATAAAGCACACATCTCCCCCCCCCCCTGTGATAATGCAACCGAATGAGCTCCTATGCGCATGTGCATTGTATCTGCCCAAAAGCACCGTCGAAATTCGACGTTAAAAAAGTTTTAAAATGATTAAATTAAAAGTTTTAAAATGTCCTCTTTAATCATTGTTCGTTTCAAATCCATATCTTCTAAAACGCATCCATTGTTTTAAGCTAATCAATTTTTATGCAAAGATTAAGAAGTTTTTTACAGTAATAAATCTATCTGCAGATGAGGGAGATTTTTAATGTTTTCAAGTGTAATTTATTTGTATGGTTTCTTCGGTTCCTTGACATAATCAGGATGATTATCCCTTTTCCATCACATTCGGGGATATTTTCCCTCTTATACAGTTGGCAAATGTAAAAAAATAAAAAAATGCAATTCCTAGCATATCCTGATATCTGATGGAACATATTCATCGACGAATTCAACATATCAATTTTATGTTCAACATAAACTAAAAATAGTCTTTTCTTTCTTTTTTCCCTGACAGATTTTTGTTTAGCGCCAAAATGTTCAATCTTCTGGATAATCTGATCTTATGATTTATCACTTTTTTTCCCTTTTTTTAAAAATTATTATTCACTTTTTATGATGGTTAGGGAAATCTATTTTCAATTGTGGCAACTTTCCCAGGGGCTATTTTACATTATTGAAGTAAACTGGTGGTCATTGATAAGATAGAATTGAAAAACTTTTCATGCTTGAAAATTATTTAAAAAGTCGTTAAATTAATCGGCAGTTTTCAAATAAATTTCAATCGAAAGCTAATTTTTTTTCTAATTGATGATGTAAGAATTGAAATTGTAAAATGTAGTAAAAAATAGAAATTTGTAGTATTTCGAAGTGATGTAAGCGCGATGAAAGCTAAAGCGATAGCGCCTTTGTTGTCACAACTGTTGTACATTTCTAAAAATTGCCACTGTATTTTGGCTGGCGTCCAAAAGTGGAAAAGCATTTTTTGACATCGAAAGAGAAATTCACAGTGAAAGAAATAGGACTTTGCGCTAATAAGGAACTGTTAAATGAACTTACTAGGACTTCCCTCAAAGGGATTAGTCTGAGTGATATTGCTGAGAACATAAAGTTAACAATTACGATATCAACAAGAATCTAAGTGAATATACAGTATATGATAGACAAGAGATAGATAAAGATACAACATATGAAAAATAGCAAATTAAATGATATAATTACAAAATATCATATATAAATTCATATATTGTTATGTTTTCATATGCATTTTTTTATAACATTTGGCAAATAATCTCATTTTCTTAAGCGGGAATTGCTCAAAACTTAAAAAAAAAAAAAAAAAAAAAAAAAAAAAAAAACGCCGGATCTTTTAAAACGATATTTTTAAAGTCACATAATCAGATTTGCAGCCAATAGCGTATTTTAGCAAGCGTAGTTTAACGCAAATTTAATTTAATTTTTGCAACATTTTCTTTGTGACAAATATCTAAATAAAATATTTAAAAAAAAATATATTAAATATTGAAATATTAAATCAAATATTTAATATTTGAATTAAAAAAATTTCCTTTGTTTATTTGTATAACTATTTATAGAAACTCGTATACTTCAAACCACATTGATAACATGCTTTGCTACAAACGTGTCTACCAGTCTAACTACTCGTATGTCTTAGCTGTGTCTCTCTCCGAACTCATCTGTCTACTGTCTCTCTACTCTTCTGTATACCCGTCTCAGTATCCGTCTGTCTTTCTACCCGACTCTTTAATCGTGTCTCTACCTGTCTCGCTTCCCGTTACACTACTCGTCTATCAACACGTCTGTCTGTCTATATACCCCTCTCTCTACCCGTCTGTCAAGTCGTCTCTGTACTCGTCTCTCTATCCACCACGCTAACCGTCTCCCTACCCATCTCACTACCCCTCTGTCAACCCTTTTTTTCACCTGCCTCGCTACCCGTCTGTCTATTCGTTTCGCTACCCGTTAGCTTATCTCTGTCGCTATCCGTCTCTCTACCCGTTTGTTTACACGTCTATCTATCTCTCGCCAACTCTTCCCAATATTTAAACAATTTAGTAAACGGAAACCGTTTATCTGTTATTAAATGCAAACAGGAATAATTTATCTAAAGAGTGTAATCAGATGCATTTTTTTAAAATACATACATAAACCAGCATAATAATTCACCTGTTTTATTTTCATAGTAGTTTATGTCATTTGACAGTAAATCTCAACTTCTTCAACCCGAACTGCGTCAAGCTTTTTAAAAAAGCCCCAAGGTCCGTATAACTGGGAAGGGGAATTGTCCTCAGGGCTATTAGATACATGTTATTAAGTTAAGTGAAAGTTTCGTAATCGGGTTCGCAGCCAATTTCTTATGTCAGAAAGGGTGGCTTCACGCCATTTTAAATTCATTTCTGTAACTTTCTTTTTCTTTTTTTGGTGGGTGGTTGGGGGGGGGGGAGGGTTCCAAATATATACACTTAAATTCAAACTTTTGCCCCCATGTTAATATTAGTGTTGTTTGTATTATCAATTAATACTTTGTTGATCGAGCTTCATTCGAAACAAATGTAAAAGACTTCTACAGTTTTTTATTCTAGGAGAAAGTTCCGTAATCGGGCCCTAAGCTAATCGGGGAATTTAATATCATTATTGTTTCTAACTCTTATAGAATTAAAACAATATTGTTGCTAGCATTACTCTTGTTTGTGACCAACCTCTTCTGTGTATCTGAATAGGGAAAAGTTCCGTATCATGTACTGGTTGGTGCCAAAGGCAGTTGTAGAATCTTACAAATTTTTCTAGAGAGCGGAAAAACATGTTTTTTAAAATATTTACAAATATACGTTTATTAAACCATGTTTTTGAGCCATTTTAAAAAATTAAGTACGGTGCTAAAATAAAATTTTATTGCCATTTTCGATATTTTAATAAGAAATGAAAATACATAACAAACAAATTTAACAAAACTAAACCATTTTTGGGTACTTCTCTATTATCCCGTCGACCACTTTTCATAACAAAAAACTATCGCCAAACTAAGATTAAACGCCAAAAATACAGTCCCATTTACTTGATGCCAGAAGCATTATACGTATTTGTTATGCCATCAAGTGGTTTTTAATTCGACATTTGCGTGTATTTTTCATTATGTTTTACTGATTTATTAGTTATTTCATTCATTAAAGTAACAATTGTGTCCTTAAATTCTTATATTTTATTTATTTTGATATTTCAATGGCAACGTTCTCCCGTTTATTTAGCGTTACAGTTTGGCGATAGTTTTTTGTTATGAAAAGTGGTCGACGGGATAATAGAGAAGTACCCATTTTTTGTGATAAATAATTGTTATTGCCAGGGGGGCAAATTGTAAACAATTAATAAGCGAACAAAAAAAATTACCGGAAAAAACTTGTGGGAATCTCAAGAAAGAAATATCTGATATAAATAGCATTTAAAATCTTAAAATGGAGAAGTGGTCCGTATAAAAATGCAAAACATTATACACCTGATATAAGAATTTTTTTATTTTTTTATATTTCCGAAAGCACAGATAAAAGGGTAAAAATCCCGGCACAGATGCCATATACTCACCACGTTGGCGCGATTTTTCCCCCGCCCCTTTGGCGAAAACTGTTTGTTGTGTTTGTTTACTTTTATTTTTTATTTTAATTCTATAGCACGGAGAAAGAACCTGGAGGGGAAACTAGAATAGGCGAGGATATCGAAAATGCAAGTCATATTTTTTTAACGAAAGAGGGCGCTGTAAAATTTGGCGGCTGCCTTTAAACAGAATGTCATTAGATTACATGTTAAATTCCGAAAGTATTTTATTCGATTATTTTTAATTATAGCAATTATATGTCATAAATTTAAGATGGGATATAAATGCTTTATTCCGGGATGTAGATCGGGCTATGATGATGAGATAAACAACAGAAAAATCGAAGATTTTTTTTTTTTTTTTTAAGTATGTTTAGAGCTCCAAAGGTGAGTGCTTTGAGGTAGATTTCGTAAGAAATACTACCTATTACATTCTCACATAAGTTGGAAATTTTGAAAAATTTTTGCAGATCTACGCCGATCATGACTCCCAGAACCCAAAACCACCCACAGTTCAAAACTTTATCTATCTATCTATCTATCTATCTGTCTATGTCACTTTTTTATTGACACGATAACTGGAAAAATTCTGCATAAATCTCTTCCAAACTGATACATAAAATCAAGGGGCTTAAAATCTCGGTCAAGTTCATTAATGGGCAAAATCGAACCAAGGGGGGGGGGAAATGGGGGGGCTTTTTGTGAAAACAGAACCCCCCCCCCCATAATTTCTTAATTATTGTAAGTATCGAATCCGTTTAAAGTTATTATTACTTCTAGGAAAAGGGCCGAAAATTTATGTATGACAGATTTTTGATATAATTAAAAATGGCCCCAAGAGGGGGGGGGGGGAAGTTCGTTTTAGAAGAAAAAAAATCATAGCTTCGTCAATTCACAAGATATCAAATCCGCGTAGATTTATTATTAATCCTCTTAATATTATCTAAAACTTTTATATTGACAAGTTTTTTATAGGACCAACCGTTATAGCAAAAAAAAATTAAAAACAAAAAAATCCCTGCCGGCTCCGCCTGCAAACGTTCAAACTCCCGCATCTTTTCGAAACTAATACATAAAATCAAGGGGCATAAAATCTCGGTCATGTTCGTAAATAATGGGCAAAATCGAACCAAGGTGGGATGGGGAGGGGGGGGGGGGCTTTTTGTGAAAATAGAAAAATCCCATAATTTCTTAATTATGATACGTCTCGAATCCGTTTGAAGTTATTATTACTTCTAGGAAAAGGGCCGAAATTTTATGTATGACAGATTTTTGATATCATTAAAAATGACCCCAAGAGGGGGTGGGGAAGGGGGGTTTTAGAAGAAAAAAATTCATAACTTCGTCAATTCAGAAGATATCAAATCCGTTTAATTTATTATAAATCCTCTTAATATTATTGTCGGAGCAAAGCTCCGGCTTCCCATGAAAAATTACACTTTTGTGTACACGATAGCGGCCAAAATATTTGCCGCATTGATACCAAAATTGGACTGGAAGTCGGTAGTGGCAAAACCTCGCCGGGGATTGAAAAACAGAAATATTCGTCAACTCTAACGCCCGGAATCGTCTGCTCTAGAATTTTCCATTTCCCCATAGAGATAACATTGCGATTGTTTGAATTAAATAAAAAGAAAATTGAAATAATTTATATTGTTGCCATTTTTTATCATGAAAAACTTTTGAATTAAATAAAAAGAAAATTGAAATAATTTATATTGTTGCCATTTTTTATCATGAGAAACTTATTTAAATAACAATATACTCGGAAACAACCTTTTAGTAAAAGCTCTTAATCTTGGTCCCATATATTTTACTTTTATATATTTTACATATATTTTACTTTTCTGAAATAAGGACCCCATACATTTTTATCTTAAAACACGTGCAATAAAGTTTAAATCGTATTAAGTACATGAATTTAGTTTTTTTTTAAATCGAACTCAGCAATTGGTGTAATTAAACTTTTTGTTTCCATTTCAAAATATTTTTTTTTTCTTTTCATTCAAGCTTATTGTATAAAAGAAGTATGAGAGTAAATCTGTTTATTTTGATATAGTCCAGCCAATCTAGGATAAAAAAAAATATATATTAAGAAACATTTTATATATGAACGGATTATATGTTTTTATTATATAGAATTTGCAAGGATGCCAGTTAAGAGAAAGCAATCAGCTGAAATGAGAAGAATTGCGAATCGTAATTCAATGCGGAGAAGTCGCACAAGTCAGTTACCTTCAGATTTTTTGCCGAGTACCGGTATACTGACAACTCAAATGTAATCAGCTTTAAACAAAATATTGAGAGTTTTATTTCGCGCCTGCCTGTCAATTCTTCAGATATGACTTCAACTGTGTTAGTGACAAAAGATACTTATCAGGATGTGCAGAGTTTTCTGTTCGCTCACAACGCCTTCTAGAAGCACTCAGGTGGCTTAAAGCTCACAATCCTTATTATTCAAATATCACAATTGATGAAGATTTGATCGCTACATTACCTGAGAATGGTGACGTATCTCAAATGTTACCAACAGCAACCGATATTACTGAGGATATTGATACTTTGAACGAGGAAATAAGGCGCGAGTCATTTAGACCACTACTTGAACCGGTAGATCAAAACAACTTAATAAATGACGCAATTCGTGTGCCTCACCCTTCATTAAATTCACAGCCTATCAACGAATTTCAAGAAGAGGGTTACATAGCACGTGCTTTTCCTCATCTTTTTCCACATGGTACAGCTGACTTACGACAACCTCGTCAAAAAGCAGTCTCTCCTGATGAGTATTTTAAGTTCCTAATGAAGTATGAAGATGGGCGATTTGCTAAAGACCCCCGATTTCGCTACTTTGCCATGAATTCAATTCTTCGGTGGCAGTCTTTGGCTAAAGGGCGTTTTTTCGTTCAGCGAAATAGGTTCAGCAATAAGACGATAGAGCAGATGCGTGATATTCTGAATATGCAACCAGAAATGGCAAAACACATTATGATTTATGCTAGCAAATTAAGATCCACAAAAGGATACTGGCGTGCACGTTGTGGGGAACTCCTTTCCATGGTAGGACAAATTGGAGCACCAACAATTTTTTTTACACTGTCTGCAGCTGATTATCACTGGCCTGATCTTTTCAGACTTTTAGAGCCTAACAGAGATCCAAATGAGCTGACTGATACAGAACGCAGACAATTAATGCACGACAACCCTCTGTTGACTGTTTGGCTCTTTCAAAAACGTTGTGATATATTTTTGAGAAAAATCTTGACGCCGTTGTTTTTAATAGACGACTACTGGGTTCGTTTCGAATGGCAGTGGCGTGGAAGTCCTCACATGCATGGATTGTTGTTGTTAAGAGGGGCGCCAAACATGGAAACACTAGACATGACTAACGCTGAAAATGTAACAGCCGTAACAGCATATTTTGAAAAACTATGCAATGCTGTTAATCCTGACAAGGACGTCCTCGTAAATGATATACACCGCTGTCGAGTTCGCTTTTCAGACATTTCCAGTGAAGATCATGAAAAAGATCTCTCTCAGCTCTTAAATCAAGTCCAACGTCACACAAGACATGGAGATTATTGCCTAAGGAAAAAAAGAGGTACAAATAGTTATAGCTGCAGATTTGGTTTTCCAAAAGCAGAATGCGACTCTCCAAAGCTTCAAGTAGAAAATGGCATAATTAGCTTTTTGCCAAAAAGAAACGATTTTGAAATGAATACCTACAATTGCTTCGTGTCACAAGTTTGGAGAGCTAACACGGATTTCAGTCCTATTACATCAAAGGATGCGGTTTTGCATTACATTGCCAAATATGCCTCAAAATCAGAAACAGCTTCTGTTCCTTACAAGGAATTGTTATCTGAGATTTTAAATAAGATGAACGAAACAAATCCAGCGGTTCAAGCAGTCCAAAAACTTATTTTGTCTTCTGTTTCTGAAAGGGATTACTCAGCCCAAGAGGTAGTACACATATTAATGGGATGGCCAATGTATCACAGTAGTCGGGAAGTAGTTACAATACGGCTTCATGATAAGAACAGGGAAGAAATCAACTTTTCAAGCGACGAAAGACCATCAAAAAGCATGCTTCAGAAATATTGTGCGCGGCCGGAGAAACTTATTTCCTGCACGCTTCTTAAGTTTGCAAAATCTTTCTCAGTAAGAGGAGTCGATTATCACCAAAGAAGAAAAGATGCAGTTGTCAGAGTTTTTCCTCTTACATCACTCAACCACGACCCAACTCTAGCCGAAGAATACTATAGGCAACAAGTATTACTCAATTATCCTTGGAGAGGTAATTCTGACTCTTTATTGCAAGAAGGCCTGCCGTCTGCGTATCACTCATGGGAGGAAGCATTCAATGATCTAAATATTAATGCACACGAAGAAATAAATTTTCCTGCTGTTAGCAGTACACATGAGACAGAAATCCTGCAAGAAGAATACCGCGAGATTGATCCATATATGGCAGCAGCTGCCATAGTTCCTGTGCAGACAAACGAGGATACTTTGGGGCAACGCGTGATTGATCATGCATGTGAGTGGAAAAGTGAGAGTTACAAGTACCCTGATCGCAATTTTACTTCATTTTTAAATTACTGTAAAGAACAACAACTTACAGTGCATCAAAATTACGATACGTCTGAGATCAGATTGACAGATGAGCAGCAAAAAATACTTCACTTATGCACGCAACAGCTTTCGTCTTTGAAATCAAGATTTATAAATTGCCCTAAACGTACTTTTAATATTGGGAATGCCGGAGCTGGAAAAAGTACGGTAATAAAAGAAATTCGTAAAAGAGTTACCGAGCAGTTAGGACCGGAAGCTATTATGGCTGTGGCTCCAACAGGTGCTGCTGCAATTAATGTCGAGGGCAAAACAATTCACTCTGTACTAAAAGTTCCAACATGTTTTAAATCGTTTGCTGATTTAGGAAGTGAAGCAGCAAGAAATCTACAGCTCAGCATGAATCCAGTTTCATTTCTCATTATTGACGAATTTTCAATGATCGGATGCCGTCTGATGGCTGCACTTGAGCAAAGATGTCGCGAAGGTAAACCAGACAGCATTGAACCTTTTGGAGGCTTATTTGTTTACCTGATTGGAGATATTAGGCAGCTACAGCCTCTAAAAGACACACCTCTATATAGGAGACATTCTATAAAAGACATTTTGGTCTTACGTGGACAAACAGTTCTTAAGATGTTTGAAAAATGTTTCACCTTAACAAAGTCAATGAGACAAAGCGACGATCAGCAAATACAGTTTAGAGAGACTCTTGATTCGCTTTCCGTAGGCGAAGTTACAGGCGACCAATACGCATCCCTTATGCAACGACGTAAAGTTATACAGCCTCCGGCTGAACTTGAAAGATTTCAAAATGCCATACGCCTTTTTCCCACAAACAAGCAAGCTGAAGAACATAATCAAGAAGTACTTCGTAAATCAAAATGGCCAGTGGCAAGAATATTAGCAGACCACAATAATCAAATAGCAAGATGGAGTGAAGATGAGCACGTATATGTTGCGTACCAATCTGTGGACAGAGGGAGGATTGGTCAACGGTGCACTTGGTACGGTAAAAGATATTGTCTACGGACCAGGATTACGGCCTCCAGGCTTGCCACAGGCAGTAATGGTTCATTTTGATGATTATCGGGGACCATTTCTCACTGAAAGACTTTTTCCTGTCACACCTATTACAAAGTCTTGGAAAGAAAACAATGTCTCATGCTCCCGTACTCAGTTACCTTTAACAGTTTCATACGCTGTCACCATACACAAATCCCAAGGTTTAACTTTGTCAAAAATAGCTGTGGACATTGGTGAAAAGGAGTTGTCACTTGGAGAAACTTATGTCGCGTTTAGCAGGGTTCGATGTTTAGAGGATGTTCTGATTGAAGTGCCTTTCGCAAAGGATAGGCTAGACCAAATTAGAAGAATGGGGGCACTTGCTGATAGATTAGCATTTGAGCAGTATCTGAGGCAACTGTTGACCGAATAAACACTTGAAGATTCAACAGCAGTTATTGTAATTTTTCTTTTATACTATTAAACAGTAAATATAAAAATAAAAAATATATATTATATATTGTTAATGTTATATTTTATGTTTATCCCACTCAATGCTCCGACATTTCGGCCTGACGGATTCTAGTCTAAAACTTTTATATTGACAAGTTTTTTGTAGGACTAACCCTTATAGAAAAAAACCCCTGCCGGCTCCACCTGCAAACAAGTTAGGTTTCGAAGTAGGCGGTTCCAACTGCCGCATCATGGCAAAAAGGTCATTTTTTCCGCAATTCCCAACAAACAGGCGCCCAACGGTCTGCGTCTTCGAAATCTACCTGTGCCTGTAGGCCGAGCCGTCAGGGATTTTTTTATTATACTTTAATTTAAAGTTATATGCATGTAATCATTTTTAAACTAAGAAATTTTTATTCTAGTATATCGATCTTAGTGTATATGTTTTTAAAATGTTATACTTAATGAATGCTAATGTCTGTGGCTAATTGACATGGCCATTTAAATTGTCTTATAGAGTGCTATTTGTTTGGCTGTAATCTGAAGCTGTTTTTATTTGAATAATACTTTTAATCTCTAAAAATTATACATCCATTCCGTATTTCTTCGCAGTACAATATCCGTGATATTTATTTTTAAATGACTATTCAGATGCTTCTGTCAGGATGAACACTTATTTAAATCGTTATAAAAAGCAATCGAAACGCTAAATATCTATTAAAATATATGCATGGTGTGAAGAAAACTTTATTTAATGAAATTTTTACTTGTTTGACTTTTTTTTAAAGTTCAAATTTTCAAACAAAAACATTTAAAAAACTAATGCTTTTCGCATTGAAAAGCATTGCAGAAGCAGGTTAGGACAGCCTTCAGTTTACCGTAGCGCCATCTATAAGGAGAAAAACTGTATTGTAAAATTTCAACGTTACCTTTCCCCTCCATCTATCTTCCTCCGTGTTCTATAGATTATTTTTATATGTATATCAATATTAATTTAGGCACAGATGTCATATACGCACCAGATTGGCGCGATTTTCCACCCGCCAATTTGGAGAAAACTTTGTTTTTGAATATTAGTTACAAATACCATACAATAATAGCATGTAATTTTTTATTTCAATATAAAAATAAAATAACGTAATAAATGAAATAGCTCCTATTATTCAAAAATGGGAAATAAAAATAAATAAATGATAGTTTGATATAAATAAATATTGATATATATAATAAAAACAATTTATAGAATTAAAATAAAAAATAAAAGTTAATAAACAACAACTGAAACAAAATAACCGGGTTACCATGTGAGGCATAAAAGCAATCGCGCCAATGTGGTGCGTATATGACATCCGCGCCTTTATTTATATCAAACTATTATTTATTTATTTTTATTTCCTTTTTTAAAATAATAGAAGCTCTTTCATTTATTACGTTATTTTATTTTTATATTGAAATAAAAAATCACGTGTACTATTTGTCACACTATTTGTAACTAATATTCAAAAACAAAGTTTTCCCCAAGCTGGTGGAGGGAAAAATCGCGCCAACGTGGTGCGTATATGACATCTGTGCCTTGTTTCATTTCACATAGAAGTACTGCTCTATTATCCCGTCGACCACTTTTCATAACAAAAAACTATCGCCAAACTGTTAGATTAAACGCCAAAAATGCAGTCCCATTTACTTGATATCAGAAGCATTATACGTGTTTGTTACGTCATCAAGTGGTTTTTAACGCGACATTTGCGTGTATTTTTCAATATGTTTTACTGATTTATTAGTTATTTCATTCATTAAAATAACAATTGTGTCCTTAAATTCTTATATTTTATTTATTTATGTATTTTGATATTTCAATGACAACGTTCTCCCGTTTATTTGCGATAGTTTTTTGTTATGAAAAGTGGTCGACGGGATAATAGAGAAGTACCCACATATGTATTGGTACTTTTATGTTAACTTGGCGCAGTTGATAAATCGCCAAATATTTTTCTCATAACATCTTCATATTGCATTCATTTCATTTAAATATAAATCTTTCACTGATTTCATTTGAAATACATACATTAAAAATACACGTATTTCACTCATTTAATTTAAAATACACGCCTTTCACTAATTCCATTTAAAATACTAAAAAGGAAAAGAAAATAAGAAATAATGCCACAAATCGAAACCTTTTATTTAAACATCAAAGAATTGTTCCTAACATACACACGCGAAATAAAAAAGCTGCTAATGGTGTGATTTACGCCGAATCTCTAATACTAATACTAATACTACTCTTACTAATCTCTAATACTTTTCAAACAGAAAAAAATCCAGATTAACTTTCCATTTTTATTAAATTGAAATATATTTTATTGTGCTGAATATTAGTGCTTGCATATTTTTTTGCTCCATGTATTCCATGAACTTTTCAATTCCGATTGTCTACGAAAATCTCCCGCCGGTGAAAATGACGTACGCACAAAATTTAGTGACGTATGTACTTTAATTGTGCTTTTTTATCTATTTTTTTAATATAACTTCCAAACGGTTTGACACTTATTCTTGGTAATAAATAGACGACGTTGTCACCTTTATAGGTACCTGCTGTAAAAATTTGAACGAAATCCGTTAAATATTTTTTGAGTTATGCTTGACGAAATGTTTTAATATCCATCGTAGCTATATATGGGGCAAAGTAATACTGCGCTGTGTATGAGTCTTCGTTGCACTCAGACAATAATAAATCTACCAAAATAATTCCTATGAAATATTAGTCTTACATTGTTTATTCTAGCTAAAAATACAATAATTATTTCAAGATTTTTTTCTGCCATAACACTATTTTTAATAACTTTAAATTTCCTGAAATCCTTTACTTTTGTGATTTGTTTTATTAAAAAAGGAAATCTTCTATCCTATAATTTAAAAAAAAAGCAATTGGTAACATGTAATCAAGGTATGCAATCAAGATGAAGAAATCAATGACGGCTCCAATTCTAATCTTTATAATTATGAATGCAAAAATCAGTAAAATTATGTCATGTTAACACAATCATATACATTTTTCTCTTTAGTTTTATCAATGTTAAAATGCACTTCAAGATAAGCATAACGTCATTTTCACCGGCGCAAACTTTTCACACGTACTTCATATACCTTACATTAATGCTTAAACACCATGCACACAAATATAAATATATTTTGTATTTAATTGTAATGAAAAAATGGCATCAACAAAGTTATAATGCATAATGATAAAATAAACCCAATGGACAATATTCCTTTGACGTCACAATAAATATGAATTTTTATTCGCTTATAAAACACGCGGATAAGTATTTTTACCGAAATTTAACTTGCAAATTAACAAATTCGGCTTTAAAACCGCGTGCTTTTAATATTTATTATTTCTCTTTTATTCAACCACAGAGTTTAGAGAATAAACTCTGTGCTTCGCAACAGTAGGCGTTATCCGATTATGACGTCATTAGCAGAAGTAAAAGTTTAATTGACAATTACGGTTAATTAATTAAATTTTCGAACAAACGAATGCACGATAACAAATCTGTGTCCAAATATATTTCATTTAAAAAAAGAATGATGTAATTTGATGCAGTAGTTTGTTCTCACGGATTGTTGAAAGAAATCGCTTAGCGTTTTAAATATATAGATAATAGTTTCAACAATGAATTCTAACAATAATGTTTAAATAGTCATTTCAAAAATTTTAAAAGACACTGTTAATTATAGGATGTTTAAAAAAATATACGAATATAGCCAAATGGGGGTGGTAATTTAGGGGTTAAAACGACTCCCAGAAAACTTTAAATGTGATATGATGAATAGAAAAATACACTGCGTTAAGATGAAAACATGATGCACTGTTAAAAATCTGAAGCAAACTGTCCAGTAATTTGATATTTGACCGTTTTTACAGAAAATGGTTACATAACCGTAATTTAACTATATTCTGACCATAATATGAGCAATAATATGGTCAGAATAGAGTTAAATTACGGCCATTCAATCATTTTCTATAAAATCAGTCGAATGACTGGACAGATTGTTGCAAATTTTTAACAGTGTGTGTAATATAAAATGAAAAGAAAAACATACATATCTCACAAAATTTTAGTATACAACTGTTTCAAGGTTTTATAAATGGAACCCCTTCTTCAGGACAAAATGCATAACAGAGGGAATGAAAAACAACATCACCACGTGTTTTACAGCTGTTCCTGTTTCGCACTCCCTTTCTATCATTGTGGTGTGAAGATTAAAAATGAGTCTTTTTTCTATAAAGCTTTGAATTATCTGAATGCGAAATTTATGTTGTCTGTTCGTACTTTTCAATATGTCAATTTTTATACGCCATGTAATTACTAAAAAAAATACTTTATAAACGTATAAAACAACGAAATTGTTAATTTATGAGTTATAATAATTGAAAACCACTCCTATGTGAAGATTCTGTCTGTGTTACTAAGAAATATATGAAAAACATTAAGAATTGGCAACGTACACTCAATCAAACATTTTGAGCAAGAAATAAATGTTTGAAACTGAAGTGTTACGGCACTTTTTGATTACGAGGTAATAGAAAAAATTAATTTTCAGCGTCGCAGTAAATTGTGTTTAATTATTTTTAAATCGTGACATTTCCAAATAAATCTTTAAGTAGAAAATAAAAAACCCCACGAAAAATAGTAAAATAAACCTTAAGATAGATTATAAGAGTAAGGACCAATAAAGGATCGATAAGGATAAGAGTAAGATGCAGTTGCAGAATTTATTATAAGCATTGTCGTGAAAAGAAAAATTTGAGATTTTACACTTCAAAATGTCCTCCATGAAGGTTCTCTATAAGAAGGTACTCTAGAAAAGTTCTTTATAGGAATCTCAAATATACATAAAATTATGTCATGCCGCAATCGAATAATGTGCGCTTCGTGCAAATGAAAAAGAATAGATAAATAAATAATGGATGCAACGACGTCGCTGTACAGTGATATCATATTTACAAGAAATTAAAAACCATATTTCCCTTTGTTGTAATTAAATGGAATCACACATCTTGATTTTTATTCGAATCCTTTTTTTCCTTTTCCTCTTTCCGTGTTCAAAAACGTCGGGTGAGAGACTTCTCTTTGGCTTTGGTCATGGCATTAAAATATTTGTTACGTTAATCTGGAACATTAGAAGCAGTTCAATTTTTTTTCTTTTTTTACAAATTTAAAATCTTATTTAATGCAAGAGTATTTTAATTTTAAAACTAAATTTTAATAGAATATGAAATAATGCGTTACACATTATTTAACAATTTAATATACCTGATTTTTTTTTTTATGATTTTCTCATATTAAATACTGTAATCATTGGTCAGAAAAACTAGTTGATTTTTCTACTTGTTATGAAAAGTAACGGCCACAAACTACTTTGTAAAAGTATTCTCTACTTCGCTACTTTAAGACTTTATGAATAGATTCAATCTACACTTGAACTAATGGATGACAAGGACTAAGGAATACAATGGACCCTCCTTATATTGCGTTTGCCTACTAGATACAATCAAATAAATGTGATAAAGCTGAGGGCATTAAAAACAAGTGGGAAAATGTGATCGAAAATCGCACGAAGGGTTTCGTTTAATATTCCTTACAAAACACTTTATCCTTCCTTTAATAAATCCAAATAAATTTTATTTTCAAAAAAAAAAAAAAAAAAAAAAAAAAAAAAGTCATGATTTTTATAAAGTAAAAATTTACCGGTCTATTTTACTCGTTTTTTCGAATATCTGAACCGGCCCGATAGCGGGCGAAACCCACTATTATACTCTGTCATAAGAATATATGTCAGGTGGACTACATGCGATATTAAAAAAAAAAATTAAAATTAAATATGTTGTACACCTTCAAAATGTTAAAATATGCGTTTATTTCCATAATCGGGTTTTTATCAGGATTCAATACGTTCCTCAAACTTATATATTTACTATCCTCTATTACTCATATTGATACTCGCTTTGTATTATTCTGAAACATTTGAAAAATCCGTTAAACTTCCGATATGACGTCAGATTAATTTTCTTTTTAATTATCTAATGACGTGATATTAATCTGCTTTCTGTACATACACATACTCATACTCCTTGTTTTATTGAGAAATCTTTGAAAATTTCCGTTTTATTAGCAATATGCGTCAATCATTTTTATTTCATATTAATCTTTTTTTTTTTTCAATTGGTGTAGCTTTTTATTTCATTCTCATTTTTCACGTGGAAACTTTCAACAGAAAATTAATGATTGTAGAAGGAATTTTATTGTGGATTTTTAATTGTTGGCCACTGCTATAATGCGAAATGTTTAAATTTAATTGGAAATGGCTGTTAGAATTTTGGTTTTTTTTATCTCTATTTATTAAAATACTACGTTTTTTTTTCAAATTTTAATATTTTGAGCTACATATCAAGTATTCAGTTATATATACACAAAGTTTCAACTCTGTAAGTTATAAAGGTTCTGAGAATGGCTCTGTGACGGACAGACAACGGAGCGGGAGTAATAGGGTTTCTCTTTTTTAGAAAATATATCTTGTTAGTCGACATATTGCTCGTTTCAATTCATATTGCTGGTTATATGCCGACCTGGGCAAATGAATTCTAATTTTCTTTGTCATAATATCGAAAAATAAGAAATCTGCAAATAAAGCAGTTACGAAAGAATAAACGCGACTTTAAAATTAAGTCTATTAATGAGTAAGTAGACAAGTGGCTCCAGAAAGAAAATTATTTTCTTTAGATATGGATTTGGCCCTTGGATTTCACAGGAAGGATATATATCAATATATCCTTTAATGGAAATATATATATCAATGGAAAAATTATGATGTCATACGATGCGTTGCTAAACGTTTCAGCTGAGTTGCTGTTATTTGCCTATTGCTACGCATAACACATAAAACATAAAAGAACAAAATTACGATCACACCGCTAGAAAAATGGCACATTTTCCTTCCTGAAGTAGCGTTAAAAATAGCGTCAGCGTTTGCTACAAACCACTAGTTTTTTGTATCGCGCTACTCGCTACATTACATTTTTCAACATGTCCATAACGAAAAGTGTAGCGTGCTACATTATACACTACTGGAATAAGTAGCGATTAGTCTAGCTTTACTAATTGTAGGGCGCTAGTTCCGAGCGTTGACTGTAATATAGATTTGCAAAAAGTAAATCAAAAAAAATTTAAAAAGAGATATTCAATAATTAATATATGTATTTCCAATATTCATTCTTCACATTACCGTCGAAAATTAACACCACACAGAACACACACACACACACATTTCTTAATAAAAAAATAATCATGACGATTATAACGCGATTCTTATCTATTTAAATTGTGGACTTGGTTTCGCTTACATATTCAAAAATTTGAATAATGCACTTTATTTGCATTTTATATTACCTGATTTTATTTGTAATTAAACATTCGATTTAATACGGACATAGCTATGAAATGAGATGTAGAATAAAATCATTTTGTCAAAATCTTGTAATGCTATTGAATGTTTAATGTTGGTTCAAAGTTTGTACCTAGAGTGCCCATAAAACTTAATTTATTCATATTATTTAATGGTAAGCATTTAAAAATATATTGGCATTGGAATATGTCTTATATGATGATTTTGAGTCCAATTAATAGAGGTTGTTGTTCACTATTCAATCACTCTCCATGAATGTACCTGTTACTAATGAAAGAAAATATATTATCAAAACTATGTTCTAGAGTTTATAATTTTATTTTACTAATTTCAAATGTCCTGGAAATTGTAAAAATGTATTTAATACCATAAAGAACGAATGTGATCGTCTTTTCTGCCGCTGTGCTAAATTTCTGACAAAGTTTCACAAACATCTTAGACAATTTGCTACAATTAATGATGAAAGGTGGCAGCACCAGAAGAGAGAGTTGAGTGTAAAAGTCTCTATTCATATTCAATAGATTGCAGTACTACAGATTTTAGATATATTGCCAGCTATGAAAATTGAAGACTCTTCAGGTAAATTATATCAAGAAGTCAGGTAAGTTTGTGTGAGTGTGAGATTATAGCATACACTCGAAGATGTTTACAAATAATTCGCGATAAAACTTACCCGACTTAATGGTAGGCAATTATTTAAGAAGAATGCAATAATTTATTCTGATAATGTTTTTATCCTTTTCGTCTAATAAATTATTTTTCTTACACACTGATCATGAAAATTTTAGTAATTATTAAATTAATTACGTAGGAAATTATAAATGACGTATCTCTAATTCCGAAATTTTAATTTTCAGGCCTCCAAATTTTAAAATCGAAAAAAAGTCAAATAGAAGTGGGACATAAAAAATATTACTGTTGTATTAACTAGATCTAGCGTTAATTTTTACTTAATTTTCGTATTTTTTTTAATCCGACAGATTTAATTTTAAGTTATAAATAACTCCCGAGCTTATTAGAAGATTAATGGAGAAATCGATAAAATATTGGAAAGTTTTAGGAAAATAAGAGATTAATTGCATTATTAGAAACATACAATTAAAAAAAAATTACACACTGACTGTGTTTTTTTTTATCGAAATTGAATCTTGAGTGTGCTAATTTGTTCATTCTAAGATTAAATAAGAAGGGAAGGATTTTGTTAAGCATCAGGCAGATTTGTCCATATTGCTGTAGGGTGGAGGGGCGCCTTCAGAGAGGACTTTAGAAGGGAAAGTGACCCGAATTGTTATTCTCGTAGGTGCATACTCTATTGTTTTATTTAAAGAACTATATTTTTATTTTAAATAGTTTTATTTAAAAAAACAAATAGTATACAGTGTTTCTTGAAAGAATCCAGCAGATATACAACGTATACCCTCCACTACACCACTGGAAAACATTTCACAGTCAAACTGCTAAGACGCGCCGGTTCAGAACTACGAGCATCGGCCGAAACTTCTCATTTTATGGCCAGCGTGCTACTGGGCTTAGTAGCCCCCTGAGGTATTGTAATTCTCAAATGAAGGAACGCGTAACCAGTGCCGAAACTGGCCTTCTTTGCACCCGGGCAAACATGGATTTTGGTGCCCCACCCCCATTCCCGGCAAATAAATGTGCAAAGAGAATTTTACCAAATTTCTAATAGCCGACTCGACTTGTTTTAAATTTAAAATATGTAATCACAAAATACGTAATACTGAACTACGTAATCAGCTTTGTTAAATATTGATTCAATAAAACCTTCAAAACCGATTAGAAAGGAACAGGAAAAAATTCCACTTTATACAGGTTTTCGGCTTAGTTAGGTATAATTGTTGGTATTCTTTCTGTTGAGAACATGTAATTTTAAAATTTAAAACTGTATTCCGTTATAGAGAGATTCCATTTTCACAGATTTTACGGTATGTGTATCATTAGAAATTAGGCGTTTAAAGTCAAGTGATATAAATCACATTGTCTTAAGAATTTGCACTAATTACGCGAAGACATTCGGAAGCTAATGTGAAATCTGTGGGAGCGTTCTTAATACTTCTAAATTTTTTTTTCATGGGATACTTGCGGTCGATATCTAATGTTGTGCGTTTGTACTTTTTCGGGTTTTGTTACATTTTTTTTTTATTTATTCAGACACTTTTACTTTTGTGAAATTGGTTGGAAACGATTCTGAAATTGAAAGTGTCCTCGTATATATATATAAAAAACTGCAATCAAAATCGAAAAAGTAAAAAAGGCACAACATTAGATATCGAGATCAGGTATGATATGAAAAAATATATATTTACAAATATTTAAATGAAAGCGACTAGAAGTTCGTGTGACTAGTGTAGGCTTTTAAGAGCATTTTAATATTTTTAAATATTTTTTTTTTATTGGGATAGCTGAGGTTGATATTACTAAAGTGAAAGTAACTTTATATATATAAAATTATATAAACCATCAATAAAAATCGAAAGAGTAAACATTAACCAGGTTAGAGATCAACCTCAGCTATCCTAAAAAAAAAAAAAAAAAAAAAAAAAAAATTAAAATATTGAAATGGAAGAGAGAAATTTGAAATGAACGCTCCCATAGGTTTAACAGTTGCGAGTTTCTTCACGTGACTATAGTGTAGGTTCTTAAGAACTCAAAAAACAGGATTTTCTGCAAGCATAACAATGAATTTCAATACCGTAAATTATTATCTATAACCAGTTTCGTGAAACTATCACTTATACTCATTTTCCTATTCATAGATGGATACGTTTAGATAGTTTCCTGAACCTAATTTCAGAATTATAACACTGGTTGATATTACTGCTACTTAAAATAATTTTGGGAGATAAAGGCAGGGGCGGCCTTACTAGCCGTGGCGCCCTGTGCGAGCTTCTTTTCTGCATGTCTGTCTTCGGGCAGGGCTAGTGGAGCTTAAGCCAAATGGTAGGCCACTCTGCCCGGCATGAACCTGCATGTCTGTCTATAAATGGTATATTCTTAACAAACAAACAAACAAAAAAGGTTATATTATTTATTTTGCGTTTACTTCACCTCTTACTTTTTAGTGTCGTTGGCAGTTGCCCGACCTCGCGCTCTTTCAGTATGTAAAAAAAGTAATTGTAGTAAAAGACATGCACAGCATTTTTCAGTTGTCTCCTGCTAGAATGGCAAAAGGATAAAAATAATAGTAATTTGGGAGGATAAAGGCAGGGGCGGTTTACTAGCCATGGAACCCTAGGCGGTATTTTTTTGTACACCCCTACAAATGATATATATATATATATATATAGATAGATAGATAGATAGATAAAAAGGTTTTACTATTTTATTTTGCGTATATTTTCCACACCTTTGTTTTTAGTATCCCGAGCAGTCACCTGATCTCACCCCCTCTAAGCTCCAAGGCTGGATCTGGATGTAAAAAAATAAAATAAATAATTGCAGCAAAAATAATGGGGCGTAATTTTCCAGCTGTCGCCTAGGGCGGCAAAACGCATAGAAATGGTAAAAAGAGGAGAAAAATAATTTTGGAGGATAAAAGCCATGGCGGCCTGTGCGAGATTGTTTACTGTACCTCTAAAAAATGCTATACTCCTTTTAGAAAATGATTTTACAAAGTATTTTACTTTATGCAGTCTTCTTTGTTTTTATTGTCCAGTCAGTCGCCCGACGGCCCGACCTTGCCCATAGCAAGACGGGAAAAAAGAAAGCTCTACGCTGCTCAGCGAGAAAGAATAAAAAAATAGAACACCCTTTTTGGATTTTTTTCGCACGTAATCGTTTGGCAATTAACTTTGTTGGACACTGGACAGTGACACAGCATGAGACTGACCTTGAAAAATGTTAGTTAATCTTACTACACGAGAAGTGATTTTCCCGATAGATAGAAGACATAGACATCTTCTTTGGATATGGTGTATTTGGAATATAGGATTAAGAGAACAGATCTTTCTTCTTATTCATTTGCTATCTAGTATTTTAGGCGAATCTTTTTATTTATTTATTAGTCAATTTTAATGCATTTTGTTCAGCTTTTTTTTTTTAATTTTCCGGCTACGAGACAGTTTTATCCAAATTTCACATATATATACCTTTTTGTATTAAACGACAAACGAAATCTTCATTTGGCGCCTCCTGCGGCTGGCGCCCGGGGCACACGCCCCCTCTTCGCCCCCTAGTTTCAGCCGTGGGCGAAACCTATGAATCTGTTTAAAACACACCGCCACATCTCCAAATAATAGCAATAATGAATTAAAATATAATGAATAAAAAGGATTTCCTGTGATCAAGCGCGTATGAGCGTTAGGTTCCTACTGTGATAGTGTCTTATATTGCCCCAACGGTTCCCCATTGCACACACTAAAGGACCTATCAGACTGCGGTCTAAGTTTTCCGCGCCTCTTATGTGGCGAAGCGCTTCCTTTCATCTTTTATGACTTTCTTGGCATGCCTGAAGGTCAGAAGTCAAGAGCGGGAGCCGTTGAGAGCTCGGGAAACATTCCATTCTTTTGTTGAATCTCTTGTATCTTCAGTCGATGACCACAAAATGATTCTAGAAGAATGGGAATGAATTTGATTTATACCCAACTCAGGTCGACTTGCTCAGGATCGCTTCTAAACGCAGCTTTAAGGTTCAAGTGGACTACGTTTCTTTCCGTCGCATTGTTTGATGTTGTCAGGCGCTCCCTTTCCTATTTTATAACTTCCTTAGCATGTCAAAAGATCAAAGGTCAGCAGGGGCCATCGGTAATAGACCAGTCACCACCACCTCTTTATTTTGTTGATACTCTCCTTTATTTTGTTGATGACCACAAAACCTTTCGAAAAGAATCGGCAGTCTTAAGATTTACGAGTCTCTTAGGAAGACTTGCTTAGCATGG
Source organism: Maratus michaelseni (assembly GCA_963931845.1). NCBI lineage: Eukaryota > Metazoa > Arthropoda > Arachnida > Araneae > Salticidae > Maratus > Maratus michaelseni. Next base: position 410,741,599 of record OZ007587.1, read on the forward strand.
ATATAAATGCTGATTTGGTGTGCAGATCTTGCTGTAATTGTGTTGTCCCATGAAACATATGTGTTTCGGTTGTCACTTTGTATATGAAAGAATAAAAAATAAGAAGATATATGTAAAGTGGAAAAATGGGTCGAGTTCTACGTTTCTGTTAATAAAATGGATCATTCGAGAAAAAGGCCACAACAGCTATTGGTCTTAAAGTAACACTCCATTAATTGTAATTTTAAACGTCTGTAATGAAAATGGAAATAACATTTTCTAACATAGCTAAAGTATATTAACGACTATGTTTTGATAATAAGCATACACTTTCTCATAAATGTTTGGCTTGCGCAAAATTTAAATTTGTTAATGTTTACTATAGCATATTTACTAATGTAAATGACCTGTGTAACATATATAATGCAGTTCATTTATAAAGAAGCACAAATTAATCGAATGTATTATCGTCTACGAAATTGATTTGTCTGTACTGTAATATATTTAATAAACTTTCTCCATTTCAAAGAAGAAGAAAAAATAATCTGTTAATTGAGACACGCTCATGAATTAAGCTTTTCTGTTAACCTGCCTTTTGTTAACCGTCCGCAGAGAAAATAACAGAAAAATGTTTGGTTAATCATACAGTTTAAAAATGCAGACATAGGTCTGTAACCAGTCGGTAAAGTCACAGGAGGCTTTGAAATTTTTTTGGTACGGTTAATTTACAGTTTGTCTTTTTGCCTGTACTTTAACGATATATAAATATAGACAAAAATAGAGTACAAGTCTTTCATCCGACTTTTCTTTACAAAGTTTTCAGTTTTTAAATGTATAACAAAAGATATTAGTATAGTAAAATTATGAAATCTAGAGGGGCTGAAAAAGTTGCTAGTGATTAGGAGAGGTGTCTCAGTCCACCCTGCCTCCGTCGGCTTACGGTTCCGGTTGGTACCAGAATGTTAACTTAAAAATGTATATATTTGTAATGTTTATGAGGGTAGTACAAAATAATGTGACTATCTAACTAGTATAAAATAATGTGAATGTCTAACTATGTGTGAGTAGGTATGTATCATTATTGTAACTTAAAGTACACGTTTGTAAAAAAGGTCAATGAGTTGTAACCTATACTCGACGAATGATACTACTTTTTCCTCTTTTGTCTTTTGTAAAAATAAAAAAATAGTTCCGTTCTTTATTACTTAGTAAAATATTTTCTATGAAACGAATTAAAATCTTCTATGGATTTTAAAATATCAATTTTCCCATATTTTATTACCAAATTCCTTCTACAAGTTTATTTTACAGACAAAGACAAATTGATGCATTTTTCCGTATTTCTCTAAATTTCAGTTCCAAACACATATTTCGTTATGGAATATCATAAAGAACTTGCCATCTAAGAATATGGAGAGAAAAGGAAATATGCCTTGCGTGTGAATTTCTCTTTTACCATATTCACTTCAATAATTCCTTTGTCTTCGACTGCTTTGTTTGAATTGCAAAGACACTCTTTATCTCAGGTCAGAAACACATACAAACCATAGATTTCTGCAGGAAGATATCCGAAATCCCCCCTTTGAAATTAAAAAATAGAAGAAAAAAGCAGAAGAAAGTACTTGTGAGATTTCAAAAACAGAATTGGCGAAGTGTCAATTCTCAGGTATTGTTTTATCGGAATTTTGAAAACCGGAATCAGGTCTACCGACAGCTAACATTTCTCTGAATTTTCAATAAGTTGCAAAGAATACATTTTGTTTTTATAGAACATGATCAGTTTTATTTTGTTACTGGTTTGTTGCTAGCGGTAGAAAGTGAAACTAAAACATGTAAGGCTATCGATATCAAGTCGAATGAGACAAACCCCGTCGTAGTCGGGTACATAGAACCCGAGATACTTTGAAATTTAATAAAAATACATGAAATTATTATTCGAAAAGAGTGGTATATACAACTCACAAGTTTACTTTAATGTTATAGTGGGTGATTATTAAGTTAATTATAATGCTTGGAATCAGTTTCGTTCAAATTGAAAAGTTAGTTCCTGAGGTACGAAACAAGACGCAGTTTGAGGAAAAACCAAAAGGGAGGTCCCGGGGATGTGACGCGGAAGTTCAAATGCCCTTCGTTAGAGGAATAATTAGAAGGACCACTATTTCATCTTTAAAGACTGATTCATTTCGTTAAGTTAGGAACTTAATTTTAAATTTTGATTAGATTATTATTCGAAAATTCTAATAGCACTTTTCTAGAAATACACTCTAAAGCTGTAAATGCTGTTTATTATTCACATTTGGCAAAATAGAACTGGTTTGGAGACGCTCGGAACATTATTAGCTGAGCTAGGGATATAAGCCACACTAAGAGAAAAAAAAGTTAAGTTATTATTCAAAAAGAGTGATATATACAACTCATAAGTTCACTTTAATGTTATTAAGTTAATTTTAATGTTTGGAATTACTTACGTTGAAATTGGAAAGTTAGTTGTTGAGTTATGGAAATAAGGCATAGTTAGAGAAAAAAAAATTGAAGGGGGAAGGGAGAAGGGAATTTGAGACTGCTTTTTGTCAAACAAGGTGTCAAATAAGGAAAAAAACGCCACCAGGTGGCGCACGATGAAGTTCAATAAATGCGATATTTAATAGAATGTATTTAACCTCTCCCCTCCCCATGCCTGAAAATATAACGAATAAGCTGTTAAAGAAAACCCTGATGTTAATTAGGGGCCTGCTTTTCTGCTTTATCATAATAATAGCTGTCATGTGGATTAAATGCGATATTTAACAAAAAGTAGTCCCCCCGGAGTTATTCAACCGGAATATTTCAACCTTTATTAATAATTCGCATTCGGATGTGGCAATAAGGAAAGGACAGGTATCTGTTTTCAAATCTCTATCTTATATACTATTAAAATTTTGAACATACACTAAAATTTTGACCCAACCAACTGCAGAAATCTTAAAAATTGAAAATGTTTGTGTAAAAAATCATATACATAGAAATTACTTTTTTTATTTACCTCCGTTGTCTTCGTTAGTGTGTTCCTTTATTGTCAACCTTACAAAGAACTCAAACTGAAATCTGAAAGAAAAAGGAGCAACGGACATCTCCCCTTGACAACTTCGTCCAGGCTTGGGACTGTTCAAAATCAAAGGCAAGTGTTTCAGGTGACAAATGTCACCTGAAATGTCACCCTAAAACAAATGTCTTTGTTTTCGATAGGTTAAATATGTCATATGCGGTAAATATTAATAAAAAAAATTTCAAACTTAGAGAAAATCAGAAGTCTTACAGACGTTTTCATTTTGTGAAAACTCACACCTCCGATCATAGGCAGATGCATAGCCAAGACTACTATTATCCATGAGTGGTGTATGCCTCTAAGTAGGAATCCCGTCTTGATGTCGTTTTGTCTTTTTTACAAAGAGCTGTGAAACTGAAACCTGGGGAAAAAATGAGCACCGTATATTTTTACCATTTTTCCCTCACGCTTTTCTCCAGACTTGGGACTGGACTAAATCAATGACAAGTGTTTTAGTTGCAAAATACTATGTATAAATCAACACTAAAACAAACGTCTTCGATTTAGGCGGGTTAAAAAATGGTGCCTGACAACAGGCATGACTGAGCTATCAGTCATTTGTAATCTATATTAATAAAATAAAGTTAAAAATAAAAAATATATACAAAATACATAAATAAAAAAATATACATAGTGTAAAAAATACATTAAAAATAGTACTATGTATAAATATATGTATACAGTAAACTCTCAGATATCCGTGAAATTAAAAAAAAAAAAAAAGATTAAAAGCCACACATCGTTCCAAATGTAAACAGTGAAATTTACAGTTAATATGTATGGGAAGCAATAATAGATTTAATTTTTAATGTTTATGCATTCGTACACATTTGAATATGGAATTCAGGTTAATCTGACTTAACTCATGCTTTCTATAGAAAAAAGGAAATGACATATAACATATAAACAAATCATCATTTGTCGTTGTTAATATAAACAGTGAAATGTTTCTTTGCAAATATATCTACGTATTCTATAGAAATTAAACACAATCTACAGTTTATGTTGTAATATTTTAAGTAAGTATAGACATACATGAAAGTGATGCAAGACGTGAGTTTTTTGGGGAGCGTTGCGCGATGTAGAAACCATGGCATACATTAGTAAAGCGCAAGTGCCACCGAAGAAATATTCGGTGCACATTGCTGATGAGAAAGTCATGTCATAAATTCTTGTAGTGCAAGTGTCACCAAAGGAATATTTGGTGCACATTGCCGATGAGAATGCCATGCTTTAATTCTTAACTGTAATCTGAAAAACAATAAGCAACAAACATTTCATCTTCACATCTTCTTCCAGGCTTGGGGCTGGTCCAAAATCAAAGGCAAGTGTTTCAGGTGTAAGATTTTATAAATGTGGTACACCTAAAAGAAATGTCTTTGATTTCGGTGTCTTTGATTTTGTCGTAAGTGTCACCGAAGGAATATTTGGTGCACATTGCTGTTACAAAATCCATGTCATTTAGTCATTGAACGCAAGCTCTACCGAAGGAATATTCGGTGAGCATTGCCGATGTCGCAGCTATGGCATATATTCTTGTAACGCAAGCTCTACCGAAGGAATATTCGGTGAGCATTGCCGATGAGAAAGACATGCTTTAATTCTTGTAGCGCAAGTGTCACCAAAGGAATATTTGGTGCACATTGCCGATGAAAATGCCATGGCCAATAAGACTTGCAGTGCAAGTTTCACCAAAACGTATTTGGTGCACAAGCTCTACCCAAGCAATATTCTGTGTCTCTCGTCTCAAACCACTTTCATGAATTACTAATCTTTGGTTTAAATATTACAACATATACTGTAGATTGTGCTTAATTAACATTTGCAATGTTTATAGATTTTTATGGAGCCTTCAAACTGAATTCGAAAACATCTATATATTTAAAAAAATATATATATATATATATTTCTTTACAAGCATACATTGTTTTTGTTAAAAAATTGCAGCCTTTAGCCCATGTGCATCTAATAAAGAGGAGGTCAAACCAAAAGAAAAAAAAATAAAACCTGAAAGATAAAGGTTCGCACATGTTATATGTTTACATGCTCTTAGTTGTGTATCAGGTAAAAAAAAAAATCACAATATCTTGAAAGATTACTGCATACATATATAAATACATATAAATCTAGAATAATTATTATAAATATAATTGTAGATTGCGTTCAACCATATTTAGCTTATTCGCCACATATTTAAAATTTAAAATCTGGAATTTTCCCCACATACAAGAATGTTGTTCGTGGCGAGCCTAATAAGAATTGTTTTGGTTGCATGAAATTTACAGGCATGCAGGGATCCATGCGAATTTTACGGAAATTATAACAGGGGTCCTTTTTATAAGGTTTCTGTAAAACATGCACTGTTACAGTGGTCTTGGAATAAATTGGAGGCCGGAATGTTGTTACGGCCTCCGTTCCGCCTAGCATGACTTGTAGTGCAGTATTAATGAATGTTGTCTGCCTCTAGGTTGGTATCGAAGACTTTTGGTTTTTAACATGTATTTACTTCACTGGGCAAAGTGTTTAAGTTAACTTATCCAGTTTTTTAATTTTTTTAATTTTTTTTCATATTTGGCGTTTTATTACATTTTTCAAAATATTTTATTCAACATATATATTGTTTTGCAACTTTACTGGATAATTAACTTTCTAGAAGTGGCAGCATCTGATATTTTTAGTTAATTACACTCCATTATTTCGCCAAGTTCTTCAAATAACTAACCAACTAAGTTGCACACAAAACCTAATAGTGATAACAGCCATTAGTATTCAATGGAGTGATCGCAAAAAGCGCATTTACGTAGCAATCAATATGATAAATATCCCTATGCAAGCAAGGGAAGAAAAGGAAAAATAATATAACAGTGACAAAACGAAACAGTGTGCAACGACAAAGAATGTGACAATTACCAGCGACAAAAGTTGCAATGTGACAAACCTAAAAAATATGACAACAAACCAGAGAAAACCTCGCAATGTGACTAAAATCCTAGAAAGAGGCAAAAATCACCAGCAACAAGCTAGTGATAACCAACAACCAAACCAGAGATAAGACTTAACTTACCAAGAAAATGACAAACACATCCCAATAGGGGTGAGCCCAAATAAGCGGCAAAAAGAGACCAGCTCATAAAAGTGGCGACAAAGACGACAGTAACACACCACCATGAAAGAGACAAGCCAAAATAAATGGCCAAACTTAAATAATGAAAAGAAAGAAACAGGCAGTGTCGCAAGAACAGTGATAAAAACACCAGTGATAACCTTAAAAACAAAACAAATAGAGTCAGAATATATTGTATAGAATAACTATAGCAGATACGAAGCCATGTACGCTAATGGCGCCTGCTGCATGTGAAACCCGTGGAGGGTGCAAAGTCCTCCAAGTTCCCTGTGAATTATACATCTGGAGGTGCCTAGTCAGGAGAAGGTCTCGTCACCTGATCAAGGTTCTAAATTATGAGATCAATTCCTTTCCCTTTTTTAATATTTTTGCTTTTTTTTAAATCTGCGAATTCAACAAAGTTAAATAGAAACCATGAGCCGGCAAACAAAGAAAACTGTTGCAGTGCACTGCAGCTATGCCAACAAGGCTTTTTCCAGGTGGATCACAGCCGTGCTGTGATCAGGCGAATATCGCCCTGTGTCCAGGTACTAAATCGTCAAGCTAGACACTCATTGTCGGCAGGTAGGGACCTGGTTAGCGGTATAAAAAAGAATTCCATCGTAAGCTTTGTATTAGATCTTTCTGTTTAGGCTTCAAATATGTAAATATTAGCTGGAAAATGTGTGTGCTAAATAAAAAAATAAAATTTCTGCTATTCTTCCATCAGCTTCCATCAGCATAGATTTATGCCTCCAAAATCAGAACAAGTTTGATTATAATATTTTTAATCTGACTTAGACTAATAATTTTTTTAAATCATGGAGGGTTCCCGCCTACCCACCACCCTCAATCTCCCGCCTTGGAGGATGACTAAGCCACTCTAATTTGGTTCATTTTTCACGCAGCAACAAAGGCTACGGAACCATTTTCGAACACACTCCAATCTTTTCTTTTTTCTTTCACTTGGATTTTTTTCTTCGTGCTCTGTTGTTTCTTCGTTATTGGATTCCGGATAAATTTCCACGTCACTCTCATGTAGATCAACATCGTAGAACTCAGTATTAGAAGAATTTTCTTTCAGAGTTTCTTTTTCTTCGATTTCCTTACTAACGCTATCATTCTTTAGGTTGGAAGGATGTTTTCTCCTTGACTCACATGTCTGATTATCGTGACATGAGACATTAAAAAAACAGTCTGTCCCAACAACTTTTATTTTATCTATTATCACTTCCGTTTCTGCCTCATGATCTGGCAATTTTTGATGATGATCTTCAAAAGGAAGTGATTCACCTTGTACTTCAAACAAAGAATTATTAAATTTGTCATTTCTTTCTTCTGATGTGTGTTCTCTGTTGGGCAGTTTTGATTCAAAGACGTCTATATCTGATTCGAGGTGTATAACACTTTCTTCTAGAATTGGCATTCTTTCTTCTAAGCAATCAAAGTCTTTCGCACATTTAACTTTGTTATCTCTTGGTACTAAAAGGTACTCTTCAATTGATTCATTTGATTTAGCCGGTTCTTTAACAAGATCTAACTTTTCATATTTTTCTTCCAGATCTGGTGGCTTATCTTTTGTCCATTCCTCTGTCAAATTTGATACATATTCATCTTCAATAGAACTATAGCTAGACTCCTCTTCTATTACTGGGAGTATATCCACTTCAGGCCCACTATCTTTAAGGGACATATATCTGAAAAGTAGAAGAGAAGGTTTGTCTGAATGTTTTGCTTTTACTTTCAGAGAATAAATATTTTCAATATAAAATTACAATTTATATTCAGTACTTTTTTATAATGAATAATAATATATTAAAACAAATAATTTATGATATTACTTTATTATATTATGTAATATAATAACAGTAATTTTATGATATCTGCAATAATTTGGTATATTATGATTAAAAAATAATGTTTAGACTTTTAATTGAATTTATAAACATATTAGCTTAAAAATGCATCGTAATAATTACGAGTTATTGTTTATGACTTAAAAATGTCTTCACGTATTTTTAAAATACACATGTACACTTTTAACCTTTCAGCGGGCGCTGTCCACAAAAAAGGACACTTCATTTTAATTCCAAAACTGACAAACGGCACCAAGAATATTTAATTAAAAATTTTCTTTTGTAAAGTACGGGAAAATAAGCAAAATTTTATTTTCTAGAGAATTCGTTTTTAAATTCTGGTGTCAATTCATTATTTCATCATTTCACAAACAGACTTACTCCACGCCGGAAAGGGTTAATAATTACATTTCTCTATTATGTACCATGTTCATAAATCATATATGATTAGAAATTTTTTAAGGTAAATAAAAAAGAAACCTAATTCAAGGATTATACGTCATTCAGGACCTAATTCGGTGTTTTTTTCAAACCTTAATTATGTAAGAAATGTGGTATCAAGCAATAAATTCTGATTTAACCGTTTTTGAAAGACTTAAAAATTGTTAATTTTAGATGTAGTACATTCGCTCTGACATTTAGGCTTCTTTGCTTCGTGAAACATACTGATAAAATATTAATTTAAAGCAACGATTAAATCTTTCAAAACTAATTTCATAAGAATTTTTTTAAGATATATTGTTTTCTATGTGAATTGGACTATTGTAGTATACATCATCATTTAAGGCTCTTCTCAAATTCAAACTCACTATTTTCTGATACACTCACGATACGATTTTCATTTGTAAAATTGAATTAGTAATTTTTGTCATTCAAAAAGCAAGGAATCAAACAGCGTTTTTCGTTTTCTTATAAAAGCAAAGATTCGCCCTGAAAATGCCGTAAAATTTGATGTTTTTAATAGATTTTAGAGATATGACAGCAGTGGCCTAGTGTGCATGTAATTACTAGACATCGATCAAATATAACTGAAGTCATGTTGTATGAAAATATTATTGAGAAATGGAAAACGTTCTTCGATTAATCATCGGAATGAGAATGCCTGAAATTTCCACGGGAATACGTATGAAAATGAGTTCATGAGTTTGCCAAAAAGTTTAGTATTAGTGAGTGGTGAAAAATTCAAATTTGCGAACCGCTGTAGTAGTTTTGAATTTCTTAATTTTATTTCTTAATTTCTTAATCTGCTCAATTTCTTAAATTTGAGCTATTCACGGTTATGGAAATGCAAAACATACGATCTTCCGTGTATACCTGTCTATACTGTACGAAAGAGATAATTGATCCTGAGCTTTGTAATAATGGAAATAATCTGGAAATCTCTTGAGTTGACCACTTTTTAAAAACATGTCCTTTACACACTTATTCAATTTCTGTTGCATTTAAGCTAATTCACATGCTCTTTTCGGCGCGCTTTTATATATATTTTCTTTCAATTGGAAAAAAAAATTAAAAATTTAGAATACCATTTATTGGCGAATATATAACATCTCTATTAATTACAGTATTAATACCAATATCAATAACAAGGTTCTTCAGCAGCGAATTTATAATTCAAAACACATAAGTCTGACTCATTTTCTATGAGTTTTGAGGAGTTTGATTGATTCTTTGAAAAGCCATTGTGAGTTGAGTCGGATTAAAAAAAATTCGTGATTTTGAGGCAGAATTACAATTTATTCAATATTTTGGCCAATTTCCTGGAATTTTTCCTCCCCTATAAAAGCACGTTTTTACCTTTAAATGTCAGTTTTCACAAACTAGCCGAACTCTAGTGTAGAATTCTGAGAAGACATGTGTGGTAAACGTGTGTGCAGTAAAGTAATTTCATTAGGCTACGATAGGATTTAAACTAACTAAATAAATAATATATGTACTTCTTTACTGTTCATATTTTGTCACATTTTGTAGAGAAAATTTGTCTAACATTAAACTTCAATCAAGTTTACAAATTTAAGATTAATTGACACCAATTAATTACATTAATTACAATATTTAAATTACACACGAGTATTTTAAATTTTGTTTCAATAATAAATTAATTAAAGAGGCTTTGACGTCACTATAGCAATTGCATAAAATTATGCAAAATATTTTTTCCGTTTCTCTCGTGATTTTCTTGTTTATATATCTTTTCTTTTCTCTTTTTTTTAAGGAATCCGTAATGAGTTTCACTCTTTTTTAAAAATGAGTATGAATTGAAAGGGATCATTCGTGTTATAAATTTCAAATTTGAAACATTCTAATTGAACATTTTGTCACATTTTGTAAATAAAATTTCTCTGACAATTTTACACTAAAATTCGCTCAAGTACGCTAAAAATTTAAGATCAATTGACAGAAATAAATTACATTAATTACAATATTTCAATTACACAGGTGTATGTTTAGTATTGTTCCAATACTAAATTAATTAAAGAGGATTGAAGGATTTAAAAATTGTAAATCTTATAAGCTTACCTTACATACCCTGACAGCAATATTGTAAGTTTATAAAATTAAGCAAAGTTATTTTTCCTTATTTTTTTTTCATATATCTTTTCTTGTTTTTCTTAAGAGAATCCTTAGCGAGTTTCGCTCTTTTTGAAAAATTGCGTTTGAATTGAGTGGATTCATTTTATAAATTTTGAATTTAAGCGTGAACTTAATTCATTTTTCGGAAATTTAATTTCAGTTTCATTTAAATTATTTTTAAATAAGTTGGCGCAATACATATTAAGTCAATGAAAATAAAATTTTAAATATACCACTAAATCGAAACTATATTCGGAAGTTTTAATATTCCTAGCTCAGACAAAGAGAGTTTTGTAACTACTATGAGACCAGGAGCAGGACAGATAGGATATAGAAGAGGCAAATTAAAATTGAGAGATAAATGAAAACAATCAGTAAGAGATGAAATGAAAACATCAAAAAACGACAAATATGTGATATATAGAATTTGCGACTACATTTGTCTATTATTTAAGAATATATATATATATTTTGTAATTTTGTTTTTTGTCAATAAATTAAATATTCGGTTTAATCTGACATACAATATCACTTGACTTATCAGTTTTTTCAAAATATATTTCACAATTACTGACCAATAAACTTTTCTTTTTTATGGCGGAGCATTCTCATAATGGCCCTATTACACGAGGCGTTAAAGTCATTCGACATGCGACAATGTTATGCGACAATTTCATGCGACAATGTTAACCTATGGCTTCAAAAGAAGTTGCTGGAAGCAAGCAATTTTATATTTTTGGAGCAATTTTGTCTACGCACTTAATTAGTGTAATAACCAGAATGAAAAAAATATTGCTATAAATATTGAAATCTTTAGTGATTTCTTTGGCTACTATAATCAGCCAGATACGGATAATTAAAAAAGTTAATTTTAAAAAAAATTTATAATTTTACTTGTACACATATTTGATATTTTTCACATAAAAGTACTTTTGGGTGTTGTTATTAAGCAATCCATAAATATAATTTAAATTAAAAAATGTGTAGTGTTTTCAATTAAAAATTATTTTCACCTATGTTTTGTACACCGCGCAGTTTTTGTTGTATCTTGGGGAACCCGGGTTAGAACACTTAGTTATAATTAATAATCAGAATTTAACTATGTAGTGGTGTTTAAAGCATTTACAACTGCGTAGTAAATTATCTGTATTCTAGAAATAAATGTATTTATAGTAAATACTTAAACATTATTCTTTAAGTAAAAAATTATACTCATTAAAAAAAAAATGTAAAAACACTTTTTACATACCCTGATAACGCAGAAATATACAATTGCTCTTTACGATACTTTGTAACATCTTTCAAGTAATCCGCATCGATCTTATTGGAAGAAGAAGTATCATCAATCTAAAAGAAGAACAAAATTTGCTTAGGTGCATAAAGATGGTTTAGGATAATAAGTCATTTTAATATTACTAAATTTATGGGGGTAATTATATTATTTTGAAATTGGACACTAGTTGTTAATAACATGAAATCTGGTACACGTCTATATGCAAAAATCGTTACATTTTACTAGAATGACGAAAAAAAAAACGAAAAACAAATTGCTGCTCACCATAAAAAAAAAAAAAAAAAAAAAAAAAAAAAAAAAAAAAAAGTATCTACTTTCAATTTTTGTAACAAAAATGTTGAAATAATGCTATATTTGCATTTTAATGTTGTTGTGTTTAATTTTTGCATTATATTTTCCTTTGACACTCACATATGTGATTTAATTTTAATTATTATATACTATATATGTATAAACTAAATCTGACCAAATCTGAAATTCAAGGAGTGAATTCGCTGGGAGAGGGTGTCGATGATGAATAAGAGTTTTAATAAGTTCGCGTCGAAATGAGAAGAAAAATGTTGCTGAATCTACAGTAGTAAATAGAAACAAAGTTTTGAGCTTCAGAACATTTACTAAAACTGCAGACAGGTTTCGATACCATTAAGTTTATCATCGTCTTCTCTTTTAACTTTTTTTACAATTTAAACTATTAATAATAAATGTTTTTTTTTTTTTTTTCACTTACATTTGTATTTTGACAGCTTTGCAGACTTTGCTTCAAAATAATAAAAAGTAATCTATGAGAATTTCAATCCCATAATTATAAAAAGACAATAATAATGGTAAAAGCTTAGATGCCTATTTGACATTACGTAAAATGTTTGAACAAATTATTTAACGCCTTTTTTTTCAGTTCTCATTTTTAGATTCGTATAAAATAAAAGATTGAAAAAAAAAGAAAATAACTGATATCTAAAATTATTATTATTTATTTAAATATTATTATTAAAATTATTATTATTATTATTATTATTACAAACATTATTTGAGTGGTTCATGTGCATTTTGTTATACATTTGCCATACATTTGTCATATTTGTTATATTGCTATATAAACGAAGCATTTGTTAGATATTCTATATAATATATATCTCTATATATGCGATGTATTTCAGATTTTATATTTCTATGTATGGGGTATATTTTCTATAAATTCCATTAACTGAAATAGAGGATGCATCTGAAAGGATGACCCGTTCGAAATTAATAACATCGTTGTAGACAATGTTTGAAGGAAACGCTTTAAATAAAATATAGAAGGCAGCTCATAGTATTGTTTGCGTTTTTCATAACTGTTCTCAGTGACTACATTTAGTTACACGTAAAATATGCAGGTGATCGTCCATTACACGACAGATACTGTGAACGCGTATTGTACGACTACTTGTGACTGCTTGGTATGTCTTCTTTACCAATAACCGTGAACGTATTGAAGGTGCTATTGCACCTTCAATACGTTCAGCACATTATGCACCTTGGCATCAATGTTTTACGAACATTCTTAACAATATATGGCGCGTAATAGACTGATTGATTGATTGGTTGATTGATTTAATGGATGTTTTGTGTGTGACTAAAACGAGTCACTCAGAACAGTTATAAAATACGCAAACAGTACATTCTGTATTGTAATTAAAGCGTTTCTAACATCATTGTTTACAACGGAGTCAATGTCATTCGTAATTGGGCCATTCGTTCTGATAAACTATGTATAATATGTGATTTAGAATGTTGTTTACACTGTTCGGGATACTTTTAGCTCTATCTCTGGTGTTCTTCGGAGCACCTACAAGTGTATTATTTATGCCTGAGTTACAGGTTAAAATGAAACGATATTCTCTGGTACTTTAATTTTAAAATAGGTTTTCTGTTTTTCGGTACATGATGAGACAACATACAGTTAAAATTTTGTTTGAGACAGATATAATGCTAAGAAACCTATAAAGTACGATTGATTTTAATTTACCTTAAAACAGTTGTCATCATATCCTTGTCTAAAATCATTGCCCTCCACTTCTACTGTCCAGTCTAGGACTTTGCTTTCAAAATCACAATTTGTATTTTCTTTAAAATCATATTTTTCATCAGTATTAACACTGTCCTGTCTATTAACTGAACATACTGGTTCATCTTCCACTTCAATTGTCCAGTCTAGGACTTTGCTTTTAAAATCATCATTTGTATTTTCTTTAAAATCATATTTTTCATCAGTATTAACATAATGTTCACCTTCCACTTCCACTGTCCAATCTAGGGCCTTGCTTTCAAAATCACATTTTGTATTTTCTTTAAAATCATATTTTTCATCAGTATTAACACTGTCCTGTCTATTAACTGAACATACTGGTTCATCTTCCACTTCAATTGTCCAGTCTAGGACTTTGCTTTCAAAATCATCATTTATATTTTCTTTAAAATCATATTTTTCATGTTTATCTTCCACTTGAACTGTCCAGTCTAGGACATTGTTTTTAAAATCACAATTTGTATTTTCTTTAAAATCATATTTTTCATCAGTATTAACATAATGTTCACCTTCCACTTCCACTGTCCAATCTAGGACCTTGCTTTCAAAATCACATTTTGTATTTTCTTTAAAATCATATTTTTCATCAGTATTAACACTGTACTGTCTATTAACTGAACATACTGGTTCATCTTCCACTTCAATTGTCCAGTCTAGGACTTTGCTTTCAAAATCATCATTTGTATTTTCTTTAAAATCATATTTTTCATGTTTATCTTCCACTTGAACTGTCCAGTCTAGGATATTGTTTTCAAAATCACAATTTGTATTTTCTTTAAAATCATATTTTTCATCAGTATTAACATAATGTTCACCTTCCACTTCCACTGTCCAATCTAGGACCTTGCTTTCAAAATCACATTTTGTATTTTCTTTAAAATCATATTTTTCATCAGTATTAACACTGTCCTGTCTATTAACTGAACATACTGGTTCATCTTCCACTTCAATTGTCCAGTCTAGGACTTTGCTTTCAAAATCATCATTTATATTTTCTTTAAAATCATATTTTTCATGTTTATCTTCCACTTGAACTGTCCAGTCTAGGACATTGTTTTTAAAATCACAATTTGTATTTTCTTTAAAATCATATTTTTCATCAGTATTAACATAATGTTCACCTTCCACTTCCACTGTCCAATCTAGGACCTTGCTTTCAAAATCACATTTTGTATTTTCTTTAAAATCATATTTTTCATCAGTATTAACACTGTCCTGTCTATTAACTGAACATACTGGTTCATCTTCCACTTCAATTGTCCAGTCTAGGACTTTGCTTTCAAAATCATCATTTGTATTTTCTTTAAAATCATATTTTTCATGTTTATCTTCCACTTGAACTGTCCAGTCTAGGATATTGTTTTCAAAATCACAATTTGTATTTTCTTTAAAATCATATTTTTCATCAGTATTAACATAATGTTCACCTTCCACTTCCACTGTCCAATCTAGGACCTTGCTTTCAAAATCACATTTTGTATTTTCTTTAAAATCATATTTTTCATCAGTATTAACACTGTCCTGTCTATTAACTGAACATACTGGTTCATCTTCCACTTCAATTGTCCAGTCTAGGACTTTGCTTTCAAAATCATCATTTATATTTTCTTTAAAATCATATTTTTCATGTTTATCTTCCACTTGAACTGTCCAGTCTAGGACATTGTTTTTAAAATCACAATTTGTATTTTCTTTAAAATCATATTTTTCATCAGTATTAACATAATGTTCACCTTCCACTTCCACTGTCCAATCTAGGACCTTGCTTTCAAAATCACATTTTGTATTTTCTTTAAAATCATATTTTTCATCAGTATTAACACTGTCCTGTCTATTAACTGAACATACTGGTTCATCTTCCACTTCAATTGTCCAGTCTAGGACTTTGCTTTTAAAATCATCATTTGTATTTTCTTTAAAATCATATTTTTCATCAGTATTAACATAATGTTCACCTTCCACTTCCACTGTCCAATCTAGGACCTTGCTTTCAAAATCACATTTTGTATTTTCTTTAAAATCATATTTTTCATCAGTATTAACACTGTCCTGTCTATTAACTGAACATACTGGTTCATCTTCCACTTCAATTGTCCAGTCTAGGACTTTGCTTTCAAAATCATCATTTGTATTTTCTTTAAAATCATATTTTTCATGTTTATCTTCCACTTGAACTGTCCAGTCTAGGATATTGTTTTCAAAATCACAATTTGTATTTTCTTTAAAATCATATTTTTCATCAGTATTAACATAATGTTCACCTTCCACTTCCACTGTCCAATCTAGGACCTTGCTTTCAAAATCACATTTTGTATTTTCTTTAAAATCATATTTTTCATCAGTATTAACACTGTCCTGTCTATTAACTGAACATACTGGTTCATCTTCCACTTCAATTGTCCAGTCTAGGACTTTGCTTTTAAAATCATCATTTGTATTTTCTTTAAAATCATATTTTTCATGTTTATCTTCCACTTGAACTGTCCAGTCTAGGACATTGTTTTCAAAATCACAATTTGTATTTTCTTTAAAATCATATTTTTCATCAGTATTAACATAATGTTCACCTTCCACTTCCACTGTCCAATCTAGGACCTTGCTTTCAAAATCACATTTTGTATTTTCTTTAAAATCATATTTTTCATCAGTATTAACACTGTACTGTCTATTAACTGAACATACTGGTTCATCTTCCACTTCAATTGTCGAGTCTAGGACTTTGCTTTCAAAATCATCATTTGTATTTTCTTTAAAATCATATTTTTCATGTTTATCTTCCACTTGAACTGTCCAGTCTAGGATATTGTTTTCAAAATCACAATTTGTATTTTCTTTAAAATCATATTTTTCATCAGTATTAACATAATGTTCACCTTCCACTTCCACTGTCCAATCTAGGACCTTGCTTTCAAAATCACATTTTGTATTTTCTTTAAAATCATATTTTTCATCAGTATTAACACTGTCCTGTCTATTAACTGAACATACTGGTTCATCTTCCACTTCAATTGTCCAGTCTAGGACTTTGCTTTTAAAATCATCATTTGTATTTTCTTTAAAATCATATTTTTCATGTTTATCTTCCACTTGAACTGTCCAGTCTAGGACATTGTTTTCAAAATCACAATTTGTATTTTCTTTAAAATCATATTTTTCATCAGTATTAACATAATGTTCACCTTCCACTTCCACTGTCCAATCTAGGACCTTGCTTTCAAAATCACATTTTGTATTTTCTTTAAAATCATATTTTTCATCAGTATTAACACTGTCCTGTCTATTAACTGAACATACTGGTTCATCTTCCACTTCAATTGTCCAGTCTAGGACTTTGCTTTCAAAATCATCATTTGTATTTTCTTTAAAATCATATTTTTCATCAGTATTAACACTGTCCTGTGTGTTAACTGAACTTACTGGTTCATCTTCCACTTCAACTGTCCAGTCTAGGACTTCGCTTTCAAAATCATAATTTGTATTTTCTTTAAAATCATATTTTTCATCAGTATTAACATAATGTTCATCTTCACCTTCAACTGTCCAATCCTGGACTTTACTTTGAGAATCATAATAAACGTTCTCTTTATAATCACCTTTTTCATCAGGAACATGAGATTTTTCCTCTTCAAATTTAAGTGTCCTATCTACGGCGTTACTTCCAAAATCATTATTAGGAACATTCAAGGTCGTGTCATTTTCAATAATATTAGGTTCTTCCTCGGTTATTGGCAATAAATCAACAATGGGAACGATGTCTTTGAGATGTAATTTACTGAAAAGTAGAACAAAAGCTTTCATTAATTTAACAGTTGTTAATTACTATTTTTGTTTAATAATTATTGCAAACTCGTTAACTTTCCTTTTTTTAAGGGGTAACCCCCTTCTCAAATAAACATATTTAAAATGGAAATTTTATTCAGTAAATGAAATCAGTAAAATTCAAATTATTACCACATAGATCCAAGGCATATTTAATTACATAAATTTCCTTTTATATAAGTTTTTTTTTTTCATTTAAATACCTGAAGTTTGGAAAGTATGTTATGGGTTACATCCTATATCAGCTGTAATAAAATAAATTAACTACCTAAATATTTATTATTCTTAAAATTTATAATTTTCTCCTTATTAATAACAACAACATATTTACATATTTTAAAGCAAATTATAAGATTATTGTTATGATGGGTTATCCAGTATTTACAGAAATACAAACATAAACACACACAATATTTCTTTTAAGCATTTGCTTTCTGTCAGGTGCTAATTAAAGTGTTTTATTTGCAATACATTTTAATAATCTATATACCATTTTATAGCAGTGATTTTATTTATAAATAATAAAAGCCATTTTTTAGCACGTTGAAAAGTTTTTAACAATTAGCATGATATAATAAAGCACTTATATGCCTAAAAAACTAGAAAAATATGAAGAATATTATTTTTTTCTCTTGAAAAACATGATTTAAATGATATGGCATGATTTCAAACGTGAAGCGTGAAAGCTTAATTTAGGGGATCCACAACGGTGGTTCCCAAACTTTTTATAGCCGTACTCAGGGCTTTACAAATTTGATAAAATCTGGTAGCCAGAAAAAAATTCTAGTAAACAGTAAAAAATATTTATCACCCCCTCCTTCCTCTCATTAATTTTCTAAAAGCACAAAAGTTTTTATGAATTAATTGAGGAAAAATGATAACAGGCATTGTTTAGAATTATTAGTTACATAGTTTAGAAAGATAATATAAACTAAGTTTTCTAATGAAACATCAAAATCATATATCTTTCAAAAAAAAAAAAAAATACTGTAAACAGTGAATTAACCGGCATGTTCGGAAAATGCTGATTGCCGAATGCTGCAAATGTCCAGATAGTTGAATGCTACAAAATCTATATCTGCTGAGTAGCGCATCGACGAAATAGTGAAGCAGGAAAACAAGTTTTTCCGTCGATGGCTCAAATAATTCTGATTTGATTACTTTAAAATTTACATTTGATGAATTTATTTTTGGCAAATTAAAAACAAAAGTTAAACATGTTTTTTTGTGTGAATATTGTTTTAAAGTTTATTTTTTAATATTCGGAAAGGGGGGAGGGCGGCATTTGTGCTTATTTCAAGAAAGCTTAGGTCAATTTTATTGTACCAAAAAGAAGCAACAACAAAACCCCCATTAGATTAAATAACTTGGTCGCCAGATAAAAAAAATGTGGTCACCAGTTGCGACCTGGCGACCGTATTTGTCAAGCCCTGGCCGTACTCCACCTAAGTAAGTCTAAAATCATGATCTAAAACAACATCATGATTCACAACATAGATTTAAAACAGCATTATCATGCATAAGTACTTGCCAAATATATGTTTTTGCCATAATTGTATAAACACAATGAAGCCATCTTCGCCTTTACACCAAAAATATTTTTATTGTTTCTTGCATAATTTACCTCAGCGTTTAAAAATATATGTATGGTTTGGCTTTTTATCATAAAAAAAGTTCCTAAAAAGACGCTCGCAATAGGCATTAATTTCAATAGCATTGATATAGTTTATATTAGATGTTATTATTTCGTTAAAATTAAGTGGAATATGTTTGAATAATAAAATATCTCTATGAATAAATAACAGAATGATTAGAAGACTTTCTGGATTACAATTTTAAGGTAGCCATTTTTATTTCTTTCACTTTCTTCTCTGTTAGAGAACGTTCCTTTCATCATTATCGCCAGCTGATCGCCATATATATTTTGTTTCTGTTTATTTATTTATTTTATTTATTTATTTATTTTTTTAATATACCGGATGTCCTCAAAACAAACTTACTTTAAAAGTTAGTATACGAGACAACAGATAAGTTAAATGCAATTTACTGCTGAGGTAATGTAAGGTAGTTTCGTTGAAAAGATAACCATGAAGAATTTTTAGATAGTATAAGAATTTTTTCTCTTTTTAAGCCATGTAGGTTGGACTTGAATAAAGCACGGGATAACAGGGACATAGCCCTGCCTAAACTGTTAAAAAATGGCAGCAAACTGTCCAGTCATTGGACCGTTTTTACAGAAAACGGTTTCATAACCTTAAATTAACTCTGTTCTGACCGCATTATTGCTCATATTATGGTCAGATAAGAATTAAATTAGGGTAATGTAACCATTTTCTATAAAAACGGTCAAATGACTGGACAGTTTGCTTCAAATTTTTAACTGTGCATCATGTTTTCATCTTAACGCAGTGTATTTTGTATTCATTACCGATTTTATCATTGTTTACCATGTATGTTTTTGTATGAGTATTACAATCAGTATCAGTATTATAAAATCCCCAAACAGTGATTGCAAATATATGTAACTTATAAAAAATATTTTGTAAATCAAACCTAGGTAAGCATGAAATAGTCTGTTAGTTGAATATCCCGATTCACCCTTGCTATCTAGCTTAGAAATGATAAACTTAGCAAGAAATAATAATTCATAAAATCTAACAATGAAATAAGCTTTACATTAGTTTAAAATAGACTTAGTATGGTGATTTACTTTTTAGTATTAAAAGTATTTATAGTATAATTTAGTATTAAATATGTTTCGTCTAATTCTCTTGTGTAAATGTACACTTTGAAATAATCAGGTTTTCGTTTAACATGTTTACTTTGTATTATTAAATATATTACGAAATAAACATGATTAAACAGCATAACACAATCAGTTGGATTAATTTGTAGAGAATTGAAATTTGAAAATAAGCATTGAAATCAATAACTTATTAATATACCATTATTTGTTAAAGTTAAACATGTAACTTTAATTGCATAGAATATCTTTTATATTATTTGACTATTGGCAAACTATAGATACGCGATATGGTTATTATGATTTATATTAAAACGGTCCACTGAAAAATTGAAAAGCTGTAAGTTTAACTAAATTCATGTAACTAATTCAAAATAACAGACAACATAAATTACTGATTATATCATTCAGGGTACTCACTTCTCTGATTGAGATACGTCGTCGTAGCTGAAACTTAAATCAGTCATAATTAAAATATAAAAAACAATAGCTTAATTTGAAAGTTGTTATAGACAAAACGAATATAAGTCTGAAGATAAAATGTAGAAGATTTATGCACTTTTTAAAATAAGATCGCCAAAACACAACGAATTAGCATCAATTGAGTTTTGAATTAACAATTAAATAAAGTGAAATTTCTCTTCTTCATTAACTGCAACAATGTGTCAATAACCACAAAGGTTCATTGTTATAAATAATAATCGAAAGTCTTCGAACAAATTATTTAACAATACAGAATCAGATGTGAATATTAAAAAATTTAATTGTTAAAATTCAACAATGTTTAAGCGACTTTCCTAAATAGTCACTTATGATTGTTGCAGAATGGAATAATTGAATAAAGTGATATACAGGGACAGGGAGGTTAAAAAAATATAAAAATTTTCAAAGCTGGCGCTATATGCCATATCAATATATATTTTTTTAAATCAAGGAACGATTGGGGAAACTAAAGTATTAATTACGCTTTTCTATTGTGAGATTTTTCTTTTTTATTGCACCACAGTAAATTAATTTTTTTCAAAAAAAAAAAAAAAAGACATTTGTGGGTATTTATCTACCGCCGACCTTTTTCTATGGGGAAAAAAAAAAAAAAAGACTTCGCGAAACAAAAATGATTTAGCGCCTATAATAGAAAAGCGTTACGTCATATTTGATTTAAAATGCGTTTTCTAGCACGCGATGTTAAGTATTCCATTTTTATTAAGGTTTCGTTCATCTCACGAAACCCTATTGCTCCCGTTGCGTTGTCTGTCTGTCTCAGAGCCATTCTCGAAAACTATATAACTTACAGAGTTGAAACTTCGTGTACATAGATGAATACCAGCTGTGAAGAGCTGAAAATATTAAAATTGGAAAAATTCGTATTATTTTAATAAATAGAGATAAAAAACCAAAATTCTAACAGCATTTTCCTATTAAATTCAAACATTTTTCGTTATAGCAGATGCCAAAGATTTAAAATCCACAATGGAATTCTTTCTACAATAATTAATTTTCTATCAGACGATTTCCACGTGAAAAATAAAAATGAAATAAAATGTTTCACCCATTGAAAAAAAGATAAATATGAAATAAAATTGATTGGCGTCATAGTCGTAATAAAACGGAACATGTCTAAGATTTCTCAATAATACAAGGAGTATGAGTATGTGTAAGTACACAAAGCAGATTAATATCACGTCATTAGAGAATTAAAAAGAAAATCTGACGTCTTATGGGAAGTTTAACTAATTTTTCAAATGTTTGAGAATAATACAAAGCGAGTATCAATATAAATAATAGAGAATAGTAAATATATGAGTTTGAGAAACATATTGAATAGTGATAAAAATCCGATTATGGAAATATTCGCATATTTTAACATTTTGAAACTGTACAATTTGTTTAATTTTGAAATTATTTTTTTAAACATCGCATTTAGTCCACATGACAGATATTATTATGACAGATTATAGTAGCGGGCTGGTTTAGATATTCGAAAAAACGAGAAAAATAGACCGGTAAATTTTTACTTTATAAAACACATGACTTTATTTTATTTTATTTTATTTTATTTTTTTTGCTAAATGAAATTTGTTTGCATTTATTAAAGAAATGATAAAGTGTTTTGAAAGAAATATTAAACGAAACCCTTTGAGCGATCTTCGATCACACTTACCCGCTTGTTTATTTTGTAAATAAGCCAGTTGAATTTTTTTAATGATGGATATAAGTTAACTGTTATTTCGACATTTTCTTTCTCATTTTGAAAACAAAAATGATTAAGATGTGGCATCTTCCATCTACAGAACTTGATGCGATAAACTATTTTCAAAATACTGTGATTCTACCATTAAAACAGGAGTGCATTAACGGGCATAATATAAGGCTTTAAATGTTTAAATGTTTTTTTTTTTTTTTTTTTTTTTTTTTTTTTTTTTTTTTTTAACTTTAAACGAAATAACAATAGCTATATAATTTAAAAAACTGTCATAAGAGAATATTTAATAATAAAAGAAACCGTTGCTCGATGGCTTCACAGTTACATATGTGACTGCACTAACGTTTTATTATAGTTGGTCAGATGAATTAACACCAATCAACAATTAAATGAGAAAAACAAACAAACACAAAAAGAACAGTTGAGTTTAAGTAAACAGTACAGTGACTGACTGGAATAGTTATCTCTCAGAGAAGTTGTGCGTCTAATCTTCTTGAAATATATGTCGATACAATCGAAAAGCCTAAAAAGATTGCAGAAATTGAAGACTTTTTATTTTACAAAACGAAAAAAATCAAACCGGTCGAATTCTTTCTCAACAATGGTTGTTTTGGGGATTATGTAGAGAAATTGATGAATATGTTATGGTAAGAGTCCTAATTCTTTCTTATATTCGGCGGAGTACCTTCCCTGCAACCTTTCATATTCGGGATACATTGACAAGACATTCAGACACGAATATTGGCCGAAAATCGTGAACATGTAAAGAATGTAACGTCACGCTTATGCATTGTTGGCGGTAAATCCCAGTTTTTGGCGACATTTAGTTTTTAAAGAAAGCGGTCCACGGGGAATTATACAAGTACTCATGTGTGTCATCAAATGATTAAACAATTAACAAAAAGAAAATTCCACAAATATAATAAAATAAACTCTATTTAAGACGCATTATAATAAGGAGTTATTAAAGATTGAGTTATGCGAATCTATTACCGAGTAAATTGCAGTGACTATAATATGTGACTAAATATAACTTGGATTTTCCTCTTCGAAATTTTCTCCATAGAGAAACGCACATCGCCAAAAGGAAAAAGAAGAGTAATAAATTTGGTACAAACTCAAGTATAGATTTTGGTACAAACTCAGGTACACATTTTAGTATTTGTCCTACAAACTTTAAATGGTAGTAGAGCACACTGAGACAAACAAGTTTTGTATAAGAAACTAGGGGTCGTTATCGATTTAATCAGTCAAAACTAGAGGGTGACTCAATCAATACAGGATGTCTTGTTAATAACTTTAACAATAATAAAGATATTTTGGTGAAAGTTTCAATGCTGTATGGGGAACCATAACTAACGAATATAAATTTTCGATTTTGTACCGTAGTATAACAATCCCAAAATATTTATCGTAGGTAAAATTTCTAAATCCATCCTAACGAAAACTTTGTATATTGTGTTTGAAATAAATGCATTTAATGTTTAAACTGAAAAAAAAAGCGTTAAAATATTTTAAATATTGAAAGCATCTATTACAGGTTCAGTACTTCAATTTCGTGTTCGGTTGCTCTCATAATTTGAGAATCCCGTTTACAACCTTAACCCTTTTAGTGCTGGAGTCGACAGAAGTCGACACAAGGGTCCGAGTGTGGGAGTCGACTAATGTCGACATCTAGGAGTTGGGTGTAATATAGGCTTAGCAAAATATTCCGCACAGGGCATTAACCACCCCAAAAAAAAAAAAAATCCGCACTAAAAGGGTTAAAAGATCTGCAGTTTCAATGTCTCAACGTTACATGATATTTATCAAATAACAATAGAACGATGCATAAATGGTCATTGTTGTTTGATAATCTAAAACATCATATGACAAATTGTAATCAAGAATAATAGCGAAATATTACTTCATTTTTCTGGGATTTGTGGCGCACAAAGTCTCTAGGGTTTGGAAATTTTTCAACCCAGCACTGACAGTTTCACGCTACGGCGTCCGGACCGAGACTTTTTAAAAATCCCCTGCGAATAATATCTTCTAAAAAACTGTTAATTTTAACTAAGCATAATACACTTCTATAAAGCGGAGCCTGTCTATAACGGACTACTGATTTAAACGAAAAAAATCATAGAAAAAAGAATGCAATACAAATACCTTTTATCAGAACGAATATTTCGAGAGTCTGAAAAAAATAGTTCCGGATAATCGAGGTTACTGAAAATCAATAAACTTCTTCCCATTATTACATACTAAGTACATACCAAATTTCAAGACTCTATCTCAATTTTTTCGGGAGATAGAGCGTTTACAGACTCACACACAGACAGACGGACGGATTTTTTTTTTTTAATATGTTTTTCGGAATCTTCAATGTGAAACGTGTAAATCCGTCAAAAAAAATTTCCGATTTTCAAAACGATTACAAGATTTACCCTGTACTACGTATGATGTATAAGTAAAAATACAAATGTTTCTTAATCTACGACATTATAATATAACGACGAACGGAACTATATAATGGCCTCTTACGAGTTACGTACGATTCCTAAAAGCGTTATCAATCTTAAGAAATTTCAGAAACAAAATAGGTTTTCGAAATTTAAAGAGGCATTAATAAAAACCTGTTTCTTTCGCTGAACTCGGAAACGTTCCCGAGTAGTTTTTTTTTTAGGATTACAAATATCTCGGCAACTCATTATCCGATCGACTTCATGCTTTATGCAAAATTTATGTTTTTTTATTGTCTTGTATATTCACTCCTCAAAATAAACAATTTCGAAAATTTTTATATACCTTTTATCAGAACGAATATTTCGGGAGTCCGAAAAAAATAGTTCCGGATAATGGAGGTTACTGAAATTGAATAAGCTTCTTCCTGTTATTACATACTAAGTATATACCAAATTTCAAGTCTCTATCTCAACTTTTTCGGGAGATAGAGCGTTTACAGACACACAGACATTCAGACACACAGACGGACGGCATTTTTTTTTTCTAAAAATATGTTTTTCGGAATCTCCAGTGTCTGAAACGTGTAAATCGTCAAATTTTTTTTTCGATTTTCAAAACGATTTCAAGACATACCCTATACTACGCATGACGGGTAAGTAAAACTGTTAGTATTTCGTTGTACATTATGCTTAATTTCAATGTAAAAACAGTACTTCTATTAATGAATAAAAAGTATTGAAAAATTATTCTCCTGAAACTTTCCAAAGACAAAAAACAAATATTTATTCCCACAACGCGTCCTGACGTCGACCGACGAACAGCGCGTTCTGGGTGGGGGGGTTCTGGAAACGTTCTTAAGTAGTTTATGATATTGTCGCTTGGTGGCAGTACTTTACCAAAGAGAAATATTAGTATTCCATATTAACCGGCTATTCCATAATACCCGAAGTTACTCTATAAATTTTTACTAAATTCCACATAAAAAGGGAAAAGTTCAATATTCTGTGCCGGTAGATTTTGCGAATTTTCTTTTGCCGATAAATGTTTAAATGTAGTTGTTGCGATCTTCAGCCTTCGGTATTGCTTTTTCTTTAAACGACATTTTTCTGTAGATGTAACATTACATAAATATAGTACTTTTATTTGCATTTTTATAGATATATATATATATATATTAATTTTGTACACATATTTTTAAAAATTACAATAGCAGTTGTAAGCGAGATTTTTAACTTTTCTTCCGTGCTTTCGGAAATAAAAAAACAAAACAAAAAAAGATTTATGAAAAGCGTATATTTTTTTTGCATTGTTATACGAACCATTTCTATATTTTAGGATTTTAAGAGCTATTTATATGAGATATATTTTCCTGAAATTTCCACAGGTTATTTTCCTTAAGTTATATTTGTTCGTTTATAAATTGCTTACAATTTCTGACAATAACAATTATTTATCACAAAAAGGACTCTTTAGGTTTGTTAAATTATTTATGTATTCTCATTACTTGTTAAAATATCGAAAACCGTGATAAAATTTTGTTTTAGCATCGTACTTATTTTTTGTTAAGACGGCGCAAAAACATGTTTTAAAATACGTATGTTTATACGTATTTAAAAAACCTGTTTTTCCTCCATCTTGAAAAATTTGGCAAGATGCTAAAGCTGCCTTTTGGCACCATTTTGTATTATTTTGCCAATCGCTCCAATCGGCACAGGATACGGAACTCATGTCTACAATTGTGTAATAGCTTTGTTATTTAGTTTAAAAATTCGGCAAAGAGACTCAAATTTTTGTACAACCTTGCGCCTTTCAATTCTAGTATGATTACGTGTTTTTTGCAAATGTCGGATCACTTCCTTCAGTAATCTATTTACGTTGCACTGCTATGAAAATAAAAAAAAATATGAACTAACACAATTACCAAACACAACTACATCGATTTGATTAATTTGCAAAAAATGCAACCTAAGGATAATCCATGAAATCAATGTCTTAGTAATGCACCAAATTTTGTTCCAGATTTAAATTTAGTAAAATCTAAACTTTCCAAGATATATCTTCCAATTTATAATATATTGTTAGATAACATTATAGACAGGAATCTATATTATGAATTATAGTGAAGAAAACCCACTGAAAATAGGAAAAACGCACTCTTAGAACGTAACTAGTAGTACAAAATTAATCAAAAACTATAAATATATTTGACATTGATCATGGAACTTACTTTTGCGAATGTGATGCGCCGTTGTTGTAGTCGAAATCATCCATATTTAAAAGTAAAAATTAAAAATATTAGATGAAAGGAAATAAGAAAAATCAAGACTCTTTATAACTAAAAACAAGAAGTAAAACTTCAATAAAACTTTTTTTTAAACACTTTAAAAATTATAATCGCCCAAAACCAACGAACTTTAAGCAGTTTAGTTTTGAATGACATTTAAGAGAAATTTCTCCTTAATCATTAATTACAACAATGTGTCAACAACTACAATGATCGTTGCTAACAACAATAATCAAAATGCATTGGACAAGAAGTATTTAACAATCGAGAGTCATATGTGATTGTTCTAAAATTTTCATTGTTAATGTAAAAGAAAAATATGTAAGTGACTTCATTTCAAATAATAGTTTCAACAATGAATTCTAACAATAATGTTTAAATAGTCATTTCAAAAAATTTAAAAGACACTGTTAATTATAGGATGTTTAAAAAAATATACGAATATAGCCAAATGGGGTGGTAATTTAGGGGTTAAAACGACTCCCAGAAAACTTTAAATGTGATATGATGAATACAAAATACACTGCGTTAAGATGAAAACATGATGCACAGTTAAAAATTTGAAGCAAACTGTCCAGTCATTTGACCGTTTTTACAGAAAACGGTTATATAACCGTAATTTAACTGTATTCTGACTATAATATGAGCAACAATATGGTCAGAATAGAGTTAAATTGCAGGCATGCAACCGTTTTCTATATAAACGTCGAATGACTGGACAGTTTGCTGCAAACTTTTAACAGTGTGTGTAATATCAAATGAAAAGAAAAACATATATATTTCACAACATTTTAGTATAGAACTGTTTCAAGCTTTTGTAATAGAAACCTCTTCTTCAGGACAAAATGCATAACATAAGGAATGAAAAACAATAGCACCACGTGTTTTACAGCTGTTATTGTTTGTTACTACCTTTCTATCATTGTGGTGTGAAGATTAAAAATGGGGCTTTTTTCTATGAAGCTTTGGATCATCTGAATGCGAAATTTATGTTGTCTGTTCGTACTTTTCAATACGTCAATTTTTATACGCCGTGTAAATACTAAAAAAATACTTTATAAACGTATAAAACAACGAAATTGTTAATTTATGAGTAATAATAATTCAATGTCTTATGTGAAGATCCTGTATGTGTTACTGAGAAATATGTGAAAATCATTAAGAATTGGCAGCGTACACTAAATCAAGCATTTTGGGCAAGGAATATGTGTTTGAAACTAATGTGTTACGGCGCTTTTTGATTACGAGGTAATAAAAAAAAACTAATTTTCAGCGTCGCAGTAAATTGTGTTTAATTCTTTTTAAATCGTTATATTTCCAAATAAATGTTTAAGTAGAAAATAAAAAACCCCACGAAAAATAGTAAAATAAACCTTAAGATAGATTATAAGAGTAAGGACCAATAAAGGATCAATAAGGATAAGAGTAAGATGCAGTTGCAGAATTTATTATAAGCATTAACGTGAAAAGGAAAATTTGAGATTTTACATTTCAAAATGTCCTCCATGAAGGTACTCTATAGGAAGGTACTCTAGAAAAGTTCTTTATGGGGATCTCAAAAATATATAAAATTCTGTCTTGCCGCAATCATTATATCGAATAATGTGCGCTTCGTGCAAATGAAAAAGAATAGATAAATAAATAATGGATGCAACGACGTCGCTGTACAGTAATATCATATTTACAAGAAATTCAGTAGTCCTGCGATGGTAAAATCATATTTCCCTTTCTTGTAGTTAAATGGAAAACACACATCTTAATTTTTACTCGAACCTTTTTTACCCTTCTCCTCTTTCTGTGTTCAAAAACGTCGAATGAGAGACTTCTTTTTGGCTTTGGTCATGGCATTAAAATATTTGTTACATTAATCAGGAACATTAGAAGCAGTTCATTTTTTTTTATACAAATTTAAAATCTTATTGAACGCAAGAGTATTAGGTAGCTTTCAATACAAAAAAGTATAAAGCTACCTATTGCAGCCGTTCGGAGGAAAGCAGTTCCGGAAAATTTCGATATATTTTCACCGATCATGACCCCCAGACCCCAAAATCACCCTCCGTTCAAATGTTGATTTATATATATATATATTTATATATATATATATATATATATATATATATATATATATATATATATATATATATATATATATATATATATCCATATATATATATATATATATATATATATATATATCTGACCTATGTCATACGATAACGCTCGTATTTATAAATCAATTTTGATGAAACTAATTGTGTGTATTAAGCTCACCAATGTCTCGACCGAGTTCGTTGGCCAGCTTGGTCCGCCATTTTGTTTCAAGATGGCAGCCATTTAAATATTTAAAACTAAAATAAATGTACAAAAAAGTTAAAAATTCAAATTTTTTTTTAAAATTAAGTGTTAGGCCTTGATATAAGAATTCCAGAGCATTTTTTGTTTTACCTCTATCTTAAAAAATGGCTGAGATAGAGCAGTTTGAAATTCTAGGGTGGCTGACATTTTGAAACAAGACAGCACATTACAAAATTTTTTTTTGTTGTAATAATTTTCTCAATCATACGCATAAAACTATATATTCATATCCGTTAGCACCAAATTCTCGCCAAACGTGGCGACATTTGGCGAAATATCGCCAAATTTGGCGACCAAAATAAGTCTTCATAAATGAAGCCAACTTGGCTATAGCTCAATAATTTGGCGAATTTCTTATTCAAATTCAGTATTAACGAATCTTTTGTAAACGTTTTCTTTGCATTTTAACTTGCTGTTTTCGTGTAACATTAGCTAAAATTTTAAAACGAAGATATGGGAAAGCTACTTTTTCCTCCCGGTACAGGCCGGAAGGACTTTTTTAATTTTAAAACTAAAATTTAATAGAATATAAAATAATTCGTTACCATTATTTAACAATTTAATATACTTGATTGAAATGGGGTTCAACTTAATGTAAGTAACAAATTAAAAAATATTCAAGTTGATATGATTATCTTGGATGATGGACTTTTAAAGGAATTAATTTTTTTTTATGATTTTCACATTTTGAATACTGTAATCAGTGGTCAGAGAAACTAATTTATTTTTGTAGTGCACTTACAAATACTTGTTATGAAAAGTAGCGACCACAAACTGCTTTTTAAAAGTATTCTCTACTCCGCTACTTTAACATTTTATGAACAGATTCAGTCTACAGTTGAAATAATTGATGACAAAGATTAAGTAATACAATGGCCCCTCCTTATATTGCGTTTGCCTAGATACAATAAAAAAATGTGATAAAACTGAGGGCATTAAAGAAAATAAGAATGATAACATACCAGAAAATATTTCGTGTTAGAAGACATAATGCTAGTTTAAATTCATATTATTCGTTATATGCCGACCAGGGCAATAGAATTATAATTTTCTTTGTCATAATATCGAAAAATAATAAATCTGCCAATAAAACAATTACGAAAGAATAAACACGGCTTTAAAATAGGAAGGTCTAATAATGAATAAGAAGACAAGTGTTTCCAGCAAGAAAATTATTTTCTTTAGATATGGATTTGGGCCTTGGATTTCACAGAAAGGATATATATCAATATATCCTTCAATGGAAATATATATATCAATGGAAAAATCATGATGTCATACGATGCGTTGCTAAACGTTTAAGCTGAGTTGCTGTTATTTGCCTATTGCTACGCATAACACATTAAACATAAAAGAACAAAATTACGATCACACCGCTAGAAAAATGGCACATTTTCCTTCCTGAAGTAGCGTTAAAAATAGCGTCAACGTTTGCTACAAACCACTGGTTTTTTGTATCGCGCTACTCGCTACATTACATTTTTCAACATGTCCATAACGGAAAGTGTAGCGTGCTACATTATACACTACTGGAATAAGTAGCGATTAGTCTAGCTTTACTAATTGTAGGGCGCTAGTTCCGAGCATTGACTGTAATATAGATTTGCAAAAAGTAAATCAATAAAAATTTAAAAAGAGATATTCAATAATTAATATATGTATTTCCAATATTCATTCTTCACATTACCGTCGAAAATTAACACCACACAGAACACACACACACACATTTCTTAATAAAAAAATAATCATGACGATTATAGCGCGATTCTTATCTATTTAAATTGTGGACTTGGTTTTGCTTACATATTCAAAAATTTGAATAATGCACTTTATTTGCATTTTATATTACCTGATTTTATTTGTACTTTAAGCATTCGATTTAATACGGACATAGCTATGAAATGAAATGTAGAATAAAATCATTTTGTCAAAATGTTGTAATGCTATTGAATGTTTAATGTTGGTTTAAATTTTGTACCTAGAGTGACCCCAAAAACTTAATTTATTCATATTATTTAATGGTAAGTATTTAAAAATATTTTGGCATTGGAATATGTCTTATATGATGATTTTGAGTCCAATTAATAGAGGTTGTTGTTCACTATTCAATCACTCTCCATGAATGTACATGTTACTAATGAAAGAAAATATATTATCAAAACCATTTTTTAGAGTTTATAATTTTATTTTACTATTTTCAAATGCCCTCGAAACTGTACAAATATATTTAATACCATAAAGAAAGAATGTGGTCGTCTTTTCTGCCGCTGTGCTAAATTTTTGACAATGTTTCACAAACATCTTAGACAATTTGCGACAATTAATGATGAAAGGTGGCAGCACCAAAAGAAAAGTTTAGTGTAAAAGTCTCTATTCATATTCAATAGATGGCAGCACTACAGATTTTTGATATATTGCCAGCTATGAAGACTCTTCAGGTAAATTATATCAAGAAGTCAGGTAAGTTTGTGTGAGTGTGAGATTATAGCATACACTCGAAGGTGTTTACAAATAATTCGCGATAAAACTTACCCGACTTAATGGTAGGCAATTATTTAAGAAGAATGCAATAATTTATTCTGATAATGTTTTTATCCTTTTCGTCTAATAAATTATTTTTCTTACACACTGATCATGAAAATTTTAGTAATTATTAAATTAATTACGTAGGAAATTATAAATGACGTATCTCTAATTCCGAAATTTTAATTTTCAGGCCTCCAAATTTTAAAATCGAAAAAAAGTCAAATAGAAGTGGGACATAAAAAATATTACTGTTGTATTAACTAGATCTAGCGTTAATTTTTACTTAATTTTTGTATTTTTTTTTAATCCGACAGATTTAATTTTAAGTTATAAATAACTCCCGAGCTTATTAGAAGATTAAATGGAGAAATCGATAAAATATTGGAAAATTTTAGGAAAATAAGAGATTAATTGCATTATTAGAAACATACAATTAAAAAAAAAATTACACACTGACTGTGTTCTTTTTTTTTTATCGAAATTGAATCTTGAGTGTGCTAATTTGTTCATTCTAAGATTAAATAAGAAGGGAAGGATTTTGTTAAGCATCAGACAGATTTGTCCATATTGCTGTAGGGTGGAGGGGCGCCTTCAGAGAGGACTTTAGAAGGGAAAGTGACCCGAATTGTTATTCTCGTAGGTGCATACTCTATAGTTTTATTTAAAGAACTATATTTTTATTTTAAATAGTTTTATTTAAAAAACAAATAGTATACAGTGTTTCTTGAAAGAATCCAGCAGATATACAAAGTATACCCTCCACTACACCACTGGAAAACATTTCACAGTCAAACTGCTAAGACGCGCCGATTCAGAACTACGAGCATCGGCCGAAACTTCTCATTTTATGGCCAGCGTGCTACTGGGCTTAGTAGCCCCCTGAGGTATTGTAGGGTTGGGTTGGGTTGATTGTTGACGGCCAATTATCTACATATGGGATATAGGCCCGGGGGGGAGTGCCCTTCGTGGGGGTCTTTCTAAGGGAACCTAACCCGTATTTACGCATGGATAAATCCACGGCTCGAAGAAAACCACGAAAACTCCGAACGATTAGGCCGACGGGCGCGATTGGGATCGAACCCAGCACCTCCCGTCTACCAGCTTCGAGAGCACAACCCCTGAGGTATTGTAATTCTCAAATGAAGGAACGCGTAACCAGTGCCGAAACTGGCCTTCTTTGCAACCGGGCAAACATGGATTTTGGTGCCCCACCCCCCTTCACGGCAAATAAATGTGCAAAGAGAATTTTACCAAATTTCTAATAGCCGACTCGACTTGTTTTAAATTTAAAATATGTAATCACAAAATACGTAATACTGAACTACGTAATCAGCTTTGTTAAATATTGATTCAATAAAACCTTCAAAACCGATTAGAAAGGAACAGTAAAAAAATCCACTTTATACAGGTTTTCGGCTTAGTAGGTATAATTGTTGGTATTCTTTCTGTTGAGAACATGTAATTTTAAAATTTAAAACTGGATTCCGTTATAGAGAGATTCCATTTTCACAGATTTTACGGTATGTGTATCATTAGAAATTAGGCGTTTAAAGTCCAGTGATATAAATCACATTGTCTTAAGAGTTTGCACTAATCACGCGAAAACATTCGGAAGCTAATGTGAAATCTGTGGGAGCTTTCTTAATACTTCTAATTTCTTTTTTCATGGGATACTTGCGGTCGATATCTAATGTTGTGCGTTTGTACTTTTTCGGGTTTTGTTACATTTTTTTTTTATTCATTCAGACACTTTTACTTTTGTGAAATTGGTTGGAAACGATTCTGAAATTGAAAGTGTCCTCATATATATATATAAAAAAAAACTGCAATCAAAATCGAAAAAGTAAAAAAGCACAACGTTAGATATCGAGATCAGGTATGATATGAAAAAATATATTATTTACAAATATTTAAATGAAAGCGACTAGAAGTTCGTGTGACTAGTGTAGGCTTTTAAGAGCATTTTAATATTTTTAAATATTTTTTTTTTATTGGGATAGCTGAGGTTGATATTACTAAAGTGAAAGTAACTTTATATATATAAAATTATATAAACCATCAATAAAAATCGAAAGAGTAAACATTAACCAGGTTAGAGATCAACCTCAGCTATCCTAAAAAAAAAAAAAAAAAAAAAAAAAAAAATTGAAATGGAAGCGAGAAATTTGAAATGAACGCTCCCATAGGTTTAACAGTTGCGAGTTTCTTCACGTGACTATAGTGTAGGTTCTTAAGAACTCAAAAAACAGGATTTTCTGCAAGCATAACAATGAATTTCAATACCGTAAATTATTATCTATAACCAGTTTCGTGAAACTATCACTTATACTCATTTTCCTATTCATAGATGGATACGTTTAGATAGTTTCCTGAACCTAATTTCAGAATTATAACACTGGCTTATATACTTAAAATAATTTTGGGAGATAAAGGCAGGGGCGGATTACTAGCCGTGGCGCCCTGTACGAGCTTCTTTTCTGCATGTCTGTCTTCGGCCAGGGCTAGTGGAGCTTAAGCCAAATGGTAGGCCACTCTGCCCGGCATGAACCTGCATGTCTGTCTATAAATGGTATATTCTTAACAAACAAACAAACAAAAAATATTTTATTATTTATTTTGCATACTTTTAGTGTCGTTGGCAGTTGCCTGACCTCGCGCCCTTTCAGTATGTAAAAAAGTAATTGTAGTAAAAGACATGCACAGCATTTTTCAGTTGTCTCCTGCTAGAATGGCAAAAGGATAAAAATAATAGTAATTTGGGAGGATAAAGGCAGGGGCGGTTTACTAGCCATGGAACCCTAGGCGGTATTTTTTTGTACACCCCTACAAATGATATATATATATATAGAGAGAGAGAGAGATAGATAGATAGATAGATAGATAAAAAGGTTTTACTATTTTATTTTGCGTATATTTTCCACACCTTTGTTTTTAGTATCCCGAGCAGTCACCTGATCTCACCCCCTTTAAGCTGGATCTGGATGTAAAAAAATAAAATAAATAATTGCAGCAAAAATAATGGGGCGTAACTTTCCAGCTGTCGCCTAGGGCGGCAAAACGCATAGAAATGGTAAAAAGAGGAGAAAAATAATTTTGGAGGATAAAAGCCATGGCGGCCTGTGCGAGATTGTTTACTGTACCTCTAAAAAATGCTATACTCCTTTTAGAAAATGATTTTACAAAGTATTTTACTTTATGCATTTTTATTGTCCAGTCAGTCGCCCGACGGTCCGACCTTGCCCATAGCAAGACGGGAAGAAAGAAAGCTCTACGCTGCTCAGCGAGAAAGAAAAAAAAATAGAACACCCTTTTTGGATTTTTTTCGCACGGAATCGTTTGGCAATTATCTTTGTTGGACACTGGACAGTGACACAGCATGAGACTGACCTTGAAAAATGTTAGTTATTCTTACTACACGAGAAGTAATTTCCCCGATAGATAGAATAGTGGGGTGAGATAGCTAAAAAAAACTTCACATCTGGCAACCAATGTGCCACTTTGGATTCAGATAGTATATGGATAGATGAGTCTAAAAAGCCCGGGACACAAATTTTCCTGGCCCTCTAGCGGCGTTGATGACGTAAGCAATATGGCCTCCAAAGTTTTGTGATGCGCTTCTATATTTCTCTATATAACTTGGTATAATATATTGATATTAACCTATATTGTTAGTGATTATTAATCCGGAGAAAACGCTCTTTCGAACGGTATATTTGACATCATTGTTTAGGTTCATAATACCACAAATATTTAAAACTTTATTAAAATTTTTGGTTTTTATTTTGAATTTTTCGAAACATTTTGCTAAATAACGTGGAATCTGTTGCACGTAGCTGAAAACGTGTCGGATACTTTTTGTTCATCAGAAAATTACCTTTGAACGGTATATATGACTTCTATTTAATAACAAACAGTTGCTGAAAATTTGCCAAAGCAATGTAGCGTTGCACGGAGAGTCGTTATGGCAACAATGTAATTTATATGGGTTCCGAAAATTAATACAGTGGCTTTATAACTATTTAAGTAGCACATGTTACTATTGTAATTTTTTATGTATATGTAAATATATTCTAGGGTTTTAATTAGAAATTATTAAAATCGTAGCTTCCTCGAAATTTAAATTTTGGGAGGTCAACTTAAAAATTGTAATAATAAATAAAATAGATTAAATAAATAAGATTCGATTGTGTTGTGGATTTCATCAAAAACATCTGAATGTCCGTAGTTTCAGTATTGGAACACAGTCACCAAACTGGGGTCCTTTCTAGTACATCTTGTATTGAGTATTCGTACATCTAACTTTACAATGTACGTCGATACTTTGGCTCAGTTATGTCAGTGGACATTTGCGTTGGACGCAGTCCACTATTATCGTTGGTTACCAGTATTCGTGCGCACTCTACAGGACCCTCCAGATATGCATGCTGAATTTCTTCGTGGCAACTTTACGAGCAGCAAAACTGCTACACCGTTTTCTTGAATATCTGACGATTAGCTTCATGAACACAATAACAAAGTTATAAAGGGTGAAGGTAGTGCTATTGGAATACTTGATAGTGAAACTGTTATGCTAAAGTGGATGGTAGAAGGTCCTAGGATCAGTTCTTTAATTGAGGAATTTGAAGAGAAATCAAATTTAAAAGATGACAAAAACGTGGGCGCAAAGCATCATGAAGATAACAGTGCACATTAGAAAAGGTTCTTGACCCATGCCAAAGAAATGATTAACGTCTTAACCGAACAAGGAAATCCATTTGAAAAAACCGATTTAGTGTTAGTAAGGAGCTCCAAAATAATTCCATGTTTCGAAGCTGTCAAGTGTGTTACGGAAGAATTTACTGTATGACTAAAACAGTATGATGATTATGTTGTGTCCCGTCTCGATCAAGTTCAAAATTCAATTCATGACATTATCCTCGAACTAATATTCACGTCTTCAAGACTATAACAAGAAGAACAGATAAGGCAAAGTCCAAAATTGCTTACTCGCGTAAAGACTCCTACTTATTCTACAGGTTGTATGTTGTATCTGAAGCACGGGGTGGCAACATTGATGATTTCTTCTTTCACATGAAGACCAAATGTACTCCGAAAACCAACCACCAAGTCGGATATCTTTTACTGCATTCAAACAAAATATGACAATACCTTTAATCACAGCCAACCGAAAGTAACAGCTAAAATATTTGATGGAGCAGCCGTAATACACATGCTTAATCCTGGTATTGCGACAACATTTTCCGGGTGCTATGAACATTGAAAGCTTGGTTCCCGGGGCAGTCATCCCTTGCTATGAACATGTTTTTAAACCATATTTTATTAATGAACTAAAGAACATTTCACGACTAGATATTATATCCGACAGATATTTAGGCATATACCCGAGAAACAAGAGAGAGTGGCATAAGTATTAAAGTCTCAGATTCAACTGCAATTCCAAACTAATTTCAGCAATTCCTATGTGTCAACGAAAACAAGACCCAATTGTTCCAGTTGCTAGCTAAGAAAATGGTGGGAGACGAGTATCCAGGAAAGCATGTTGTCTGTACTTATAATGACCGAGTCTGCGCGTCAAGCATTTGGGATGTATTAAGCCTTTCTCCCATCTCACACGAAGAAGTATATGGCCGCCTACTTCTCCATGTTAAGCATGCAGTAGAAAGTGGACATACTCGCATCTTAAAACGAACTGTGAGCTCAGATGTAGTGGTTATCACTGTTCCCACAAATACAAGATATTGATGAACTGTGGATTGAGTACGGTTGTGGGAATTACAGGAAATTCGTTCC
The DNA here is from genome assembly GCA_963931845.1 of Maratus michaelseni. Taxonomy (NCBI): domain Eukaryota; kingdom Metazoa; phylum Arthropoda; class Arachnida; order Araneae; family Salticidae; genus Maratus; species Maratus michaelseni. Next base: position 410,779,726 of record OZ007587.1, read on the forward strand.
AATTCATGAGATCTGTGCCAAACTTTCACCAGAAATTTGTTGGATTTTCATTCTGTAACTAGTTGCGACGCAGTTTCCACATTTTGTGGCATTGGCAAGAAGACAGCTTGGAAGGTCTGGATGTCATTTCGTGAAATTGATTGTGTATGGCATCAGCTCTGTACAGGCACCTCTGATATTGATGATGAATGTCACGATTTGTTACACTACTTTGTGATCAAGCATCAGATCTTCAGAGCCAGTGGCGTAGCTACACATTCAGCGCCCTGGAGCAAGTAAAATTGGTACGCCCCCTTGTCAGTGGAAAAAGTTCTGATAAAACTTTTCTGACGTTTAAAAACCATTTATTATATTCTTATTTCGATTTAAAAGTCAAAGTGTTTTGACAATAAGATATTCAATGTAATAAATATGAATAAAATATTAAAATGAACTACAATTCTTTAAGTAGGGGTACCTACTAATATTTACTACCAGTATGGGATTTTCGATTTTGAATGGGCCTAGTGTAATCTGCCGCCTCAATCTCCTTTAATTCCTTTCAAGGTCTTCGATGCAATATAGAATGCTAATAAAGAAGCACAAGAAATTTATATTTTTTAATTGCCAAGACGTTTTTAATTTTGACTTGTAACATCCCAGATAACAATTTTTGATTTTTAAAACATTTTTCTAACCTCTACATGTAAATGACTAGATGCTTTTTAAAGGCTTTGTCTGAAAGGTTTGCAAACATTGTAAAAAGGATTATAAAAGGTTGCTAGTTGACACTATCTGAGGTACTTTGTAAGTGTCTTAGGACAAGCATACCAAAAGGTATAAATGTAAGGCTAGTTATAGGATTTCATATTGACCATTGTAACAGGAATTACAATCAAATGTAGATAATAATGCTTTTATTATAAGCATTTATAAAGGAAATGAAAAAGGTTTTGATTAATCTGTTAGTTTTAAATCTTAATTGACAGAGGCATGAGATTTTCATCAAAATAACTTGACTTAGAATTTTTCTTTTGTTTCTGTAGAAACTAAATTTTAGCATACTTATATACTGAAAGAAAAAAATGGAAAATAATGATTTTTATTTGCACACATTATATTTAAGAAGTCATATTACATTTAACAAGTTACATATTTTAATTAATATATTGCTTTTTTCCCTTTAAAGTAATTGCTAAAATTTGAATATATTTATTTTTTATATTTTAATTAATATATTGCATTTTATCCTTTAAAGTATGCTACAAATATCAATTGTTGATAACATTAAAAAAAATTTAAATCTAATATACATTTTGTTAGAATGAACGGTAAGAATTATTTTACAGAAGATTCCTAACTTTTGTTTGAATTTGACAAAACTAATTAAAATAGATAACTTTTATCTTTTTTTTTTTTTTTTTTTTTTTTTTTTTTTTTTTACCATTAATCAGTTTTAAAATAAAGTCTAAAATAAAGCGGGGATATTTTCCTTTTACAGTGAATTCGGGCAACAAGAAAATTTGTATACTATATTTTTGCTTAAGCCCTACTACATTATCTTGAAAGTTTCACAATATTTTAAATTTCTGAGTTGGGAATTGCTTATGTCTTGGTTTTTATGTTGTCTTTACCTTTGTGTTTTCATATTTGAAAACTGATAATGGTCAACCCAGTATCAATTATTCTTATTTATTAGTTGATTGACAAACTGAAGAAAGTTAAACATAACTGCATAATTTAATTTGATAAAGATTTATCTCCATTTAAGAACTATATAAAACCAAATTTTGGTATTTATATAATTACTGAAAAAAATTAGAAAAATAACATGAAATTTCCATTTATAATATTTTTATGTCATATGCATATTACCTATTTGTTTATTTTTAATCTTTACTTTAAGCATGTTTTCATTCTACTTAACACAGAAGGACAATAATTTTTCAGAATGATTTATCTCTGAATTAAATCTATTGATGCTCCGTAATTAAAAATAAATAATAATAATCAGTTAACATTATTTAGACCTTTTTTCCTTTAAAATATAAACCTTCATTTTAAAAATCGCTCATAATTATTAGCATGTATATTGAAACGTCAAAAATTTAAATAGTTTGACTTCATCAAAATTCATATTTTAAAATTCATGAAAATAAAATGTATTAAAGAAAGTAATAAAAATAACAATAATTTAAAATATTCTAGCAACGCATGCAATAAAATTTTTATATCTTAAACGTACGTAATTGAATGGTATAATTTTATGCAATATAAATGACTAGATTATAAGAAAATAAAACATATGCCTAAAAATAATTAACTTTGACTAAATTGCAGTTTAAATACAAGTACACAATCTATTATTATTATTACGCAATATTTAAAACTTTTGAAGGTAATTTTTAATCACATGATCTATAAGATGGATATTTTAAAATTGGGGAACATCAATAGATAATGACATAAACGATAATAATATAATTTAAAAGAAAAACATAAACAAATGCCACTCTGTATCTATTGTATTTTGCAATGAAAGTATGGTTAAAGAACTTGCACTAATTCGCCAAGAATAAAAAACATGTTATGAATGGAAATTTCAAGAACTATAACAGAAATATGCGTATGTATGTAGTTCTTGCAATAACATAAATCTATATCAAATTAAATCAATACAAAATAGTTTAACATACTTCGGATCGACTATGATTGCACATGTAAATGAAAAGCCAGCCCAGCACTGGCAAAGCGATGCTACTCGCTACGTGACCTGCTCGCACGCCAAGCCAATATCACCTTCAATGAGGGAATGAATAAGCACAATTTGCAGCTAACAAAGTGATGAAATAAGTTGCGCATGCGCGGAAAATGAATGTGCAAAGGATGATTTTAGAAGGTAGGTTTCCTGACGGTTATTCCAAAAGCCTAATATTCAAAACATTACTGTGACCGTGATATACGCTAAAGATAATATACCTTCGCAGAAAAGTCGAAAGAAAATGAAAAGAGACCGTTTTCGGAACCTTGCTTGCTATCTGGGATTTGGATAAAACGCGATTTTCCGTTTTTAGAGCAAAAAAATGCTGAAAATTCATAAAATTCACGTTTTCATGACTCGATAAGTTTTGGTCGTACAAAAATGAAACTTTTATTGTTTTACTTGTTAGGACACGGAAAATGTTATGTTTCATTAAATATATAGTGCTCATAAACATGGACCGTAAAAAAAAAAAAAAAAAAAAAAATCGTAATTTTTAAAAATAACTATTTTGATATAAATAGCTTTTAATACGATTAAGAATTACTTTGAAACGTTTTTGCTATTGGAACTATACTTCTAAAGCTAATGGTAAATGTATGAGATGTAATCTTCCTAGCTAAGCGAAAAAGTCCGGGCCAGGATTCAAACCCAAGACTTTTCGCTCATTTTTCATTCTGGCCTGAACTTTTTCGCTCAGTTGGGAAGATTACATAGCATATGATTTCTTCACCAATTTGAATAATTGTGTCAAAATTAATCTAGTGCAATGGTTAATGGTTTAAGAAATTAACCATTGGACAACAATAAGAACTTGCACTCTTATATACTGTTTGTCAAGATTTTTAACATTTCATAATAAAAAGTTTATTTATTACTAATGTGTGAAATTGGAAGTGGGGAGGGGATCTGAAAATATGGAAAAACATTTTAATAAATAACTTTCTGAAGAATGAAATCAATAATAAATTTTCTTTAACTTCTTAGATCCTGACAAATAGCAGAAGACCAGTAGACCTGTGCAAAGCTTTCGCGCTGCAGTGTTTGATGTTGTTTTGCTAATACATTTTTTCATTAATTTCGTAATTAACTGCAGTTTTTAATAAAACAATGTGTTTTAATCAAATGTGAGTGTATTATGTCAAAAGCCTATCCGAAAATATTTCGTATGATATCTCATTCTTCGTTGTGCGTTTTGCAAATGCATAGAAAAAGAGATGTTAACATCAGAAATAATATATATGATAGTTAAGGCAATCACGGTTTCCATCTCGATAAAAAGGGTCAAATTCTACAATAAGTTCTAAACAAAGTTTCCAACATTTCAGAAGACGAGCATTTCATTATAACCATGTGACGATAATTAATTGAGTAATTTCCAAGGAACAATGGTTTTATATTGATACTTAACTTTTCTCTGATTTTAAAGGAAATACTTATCAATTCCGCACTTGAAATTTGCCATATTTTCAAAATCTCAAAACACAATTTAATTTTCCGTTTCAAATTTTTTTCACCGTGGGCCCTTGTGACATATGCGTAACTTCATCCATGAGTACGTATTTTGTAATCTGTATTGACAAAGTATATGGATGTTTAATTTCCACAAAAGGAAAAAAAAAACTTTCAAAATTTCCATCTTCTCACTTTTTTGTTTGTAAAATAATCAATAAATTTGTCCAATTTGCCAAACTTTATTTTTTTCAATCGGTAAAACAACTAAAATTCTACGGCAATGTTGTTACATATTGCATCTTAAATACAGGTTTCTCAGTGGTCACTTTTTTGCATATTTCCAAACAGTAATCATCATCGTATATTTCTACATTTGCAATAAAAATATGCCAGGAAACTTATTGTTTGGAAATAGTGATAGCCAATAAAGTGACCGCAGAGAACACTGTAAATATGTTTTGATTACTTTGAGATTTGAAAAACTTATTTTCAACAGCAAAGTGTTAAAAACAGCATGTAAGCTGAAACAGTTTTGGAGAAGTTACTTGAAGCTGTGGTAAGATATGAAATAAAATTAAAAGTTCGAATAGAAGTAATTTATTTTAATTGAGTATAAAAACAGGTTTCAAGTCGAAGTAGCTGAGGTTGAAAAAAGTTAAAATATCATAGAAATATGCTGAGTTTAATATTTCTGATCCATCCATAATATCTGATTAATAAAGGAAGAACATATGAAAGTACATTTACAAATATTTATTTCATCCTTCCTAATTTTGCGCTCTTAGGATTCGTGCGCCTGGAGCAGCTTGCTCCAACTGCTCCACGGTAGCTATGCCCCTGTTCAGAGCATCAATGAATGCAGATGAGTGTTATTTACAAGAAAGAATCGAGCCATCGAAAACATATTTCCTACAGCAGATGATTTGACACAACACATCAAACGAGCTACTCTCCATGCAAGAATTTGGAACAACAGCCTCGTTCCACATTACACAATACCTTCGCCAACCAAGGGGAGATGGATAGTAACTTCAGGAGGATCATATCGACCTGTATGGACAACCATTCCAGAAATGGCAAAACACTGTGAACAACGTACCTCCTGTACTTGCCGCAAGCGATGCACATCTTGTAAATGTGTTAAAATGGGCATACGATATACGAAACTTTGTGTATGTGAAGGGCAGTTCTTCGACAGTGATTGGAAATCACAAGTGAATTTACATAAATCATTTGGATATTATTGCATATGACAGCAAGATATTATGTTATTTAGATATTATGGCTGACACTAGTGTATTTGACAATCTGTAGGATGTGATTAAATTTGGATATTAAATTGGAATAATATTGCATTGTACATTCTTTTGTTTCTCACTCTTGTACGTATAAATGTTTGAAATTTTTTTTACAGTTGCCTTAAGTGTTCCTCATGTCACTGATTTTAAAAAGGAAATAAAAGTTTCAGAGCCCTAATAAAACTAGAATTTATTTACATATACATAAAAAATTACAATAATTACATTTGATACTTAAACAGTTATGAAGTCACTGTAATAATTTTCGGAATCCATATAAATTACATTGTTGCCATTACGACTCTCGGTGCAACGCTACGTTGTTTTGGAAAAATTTCAGCAAATATTTATGATAAAATACAAGTCATATATGCCGTTCAAAAGGTAATTTTCTAAAAAACAAAAAGTATATTACACGTTTTCAGCTGCATGCAACGGATTTCACGTTATTTAGCAAAATGATTCGAAAAAATCAAAATCAAAACGAAAAATTTTAATAAAGTTATAAATAATTGTGGTATTATGAACCTAAACAATGATGTCAAATATACCGTTGGAAAGCGCGTTTTCACCGGATTAATAATCACTAACAATATAGGTTAATATCAAAATATTATACCGAGTTATATAGAGAAATATAGAAGCGCATTACAAAACTTTGGCGGCCATATTGATTACGTCATCAACGCCGCTAGAGAGCCAAAAAAATTTGTGTCCCGGGCTTTTTATACTCGTCTATCCATATACTATCTGAATCCAAAGTGGCGCATTGGTTGCCAGATGTGAAATGTTTTGGTATAATTTTCAGCTATCTCACCCCACTAGAAGACATAGACATCTTCTTTGGATATGGTGTATTTGGAATATAGGATAAAAATAGCCTAAGAGAACAGATCTTTCTTCTTAATCATTTGCTACCTAGTATTTTAGGCGAATCTTTTTATTTATTTATTAGTCAATTTTAATGCATTTTGATCAGTTTTTTTTTTTAATTTTCCGGCTACGAGACAGTTTTATTCAAATTTCACATATATATACCTTTTTGTATTAAACGACAAACGAAATCTTCATTTGGCGCCTCCATCGGCTGGCGCCCGGTGCACACGCCTCCTCTTCGCCCCCTAGTTTCAGCCGCGGGCGAAACCTATGAATCTGTTTAAAACACACCGCCACATCTCCAAATAATAGCAATAATGAATTAAAATATAATGAATAAAAAGGATTCCCTGTGATCAAGCGCGTATGAGCGTTAGGTTCCTACTGTGATAGTGTCGGATTAACCTCCAACGGTTCTCCATTGCACACACTAAAGGACCTATCAGACTGCGGTCTAAGTTTGCGGCGCCTCTTATGTGGCGAAGCGCTTCCTTTCATCTTTTATGACTTTCTTGGCATGCCTAAAGGTCAGAAGTCAAGAGCGGAAGCCGTTGAGAGCTCGGGAAACATTCCATTCTTTTGTTGAATCTCTTGTATCTTTAGTCGATGACAACAAAATGATTCTAGAAGAATGGGAATGAATTTGATTTATACCCAACTCAGGTCGACTTGCTCAGGATCGCTTCTAAACGCAGCTTTAAGGTTCAAGTAGACTACGTTTCTTTCCGTTGCATTGTTTGATGCTGTCAGGCGCTCCCTTTCCTATTTTATAACTTCCTTAGCATGTCAAAAGATCAAAGGTCAGCAGGGGCCGTCGGTAATAGACCAGTCACCACCACCTCTTTATTTTGTTGATGCTCTCCTTTATTTTGTTGATGACCACAAAACCTTTCGAAAAGAATCGGCAGTCTTAAGATTTACGAGTCTCTTAGGAAGACTTGCTTAGCATGGATATAAATGCTGATTTGGTGTGTAGCTCTTGCTGTAATTGTGTTGTCCCATGAAACATATGTGTTTCGGTTGTCACTTTGTATGTGAAAGAATAAAAAATAAGAAGATATATGTAAAGTGGAAAAATGGGTCGAGTTCTACGTTTCTGTTAATAAAATGGATCATTCGAGAAAAAGGCCACAACAGCTATTGGTCTTAAAGTAACACTCCATTAATTGTAATTTTAAACGTCTGTAATGAAAATGGAAATAACATTTTCTAACATAGCTAAAGTATATTAACGACTATGTTTTGATAATAAGCATACACTTTCTCATAAATGTTTGGCTTGCGCAAAATTTAAATTTGTTAATGTTTACTATAACATATTTACTAATGTAAATGACCTCTGTAACATATATAATGCAGTTCATTTATAAAGAAGCACAAATTAATCGAATGTATTATCGTCTACGAAAATACTTTAACGATATATAAATATAGACAAAAATAGAGTACAAGTCTTTCATCCGACTTTTCTTTACAAAGTTTTACAATTTTTAAATGTATAATAAAAGATATTAGTATAGTAAAATTATAAAATCTAGAGGGGCTGAAAAAGTTTCTAGTGATTAGAAGAGGTGTCTCAGTCCACCCTGCCTCCGTCGGCTTACGGCTCTGGTTGGTACCAGAATGTTAACTTAAAAATGTATATATTTGTAATGTTTATGAGGGTAGTACAAAATAATGTGACTATCTAACTAGGACAAAATAATGTGAATATCTAACTATGTGTGAGTAGGTATGTATCATTATTGTAACTTAAAGTATACGTTTGTAAAAATGGTCAATGAGTTGTAACCTATACTCGACGAATGATACTACTTTTAACTCTTTTGTCTTTTGTAAAAATAAAAAAATAGTTCCGTTCTTTATTACTTAGTAAAATATTTTCTATGAAACGAATTGAAATCTTCTATGAATTTTAAAATATCAATTTTCCCATATTTTATTACCAAATTCCTTCTACAAGTTTATTTTACAGACAAAGACAAATTGATGCATTTTTCCGTATTTCTCTAAATTTCAGTTCCAAACACATATTTCGTTATGGAATATCATAAAGAACTTGCCATCTAAGAATATGGAGAGAAAAGGAAATATGCCTTGCGTGTGAATCTTGTCTTTTACCATATTCACTTCAATAATTCCCTTGTCTTCGACTGCTTTGTTTGAATTGCAAAGACACTCTTTATCTCAGGTCAGAAACACATACAAACCATAGATTTCTACAGGAAGATATCCGAAGTCCCCCCTTTGAAATTAAAAAAATAGAAGAAAGTACTTGTGAGATTTCAAAAACAGAATTGGCGAAGTGTCAATTCTCAGGTATTGTTTTATCGGAATTTTGAAAACCGGAATCAGGTCTACCGACAGCTAATATTTTTCTGAATTTTCAATAAGTTGCAAAGAATAGATTTTGTTTTAAAGAACATGATCAGTTTTATTTTGTTACTGGTTTGTTGCTAGCGGTAGAAAGTGAAACTAAAACATGTAAGGCTATCGATATCAAGTCGAATGAGACAAACCCCGTCGTAATCGGGTACATAGAACCAGAGATACTTTGAAATTTAATAAAAATACATGAAATTATTATTCGAAAAGATTGGTATATACAACTGACAAGTTTACTTTAATGTTATAGTGGGTGATTATTAAGTTAATTATAATGCTTGGAATCAGTTTCGTTCAAATTGGAAAGTTAGTTCCTGAGATACGAAACAAGGCACAGTCTGAAGAAAAACCAAAAGGGAGGTCCCGGGGATGTGAAGCGGAAATTCAAATGCCCTTCCTTAGATGAATAATCAGAAGGACCACTATGCATCTTTAAAGACTGATTCATTTCGTTAAGCTAGGAACTTAATTTCAAATTTTGATTAGATTATTATTCGAAAATTCTAATAGCACTCTTCTAGAAATACACTCTAAAGCTGTAAATGCTGTTTATTACTCAAATTTGGCAAAATAGAACTGGTTTGGAGAAGCTCGGAACATTATTAGCTGAGTTAGGGATATAAGCCACACTAAGAGAAAAAAAAGTTAAGTTATTATTCAAAAAGAGTGATATATACAACTCATAAGTTCACTTTAATGTTATTAAGTTAATTTTAATGTTTGGAATTACTTACGTTGAAATTGGAAAGTTAGTTGCTGAGTTATGGAAATAAGGCATAGTTAGAGAAAAAAAAAATTGAAGGGGGAAGGGAGAAGGGAATTTGAGACTGCTTTTTGTCAAACAAGGTGTCAAATAAGGAAGAAACCGCCACCAGGTGGCGCACGATGAAGTTCAATAAATGCGATATTTAATAGAATGTATTTAACCTCTCCCCTCCCCATGCCCGAAAATATAACGAATAAGCTGTTAAAGAAAACCCTGATGTTAATTAGGGGCCTGCTTTTCTGCTTTATCATAATAATAGCTATCATGTGGATTAAATGCGATATTTAACAAAAAGTAGTCCCCCCCCCTATTTCAACCTTTATTAATAATTCGCATTCGGATGTGGCAATAAGGAAAGGACAGGTATCTATTTTCAAATCTCTATCTTATATACTATTAAAATTTTGAACATACACTAAAATTTTGACTCAACCAACTGCAGAACTCTTAAAAATGGAAAATGTTTGTGTAAAAAATCATATACATAGAAATTACTTCTTTTATTTACCTCCGTTGCTTTCGTTAGTGTGTTCCTTTATTGTCAACCTTACAAAGAACTCAAACTGAAATCTGAAAGAAAAAGGAGCAACGGTCATCTCCCCTTGACAACTTCGTCCAGGCTTCGGACTGTTCAAAATCAAAGGCAAGTGTTTCAGGTGACAAATGTCACCTGAAATGTCACCCTAAAACAAATGTCTTTGTTTTCGATAGGTTAAATATGTCATATGCAGTAAATATTAATAAAAAAAATTTCAAACTTACAGAAAGTCAGAAGTCTTACAGACGTTTTCATTTTGTGAAAACTCACAGCTCCGATCATAGGCAGATGCATAGCCAAGACTACTATTATCCATGAGTGGTGTATGCCTCTAAGTAGGAATCCCGTCTTGATGTCGTTTTGTCTTTTTTACAAAGAGCTGTGAAACTGAAACCTGGGGAAAAAATGAGCACCGTATATTTTTACCATTTTTCCCTCACGCTTTTCTCCAGACTTGGGACTGGACTAAATCAATGACAAGTGTTTTAGGTGCAAAATACTATGTATAAATTACACTAAAACAAACGTCTTCGATTTAGGCGGGTTAAAAAATGGTGCCTGACAACAGGCATGACTGAGCTATCAGTCATTTGTAATCTATATTAATAAAATAAAGTTAAAAATATAAAAAATATACAAAATACATAAATAAAAAAATATACATAGTGTAAAAAATACATTAAAAAATAGCACTATGTATAAATATATGTATACAGTAAACTCTCAGATATCCGTGAAATTAAAAAAAAAAGATTAAAAGCCACACATCGTTCCAAATGTAAACAGTGAAATTTACAGTTAATATGTATGGGAAGCAATAATAGATTTAATTTTAAATTTTTATGCATTCGTACACATTTGAATATGGAATTCAGGTTAATCTGACTAAACTCATGCTTTCTATAGAAAAAAGGAAATAACATATAACATATAAACAAATCATCATTTGTCGTTGTTAATATAAACAGTGAAACGTTTCTTTGCAAATATATCTACGTATTCTATAGAAATTAAACACAATCTACAGTTTATGTTGTAATATTTTAAGTAAGTATAGACATCCATGAAAGTGATGCAAGACGTGAGTTTTTTGGGGAGCGTTGCGCGATGTAGAAACCATGGCATACATTAGTAAAGCGCAAGTGTCACCGAAGAAATATTCGGTGCACATTGCTGATGAGAAAGCCATGTCATAAATTCTTGTAGCGCAAGTGTCACCAAAGGAATATTTGGTGCACATTGCCGATGAGAATGCCATGCTTTAATTCTTAACTGTAATCTGAAAAACAATAAGCAACAAACATTTCATCTTCACATCTTCTTCCAGGCTTGGGGCTGGTCCAAAATCAAAGGCAAGTGTTTCAGGTGTAAGATTTTATAAATGTGGTACCCCTAAAAGAAACGTCTTTGATTTCGGTGTCTTTGATTTTGTCGTAAGTGTCACCAAAGGAATATTTGGTGCACATTGCTTTTACAAAATCCATGTCATTTAGTCATTGAACGCAAGCTCTACCGAAGGAATATTCGGTGAGCATTGCCGATGTTGAAGCTATGGCATATATTCTTGTAACGCAAGCTCTACCGAAGGAATATTCGGTGAGCATTGCCGATGAGAAAGACATGCTTTAATTCTTGTAGCGCAAGTGTCACCAAAGGAATATTTGGTGCACATTGCCGATGAAAATGCCATGGCCAATAAGACTTGCAGTGCAAGTTTCACCAAAACGTATTTGGTGCACAAGCTCTACCCAAGCAATATTCTGTATCTCTCGTCTCAAACCACTTTCATGAATTACTAATGTTTGGTTTAAATATTACAACATATACTGTAGATTGTGCTTAATTAACATTTGCAATGTTTAGAGATTTTTATGGAGCCTTCAAACTGAATTCGAAAACATCTATGTATTTAAAAAAATATATATATATTTATTTACATGCATACATTGCATCTGTTAAAAAATTGCAGCCTTTAGCCCATGTGCATCTAATAAAGAGGAGGTCAAACCAAAAGAAAAAAAAAATAAAACCTGAAAGATAAAGGTTCGCACATGTTATATGTTTACATGCTCTTAGTTGTGTATCAGGTAAAAAAAAAAAATCACAATATCTTGAAAGATTACTGCATACATATTTAAATACATATAAATCTTGAATAATTACTATAAATATAATTGTAGATTGCGTTCAACCATATTTAGCTTATTCGCCACATATTTAAAATTTAAAATCTGGAATTTTCCCCACATAGAAGAATGTTGTTCGTGGCGAGCCTAATAAGAATTGTTTTAGATGCATGAAATTTACAGGCATGTAGGGATCCATGCGAATTTTACGGAAATTATAACAGGGGTCCTTTTTATAAGGCTTCTGTAAAACATGCACTGTTAAAGTGGTCTTGGAATAAATTGGAGGCCGGAATGTTGTTACGGCCTCCGTTCCACCTAGCATGACTTGTAGTGCAGTATTCATGAATGTTGTCTGCCTCTAGGTCGGAATCGAAGACTTTTGGTCTTTAACATGTATTTATTTCACTGGGCAAAGTGTTTAAGTTAACATATCCAGTTATTTTATTTTTTTTTATTTTTGGCGTTTTTTTGCATTTTTTAAAACATTTTATTCAACATATACATTGTTTTGAAACTTTGCTGGATAATTAAATTTCAAGAAGTGGCAGCATCTGATATTTTTAGTTAATTACACTCCATTACTTCGCCAAGTCCTTCAACTAACTAACCAACTAAGTTGCACACAAAACCTAATAGTGATAACAGCCATTAGTATTCAATGGAGTCATCGCAAAAAGCGCATTTACGTAGCAATCAATATGATAAATATCCCAATGCAAGCATGGGAAGAAAAGGAAAAATATAAAAGTGACAAAACGAAACAGTGTGCAACGACAAAGAATGTGACAATTACCAGCGACAAAAGTTGCAATGTGAGAAACCTAACAAATGTGACAACAAACCAGAGAAAACCTCGCAATGTGACTAAAACCCAAGAAAGAGACAAAAATTACCAGCAACAAGCTAGTGATAACCAACAACCAAACCAGAGATGAGACTTAACTTACCAAGTAAATGACTATCACATCCCAATAGGGGTGAGCACAAATAAGCGGCAAAAAGAGACCAGCCCATAAAAGTGGCGACAAAGACGACAGTAACACACCACCATGAAAGAGACAAGCCAAAATAAATGGCCAAACTTAAATAAAGAAAACAAAGAAACAGGCAGTGTCGCAAGAACTGTGATCCAAACACCAGTGATAACCTTAAAAACAAAACAAATAGAGTCAGAATATATTGTATATAATAACTCTAGCAGATACGCCATGTACCTTAATGGCGTCTGATGCATGTAAAACCCGTCGAGGGTGCAAAGTCCTCCAAGTTCCCTGTGAATTATACATCTGGATGTGCCTAGTCAGGAGAAGGTCTCGTCACCTGATCAAGGTTCTAAATTATGAGATCAATTCCTTTCCCTTTTTTAATATTTTTGCTTTTTTTTAAATCTGCGAATTCAACAAAGTTAAATAGAAACCATGAGCCGGCAAACAAAGAAAACTGTTGCAGTGCACTGCAGCTATGCCAACAAGGATTTTTCCAGGTGGATCACAGCCGTGCTGTGATCAGGCGAATATCGCCCTGTGTCCAGGTACTAAATCGTCAAGCTAGACACTCATTGTCGGCAGGTAGGGACCTGGTTAGCGGTATAAAAAAGAATTCCATCGTAAGCCTTGTATTAGATCTTTCTGTTTAGGCTTCAAATATGTAAATATTAGCTGGAAAATGTGTGTGCTAAATAAAAATATAAAATTTCTGCTATTCTTCCATCAGCTTCCATCAGCATAGATTTATGCCTCCAAAATCAGAACAAGTTTGATTATAATATTTTTAATCTGACTTAGACTAATAATTTTTTTTAAATCATGGAGGGTTCCCGCCTACCCACCACCCTCAATCTCCCGCCTTGGAGGATGACTAAGCCACTCTAATTTGGTTCATTTTTCACGCAGCAACAAAGGCTACGGAACCATTTTCGAACACACTCCAATCTTTTCTTTTTTCTTTCACTTGGATTTTTTTCTTCGTGCTCTGTTGTTTCTTCGTTATTGGATTCCGGATAAATTTCCACGTCACTCTCATGTAGATCAACATCGTAGAACTCAGTATTAGAAGAATTTTCTTTCAGAGTTTCTTTTTCTTCGATTTCCTTACTAACGCTATCATTCTTTAGGTTGGAAGGATGTTTTCTCCTTGACTCACATGTCTGATTATCGTGACATGAGACATTAAAAAAACAGTCTGTCCCAACAACTTTTGTTTTATCTATTATCACTTCCGTTTCTGCCTCATGATCTGGCAATTTTTGATGATGGTCTTCAAAAGGAAGTGATTCACCTTGTGCTTCAAACAAAGAATTATTAAGTTTGTCATTTCTTTCTTCTGATGTGTGCTCTCTGTTGGACAGTTTTGATTCAAAGACGTCTATATCTGATTCGAGATGTATAACACTTTCTTCTAGAATTGGCATTTTTTCTTCTAAGCAATCAAAGTCTTTCGCAGATTTAACTTTGTTATCTCTTTGTACTAAAAGGTACTCTTCAATTGATTCATTTGTTTTAGCCGCTTCTTTAACAAGATCTAACTTTTCATATTTTTCTGCCAGATCTGGTGGCTTATCTTTCATCCATTCCTCTGTCAAATTTGATACATATTCATCTTCAATAGAACTAGAGCTGGACTCCTCTTCTATTACGGGGAGTATATCCACTTCAGGCACACTATCTTTAAGGGACATATATCTGAAAAGTAGAAGAAAAAGTTTGTCTGAATGTTTTGCTTTTACTTTCAGATAATAAATATTTACATTATAAAATTACAATTTATATTCAGTACTTTTTTATAATGAATAATAATATATTAAAACAAATAATTTATGATATTAATATTATTATATTATGTAATATAATAACAGTAATTTTATGATATCTGCAAAAATTTGGTATATTATGATTAAAAAATAATGTTTAGCCTTTTAATTGAGTTTATAAACATATTAGCTTAAAAATGCATTGTAATAATTACGAGTTATTGTTTATGAATTAAAAATGTCTTTACCTTTTTTTAAAATGCACATGTACACTTTTTAATAATTACATTTCTCTATTATGTACCATGTTCATAAATCATATATGATTAGAAATTTTTAAAGGTAAATAAAAAAGAAACAAAATTCAAGGATTATATGTCATTTAGGACCTAATTCGGTGTTTTTTTAAACCTTAATTATGTAAGAAATGTGGTATCAAGCAATAAATTCTGATTTCACCATTTTTTAAAGGCTTAAAAATTGTTAATTTTAGATATAGTACATTTTCTCTGCCATTTAGGCTTCTTTGCTTCGTGAAACATACTGATAAAATATTAATTTAAAGCAACGATTAAATCTTTCAAAACTAATTTCATAAGAATTTTTTAAAGATATATTGTTTTCTATGTGAATTGGACTATTGTAGTATACATCATCATTTAAGGCTCTTTAACTCACTATTTTCTGATACATTCACGATATGATTTTCATTTGTAAACTCGAATTAGTAATTTTTTTTCATTCAAAAAGCAAGGAATCAAACAGCGTTTTTCGTTTTCTTATAAAAGCAAAGAATTGCCCTGAAAGTGCCGTAAAATTTGGTGTTTTTAATAGATTTTATAGATATGACAGCAGTGGCCTAGTGTGCATGTAATTACTAGGCATCGATCAAATATAACTGAAATCATGTCGTATGAAAATATTATTGAGAAATGAAAAACGTTCTTCGATTATTAAACATCGGAATGAGAATACCTGAAACTGAAATTTCCACGGGAATACGTATGAAAATGAGTTCATGAGTGTGCCAGAAAGATTAGTATTAGTGAGTGGTGAAAAATTCCGATTTTCGAACCACTGTAGTAGTTTTGAATTTCTTAATTTTATTCCTTAAGTTCTTAATCTGTTCAATTTCTTAAATTTTAGCCATTCACGGTTATGGAAATGCAAAACATACGATCTTCCGTGTATACCTGTCTATACTGTACAAAAGAGATAATTGATCCTGCATCCTGCGCTTTGTAATAATGGAAGTAATCTGTAATCTCTTGAGCTGACCACCTTTTCAAAACATGTTCTTTACACACTTATTTAATTTCTGTTGCATTTAAGCCAATTCACATGCTTATTTCTGCATGCTTTTATGTATATATATTCTTTCAATTGAAAAAAAAATAGAATACCATTTATCGGCGAATATATAACATCTCTATTAATTACAATGTTAATACCAATATCAATAACAAGGTTCTGTAGTAGCGAACTCATCACTCAAAACAAGTGAGTCTGACTCATTTTCTATGAGTTTTGAGGAATTTGGTTGATTCTTTGAAAAGCGAGTGTGAGTTGAGTCAGATTAAAAAAAAAAAAAAATCAGTGATTTTGAGACAGAATTACAATTCATTCAATATTTTGGCCAATTTCCTGGAATTTTTCCTCGCCTATAAAAGCACGTTTTTACTTTTAAATGTCAGTTTTCACAAATTAGCCGAACTCTAGTGTAGAATTCTGAGAAGACATGTGTGGTAAACGTGTGTGCACTAAAGTAATTTCATTAGGCTACGATAGGATTTAAACTAAAAAAATAAATAATATATATATTTCTTTACTGTTCATATTTTGTCACATTTTGTAGAGAAAATTTGTCTAACACCAAACTTCAATCGAGTTTACAAATTTAAGATTAATTGACACCAATTAATTATATTAATTACAATATTTAAATGACACACGTGTATTTTATATTTTGTTTCAATAATAAATTAATTAAAGAGGCTTTGACGCCGCTATAGCAATTTCATAAAATTATGCAAAATATTTTTTTTCTGTTTCTCTCGTGATTTTCTTGGTTTATATATCTTTTCTTTTCTATTTTTTAAGGAATCCGTAGTGAGTTTTGCTCTTTTTTTAAATTCCTACTATTAGCTCACACCCTCTATATATTTATGTATCTTGTTCAAATTTTCAATCGTTAATAAAATACTCTCTATTCATCCCTTCAAGTTCAAATACATTTTTTTAAACTTTTACTGGATGACACGTGATGTTAATACAGTTTTTTCAAATATTAATTCATTAATTAAATTAAATTAATTAATTTTAGTTTCATATTTCTTTTCTGTTCAAAAGTATAGACTTACTCTATATTTTATTCCCCTTCGCCTGTGCGCCGCCTGATCTTCGTCCGTGAACAGCCCCATTATCTTTTTATGCGTGAAGGTTTCGTTATGATACTTCATTGTGAAGTTTGGTAATTTTTGGAAATCAATATTTAAAAAATGGCATAATCATTAGATTTGAAATTCATATCAAGAAAAATACAATTTTTTTACATTTCTAACGCAGTTTGTTTAACAATTTTACGAGAAATACTTTTCGAGCTATTAATTTTTGATATTTTAGCTATTTATTTTTTATTTAATTTTAATACATTTCAAAAAATTTTCTTACATAAGATATTTAGCAGGATATAAATTTAAGAATAAGTGGCAAAGCGTGTAGGTCGGTGGAAAAACATTTCTTTTTGACCTACATAGAAATTGATTGTAAAATATTTATATATATATATATTACTTGTTTAAAAATGAGTTTGAATTGAACGGGATCATTCGTTTTCTACATTTCGAATTTGAAACGTTCTAATTGAATATTTTGTCACATTTTGTAAATAAAATCTCCGTGACAATTTAACACAAAAATTCGCTCAAGTATGCTAAAAATGTAAGATCAGTTAACAAAAATAAATTATATTAATTACAACTAGATGGAACCCGTCAAAATTTGACGGCAAACAACTTGATAATACCATAAAAGTAAAATTTATAGTTGCTTTAACTTGACAAATTTCATAGTGGGGAGCATAATATGATTAAGTGGTCACAGACTTTTCCATCGATAAATCACATGAGGGGTGTATGCAAAATTTAGAAAAGTACACCCTTGGGGGGTCAAAGTGGGGGGATGGACATGGGAGATGCATAATATGATTAAGTGGTGACAGACCTTTCCAATGATATATAACATGAGGTTGTGTGCAAAATTTAGAAAGTACCCCTTGGGGGGGGGGGGGCAAAGTGAGGAGATGGACACCGGAGATGCATAATATGATTAAGTGGTCACAGACCTTTCCAATGATATATAACATGAGGGTTGTGTGCAAAATTTAGAAAGTACGGGGGGGGGCAAAGTGGGGAGATGGACATCGGAGATGCATAATATGATTAAGTGGTCAAAGACCTTTCTAATGATATATAACATGAGGGTAATGTGCAAAATTTAGAAAGTACCCTTTGGTGGGGGCAAAGTGGGGAGATGGACATCGGAGATGCATAATATGATAAAGCAGTTACAGACCTTTCCAATGATATATAACATGAGGGTAATGTGCAAAATTTAGAAAGTACCCTTTTGGGGGGGGGCAAAGTGGGGAGATGTACATCGGAGATGCATAATATGATTAAGCAGTTACAGACCTTTCCAACAATATATGACATGAGGGGTGTCAACAAAATTTAGAAAAGTATCTCTTGGGGGGGGGGGCAAAGTGGGGAGATGGACATTGGAGATGCATAATATGATTAAGTGGTCACAGACCTTTCAATGATATATGACATGAGGGGTGTCAACAAAATTTAGAAAAGTATCCCTTAGGGGGGTGGGGGGGGCAAAGTGGGGAGATGGACATTGGAGATGCATAATATGATTAAGTGGTCACAGACCTTTCCAATGATATATAACATGAGGGTTGTGTGCAAAATTTAGAAAGTACCCTTTGGGGGAGGGAGGGGGGCAAAGTGGGGAGATGGACATCGGAGATGCATAATATGATTAAGTGGTCACAGACCTTTCCAATGATATATAACATGAGGGTAATGGGCAAAATTTAGAAAGTACCCTTTGGGGGGGGGGCAAAGTGGGGAGATGGACATCGGAGATGCATAATATGATTAAGCAGTTACAGACCTTTCCAACAATATATGACATGAGGGGTGTCAACAAAATTTAGAAAAGTATCCCTTGGGGGGGGGGGGGAAAGTGGGGAGATGGGCATCGGAGATGCATAATATGATTAAGTGGTCACAGACCTTTCCAATGATATATGACATGAGGGGTGTCAACAAAATTTAGAAAAGTATCCCTTAGGGGGGTGGGGGGGCAAAGTGGGGAGATGGACATTGGAGATGCATAAAATGATTAAGTGGTCACAGACCTTTCCAATGATATATAACATGAGGGTAATGTGCAAAATTTAGAAAGTACCCTTTGGGGGGGGGGGGCAAAGTGAGGAGATGGACACCGGAGATGCATAATATGATTAAGCAGTCACAGAACTTTCCAACAATGTATGACATGAGGGGTGTCAACAAAATTTTGAAAAGTGCCCCCCTTAGGGGGGGGGGATGGACCCCGGAGATGCATAACATGAATAAGTGGTCAAAGACTTTTCCACCGATATATCACATGAGGGGTATGTGCAAAATTTAGAAAAGTGTCCCACCTGGGGGGGGGGGATGGACACCGGAGATGCATAACATGAAAAAGAAGTCACAGCCATTTCAACTTGCAACCTTTTTCTCGAAGGCATTTGACAATATTAAATTTTTTTTTACCCAAGACAATTTAACGATATTCTTATTTTTTTTTTGCGTAATTCGTCAAACGTTCATGGAAAAAATCAGGAAATTCGCTAATCAATAGTTGATAAATTATAAAATTCAACAATCGATAGCAGTAAAATTGGTCAATCGATAACGGAAAAATCACGAAATTCATCAAATGGTCTCCCGTAAAAAAAATTGTCCTGCACACTGATGTGATGATAAAAAGGGTTTTGAAGTATAGGACAAAATTAGCACTTGCCAAACAGCGAGTAATACTGAAAATTTGGCAATGGACTTTATTGCCACCACTGGTCAAACATAATAGTCACACTCACCAATTGCGATGATTGAATGGAAAAAGATTTTTTTTCTCTGCTGTCGCGCGACAAATTTTGAAACCATTTGGTAAATTTCATCCCCGAAATTGGCAGATTGTGAATTTTTTTCTCGAAGAAATTCGACGATATTCGAAAAATTTTTCTCCCGAAACCAGTTGATGAATTTTGCGATTTTTCCACTGTGTAGATTAATGAATTTTGCACTTCTTCCGCTATCGATTGACGAATTTCGAATTTTATCGACTATCGGTTAACGAATTTCACGATTTTTTCCATGAACGAACAAATTGCGCACTTTCTGCTAATTGACACATTTCGCCCTTTACAATTCAGTCAATGAGTTGAACGTTGTTTCTTTCGAGAAATGTCAGGAATGAAACAATGATTCTTTAGGTTGAATTTACTTCGTTCAATGCCCCATGGAAGAATGTGTGCGATGCAGCAACGGGCGTCACAGACTTTTTAAGGGCACCTGCAGACTAAAAACATCTAACCAATCTTCGCGGGGGGAAAATAACAGATTTTGTCAAATGATTGAGGAAAAAACACTACTTTATCAAAGGATAATGGGAAAACATGACTTTTGTTAAAAGACCACAGAAAAAACGTAATTATGCAAAAGGATCGCGAAAGATAAGCAAATTTTGTCAAAGAATCGCAAAAAAGGAAATTTCACCAAAAGATCACGCTTTTTTACTAAATTTCGTCTAAAAATTGCGGAATAAAATGTATTTTATCAAAGAATTGCTGGAAAATGCGAATTTCGTTAAGGATCGTGAGAAAAATGCGAAATTCTTCAAAGGATCGCTGAAAAAACACTAATTTCGTCAAAGAATTGCTGAAAAAACATGAATCTCGTCCAATAACAGAAAAATCATGGTTCATAATCATTATATCTAGTAGTATATGTAAACACAGTTTGTGATATAAGACAAAATTAACATTCACCAATCGGCGAGTAATACTGGAAATTGGTGATTGATGTTATTGCCACCACTGGCTAAACTTAGTCACACTCGCCAATTGCGATGATTGAATGTAAAATGAAATTTTTTTTCCCGCTGTCACTCAAAGAATTTTGAAACCATTTGGTGAAGTTTTTTCCGAAACCATTTTGTGAATTTCCCGATTTTTTCTTCAAAATCATTTGACAAAGAGACTTTTTTCTCGATGGCATTTGACAATAATCAAAATTTTTTTACCCAAGACAATTTGACGATATTCTTAATTTTTTTTGTGCAATTCGACAAATGTTCATGGAAAAAATCATGAAATTCGTTAATCAATAGTCGATAAATTGTGAAATTCAGCAATCGTTAGCGGTAAAATCGTAAAATTTGTCAATCGATAACGGAAAAATAATGAAATTCATCAAACGGTTTCCGGTAAAAAAATTGTCTTGCACGCTGATGTGATGATCAAAAGGGTTTTGAAGGCATTTATTTTATTTGTTGTATTGTGTATAAATACCTAGGTGGAAACAGTTTGCTTATTTTGTCAAATGTTTCAACAATATTCGACCCAATACGCATGCATAAAAAAAATCTTCCGGTAGGACCGGCCAATGAGGTGAAGGTCTATTACGGTCTCTAGAAACGTGTTTGGGATCATCTCCTGTTGTTTTTTTCTTGCACTTTGCGTTAAACCTAGGAAGGTATTTATATAGAACTCACTGTGGAGTGTTTAGAAGGTATTTATTTATTTCATTTATTATAATTTGTATGAATACTTAGGTGTCCATTTCGGATTTACTGTTTAAAAATGAATTTAGGCTCTTTTAACGTTCGCGAAATCAATCCCGATGGAAATTGTCTTTTTAGATCTCTATCATTTTGTTTATATAGTACAGAAAATGATTATTTAAATGTATGTAAAAATATCGTAGAACACGTAATACAAAATTGGACCACTTATAGTCCGTTTATTATCGGGGATGAATCTTATGGTGTTCCGATTGCTAATGAAGACAATTATGTAAATATATGGTTCTTCATAGAGGTATATGGTTCTTCACACTTCAATAGAAGCATTGTTTAAATTAATATAATTCTACAAATATGATGCAGTTTTAAAATATCGAGTAATGATTAATACTGTCAAAGAATATACTCATATACGTAATTAAGTTTTGGTACTTCTCTATTATCTCATCGACCACTTTTCATAAAAAAAAAACTATCGCCAAATAAATGGGAGAACGTTGTCATTGGAATATCAAAATAAATAAATAAAATATAAGAATTTAAGGATACAATTGTTATTTTAATTAATGAAATAACTAATAAATCAAATAAACATAATGAAAAATACACGCAAATGTTGAATTAAAAACAACTTGATGACATAAAAAACACGTATAATGTTTTCGACATCAAGTAAATGGGACTGCAATTTTGGCATTTAATCATACAGTTTGGCGATAGTATTTTGTTATGAAAAGTGGTCGATGGGATAATAGAGAAGTACTCAAGTTTTTTATACCAAGTTTGAAAATTTATCTTTTTTTGACATTTAAAAAAAATAACATAAAAAAACATTACAAATTTGCCCATTTAAAACATTCAAGATTTGTATATATACAAACAATACAATGTAAATATTAATATTGTTACATGATACATTATATATATTGTTTGCATATATACTTCTTTGTATACATATATTGTTTGTATACATACAAACAAATATAATGTAAACATTATTCAAATATTAAGAGTTTGCAAATCAAAACATTCTAAAGATTTGTATACATACAAACAATATAATGCATACATACTCTTTACAAATAAAATAGCCCACTTATATAATGACAAAACTTTTAAATCGAATAGAGATAATATATTTCTGTTTTGTTATGAAAAGTGGTCAATGGGATAATAGAGAAAAGTACCTAAGTTATTTATACCAAGTTTGAAAATTTATCTTTTTTTGACATTTAAAAAAAATAACAGAAAAAACATTACAAATTTGCCCATTTAAAACATTCAAGATTTGTATACATACAAACAATACAATGTAAATATTAATATTGTTACATGATACATTATACATTGTTTGTATATATACTTCTTTGTATACATATATTGTTTGTATACATACAAACAAATATAATGTAAACATTATTCAAATATTAAGAGTTTGCAAATCAAAACATTATAAAGATTTGTATACATACAAACAATATAATGCATACATACTCTTTACAAATAAAATAGCCCACTTATGTAATGACAAAACTTTTAAATCGAATAGAGATAATATATTTCTGTTTATTTTATAACTTATATTCAGATGCTCAGATTCTGCTTTTTTCGAACACATAATAATAAAAATATTACTACCGTGCGTACTTTCTTTTGACATTATATTTACATAATCGAATTCATTATCAATCGGAACACCATAAGATTCATTCCCGATAATAAACAGACCATAAGTGGTCCAATTTTGTATTACGTGTTCTACACGTTTGAATAATTATTTTCTGTACTATATAAACAAAATGATAGAGATCTAAAAAAAAATTTCCATCGGGATTTCGCCAACTTATGAGCCTAAATTCATTTTTAAACAGTAAATCCGAAATGGACATCTAAGTATTCATACAAATTACAATAAATAAAATAAATAAATAAAATAAATACCTTCTAAACACTCCACAGTGAGTTCTAGATAAATATCTTCTTAGGTTTAACGCAACGTGACAACAGAAAAAAACAACAGATGATACGATCCCAAACACGTTTGTAGAGACAGTCATAGACCCTCACCTCATTGGCCGGTGATTTTTTGACGCATGCGTATTCGATCGAATTTCGATGGAATAGATTTGACAGAATTACCAAACAGCTTTAAATATATGGATTTCAATTACACAGGTGTATGTTTAGTCTTGTTCCAATACTAAATTAATTACAGAGGTTTTGACATCAATAGAGTAAGTTTATAAAATTAAGCAAAATATTTTTTCTTTTCAATTTTCTTTTTCTCGTGATTTTCTTATTCATATATATTTTCTTGTTTTTCGTAAAAGAATCCTTACTCAGCTTCGCCTTTTTTTTTTTTTTAATTTCCTTTGAAATGAGAGGATTCTCTTTATAAATTTTGAATTTAAACGTGAACTTAATTCATTTTTCAGAAATTTTATTTCAGTTTGATTTAAATCCTTTTTTTTTCAATGAGTTGGCACGATACAGATTAAGTCAACGAAATTAACATTTTAAATACACCACTAAATCGAAACGATATTCGGAAATTTTAATCTTCCTAACTCAGACAAAAAGGACCAGGAGCAGGACAGATAGGATATAGAAGATGCAAATTAAAATTGAGAGATAAAAGAATACAATCAGTAAAAGATGAAATAAAACATCAGAAACCGACAAATATGTGATATATAGAATTTGCGACTGCATTTGTCGCTTATTTAAGAAAATATATTTATTTTTTGTAATTTTGTTTTTAGTCAATAAATTAAATATTTGGTTTAATCTGACATACAATATCACTTGATTTATCAGTTTTTTCAAAATATATTTCACAATTACTGTCCAACAAACTTTTTTTTTTTTTTTTTTTTATGGTGAGAGAGCATTCTCTTAATGGCCCTATTACACGAGACGTTAAAGTTGCCGCTACTCTCAGGCGACAATGTTAACCTATGGCTTCAAAAGAAGTTGCTGGAAGCAAGCAATTTTATATTTTTGGAGCAATTTTGTCTACGCACTTAATTAGTGTAATAACCAGAATGAAAAAAATATTGCTATAAATATTGAAATATTTAGTGATTTCTTTGGCTACTATAATCAGCCAGATACGGATAATTAAAAAAGTTAATTTTTAATAAATTCTATAATTTTTCTTGAACACATATTTGATATTTTTCACATAAAAGTACTTTTGGGTGTTGTTATTAAGCAATCCATAAATATAATTTAAATTAAAAAATGTGTAGTGTTTTCAATTAAAAATTATTTTCACCTATGTTTTGTACACCGCGCAGTTTTTGTTGTATCTTGGGGAACCCGGGTTAGAACACTTAGTTATAATTAATAATCAGAATTTAACTATGTAGTGGTGTTTAAAGCATTTACAACTGCGTAGTAAATTATCTGTATTCTAGAAATAAATGTATTTATAGTAAATACTTAAACAGTATTCTTTAAGTAAAAAATTATACTCATTAAAAAAAAAAAAATGAAAAAACACTTTTTACATACCCTGATAACGCAGAAATATACAATTGCTCTTTACGATACTTTGTAACATCTTTCAAGTAATCCGCATCGATCTTATTGGAAGAAGAAGTATCATCAATCTAAAAGAAGAACCAAATTTGCTTAGGTGCATAAAGATGGTTTAGGATAATAAGTCATTTTAATACTACTAAATTTATGGGGTAATTATATTATTTTGAAATTGGACACTAGTTGATAATAACATGAAATCTGGTACACATCTATATGCAAAAATCGTTACATTTTACTAGAATGACGGGGGAAAAAATGCTGCTCACTATAAAAAAAAAATAAAGTATCTACTTTCAATTTTTGTAACAAAAATGTTGAAATAATGCTATCCATATATATATATATATATATATATATAAAATTCATAAGATTTTGATAGTTTCTCATATTTGCATTTTCATGTTGTTGTGCTTAATTTTTGCATTATATTTTCCTTTGATACTCACATATGTGATTTAATTTTAATTATTATATATATATGTATAAACAAGATCTGACCAAATCTGAAATTCAAGGACTGAATTCGCTGGGAGAGAGTGTCGATGATGGATAAGAGTTATAATAAGTTCACGTCAAAACGAGATGAAAAATGTTGCGGAATCTACAGTAGTAAATAGAAACAAAGTTTTGAGCTTCAGAACATTTACTAAAATTGCAAGACGGTTTCGATACCATTAAATTTATCATCGTCTTTTCTTTTAACGGATTGTTTTTTACAATCTAAATTATTCATTATAAATGTATTTTCTTTGTTTTGTTTTTTTGCACTTACATTTGGATTTTGACAGCTTTGTAAACTTTGCTTCAAAATAATAAAAAGTAATCTATGAGAATTTCAATCCCATAATTATAAAAAAAAACAATAATAATGGTAAAAGTTTAGATGCCTATTTAATATCGCGTAAAATTTTTGAATAAATTATTTAACGCATTTTTTTTTGATTTCTCATTTTTAGATTCATATAAAATAAGAGATTGAAAATTATAGAAAATAACTGATATCTAAAATTATTATTATTTATTTAAATATTATTATTAAAATTATTATTATTATTATATTTGAGCGGTTTATGTACATTTTGTTATACATTTGCCATGCATTTGGCATATTTGTTATATTTTTTATATTGCTATATAAACGAAGCGTTTGTTAGATAATATATAATATAATATATATCTCTATATATTCCATGTATTTCCGATTTTACATTTCTATATAGGGCATATATTTGTTATATATTCTATTGATTAAAATAAAGGGGGCATCAGAAAGAATGACCTGTTTGCAAATGACAATTGCGTTGTAGACAATGTTTGAAAGAAACACTTTAAATACAATATAGAAGCTCATAGTATTGTTTGCGTACTTCATAACTGTTCTAAGTGACTACTTTTAGTCACACGTAAAATATGCAAGTGATATTCTATTACACGACAGATATTGTGAATGCGTTGTGCACTAGAGCTCCTATAATAAGAGCTCCTATTACAGGAGCCTTATTCTGCACAACCCCTTATGACCACTTTTTATGCCTTCTTTGCCCGTAACCGTGGACGTACGGAAGGTGCGATTGGTAATGCATTGGCATCAATGTTTTACGAGCATGCTTCACACTATCTGGCGCGTAATGGACTGTTTGATTGGTTGGTTGAACGATTTAACGGATGGTTTGGGTGTGACTAAAAGGAGTCACTCAGAACAGTTATAAAATACGCAAACAGAATATTCTGTATTGTATTTAAAGCGATTCTTTCAATCTTTGTTTACATCAAAGTTATTGTCATTTGTAATTGAGTCATATGTTCTGATACACTCTTTATAATATGTGATTACGCATGTTGTTCATACTGCTCGGGATAATTTTAGCTCTATCTCTGGGCTCTTTGGAGCGCCTAAAAATGTGTTATTTATGCTTTGTTACAGATTAAAGTGAAAAGATAATCCGACTTTAATTGTAAAATAGGTTTTCTGTTTTTCAGCATATGATGAAACAACATTCCGTTGACCGATATAATGCTAAGAAATCTATAAAGTACGATTGATTTTAATTTACCTCAAAAAAATTGTCATCATCTCCTTGTCTTAAATCATTGTCCTCTACTTCTATTGTCCAGTCTAGAACTTTGATTTCGAAATCATAATTTGAATTTTCTTTACATTCATCTTTTTCGTTAGTAGCTGAAGGTTCATTTTCCGCTTCAATTGACCAGTCCTGGACTTTAGTTTCAGAATTAGAAGTAACTTTCTTTTTACAACCATTTTTTTCTTCTGTAATATAAAAATTTTCATCTTCCACTTCTACTGTCCAATCTAAGACTTTAAATTCAAAATCATGATTTGAATTTTCTTTAAAATCGTATTTTTCATCCGTAATACCTAAATGTTCATCTTCGACATTAACTGTCCAGTCCTGGGATTTACATGGAGAATCAGAATTAACGTTCTCTTTACAATCAGTAACAGCAAAATTTTCCTTTTCAACTTCAAGTGTTCTATCTATGGCGTTGCTTCCAAAATCATACTCATTAACACTCTTAATCTTTTCTTGTATTTTACTTGAGTCAGACTTTTCATAAGTTGAATCTGATAAGTTGAAGCCAATAATGTCAGATTCTTCCTCGATAATTGGCAAAATATCAACAATTGGAACGCTGTCTTTGAGATGTAATTTACTGAAAAGTAGAACAGAAGTTTTCATTAACTTAACAATTGTGAAATACTATTTTTGTTTAATAGTTATGGCATACTCGTTAACTTTGCTATTCATTGGTTTTTAAGTATCTAAATCATTTACCTCGCACTAAATTTGTTTAAACATATTTCTTCAATTTTTTATGATAAAATGCTGAAATTTTGTACATGACCATATTATTGTATGGGGCACATTTTACTCACTGGGAAATTTTTGTACGGGTGCCGTATAAAAATTTAAATTTTGTATTTCTTCAAATTTAATCTCCTGAAAATTTTAAACAATTTCATAACATTCTTTACTTTTTGTTACATTACTTTGTAATTTATAATATATATCTATGATCGAACTTTAAGGAATAAAAAGCCAAGATCAATGTTTTTGAACAACCTGTGTTTTATATAATGTAATACAAATTTATGTATTTTATATGTCGTTCGCAGTAGAGCCAAAATGTATTTATTATAAAGTAAAATCTCTCAGCTATATCCATTTCTGCATTTATAAATTTTGCAAGATTTCTAGTATAGTTTAGACATTTCAAAGATTATTTCATTTAAATGTCTGAAAGCAGTCAGTTTTACGTATACTTTTATGTAGTTTCGTTACACATTTAAAAAAAAAAACTTGAATTTTAACTACGAAAAACCTAAAAATATGAATAACTGAATCCTAATCTACGAAATTATAATATAGCCATGAAATAAAATATACAATATCCTCTGCCGAAAAGCGTTTATTATCTTTTGAAACACGAGAAACCAAAATATTTTCGAGGTTTAACGAAGCATTTATGAAAGTAAAGTTAATTTTGCTGCTAGCAATATTCGGAAACGTTCCCGAGTAGTTTTATATTTCATTAATCAGTTTTCTCAAGCCTGAATATTGGTTTAAGGATGCTATCAATTCCCAATTAAAATTTTTCAGCTGCGTAACTGAATTTATACATGCAACAGTAACAACAAAATAACATTAATTTTAGTGTTAATGTGAAGGCAATTAATTTATAACGTTTGCATGTAAAACATGTTTGTTGAAGAAGAAAATATGTACTGGAGAATTGCTAGCCATTTGATAAACCTATATTTCTGTTTGAGAAAACTCACAAACATTCATCGGAAACATTTATGAAAATCAGTGGCAGCAAAAGAAACTTTGTTTTTATAAATGCTTCTTTAAATCGTGAAAATATATTGTTTTCTGAGGTTGCTAAAGTTAAAGAACGCTTTTAGGAATAATTCGGAAGTGCATATTTTCGTTCGTGATAACATTATATTTTCCTAGGTTAGGTAATATTTGTGTTTTTTTATAGTGTAGGAAAAAAGTCTTCTTGTGAGACGTTGCATGGTTAATAGAGAGTCAAGGCTCATTCGTGAAACAACCAAAAAATTGTGTAATAGTCTAAAATATGGAAATAATGAGAAAATGTAAAATTTTTAAACATGGAAAAATAATTTAAAGAGTCTCTTCAGTGTATGCTTGTATTTTCTTATTTTGAATCAGGACTTTCTGAAAACTTTGAACTTTTTAGTAAAATTTTTCATTTTGTACTTATTACTTTCATTTTTAGACTACAACATTAATCCCTCACCCCACAAAGTAGACGAAAACTTTGTCAGAATATGGGCTAACGAATATTCTCGAATTGCCTCCTTTAAAATCAAATTCGGAACAACTTGTCTACAGCACTAATTTCTTGTCCGAGAAAAAAATGGAGTTTTTTCACAGAGGGTGTTAGTAGGAGAAGATTTTTTTTCGGCTTTATGATATCTAGAAATTGCTGGAGTATGACGGGGATACATATCATTGTGACTCAGGTAATGTCGCGTAAATTCTTTTAGAATAAATTCAAAGTCTATTAATGATTCCTTTTCCGATGAGACAAAACACGAGCATAATATAGATCACAAATTTACAAACCCAAGTAGGACTGTTAGCCCATCATTAACAGTTGTGGAAACCGTTGTGAAATGGTAGATACAGAGACTCCTCTAATTTGGAGCGTATTTGAACAAATAATGGTTGGACCATTGATGGGCCTATGTTGGCAAACTGTTCATTGGCCAATGGTACGGCAAGGAGGACATTAATTATTATGAGCCAACGTGGGCCAAATATTTTTCAACGATTTGTCAATGTTGGCCCAACCATTTTGTGCTACTATTCTTAAATATTTTTTAATAAAAAAAAATATCATAATTTGGCAGTATAAAAATGAAATATAAATCTGAAGGAATAACGAGGTGTTTTGGGAGGAATAATAATTCAAGTTTCTATCCATATTATATAACAGAACGAAGAGTTTATATGAACGAGAATTTTTATTTATTTATTTTTTTAAATGTGAAAGTTAATTATTACTATTTAAAGGCATAAAGCATTCCCATAAAATTTTTCGATAATAACTAATTAAAACAAAACAGGAAAACGTCTCTAACCTGCAATTTGTAGTCTTAATTTTTTTTGTTTGTTTCACGCGTCTATCGTAATCAATTTATCACTTAATTTATATAGTTCTAATTTAAAATGACATATTTAATTTACTTTATTCTCTAATAATATTTACTGAAAAACAAACAATGTAGCTAATAATAATATATAGGTAATATAATATAGGTAATATAGCTAATAATATAGCTAATATAATTTGTGTACAACAATAGAAATCAGTCTTATTTTTAAAATAACCAAAGTAAATTACATACCCACTTAATGCAATTATATACAATCTGTCTTTCAGATATTTAAGTTGAGATTTCGAGAGATTTTCGTGCTGTATATTTGATGCCTGGAAGAAAATAAGCAAAAGTCAATTTGCATTTACAAATAAAATAATTAAAAACACATTGTTTATTGTTGTTAGTATTTTATATTATGTGTTAAGGTCTTTGGCCTTTGGAATGCTAAATTCTTACTGTGCATCAAAGAAGTTTGTCTAGGGAAAAAAAAAAAAAAAAAAAAAAAAAAAACGCAAAATGTAATGATATTTATGATAATTAAGATAAGGCCAAATGAAAGATTGGCTTTATTATTTAAATCATTAGTGTTAAAATCCCCGGTATGACATAAAGCAAGACAGAGTGATAAAAAAAAAGCGGGGCAACCATTTTACAACAGATGGAAATCAAATCAGTTTTCTTCCATCAGATTAAATTTACTAAAATTAAACAATCTCTAAAGGATGTCATAGGAAGTCTTTGGAATAATAGAAAAATATTTTTAGGGCAGTTATTTTTCCAAAATCATCGAAAAAACATAGAAGAACATAACACTCTGTTAGCTGCAATGCATAGCAAATATTCAGACTACAGGATTAGGAATTCTTCTTAGTAATTAGCAATATTATAATAAAAGAGACTCATCATTCTTATTTTACATTTTAAACTGTGTAAATGATTAATTTTAGTATTTTAAAACTTCGAACATCCTTTTTTTTTTAAATTGTAGATTTTAGGCCTCTATGTAAATATATACATATATAAAACTGCAGCATAGAATATGTTTCATTGCACAGTTTGTAAATAACACTTTATAAATACATTACACAGTTTTTAAAAAACAACAAAAAAAAAAACAATAATTTGTCAAAAAAGATTCCTACCAGACCTATGCAGATCAAGTCTTAAAATTTGAAAAGTTTTATAATTATTTTTCTTAAAATTTTTAGTGTTTTGAAATCTTAAATCACAGTTAGGAATCGTATGAAATGCATATGAAAATTTATAAGAAGTTTTCAACTGAGAAAAGTCGGGACATATGTGGTCACGAACAATAGTTCCAGGTCTAAACTGTAAAAAATAATAATCTGTTTAATTTACAGAAAGAAAATCTGTTCCTTAAAACGCCAATAAAAAAACTTATTTTATGGAAATATTTTTTATTTATTACGAACTTACGTAAGAAGTTTTTTTTAAGTAACAGAAAGTTCCTAGTAAATACAGATAATTGCGTAAAATAAACAGTTTTTTACTGGTGTACTCGCTGACAGTTTTTTCATGCAAAACCAACAGATTATTCATTTTTACAATGTAACTACTAAATATTGGCATGTTCCGCGTTTTTAAACGATTTTCTTTGCATTGGATAACAGAGATCAATCTCTATTTCTGCCGTTGATTACTTTTTTCGATTTTCTTTGCGTATTTTTTTTAGGAAGATACTTTCACTTTCGAAACCGGTTCCGAAAGTGAAAGTATCTTCGTAAAAAAGTACGCAAATAAAATCGAAAAAATAATCAACGGCGGAAATAGAGATTGATCTCTGCTATCCAATGCAAAGAAAATCGTTTAAAAATATTCAAATGCAAGCGAGATATTAGAAAAATAATGCCCCATTGGATTAGCATTAGCGATCGGGTGTTTTCAAGTGCGTGAAAGGGACCCTTAAGTGTTAAAAATTGTTTAAAACTGTTTTTGACCAAAAGTTATTTTGCATCATACCTCTTAAATAAGCCAGGCCTCAATTATGACACTATTTTTTTAGACAGCATAGAATGATATTTTAGTTATGCAAAATAACAATAATAATAATAATAATAATAAATTTCCTTTGATTTTTTTTTTAATTCGTGAGCGAGTGGGATAGTTTATTTTCGAAAACTTTATTCTCCAGCGAAATGATAATTTTATCTTCTGGTAATGTTAACAAGTATCTGCTAAATTCACGCGTCTTTTTATGTTAAAATTTTTATTATTTTTAATCTTAAATTTGAGTACAATAACTTTGTATTTGAATATATTTTATGTACTATCGCCTGGAATATTTTTAATTTTTTTTTTAACGCCTTTGCAGAGCATGCAATATCAAACTTTGTGTTAAGATGCAGTCGTAAATGAAAATTAGTGTGCAAATTATAATGAACTGTAAAAAATACAAACATTTCTTAATCTTTGAAAATATAATAGAGACACGAACGAATAAATATAATAACTTCTTACGAGTTAGTCATGATTTTAAAAAGATTTTTTTATATTTAGAAATCTCAGAGACAAATGTATTTTCAAGGTTTAAAGAAAGATTTATAAAAGTAAAGTATCTTTTTTTGCCACTGATTTTCGTAAACGTTTGAGAGTAATTTTTATGATATATTAATCTATTTTCTCAACTCATAATATAGTTTTTTTTCGGATGCTATCAATTTTTAAGTAAACATTTTCATATTCAAAGAAGATGTTTTTCAGACAGACATAAGAAATTAACAACATTAGCTTTAACATTAAAATTAATATTACTTTGTTACTATTGCGTGTATAAATTCAATTACACAGCTGAAAATGTTTAATTGAGAATTGAGAGCATTCTAAAAACCTATATTCCGTTTTGAGAAAACTGATTCACCATAAAAACTACTCTGAAACGTTTCCGAAAATTAATGGCAGCAAAAGAAACTTTGTGTTTATAAATGCTGCTTTAAATCTCGAAAATACACGGGTTTCTAAGGTTTCTAAAGTTAAAGAAAGTTTTTCGGCATCATGGTGGTTATTTAGTTAACACGGAAGATGTTTTGTGCATTTTCGTTTCTGGTTACATAATATTTTTTGCAGATAAAACAAAATTTGTCTTTTTTTACAGTGTACGGTAATTTTATGTTCGTACATTAAATAGGCTTTATAGAATTATTAACCAAGTCTTTTTATTTAAATGTACTAGGGGGCTCTGAACCCTGCTCGCTACGATCACCAACCCCCGTTCTGATTTTACAGCCTCTTAAAACCTGGTAATTTATCCTGTTTTAAAAAGATGATGACGATGATATCACGAACGGTGACTTTCTTTTGTAATCAGGTTATAATGCTTTTTCATTTAACTGGTTATAAAGCTTTTTCATTTAATTTATCTTTTTTATTTTTAATATTCGTGTGTAAACACAATTTTTATGACGTAATTTTCTTCATTTCCTGCTTTCAACACGTGATCATTTAATTATTATTTTAAACTTTCATTATTGTTTTTAATAGTCTCGCGCAAATACATTTTTTATTTGAGATAAAACATAATCCTTTGCGCTTATTTTGAAATTGGCAACAATATAAAAAAATGACTTTTTCAATAAAAGATTTTTTACTCGATTTTTAAGGATTTTTTGAGTTTTTATTGTCCGACCATGATAATTTTTTTAATTTTTAAAAGCTTCTTATATTTCGAGTCTGGTGGTATGATTTTTGAATCCGTAGGATGGCTTAAAAAACAAGTAATAGCTGCTCAAAAAAGTCCCTAGTTAAAAAGCGATGAGAATAACCCGGAATAACTACGCAGAATTTGATTGGTCCATTTCTTTTTTGGCTCAGTTCCAGATTACTTTTTTTTTAATATAGAAGGATACTGTAGCAATATAGAATGTCATACAGAATAAAACCATTTACTGAAATGTGTTTGATGAAAACAACTGGCTGACTGTCGGCTTAAAATTATTGAAAGAAATGATTGCAAAGATGATTATATGAATAATTGTAAATTAGTTCAATGTAATAATAGTCACAAAATACATGTAAACGTAACATTAACTTAAGAAATATTTTCATTAATAATCGATTAGACAATTTTTTGCTCAAAGTATCAAAAGTATGTTATAGCATAGTAGAAACAACATTTATAAACTGTACTAAATTTTAAATTACCTGAAAGGAAATTCCACTGAAATTAGAGCTATTGTAGGCTGTTGTTGAATTTGAAATTTCATAATCCCCACTCACTCCAATGTTAGGATGGCTGTAATAATTATCACTATACTCTGTGTTCATGTGGCTATTATTATACCAGTTATGGGAAATACTATTTTCATGGAAAATACTTGCAATCTGGACATTATCATAATTAATTTCGGTGACATTGTCGAAACCATTGGAGACTGTAGAAGATGAAATATTTTCTGAATATGCGGCAACAGATGTAGTAGAGGACACAGTCGTTGTAGATAAACTATTGTAGGATTCTGGAGAATAAGCTGGAGTACTGTAAAATAGAGATATCAAAAGATGAATATGACAAATACTAGTAACGTAAAATCGAACAATATCTGATAAAATTTGTTATAAGAATATGAGAAGCATTAAAATATTTGTAAAACTTTAATGCAACCAGGGCAATAGCTAGCACATTCCATTTATTAATAATATATTTCACCATAAAACACTATGGACTAGAATTCATATAAGTCACGTTCCGTATCTGAATCAATCAGATGACAAAAGTTTTGTGTACATGATGACACCACAGCAATACTTTTACTCACAGTAATTTTACTCGCAGTATTATGTTTTGTTCCACAAAAAAAAAAAAAAAAAGTTGAAAGAAAAATATGAAAATATGATTTCTATGCTTATCACTAAATTTTCAGACATCATTAGAAAAAAAAACATGATTATAGTGAAGACATTATGTTATACATGTCATTTTTAAATTAATTGGTGAACTGGATTTCGTTGCTGCTATTAAATTTTAAAAAATGACCGAAAAATGTATTTAATATTTTTTTAAATCTAACTTATTTTCACTCTATATAAATAGTACTATTTTTTGGAAAAAAAAACTCGGGCATATGCAAAAGGATCATCAGTAAGTATTGATAAAATTTATGCTGTATTGCTTTTTGACGAAGATGTAGAAAAATATTTTAAAAAACTATATTGAAAAATATATTTTGCAAATATATTTTGCAAAAACAGAGAAACCACAAACGTTATCGATTAGAAAAAAAAGTTTGTTGATTGTGCGATTGTCTGTTTACGAAATTGCAAGACGACTGCTGGATGCAGACTTAAGGAATTTTACACGGAGCTGCAGAATATATATTTTTACACCACATTGTCCGTTTGTTAGAGAATTTTTACATTTTGGTATACTGATTTATCTTCAAATCTGGGAATCTCTTGGAATCAAGTGGAAGATACTTCAAGGTGGTAGTTTCTCGAGACATAAGCAAAGAATAATAATGAAATTTTCGAAAATAGGAGGAATTTTCTCATTGTCAAGCATGGAAACAAACCCATACCCCGGAGTCTTCAGGGACTTCGCTAAATTCTAGCTGTCAGTGGCTACGAGGGAATTTTTCTAAATTCATAACTGGAATTTCAGAGAATTCATAACTCAGCTAGGGAGTGAGTCGTTCATGCCAAGTCAAAACCACAGAATTAGTATAACTAAGACTTCTTGCTGCTATTCTTGCTCCGATATCAAAACATGAATGCCTCCAGCACAGTTCGAAATAAGACCAACTAACGGTCACCGATCAATGTCAGATGAAGTCTCTACACAAAATAGTAATAAAAACTCTTAAATAAAGAAATTAAATTGGGTAATTTTTAAAGTAATTTTTCTGAAATTTTTTTCATTGTATTAAACGAAATTTAAAACAGCATAATAAGACATATCAATTTATAAAAATGGAATATTGAAATTTAATATTAAACTCCGTATTTACTTTTGAATTTCAAGTTTTGCTTTTCAGAACAGTGTTATTTTTGTTCCTGTTATTTTTCTACATTTACTAGAAGGCCAAAATTTACCCCCCCCCCCCCCAAAAAAAAAGTTTTCAGGAGTTTAGTTGCGTAAACACTGGAAAAAACCGTAAAGGTTTTTATTCAAGTGTTTCTTCTCTAGAAAATAATATAGAGTATTTTATTTAATAAATAATTCCTATTTTGTTTGATGCATAAAAATTTTTACATAAAGTATATGAAAAGGTTACATATCGAAAGAGTTTATTTTGCCAAATTCTGCCATATTGTACCAGTATAATTTGCCCTTTTCAGCTGTCAACTTTTGATTTAAGATGTTTATTTTTTTAGTATATTATTTCAAATATCATTCAATTTTGAAAACGTGAGAGTTAGAAAGGAATTCGCCAGTTTTCAAATTATTTTTGAATGTTTATTCTCTCGCAAAGGAACAGTATTGAAAGTGATCAAAACGCCGTTTTTTCATTGTAATATTTTAGAATGATGTATTTCGATCAACGGTATAAACATAATATTTAGTTTTATATAACAGTTTTTCATAATATAAGCAACAAATTTATTGCAAATGTATTTTTTATGCTCAACTTTTAAGAACCATTTTTGTGCTAAAGTAGAGGCAGGGACACACAGGGGAATGACATTTATCACATAAAACAATTTATTTAAGTAGCTTATATTTATAAATAATATATTTGAACCCGCTATACAAACATAAAAAGATGTGATTAACGTATTCTAGCATTCTGTTTGATTTTTATACA
Source organism: Maratus michaelseni (assembly GCA_963931845.1). Classification (NCBI taxonomy): domain Eukaryota; kingdom Metazoa; phylum Arthropoda; class Arachnida; order Araneae; family Salticidae; genus Maratus; species Maratus michaelseni. The sequence continues at coordinate 410,816,979 of OZ007587.1, forward strand.
AGTTTATTCATTCTTTTTGAAGCGTTGACAAGAATTCCGCTGTTAAGAGAAAATAATGCATACACTGATCTTTGATAAAAATTCATAGATACGCAAAAATACATACGCAAAATATACATATATATATATATATATATATATATATATATATATATATATATTAACATATAAAATTAATTTATTTCGCAAAACTGCTCATAAATTCGAAAACATTAAAACTCAATTCACGGAACACTTAAGGTATATGTATCCAACAATAAATTATTTCGAATTCTTTAATCATTTATGTTTGAGATTTATTAGATGTTTTGTTCAGGAGGTGTTTCATAATATAATAAATCAGATTGTTTAATATATATATATATATATATATATATATATATATATATATATATATATATATATATATATATATATCGATAATATACATACGCAGTAATTTCATTAATGAGCCATTTATTCTAAATGTAAGGCAAGTCTATTTTTGAAAAAAAAATAGTTAAAACTAAATCTAATTACGAATCAACAAAAAATTTTGGTTTTTAATAAATTCACAATAAAAATCTTTTAATATTGGTATAAATCTGTTTTCAGTAATTTATTTAGTCAATGATATTATAAAATGCGTTGATTTTCAAAGTGAAGAAAGTGCACTTTGAATAGAATTATTGTTTAGGTTGCATAATATAATTTAGCATGATCAGAATTTCCTCCCGAATATATGCAAAATCACGACTATCTAAATTAAGAAATATGATTACATGCAAATAACTTATTAATGAATATTTGTTCTTATTGTTTGCACTTATTCCTATAAAATCAAATTTATATTTTGCTTTATTGTAACTTTTCGAAAGAAGAATAAAATACTGAAATAACATAAATAAGTAAATAAAATGAAATATTATTATTTTTTTTGTTAATATATTTACATTCTATTCAATGAAAATCAACGTATTCAACAAAGCATTGCTTTTGAAAGTCAGGCAAATCCACACTGTTAAAATTTTTCGTTTATTGACAGTTTGTCTTCCGTGAATTTTGATCAGAAAGTTTCCGTTTTGTTAGAAAAATGGAATCTCTCCCGTATATCTGTTGCTACCCAGATAGAAAAAGTTTGCAAAAAAAGTGCACAAAATACAAGCGGATTTGGCACCTCTACTTATGCATAAAAACTGCAAACTGAATTTTTCGCAAAATGTGCATAAACTATATCCCTAAATTGTACACTTTTTAGACTTTTAAGATTACAGAGTTTCAAATATGGAATTATTAATGTAAAAATCTATCATCCAAAATGGGATTGCAGTATTTTTGATCGCCACACATGCGCTTAAACTCCTTCGCGTCTGTATCGCGCCATTTATGGACTACAAAGACGGAACATTCCGCAAAAAACGGAAACATTCCGGCAACTCTGCTGCCAGTCCTTTTTCCGTAAATTGACGGAATTTTTCTTTACAGTATACTGTTAAAAATAATCTGAAATTCACGGGTATTTTTTTCCTGAATTTCTCAGAAAAAGTCCCTTTTCATGACAAAAGGGCATTTTCAGTTAAAAGCAGAAAATTTCCTCATATTTTCTGAAAACAACGGAACGAAAGGAGAAGAAAGCAGCCAACGGAGATATTCCGTTATCTGCTGCATGTTTATTTTCAATGTTTCAAAAACTGACATGTTGCTGCACAGAAAAACTAAAAATTCAATAAATTAAAATTTCAAGTTTATTTAAAGCAACAACAAGAAAATAGTGCTTTCGAATTTAAAAAAGCAAAAATTACTTTTTACCATTCGTTTAATATTATTTGCAATTCATTTTTTAAAGTTATAAAAAAGTATTCGCACTTAAAATATATTCTAAACAAACAGATTAATATATATATATAAAATAGCTAAATTAAGTGAAAAAAAAATCGATTCTATTTAAAAAAGCAACAAACTTTTGTTTATTAATGCTTTCGAATTAAACTCATTACTTTAAAATTATTCGCAATTTATTTTTTAAAGTTATAAAAAACACTCACACTGAAAATATATTCTAAACGAACACATTTAAAAAATACATAATAGTTGATTAAAAATCGATTTTCGCAGAAAAGCAAAAAAAAATTATCGAATTTAATTCAGAATATAATATTTACATTTTACATCTAACGATCAAATTAAGAATATATATAATTCATGTTTTTATCCTCTATTAATACTATAGTTTTCAACCATCATCTCATTACGAAATATCCCCGCAATTAACTTCAAAATTACCAGTTTTCTAAACCACAAATTGTTTAAGTCCCAAGCTGCGATTTGAAGAAATCCCGTATCATCATTTACTACTCTTACTCTAGCAAGGACCCGCTAGTCTTATGCGGTAAAGCATTCGGCTCAAACCCCTAACGTCCCCAGTTCGATCCTCAGGACGGGCAGAAAATGTTCTTGCATTATATCAAATATTAAATACTCCCGTAATATTCAACAGATGGCAGCACATGACATTTTTTAAAGCCGAGTTTATTTATAATGGAAACTTACCGATTCTTCAAACGGAGTTTTCCCTTCCTTTATCTTTCAAAACGGAAAAAGTCCGGCAACTTTGCTGCCAGTAGTTTTACCGTGAATTAACGGATTTATTTTTAACAGTGATAGTTTTATGTTAGTATTAAAGTTAGATTCATCTGGTTTAGTTCAGCTATTCAAAACTTGAATATATATATATATATATATATATATATGTGTGTGTGTTAGATTAGTATGCAATGTATAACACACACATTTCATATATATATATATATATATATATATATATGAAGTTTGTGTGTTAAATTAATATGCACTGTTTGTAATATGCAGGGAAGCGCAACCATGGTTCACACCATTTTATTAATCTAAATAAATTAGCTTTAACCAGAGATGCATGCATTAATTGGCGGTATTAAAGTTCACCTACATTCTAGTAGTTCAAAGGGGCTAACTAAATCTAAAATTAAAAGAAACATTTTTTCCTTTCGTAAAAAAAGATTAATAGGTAAAATCAAGATACAGTTGAAGACATTAAACATACTCACACTTTTGCAATAAATTAATGTCATCGCTTATGTTAAAATCATTCTAGAAAATGTAAACATTTCAAGGATGCAAAATGGGTTTTATAAAAAAAATGTGGAGTGTTCCACCCGACTTTCCGAACACTTTACAGAATGCTATGTGTTTAAATAAATAGTAATATAAAAATAAATAATAACATAGATCCTATTTTTACATAGTCGAAATATTTCCACTTGGGAAACAGAAATCATAATAAGAGAATAGAGAGATTAAAAAAGTAGATTTAATTCCAAACGCGCAAACTTTTTTCTAAAATTAAACTCAATTTCAAATGACTTTTCATTATACTACACTACTTTCCTTATACGGTACTTTACTGTGTTCGGAAAGTAAAAAAAAAAAAAATATTTAGAGGTATGACTCATTATAGTTGAAGATGTGAAACATGCTCGCACTTCTGAAACAAATTAATAACACTTCTTATGCTAAAAGTCTTTCTAAAAAATCTGCATAAAGGTGGAAGACGGATTATATAAAAATATAATAACAAAAGTACTTACGATGATGGTACATATTCAGTTTCAAAGTTGTCTTGATAAGGATAATAATAATCATGTGAAACAGCATCGTCATTAACATGGTCATAATGTGATAGAGACTGGTAGTCTGTGTATAGGTCATCGTAATAAGAACTGCAAATAGATGTATTTGTAAGTAAAGATCATATTTCTAGGCGCATAGTCAGCATACTTTAAAATAATCAAACTGTTTTAAAACACTTTTTGTAGCTGATGAAAAACACAAATTAGTTTTGAATTATTTATGTTAAACTTGATTTGAACAAAAATATAACAGCTATAACACGGATAACCATTATTGCATTTTAAATTTGCAGGAAATAAGACAAGAAAAGATAAAAAAAAATAAGCCTGGTGGGTTTAAATATATTCGTGAAATATGTTTACAAATATTTGTAAATCATTTAAATGCAAACCATGCAATATCAAGCAATAACATAAAAGAAATTGCCCCATTTTCAAGATCAACGGCTCGCTTGTGTAAGATCTATGTTGCAGGAATATACAGGATGTCCCAGAAACATTGACCTTGGCTTTTATTCCTTGAATATTGATCATAGACATCAATTATAAATTACAAAGTTACTTAAAAAAAAGATACAAAATTTTATGATATCGATTAAAATTTGTCTAGCAATAACTAAAATGGACGTATGACTAATACTTTCTATGTAATAATTAGAAATTGTCTATAAAATCTAATAAAAGCACTTTGAAAAATACATCTTAGTTGTAACACTGAGGTATTGTTATATACCGGTACCATGTTTCGTTTTATCGTTAAACAAAGTTAATTGAATACCCCAGAACACATTATGTATAGACACAAGAACAAAATATTGCATTTTAACAATTTTTTTCTATTATTTCTTGTGTTGGAAATTTTGGTAATAATAAATTGTACATTTAAATTTACTATTTAACTATTTCTTATATTGGAAATTTTAGTAATATTGAATTGTACATTTAAATTTACTATTTAACTATTTCTTATGTTGGAAATTTTAGTAATATTTAATTGTACATTTAAATTTACTATTTAACTATTTCATATGTCGGAAATTTTAATAATAGTAAATTGTAAATTTTTTTACTATTTAATTTTTCTTGTGTCGGAAATTTTAGTAATATTAAATTGTACATTTAAATTTACTGCAAGAGGGATTTCCGGCATACTTTTAGGTTAAAGTAGAACTTATTCTAAATTCGGCACACATCCTATTTGTTACATAATCATGTGTTTAGCATACCTGTAAACGGGATAATAAAAGAAGTTGTAGTCATAGTAAGTTGTTCCTCCAATTTCTGTAGCAGTCACTTGTGGAACTTCCATATAATAACATTGTTCGGGAAACTCTGTAGGTTCAAAACTTTGATATCTGCAATAAATAGTTAAACATCATTATATAAAATTTTTAATATGTGTAATATCATGATGACGGATAATTTATTTTATTAACAAATGCGAGTTCAATTCTTAAACTAATTGTAAGCTCGGTTAATTTCATTTAGTAATATTTTAGTTTGTGAACTCGCATGACGTTTTAAATTCGACTGAACGTTTGCCAAACTCATTAACAAGTATATAGGTGAGAGCTATCGAAGTTATTATTGTGTACGATAAATGTGTGAGGTTGCGAATTCTTTTTACTAAGCTTCTATTTTACAATTCCAAATATCATCAATAGATGGCGTTTCTCTGTCTAAAAGTGTTACCAAAAGCTCAAACTAATGTGTAAAAATAGACAAAAAATCATTTAGCTAGAGTGCCCAGTGAGTTTGAAAATGCTCTTCTGTGAAAACAGTGGTTAAAGTTTTTGTTACTGTGGTGCGTTCTATTTGTATAGCTCCAAAATTGCACTTTCACTTTCAACATCAATTTAATACTAATAAAATATGATTTTCGTGTGTATACTAGCGAAAGTACTAGCGATTTTTTTTTCGTGATTTTGTACCGGTGAAACCCCTTAACAGATTTCCGATATGCAACTCTAGTAACATTTTCTGGCAGCATTTACGTTTATAGATGTTCACAAAATGCAAAGAATATAAATGCTGATATATACATATATATATATGTTTCTGTGTGTGTGTGTGTGTATGTGTGCGTATGTGTTATATTAATATGCACTGTTTACATGGTAGCAACTGTAGTCCATACTATTTGATTAATCTAAATAAATGAGCTTTAACCAAACATGCATGCATTAATTGACGGTTTTAAAGTTCACTTAGACACCTTAAGTACTTCAAAGGGATAACTAAATCAAAGGGGTTTAATAAATCTAAATTTTAATGAAACACATTTTTCCTTTCGTAAAAAAAGATTAATGCGTAAGATCAAGATATCGTTGAAGATATTAAACATAGTCGTACTTTTGGAATAAATTAATGACATCGCTTATGTTAAAATCATTCAACAAAATGTAAACATTTCAAGGATGCAAAATGGGTTTTATAAAAAAAAATCTGGAGTGACTCCATCCGACTTTCCAAACACTTTACAGAATGCTATGTGTTTAAATAAATAGTAATATAAAAATAAATAACATAGATCGTATTTTTACATAGTCGAAATGTTTCCACTTGGGAAACTGAAATCATAATAAGAAAAGAGAGAGATTAAAAAAGTAGATTTAATTCCAAACGCGCAAACTTTTTTCTAAAATTAAACTCAGTTTCAAATGACTTTTCATTATACTACAGCACTTTCCTGTGTTCGGAAAGTAAAAAATATATATATTAAGAGATATGACACATTATAGTTGTAGATGTGAAACATGCTCGCACTTCTGAAACAAATTAATAAAACTGCTTATGCTAAAAGTCTTTCTAGAAAATCTACATAAAGGTGGAAGACGGATTACATAAAAATATAATAACAAAAGTATACTTACGATGATGGTACATATTCAGGTTCAAAGTTTTCTTGATAAGGATAATAATAATCACGTGAATTAGCATCGTCATTAACATGGTCATAATGTGAGAGAGACTGGTAGTCTGTGTATAGGTCATCGTAATAAGAACTGCAAATAAATGTATTTGTAAGTAAAGATCATATTTCTAGGCGCATAGTCAGCATACTTTAAAATAATCAAACTGTTTTAAAACACTTTTTGTAGCTGATGAAAAACACAAATTAGTTTTGAATTATTTATGTTAAACTTAATTTGAACAAAAGTATAAATTATATAAAAATATTTTATAAAATACGAATACGAAATTTTAAAATTAAACTGTTCTGTTTTAAAAATTACCCAATTAAATATAATCGGAAAAAAGTTCTCTAAAATTTGTACGCTTAAAAAATTTTTGTTTATTAAATATGAATTTCTTTAATGGATTTGCTCATATACTCATATAGTTACCAATCCAGTATTTGTATTATTACCACAAGGCAAACAGCCATGTGATTGATACATATTGCATGATTTTTCATCTCCATGCTTTATTAAAATTTAGAATACTAATAATATATTTCTAAAAATAGGTTTCTTTACATGTCTAAAGTGAAATATTACATCTCTTGAATTATTCTTATCTGATTTTTTTTTATTTGGGAACCTTTCCAAATAAAGGCCTCATTACACTGTTTTTCACGTGACATAGCCGAAAATTGATGATGATTGAATAATTGATGATTCGGATAGCTTAGTTATCGAATAGTTGGATTTTTCTCTTTTTCATTATTTAAAATTATATTAAAACGGTTCACTGAATAATTGAAAAGCTGTAAGTTTAACTAAATTCATGTAACTAATTAAACATAATGACAACATAAGTACTGTTTATATCATTCAGTGTACTTACTTCTCCGATTGAGATACGTCGCAACTGAAGCTTAAATCAGTCATAATTAAAATATAAAAAACAATTACTTAATTCGAAAGATGTTATAAACAATACGAATACAGGTGAGAAGGTAAAATTATATAAGATTTATACGCTTTTTAAAATAAGATCGCCAAAACACAACGAATTAGCATCAATTGAGTTTTGAATTAACAATTAAATAAAGTGAAAATTCTCTTTTTCATTAACTGCAACAATGTGTCAATAACTACATAGTTTCATTGTTATGAATAACAATCGAATGTCTTCGAACAAATTATTTAACAATACAGAATCATATGTGAATATTAAAAAACTTAATTGTTAAATTTCAACAATGTTTAAGCGACTTTCCTATATAATAACTTCTGATTGTTGTAGATTGCAGTAATTCAACAATGTGATATACAGGGAGGTTAAAAAAATATAAAAAATTTTAAAATTAAGAAAAAGATATGCCAAATCAATATATATATATATATATTTTAATCAATGAACGATTGGGGAAACTAAAGTGTTAATTACGCTTTTTTATTGTGAGATTTTTTTTTCTATAGCACCACTGTAAATTACTTTAAAAAAATATATATATATACATATATATAGGACATTTGTGGGTATTTATCTACTTTCCCGCTGACCTTTTTCTATGAAAAAAACTAGTCGGATGTGCCAATCCCAAAACTTTCTTCTATCTCAGTCATGTTAATACTTCAAAATTCGCTATCACATCGCCAATAAAATCAATATTTTTCGTCATTCTGTTGTACGTCAGCTGCCTGCGAATCATCGGGTTACCGGGATGCGATCCACTGATGTATACTAAACTACGAAAAGTCCTCTGACCTGAACCGACAGGAACAGATAGCCTCCCTATTCATTGGTTTTACGATTTCAGCTAATTTTACTGGAAAACACGAAGGTAATATCGTGGAACCTAAATAAAAAAGATTCAGTCCCAGTTCTCGTCAACATTGAATTTGAATGAGAATATCGCCAAATTAGTCCTCTACAGCCAAGTTCGCTTCATTTATGGCAACTTATTTTGGTCGCCAAATTTGGCGATATTCCGCCAACTGTCGCCAAGTTTGGCGAGAATTTGATGTTGGCGAATATAAATATATAGTGATAAGCATATAATAGGATTAATGGTTACAACAATGAAAGAAAATTTGCCGAAAGCATGTTAACTAAAACTCATAAATTAAATCCGTTTATGGATGAATTCTGCTGTTTTGTTTGAAAATGTCAGCCACCCTAAAATTTCAAACCGCTCTATCTCAGCCATTTTTTAAGATAGAAGCAAAACAAAAATTGCTCCGGATTCTCCGGATCAAGGCCGAACATTTAAAGAAAAAAAGTTTTAGGATTTCTAATTTTTTTTATTTGCACATCATTTTGAATTTTAAATCTTTAAATGGCTATCACAGCGCCCCCTTTCGTCGAAATATCCCCAAATTCTAATAGAACCTGCTTGTCATAGCCAAAAATATAGAAAAAAAGATTGGTTCAATTTGAAGCATAATATCATACACTTTTAGATGGTACAATAGTGAAAATGGAACAAAAATATCGATCACAGCGCCCCCTTTTGTCGAAATATCCCCAAATTCTGATAGAACCTGCTTGCCATAGCCAAAAACATAGAAAAAAAATTTGGTTCAATTTGAAGCATAACATCATACTTTTTTAGATGGTACAATAGTGAAAATGGAACAAAAATATCGATCACAGTGCCCCCTTTTGTCGAAATATCCCCAAATTCTGATAGAACCTGCTTGCAATAGCCAAAAACATAGAAAAAAAATTTGGTTCAATTTGAAGCATAGCATCATACACTTTTAGATGGTACAATGAAGACACACAGACGGACAGACGGACAGATGGACAGACGGACGGACGGACGGACGGACAGACGGACAGACAGACATTTTGTAAAAACATGTTTTTCGGAATCTCTGACCTCTAAAACGTGTAAATCCGTCGAAAACCGGAAGTCGAAAAAAATTTCGATTACAATACTTTCTTCTATTATAGATAGAAGAAAGTAAAAAGACTGTCGCGAAACAAAAATTATTGCTCGCCTATAATAGAAAATCGTTACGTCATGTTTGATTCCAAATGCGGTTTTTAGCACGCGATGTTAAGTATTCCATTTTTATTTAATTTGTAAATAAGCCAGTTGAATTTTTTTAATGATGGATGTAAGTTAACTTTTATTTCGACGTTTTTTTTCTCATTTTGAAAACAAAAATGATTAAGTTGTGGGATCTTCCATCTACAGAACTTGATGCGATAATCTATTTTCATAATACTGTGATTCTGCCATTACAAAAAGTGTGTATTAACGGGCATGATATGAGACTTTAAATGTTTAAATGTTTTTATTTTTTATTTTTAAACTACAAACGGATTAACAATAACTATATAATTTTAAAAACTGTTACAAGAGAATATCTAATAAAAGAAACCGTTGCTCGACGGCTCCACACTTACTTACGTGACTGCGCTATTTATTTATATATGGTCAGATGAATTAAGAGCCTACATCAGTCATGCGAAAAAACGTGCAAGCAAATGTTAAGTCTATGGGAAAGTTCTTGGCATATTTCTCGCTCGCATTTTAATATTTTTAAATGATGTTTTCTGCATAGGACATCTGAGGTCGATCTCTAACGTTGTTAGTTTCTACATTTTCGATTTTGATTCCAGTTTTTTTATATAAGGGTATTTTCACTTTCAGAATGGTTCCAACCGGTTCCAAAATTGAAAATGTCCGCTTATAAAAAAATGGAACCAAAATGAAAAAAGTAAAAACTAACAACGTTAGAGATCGACCTCAGCTATTCTTCCGGCCTGTACTGGGAGGAAAAGGTAGATTTCATCGTCCATGTTTTTAAAAATTCAATTCATTTTACTGAAACTCCCGAAGCTAAAATGCTTGGAATCCGATTGTAGAAGATTCAATCTCGGGTTTCGTTAATACTGAATTTGAATTCGAATTTAAGCATAACAAAAATTAGACTCTTTCAAAATGTCAGCCACCCTAGAATTCAAACTGCCATATCTCAGCCATTTTTTAAGATAAAACCAAAACAACAAATGTTCCGGAATCCTTGTATCATGATCTAACACTTAACAGAAACAATTTTTTCAATTTATAGTTTTTTGTACATCATTTGAATTTTTAAAAATTTAAACTATTTAACTGGCCGCCATTTTGAAACAAGATGGCGGATGAAGCTGGCCAACGAACTCGGTCGAGACCTTGGTCTGTCCTATACGCATACTCAGTCACATCCGAATCTATTCATAAATAAGAGAGTTGGAGGATGACATATGTCAGATATATATATATACATATATACATATACCGGGTGGTTATAAAATAAGTATCCCTATTTGGACTATTTGAGAAGGGGGAAGAAGAATGGAACAATAAAAAAAGATAATTGCAATAATCGCCGACAGATGGCGCTTTTGTGTGTGAAATGTAATGTGTAATACAAGAACAAAGAATTAAGGCACAAAACCGGATGGCATACCTAATTTATTGGAAAATGTCTCAGTGAATGGGGTTAAGATTTCGCATGGCGGTGCCGATCAAGTTCAGGTTCCACATGACCATTGTGCTGCAAGACACAATCCAGGTGGTGGACGACGTGCTCAGCTGCGGAATGTAACGCATCAGGAGTGATGTTTCGCACATGTTGTGATATGCGATCTTTTAAGTCATTGAGGTTTGCGACACATCCACGGTACACAACAGATTTTAAGTACCCCCAAAGCCAAAAATCACATGGCGTCAGATCAGGGGATCGAGAAGGCCACGTCATACGAAAATACCGGCTTATTACTCTATCATCTGTGAAATGTTGTCGTAAGAACTGTTGTACTGCTCGCCCAATATGGGGCGGGGCTCCATCTTGCATAAAAATTGTTTCAAACAGGCACTGTCTTTGCTGCAGTTGAGGAACTATGAAAGTTTGTAACATGCGCAGGTATCTTTGTGCAGTAACTGAACACGTTACAGGGCCTGTTGGCCGTAACTCCTAAAAAAAATAAGGACCAAGAATGAAACTTGCAGTAAAGCCACTCCACACAGTGATTTTCGGAGAGCGGAGGGGTATTTCGTAAACAATAGTTCATGGCTCCGAAGCCCATTTTCTGCAGTTCTGCGTATTGACTGTCCCATTCATATGAAAATGGGCTTCATCTCCCCATAAAATCTTCCATGGGAAGGCATCATCCACCTCCATTTGTGCTAAAAGCGTTAAAGCAAAATCCAGTCTCTGCTGCGCGTCACCTGGTAACAATTGTTGATGACAACTAATTTTATACGGATAAAATTGGATTTCCTTTCTTAGGACTTTTCGAACAGTAGCATATGGAATATCCAAATTTCGGGCAACTCCACGTCCACTAGGACCGGCTTCCGGAGTCCCTGATGACTCCACAATCGCAGTGGCAATTTCTTCTTGCGTGCGAAGAGGTACTGGTTTCCTCCCTCTTTCACATTTTACTGTAAACGATCTAGTCTCCTCGTATTTTTGTATTCTTCTCACTGCACAAGGTGTCAAAGGACCTTTTCCTTTACGCATTCCTTTCACACGCCTAAATTCCCGTAAGGCAGCCGCACAGTTTGAGCTGTTAACGTAAAATAGTTTTAAAATTAAAGCGCAATCTGGTAAACTGAGAGCCATGTCGTACAACGTTAATCGCAGAAATGACCGAATTTGATTTTACTAATGATGACAATGGCGTTTGCACCAACAGGACCCGTAGCGCCATCTGTTGCCGATTATTGTAACTATTTTTTTATTGTTCCATTCTTCTTCCCCCTTCTCGAATAGTATGTGTACCGATTTTGGTTTCAGTCGGGTTATTCCTTCAAGCTACATACAGCTCCGAATAGGGATACTTGTTTTATAACCACCTTGTACATATATATATATATATATATATATATATATATATATATATATGAAAGGATAAAAATAAACCCTTTTTTAAAATGCAAAATTAAAATTCAAAATTTAAGAATCCCGAAACAACTTTTCTAACTATATAAATATGCATTTAAATCTAATCTGCCCCTGTGATACTTGTTTCCTAGCCTCACAATTATTTTTTTCATCTATCATTTTCGATATATCTCTTTAAGTTTTAAAAGTGCCGAGTTTGCATTCCTTGCAGTAGTCTGTGGGGTGCGGCTCCTAAGCCCGGCCAATCGTTGGTGTCGGCATAAGACCCCAGACACCAATCAAAAGCTAATTGACCAATTAAAATAAATGATCCTCCCTGTGTGACAGCTATATCATACAGCTAAATATTTCTAAATGCTTCTCAAAACCGGCGTGCAACCGAGCAAGAGCTGAGATTTTGCAGATTTGAGATGCCTGTAAAATCTACGACCATGTAAGTCTAAAAAAATTAACGTAAATGGCTCGCGGGACCTCCGATCGAACGCGCGAAGATGACTGTACGACGAAATGCTTCAATAAACGAGCTCGAACTATAACTATCAAAAGGTTCCCGAGTCCAACCAGGGCTATCACAATATACCTAATGTTATATTAAGATGGCCTTGGTCCAACCATAACGAACGAATAGAAATTTTCGAATTCATACGGAAGTAAAAGAATCCCACAAATATTAATTGTAGGTAAAACATTAAGTACATCCAAACGAAAACTTTTTTATTGTGTTTAAAATAGCTGTATTTAACACTTAAACTAAAAAATAAGCGTTAAATATTGAAAGCAGCTATTAAAGGTTCAGTACTTCAATTTCGTGTTCGGCTGCCCTCATAATTTGAGCATCCCGTTTACAACCTTGAAAGATCTGCAATTTCAATGCCTCAACGTTACATGATATTTATCAAATAACAATAGAACGATGCATAAATGGACATTTATGTTTGATAATCTAACAAATCATACGACAAATTGTAATCAAGAATAATAGCGAAATATTACTTCCTTTTTCTGGGATTTGTGGCGCACAAAGTCTCTAAGGTGTGGAAATTTTCCAACAGCATTGGCGGTTTCATGCCACGGCGTCCTGAGCGAGACTTTTTTTAAATTCCCGGCGAATAATATTTTCTAAAAAACTGTTAATTTTAAACTAAGTATAATACACCTTTCCAAAGAGGAGCCTGTCTATAACGGAATGCTGATTTAAACAAAAAAAAAAAAAATCATAATAACCGAAAGAAAAAAAAAGAATGCAATGCAAATATAATGGACGGTTAACCTCATAAGACAAAATGTGTTTAAAATTTAATTTATAGTTGTTGTCTTGCGATTCCGTCTTATCAGAATTTACTGTATTTTGCCTATTTTGAGACCTTTATTTCTTAACTCCCCGAGTGTTCTCTGTATTACACCGTGCTATTCAATTGTATGGATATCAACCTAAATTTTACGTAATATACTATACGTAATATACGTAATATACCTTGAACGAAAATATATAATAATATCTTCCGAGTTATGTACAATTCCAAAAAGCATTCTTTAACTCTAGAAAACCCCAGAAACGAATATATTTTCGGGATTTAAAGAACCATTTATAAAAACAAAGTTCTTTTTGATGCCACCGATTTTCAAAAAGGTAGTTTCCGAGTAGTTTTTAAAGTGCCATTATTTATAGAGTTTTAATCAGCTTTCTCAACCCGGAATATGGGATGTTGTGTTTTGGGATGCTACTAATCGTTGATTAAACATTTTTTATGTTCAACAAACATTTTTTCCAGACATACGTGCTAAATTAACAGCATTTACATTAACATTAAAAGTAATATTATTTTGTTAATCTTGAGTGTATGTAAACAAAAAAAAAAATCATAATTACCGGCAGTTACGCGGCTGAAAATGTTTAATTGAGAATTGATACCATTTAAAAGCCTATATACCGGTTTGAGAAAACGGATTATTACAATAAAAAAACTACTCGGGAACGTTTCTGAGTTCAAAATCAGTGGCAGCGAAAGAAACAGGTTTTTATTAATGCCTCTTTAAATTTCGAAAACTTATTTTGTTTCTGAGATTTCTTAAGATAGATAACGCTTTTAGGAATTGTAGGTAACTCGTAAGAGGCCATTATATAGTTCCGTTCGTCGTTATATTATAATTTCGTAGATTAAGAAACATTTGTCTTTTTACTTACCCATCATCATACGTAGTATAGGGTAAGTCTTGTAATCGTTTTGAAGATTGAAAAAATTTTTTGACGGATTTACGCGTTTCAGACACTGAAGATTCCGAAAGACATATTTAAATAAAAAAAAAATGCCGTCCGTCTGTCTGTGTGTGTGTGTGTCTGTAAACGCTCTGTCTCCCGAACAAATTGAGATAGAGACTTGAAATATGGTATATACTTAGTATGTAATAATGAGAAGAAGCTTATTGAATTTCAGTAACCTCGATTATCCGGAACTATTTTTTTCGGACTCTCGAAATATTCGTTCTGATGAAAGGTATATAAAAATTTTCGAAATTGTTTATTTTAATGAGTGAATATAAAAGACAATAAAAAAACATAAATTTTGCAAAAAAAATGAAGTTGATCGATTAATGAGTTGCCGAGATATTTGTGATCCTATTTTCCACACTGTTCGATTTTTCATGACCCTGTATTTCATTCAAATTTCAATTCAAATATATGTTTTAATTGGAAATGAGATTCTTAATCCGAAGCAGTAAACCGTTAGTTAAAAGGGTTATCAATTATGCAATTATGAGGATGTTTCTTTTACCCAATTCAGTAATAGAGCATTAAAAGTTTATGACGTCATCAAGACACGATTTTATTCGAATTGCAATGCATTATATAAATAGTTTACACTTGTTTTTTTTTTCATATTTTATATTATGCATATCCATGATAGGTAAGTATTACGGTGGCCTCCAACTCCTAGTTTTACACTGTAGTAATTATACAATTGTTAGACAATGTGTGAGGCTGATAACGCATACAGCATGTAAATAAAAGTCTAGATATATTCAACCAATTTTTAAACGGTTAAAAAGTACTACTTTAAAAAATATTTTTCTTACTTTTAATTATTTTTAAACCATATTTCAAAATTCTCACATGCACAAAATTTTTGAATTTTACCGTCTTCTTTAAAACACATAAATTTCAGGAGGAAATTTTTTTTGATAATTACTTTAGATACCGAACAAGATGGTTATATGATAAAAAGTCTAAAGATTCCGCTGTGCTCAGTTGCGGTTTTCAAAGAGCGAATGCCAGCAGCTCCACTGCTGTCACTCGAACATTACACCTTGCCCGTCTACTTGTTCTGGGGGAGACGCTGATTAACATCCCCATGATTTATGCCCCCATACCTCATTTTTACGTCACAAGAAAAGGGGATATAAATCCACTGCTTGAGCATTTCACTTTTCACGAAATCCTGAGTAATGTCCCCCTGATATATGTCCCCATATTTGAAAGGAACACAGATGTAAAGCTAGAGAAATTTCGTTTCGTTGAGAGCCTGATTAACGTCTCCATGATTTATGCCCCCATACGTCATTTTGACGTCACAAAAAATGGGGGTGCAAATCCGGTGTTCGATCATTTCATTTTTCAAGAAATCCTTATTAATGTCCCCATGATATATATCCCCATATCAGAAGGGGACACATATTCAGTGATAGAGAATTTTCCTTTCATTGAGAGACGTCACAGAAGATGGGGACTTAAATCAGGGGGCACAAATCCAGTACTAGAACATTTTATTTCGTCGAGAATTCCTGATTTACGACCCCATACGTCCTTTTTATGTCGCAACGCAAAGGGGATTCAGATTTCATGTAGGATAGGTCACCAGAGTTTTGTACGGGCAGGAATTTCCAATCCGATCCCGGTGCAAAAATTTAAAGTTCGACCCCAGAAATTTTTGTGTTAAAAAGAAATAATCTTGTGTAATCACGTGTTCAACGTTTTCTGGCGTTTCCATTAGCTGCGATTTTTATTTTGTTGAGCTAATCCTAATTATCAGACCAGAATTATAATTAGTAAGGTTAACTGGGTGAATTAGTCCTTCCAGCTTCTCCAGGATGGTATAATTGCCATGATCATTGGCAGCTTAAGTCAGGATATCCTTGGTTCGAATCCTAGCCTGGACATTTTTCGCCCAGCTCGAAAAATTATATCTCGTATGATTTATTTACCTATTCTTATAATTGTGTTAAAAAAAAAAAAAGATTCTTGTATAATTACGTGTCCAGCGTTTTCTGACGTTTCCATTACCTGCGATTTTATTCTTTTGAGCTAATTCATAAATATCAAACCAGATTTATAATCAATAAAGTTAACTGAGTGAATTAGTCCTTCCAGCTTCATGCAGGATGGCTCAGTTGGTCAGCCAGGATATTCCTGGTTCGAATCTTGGCCTGGACATTTTTCGCCCATTTAGAAAAATTAAATCTCATATGATATATCAATTATTCTAGGGAAAATCGGGGAAATATTTTGCAATAAAGAGAGTAAACATTGTTTACGCAGACGACATAAAGCTGTTTCTATCCCACTTGCTACAAATTAGAGGAAAATATTGTTTGTGAGGCATGATTGTGAATAGATTTTTTTCCGTAAATTGTTTTAATAGCTCCGTATTCAAAATTAGCAAATTTTGAATTTTTGATTATGTTTTTGTCATTAAAATGTTAAATGTAGCATTATTATTATTTTCCTTCACACTAACACACTAAATAAATTATGTAATTTCATATATTGGACTGGACAATAATCAAATGCTTATATATATTACAATTCTAAAAAAAAAAAACTATGAATTTTGTAGCATTTTGTAAAATAATTAATCAAACAAAACATAGGTTTTTTTTAATTTATTGTATAGCAAAAGAAAAAAAATGTTAAAGAAGATTTACTGCTGTTTTCAAATCCAAAGAAGCTACTTTCTGCTTAGGTGACTGCCTGGAACAAGAAAACCAAAGGGGTGGAAAATTCACAAAATAAAATACTTAATGATAACGTGATATATATATATATATATATTAAGAAAATATCAATTGCTGAGGTGCAGAAATATCTCACTCAGGGTGAAATGACTAGTAAAACCGTCTCTGCTTTTACCCCCCTCCCCCCAAATTATTTTTCCTCGTCATTTTGCCATTTCTAAACCAAAAAGTCTTTCCGGCCTGTACCGGGAGGAAAAGGTAGCTTTCCTATATCTTCGTTTTAAAATTTTCGCTAATGTTACACGAAAACAGCAAGTTAAAATGCAAAGAAACGTTTACAAAAGATTCGTTAATACTGAATTTGAATAAGAAATTCGCCAAATTATTGAGCAATAGCCAAATTGGCTTCATTTATGAAGACTTATTTGGTCGCCGATATTTCGCCAAATGCCGCCAATTTTGTCGCCAATTTTGTCGCCAATGTCGCCAATTTTGGCGCTAACGGATATGAATATATAGTTTTATGCGTATGATTGGGAAAATTATTACAACAATGAAAGAAAATAATTTGCAAGTAATGGCGTTAATGTGCTGTCTTGTTTCAAAATGTCAGCCACCCTAGAATTTCAAACTGCTCTATCTCAGCCATTTTTTAAGATAGAGGTAAACCAAAAAATGCTCTGGAATCCTTGTATCAAGGCCTAAAACGTAATTAAAAATAAATTTGAATTTTTAATTTTTTTGTATATTTATTTTAGTTTTAAATTTTTAAATGGCCGCCATCTTGAAACAAAATGGCGGACCAAGCTGGCCAACGAACTCGGTCGAGACATTGGTGAGCTTAATACACACAATTAGTTTCATCAAAATCGATTTATAAATACGAGCGTTATCGTATGACATAGGTCAGATATATATATATATATATATATATATATATATATATATATATATATATATATATATATATATATATATATATATGGATATATCTATATATATAAATCAACATTTGAGCGGAGGATGG
The DNA here is from genome assembly GCA_963931845.1 of Maratus michaelseni. Lineage (NCBI taxonomy): Eukaryota > Metazoa > Arthropoda > Arachnida > Araneae > Salticidae > Maratus > Maratus michaelseni. Next base: position 410,835,395 of record OZ007587.1, read on the forward strand.
TTTTGGGATCTGGGGGTCATGATCGGTGAAAATATATCGAAATTTTCCGGAACTGCTTTCCTCCGAACGGTTGCAATAGGTAGCTTTATACTTTTTAGTATTGAAAGCTACCTAAAAAAGCCAATTTTATTTCTCTTTTTGTCACTTTCCAACCTAGTTGAAAAGTGTTTATGACTTCGGTTTGTCTGCCGTATGGCCGTCTGACGTCTGGCCGTCTGTCTGTGCTCTAACTCCCGTAAATATGCTCTGATTCCTCTGCAATGTTTATATGTTATTGTCGTTATCTATAGCATTTTCCCTATTTCAACGGAAGTGTGTAGCACTTATAGTTTTTTGACAGGGACACTCAAAAGAATTCCGTTACATTACGATCTATGGGGAAAAATCATTTGCGGTTTATTTTAATCATGTTACGCAATTTCAAACACATTGTAATTGATATATATCACTAAAGGTATGGAATAGGGTGTGCATAGCACTTATAGTTACTTTACAAGGACAGTCAAAAGAATTCCGTTACATTACGTCTATGGAGAAAAATCGTCTGCGGTTTATTTAAATAACTAGTATATACCCCCTGTCAAAAATGACAGGATATTGACTCAATATTCAATTTTTGAAATAGTTCAACGAATGGGCAAAACATTCAAATTAAATATTTAAAAAAAAATAATCCATGTGTGAAATTTTCTGAAAAAAAAGTGTTATCAATGTGTTTCTAAAGAGCTTAACTCACCACATAGCTCATTTTTTGATTATATAAGCAAAATTAAATGGAAATTACTCGGTACTATTTATTCCTTATATTTTAATTACGTTTCATAAGAAAAAAATAATTTTATTTACGATGGAACAAAATTTAAAAATTTGTTTGTATTATCTACCGGTAGATGGCACCATATTCCTTTATACGGTCCAATGTTGCTTGTGATTTCCAAGCAAACCACCTCGACTGTCTTTCTCTAATTAATCGCCGTCTACGTTCAATCAGCGTTTCATCATTTTAAATCAGGCATCGCTAAAACAATCCTTAAATAATATAAAACAACAATAACAACTGATTTGATTGAACATATTCAAATCCACCGCGTGTTCAAAACAGCATTTAGAAAGATCAACAAAGATGTTAAAGCAGTAAAACTCACGTTGCCAAATAGCAATCAGTACAGCACAAATAATTTTGATGAATGATTTTCAAAAGTGAATGACTCACAATTTTTTTTTTTTTTTTTTTTTTTTCTGCAACAATAATAATAATGATTAGCAAAGTGAAATGTAATTTCTGAAATTTTCACATTAAATTTTAATATGCTAATTATATGCAAATATTAACTTGTATTTTTATCAAAGCTCGATTGTTTATATTAATTGACGAAAGATGGCTGCAAAAATAGTTTTTGAAGGTTTTAAACAAAATTAAAATATTTAAAGACTTTAATATGCTTTTACAAATATTTTAAGAACAGAATCAGATAATTAACCTTTTTTTTTTTTTTAATGAAGCGTTCAAAGAGTCATTCATTTGTTTCAAGATTTAGAAATTCTGAATGGCAACAGTGTTTGTTTATATTTAGTAATTTGATGTTTATAATAGCTTATTTTTAATTTGTAACTTAATACATTATAATTGGATAAGATATACATGTTTTATGTGAAAATATACAGAACAGACATGATTTCACGTAGAAGAAATTATCGTTTAGTGGTCATGTGTTGGCATATTTTTTTCAGTAAGCCTAACATGGCGTTTAACTACGGTCGACTCGCAGACCAGAGTGGTACAGCCCGGTACCGTTACAGACACTTACTCGCCTTTGGATTTTATTATAAGTAAGACGTTTCACTATTTTAAACGCATTGAAATTTATATAGATCACTAAGGTGCATTACAAGAGGCTTACTACAGAATATTGTGTGTATAGCAGTCATCGTTCATTTACAGGGACACAAAAAAGAATTCTCTACTGTCTGTTAACAATAATTCCTGGAAGTGCATTTTAAGTTACTGAACGCGATTTTAAATTTAACTCACTTTTTGTCTATTACGTGGTGTGTATAAATTCTGTAGATCCTATACAGAGAAGCACAAAAGTTCGCGAACACATTTCCGTTTATTGACAAACTCCAGAAGGAGAATTTTAAACTGTGCTACGAGTTTCCTAACTGAACTAAAATTTAGCACCCTATGTAGAATATATACAAATTTATAGATCATATACAGGGCTGAATAAAAGTATTCGGATATTTTTCCGTATATTGTATATGTTGGAAATTAATGATATTATGTTTTTAAATATGTTATGCGTTTTCCAAATTGTTTACTTAGATGTTATCTTTCAGCTTATTAAACGGTATGATTTGTAAAATTATTTTGGAAGCGTTGGAAAGTGTTACACAATCTATACTCGACACATGATTTTTCGTTCTTGTTTTTTTTACATTTAGATTACGGGCGTAGAAACTGCGTGGTCGGGTGACTGCACGGAAACCTAAAAAATAAGGTGTGAAAAATTCACAAACTAAAAAGTAATATCTTAAGATGATTCTTAAATTCCTTGCTGAACAACATGAAACTTTCTGACTCATTTTTAAACGTAAAAAAATAAAATTGGCATGCCTGACTATGAAGGTGATTGGAAATTGTAAATAAATTACTTATTGAGTTAAAACGATTGTTGTCACCCGACGACCATTTTTCCCCTTTCCCGCTGTGCCGCAACAAGAAATTTTATTTAAACCGCCAACTTTGACAGTATTTTCTCAAAGAAATTCCTGTCTTTACCAAAAATAAAAAACGCCATTCTATTATATAATTTCTGAATAAGAGCATCTCTCAATTATTTGATTTGCACTCAATTACTATTAAACGTAATCAGTGGATTTTAATTACATTTACTTCCCCGAAAAAAGATAATTCACAGCGTTGTATTTTTAAAATAAGATTCAGATTTCCATACAAATTTAGTTACTGAAAATTATCTATTTATTATTATTTGATTTACACTCAATTACTGCAAAACGTAATAACAGAAAAAGATCATTTCAAGAATCATATGACAGAAAAAGATAATTTTCACAGCAGTATATCATTTAAAACTTATTTACAAACAAAGAATTACTTCGTTCAGGTAATCAGCTTTCTTTCAGGAAAAATAAAATCCCCCACTGTCCCACGACCCACTAATGATTACCAGATGTGCTTACTAATTGCTTACTTATTGCCATACTCTGATCACCTGTGGTCAAGAATCATTAGTAAAGGGTGTAGCCATAAAAATTTCATAGAAGCTTTGCCTAAGTTTTGCTCAGTTTTGCCCACCTGTTATTTAATTTTGCCGACCCTTTATAACGCTGTAAATAAGATCTTATTTTTTTAACCAATTTTTGATACTGGTACCCCCCGATTCGAAATATCAAAAAACAATTGCACCATTATTTTGCCCAGTTTTGCCCATCGATTAGATAATTTTGCCCACCTTTTATAATGCTGTAAATCAGGGCTGTCCAACGCGGTGCCCGCGTGCGCCATAGCGCCCTTTGATGATTTTCTTGGCGCCCTTTTGAAAGATCTGTCTCTAGACTTTTTAAATTTTTAAATTCCATTCTAAAGGATGCTTTCTTTAATATCATTAATACGTGAGTCAGAGATGTTTGTAAAACCCCTGAAGTGTATTTTATGCTTTAAAAACCAAAAATGTACTTTAAAATTTTAAAGTGTAAAATAAAGTAATTTAATTAAAGATTATTTAACAAAGTTATTTAATTTGCTCTTTCAACACTCAACTTCAGTATTTTTACCATCCTTCCCACTTTTTAGCGACAATATCGTTAGACCTCTCTCTCTTTTTTAGTGGTGAAAAAATGAACAGTTATTTTTTCTCTTATGGAAACTTTTTCTTTTTATGGATCCCAGTATTATCTCTCTGGAACCACCCATAGATTGGTCCCCTTCGAACCTGTCTTTGTTTTTGCAAGTCTAAAAATGAACGCTAAATTCACGCCTCCGGAAAAAAAAAAAAAAAAAAAAAAAAACACTAGCATGATCTTTAATTTTTATAAAAATTTGAGATTGTAATTTTTCATTGCAAAAAATTGTACAATTCAAAGTTTATTGTAATTTGTCAGAATTTTTATTTATTCATGCAGCTCCTCTGAAGCATAGAGGTTTTGTGTCTAGCACTGTGCAGTTGCATCTTGTAAGACGTGTGTAGTGTATCGCTACTAACACGACGAGATAATAGTGTCGAATGTTTCGAATCATATGAGTAATGGCGCCGTAGGTTGTATGCCAAGATCTGAGATGCGCCGTTGCTTTCTGAAAGGTTGGACAGGCCTGCTGTAAATCAAAGATATCTTTGTTGACCACGTGTGAAGTTGGCACCCCCCAATTGGAAATTTCAAAAAACAACTGTGCCATTATTTTGCCCAAGTTTTGCCCAGTTTTTTCTCACCCATTAGATAATTTTGCCCAATTTGAAAAAGCTGTAAAATAAAAAATATGGTTTTGACCACGTGTTCAGCTGGCACCCCCCCAATTCGAATATAGCCATAGAAATTACATAGAAGTTTCCCCAAGTTTTGCAGAGTTTCGCCCACCCTTTATAACGCTGTAAATCACATTTTATTTTTTGACCCATTTTTCATACTAGCACCTCCCAATTTGAAATTTAAAAAAAAAGTGTGCCATTATTTGCCCAAGTTTTGCCCAGTTTTGCCCACCCATTAGATAATTTTGCCCACCTTTTGTAACGCTGTAAATGAAAGATATCTTTGTTGAACACGTGGGAATTTGGCACCCCCCCCTCCCCCGATTCGAAATTCGAAAAAACAGTTTTGTCATTATTTTGCCCAAGTTTTGCCCACCCATTAGATAATTTTGCCCACCTTTTAAAAAGCTGTAAATTAAAAATATGATTTTAACCACGCGTTCTGTTGGCAACCCCCAATTCGATTATAGACATAAAAATTACATAGAAGTTTTGCCCAGTTTTGTCCACCCATTATATAATTTTGCCCACCTTTTACAACGCTGTAAATCAAAGTTATATTTGTTGCCACGTGCGAAGTTAACACTTCCCAATTCAAAATTTAAAACAACAATTTGTCATTATTTTGCCCCAGTTTTGCCCACCCATTAGATAATTTTGCCCACCTTTTAAAAAGCTGTAAATTAAAAATATGGTTTTGACCACGTGTTCAGTTGGCAGCCCCCAATTCGATTATAGCCATAAAAATTACATAGAAGTTTTGCCGAGGTTTGTCCACCCATTATATAATTTTGCCCACCTTTTACAACGCTGTAAATCAAAGATATATTTGTTGCCACGTGTGAAGTTTGCACTTCCCTATACGAAATTTTAAAAAGCAATTGTGCCATTATTTTGACAAAGTTTTGCCTACCCATTAGATAATTTTGGCTACCTTTTATAAAGCTGTAAATCAAAGATATCTTTGTTGACCACGTGTGAAGTTGGCACCCCAAATTCGAAATAAAAAACAATTGTGCCATTATTTTGCCCATGTTTTACCCACTTTTTCCTACCCATTAATTAATTTTGCCCCACTTTCTAAAAACTGTAAATAAAATTTTATTTTTTGACCCATTTTTTATAATATCTCCGCAAAATGGCAAATTTTAAAATCAATTGTGTTTTTTGCCCAAGTTTTTTCCAGTTTTGAGAACCCAATTTTCAATTTTGACTACCTTTTATAACGCTGTAAATCAAAAATATCTTTGTTGGCTATGTGTGAAGTTTTCACATTCCCTTTTTCCTATACGAATTAAGTTATACAATTTAAGCAGAAATAGTTTTGCCAAAGTTTTATAACATTATAATCAATTATGTGTCTGTTGACCATGTTTCTACAATTTTACTTAGCGTTCCTAAAGATTTGTATAAAGTTTTTATAGCATTATTTGGTTTTCTCAGTGTTCCTGGAAATTTACCCATCGTTTCTACAAATTTCATTTTTCCAATAGCGTTGCCTGGTTTTTAGATTGTTCGTAGAGTTTTTCCCAAAGTCCCAAAATTATGTTCAGCGTCTCGTTCACGGTATGTTTCGATGGCGAGAGTGATTCCAGATTGACAGTTTGAGTGGTTGCCAGGTTGAAAATTGACAGATTTTCAGTGTTCCTAGAATTTTGTTCCGTTTCTTCCAGCGTCCCTACAGTTTTGTTCAGCGTTACTAAAGTTTTGCTCGTGATGCTATATCATTAAGGTGTTGTCCGTTGTTCCTAGTGTTTTGCCCAACTCTCTTATGTTTGTTTAGATTTTCTAAAGATTTTATTGGCTTTGCCTAACATTCCGCCCCCGTTTATTTTCTTACAGCATTTTTCCCAGTGTTTAAATAGCGTTCTTAAAGTTTTGCAGATTTTGTCCGTTTTCATACAACATTGTCCGATTTTTCCAAATTATGCTGTAGTTTTGTACGGTTTTGCCCAGTGATCCACGATATTTGCCCAGATTTTCACAGCGTTTTTAGAGTTTTCGCTAGCGTTTCTAGAATTTAAACTAGTATTTGCAATGTTTTTCTCGACCCGTTTTACTTCAGCATTGCCCTGTTTTGCACAGCATTCTTAAAGTTTTGCGAGGATTTATGTGTTTCCATAGCATTCCCAGGTTTTGTCTAATGTTCCTATGGCATATTCAGGTTTTGTTCAGTGTTTCTAGAATTAGCCTAGCTTTGGCCATTGTTCCAAATTTTTTGCCCAACATTCCTAATTGTTTGTTCTGGCTCTGTTTTTCTACAGCTTTGCAAAGTTTTGTTCAGTATTCTAAAGTTTTCCCTAACGTTTTTAGAGTTGTGTCCAGCAGTCGAGAATTTTACCCATAATCTTATAGCATTGCCCAGTATTTCTGATTGTTTCTAGAGTTTTGACCAACAATCCTATAGTTTGTCCAGCGTCCCTAAATGTTTGTCCGGCTGTGCACAACTTTTTTATAGTATTGCCAAATTTTTCCTGTTTTCTTGGAGTCCCGTCTAATTTTGTCCAATGTCCCTATAATTTGGCCAGCTTTATTAATATTTTACACACTCTTGCCCAGCCTTCCTGAAGTTTTGCTCAGTTTTACCTAACGTTACTAAAGTTTTGTTCAGTGTTCCAAGAGTTTTCACAGTTTTGCCTAACATAACTAAAGTTTTGTCCAGCGTTCTAAAGATTTGTCCGTCTTTGTCATTTCGAGTGGTTTTGACTGTAATTTCTCAATATCCTAGAATTTTTCTCCGTTTTACTCACAGTCCCTACCGTTTTACCTACCGTTCGTAAAATTCTGACCGGCTTTGCTTGTGACCCTATACACTTGTGAAAACACTGAACAAAACAGGGTAATTTTACAGGGTTACGATCAATGTAGGACAAAACTTTAGAAATGGTAGACAAAAGAGTAGGGATGGTGGTCAAAACGGGGAAAAACTGTAAGATATAGAGAAAAACCGCTCATAGCCACACGAATGTTGGACAAAGCAGAACAAATCTTAGGAACGATAGACAAAACTTTAGTAACGTTAGGCAAAACTGAGCAAAACTTTAGGAAGGCTGGGAGAGACTGGGTGAAACATTAATTATACTGGACAAAACTATAGTGATGTTGGACAAAACTAGACGAAAATACAAGAAAACAGGGATATTCTATAAAAAAGTTGGACACAGCTGGAAAAACCTTTAAGGACGCTGGACAAAACTAGGATTGTTGGGCAAAACTCTAAAACCAAAGGGAAAAAGTGAGCAATGATATAGGATTACGAGTAAAATTAACGGCTATATTCCAGTCGGGGGGGGGGGGGGTGACAGCTTTAAATGCGGTGAAAAACATTTTTTTTTTATTTACAGCGCTATAAAAAGAGGGCGCAATTGTATAATAGGAGGGCAAAACTTCTATGTAATTTGTAAAGATTAATTCGTAATGTGGGATGCCAACTTCACACGTCGTCAAGAAAGATATTTTCGATTTGCAGCGTTAAAATGGTCGGCAAAATTATCTAATGAGTAGACAAAACTGGGAAAAACTTGTATGTAATTTTATAAATATATTCGAATTGGGGGCGTGCCAGCTGAACACGTGGGCAAAACCATATTTTTTAATTTACAGCTTATTAAAAGTGGGCAAAATTAACTAATTGGTAGGCAAAACTGGGCAAAACTTGGACAAAGTAATGACACAATTGTTTTTTTAAATTTCGAATTGGAAGGGTACCAACTTCACACGTGGTCAACAAAGATATCTTTGATTTACAGCGGTATAATGGTTCGGCAAAATTAAATAATGGGGGGGGGGGAAACCTTAACAAAACTTCTATATAATTTTTATGGCTATATTCGAATTGGGTGGTGCCAACTGAACACGTGGTCAAAACCATACTTTTAATTTATAGAATTTTAAAAGGTGGGCAAAATTATCTAATTGGGGAGGGGGGCAAAACTGGGCAAATCTTGGGCAAAATAATGGCACAATTGTTTTTTGAAATTTCAAATTGGGGAGTGCCACCTTCACACGTGGTCAACAAAGATATTTTTGATTTATAGCGTTATAAAAGGTGGGCAAAATTATCTACTGAATGGGCAAAACTGGGCAAAATTTGGGCAAAATAATGGCACAATTGTTTTCTGAAATTTCGAATTGGGAGGTGCCAGTATGAAAAATGGGTCAAAAAATAAAATCTGATTTACAGCGTTATAAAGGGTGGCCAATATTAAATAATGAAAAACCAAAAATTGGACAAAACTTGTGTATAATTTTTATGGCCATATTCGAATTGGGGGGTGCCAGCTGAACACGTGGTCAAAACCATATTTTTTATTTACAGCTTTTTAAAAGGTGGGCAAAATTATGTAATGGGTGGGCAAAACTTGGGTAAAATAATAGCATAATTGTTTTCTGAAATGTCGAATTGGGGGATGCCAAATTCACACGTGGTCAACAAAGATATCTTTGATTTACAGCGTTTTAAAAAGGTGGGCAAAATTATCTAATTGGTGTGCAAAACTTGGCAAAACTTCTATGTAACTTTTATGGCTATATTCGAATTGGGGAGTGCCAGCTGAACACGTGGTCAAAACCATATTTTTAATTTACAGCTTTTTAAAACGTGGACAAAATTGGGCAAAATAATGGCACAATTGTTTTTCCAATTACGAATTGGAGGGGTGCCAACTTCACACGTGGTCTACAAAGATATCTTAGATTTATAGCGTTATAAAAGTTGGGCAAAATTATGTACTGGGTGAGGAAAACTTGGGCAAAATAATGGCACAGTTCTGTTTTGAAATTTCGAATTGGGGGATGCCAGTATGAAAAATGGGTGAAAAACAAAAATGTGATTTACAGCGTTATAAAGGGTGGGCAAAATTAAATAATAGGTGGGCAAAACTGGGCAAAACTTGGGCAAAACTTGTATGTAATTCATATGTTTTAATTCTTAATGGGAGTTGCCAACTTCACACAGGTGAACTTTTGAAACCGCAACTATTTTTAAAGCATATTTAAAGATTAGATTTTTAGTTTTATACCGTTTAGAATCCTGCATCGGGTCGGGTTACCCGCACACAGTTCTAGACCTTTTTGTTGCGGGTCGGGGTGAATTTCGATATTTCAGGTTGGGTTTTGACAGTAGCGGGTACATAAACTATGTGTACGTTAACTATCAGTAATATGATGCCTCTGTTTTTGTGTGTATCGAAAACGAAATATTGTTAAAATTTTTCATACTTCGAAAGAAATGGTTCTTAAAGAAAGACTAATCTATGGCCGCATTTCTTATATACATTTTATTTCTCATGCAGTAAGTTGAACATATAGTCCTAGTCATTCAAATACGTATTTATTTTCATCTGAAACATAGTTATGCTTAAATCTTTTTGTGAAACTCCCAACAACCCGATTGGTAAAAAACTTATATATGACCCGAAAGAATTCTTCTAGCTTGAACCTTGCCTGCAGAAAGAAAATTACATTCATTCCAAGACGAAAAAACAAAATTCGGAATAACTCGACCCGATGTTTGACTTTATTCAACGATCCCGAGGTGCTCAGAGATTTTACTATAGTTGAATATTAAAGAATATAGATTCACTGTAAAAAATGGGTACTCAAAATTGAGTAAAAAGTACTCAATTTTGAATACGTCACATACTCAAAATAGCTCCGATCCAAATGTACTCAAAATTGGGAAACACATGTACTCATTTTTGATCTCATGGATGTATTCAAATATGAAGTGCTATGTACTCATTTTTGATCCCATGGATGTATTCAAATTTAAATTTTTGTATGTCGTTAAAATAAAATTTATAGGATAAAAAAAAATGTTACTTCGCGAGGACAACCTTATAAGGGATACATACATTTCTGCTCATTTTTTTTCATTCCTGCGTGAGTTTATAGTAATTAATCAACCCTTGCCCATGAGAGGAATCGAACCCGTGATGTCCTGTGTACTAACCTGACGACTCAGACCAACGCGCCATAAGTGGTCACGCTTCCTTCTCAAATGTTGTTAGTTACTTTGCAAAACTTGCAAAAATTTGAGGTTTCATCTGTAGATGGATTTTTTCAGTTCCAATGTTTTAATATTTTCTTTTCATAATTTTCAATATTTTGCTGTATGATTTGGTGCCTTATAACAGATAAATTTCAATTGATTATGTATTATATGCGTAAAACATTGCATTAAGAATACTGATTGCTTCTTTTTGCAACAGTACCAACAATTTCTTTATCCGAACATATACTTTTTTTTTTAAATTATTTGCCTGATTATCTATTTATCAATTCTAATAAAAACAGCAATTACCTTAATCAGACGTGTTTATTACATGCTATTAAAATATATTTTTTAATGTCTTATTTAAAAAAAAATTATGTAAATAAATTTTTTTATAATAAATTATTATATTTCAGCTATGCTGAGAGCTTTTGCGTACGGTTCGGTTAAACTAAATAGTTAAAAAAAAATGATTTTTAGAGACAAATTTAAAATTAATGACCTTGGGATAGGTAGGTTTAAATCTGGACTTATTGATTTTATTTAAATTAAATTAGTTTAATTTATAAAAATATAAGCTAAAGAAATAAATTTAAAACGTTATAAAGTTAAAAACTTTATTTTTATAAAAGTAAAGAAAAAATATTAACTAATTTTATAAAGTTAAGGAAAAAATTATAAACTTTGTAAAATTATAATTTATAAAATAATAAATTTTAGCGTAATTCATAAATTTGTAAGCGAAATCAGCTTAGTTTAATACCAATTTGCATAGCTATGATTTGCAAAGATATTATGTTATGAAACTTTTAAATAACACAATATTGCCTCACGTTAAAAAAGTTAAAATAAATTTTAAAAAAATTTAGTGGGAAAAAAATCATAATTTTGAAGTACTAACAAGATTAAAAAAAAGTAGATGTGTAAAATGTGAGGGAAAAAAAAGAGTAAATGTGTTGTAGTGGATCCACTTTGATGAAAATCCAGAACAACCAGATCCACTTTTCATTTCTCTTATTCTTCGTTTTTCCTTCAAATAATAGCTTTTTAGGCTCCGAAATTTCGTCATTACACATTCTGAATATACAAGTAGGGTTTGATCATATGTTCATTTTCGATCCAAAAATACTCATTTCGAAATGAGTACATGAACTTACTCATTTTTGAGAATACATATGCTCATTTTTGATCCAAAAATACTCATTTCGATATGAGTACATGGACTTACTCATTTTTGAGAATGCACATGTTCGTATTTGATCCAAAAATACTCATTTCGATATGAGTACATGGACTTACTCATTTTTGAGTGCTTCATTTTTTACAGTGTTTGTTCATTCTTCTATGTAAAACATAAAAATGGTATTAGAGAATTATAGGTCTGTACGGGCTGGAGTTTCCAGGCCCAGGTGCGTCCCGCCCCGTCCCGTATAAAACTTAAAAGTTTGGCCCTAGTCTGGCACGGCCCGTTTATAATTTTATCGGCTTCGTCTAAATATTTATATCGGGCCAATAGACCCGCTTAATTGTAGTTATCGGCCTGGCCTGGCAGGGCCGTTCAATTTTTTTTTTTTTGCCGTCCCGGCCCGTTTATTTTGTTTATCATCCTGGCCCGTTGAAAAAACTGTCCTAATTCTGCGGCCTGGCCCGTTTGAAATTTTGCATTCATTTTGCAGCCACTGCGCGGCAGGGGCAGACCTGTATTACAGGTACAATTGTAGATTATTTTTCATAATGGTGTTAAAACATGATTTGCTTTCCTTACATTACGGGTTCGGGTAGGGTTGCGGGTAGAAATATTGCAGGTTCGGATCGGGTGCGGGTTGAAATACCTCGGGTTCGGGTCGGATTGCGGGTTGCCAGAAATTATTTTTCCGGATCGGGTCGGGTACCCGCGCAGGACTCTAATCCCAACATCTCACAGTTGTCTGGATCATAATGCATTTTCACGGTTTTGACTTTTTATTTTAAAAGGATTTATTTCGAAATAATAATAACGCATTGGAACGAATTTGAAAACAACAATAAATCTTCTTTAACATTTTTTTCTTTTAATATACAATAAATATAAAAAACCCCAAGTTTTATTTGATTAATCATTTTACAAAATTCACTGTTTTTTTTTTTTTTTTTTTTTTAGAATTGTAATATACACATAAGCATTTGATTATTGTCCAGTCCAATATATGAAATTATGTACTTAATTTATTTAGTGTGTTAGTGTGAAGGAAAAGAATAATAATGCTACATTTAACATTTTAACGACAAAAACATAATAAAAAATCCAAATTAGCCATACGGAACTATTAAAACAATTTACGGAAAAAAATCTATTCACAATCATGCCTCAAAAACAATATCTTCCACTAATTTGTAGCAAGTGGGTTAGAAACAGCTTTATGCCGTCTGCGTAAACAATGTTTACTTTATTTTTTGCAAAACATTTCCCCAATTTTCCCTAGAATAATTGATATATCATATGAGATTTAATTTTCTAAATGGGCGAAAAATGTCCAGGCCAAGATTCGAATCAGGAATATCCTGGCTGAAGCCGCAAGTGCTCTACCAACTGAGCCATCCTGGATGAAGCTGGAAGGACTAATTCACTCAGTTAACTTTATTGATTATAAATCTGGTTTGATGTTTATGAATTAGCTCAACAGAATGAAATCGGAGGTAATAGAAACGTCAGAAAACGCTGGACACGTAATTATACAAGAATAATTTTTTTTAACCACAAGTATTATAATAGGTAAATAAATCATATGAGATTTAATTTTTCAAACTGGGCGAAAAATGTCCAGGCTAGGATTCGAACCAAGGATATCCTGGCTGAAGCCGCCAATGCTCTACCAATTATGCAATCCTGGAGAAGCTGGAAGGATTAATTCACCCAGTTAACCTTAATAATTATAATTCTGGTCTGATAATTATAATCAGCTCAACAAAATTAAATGGCAGGTAATGGAAAAGCCAAAAAACGTTGAACACGTGATTACACAAGATTATTTCTTTTAAACACAAAAATTTCTGGGGTCAAACTTTAAATTTTTGCACCGGGCCGGGATCGGACTGGAAATTCCTGCTTAGAGATCTGCACGGCCCGGGCTCGGGCTTATTTTCCTTCACGGCACTCGGGCCGGACCGAGCCGGGCCTGGTCTCCATTTGTTTCGGGCCATATTTTATTCTGAAGGCTCGAGCCGGGCTAGGCCTAGTGATTACTCTTTACGGGCCGTGCCGGGTCTTGCTTTTTTCCTGAAAAATCAGACCGTGCCTTAAATTATTTTTTCGGTTCAGAGCCGGGACTGGTTTCATTCTTCCTAGTCTTCACGCCCCAAAATTTTCAGTCCTGTTTTTGACCCGTATGAAAATCATTATCTCGGCGTGGCCTGGTCCGTTCGAACGTCAATAAAATAAGACCTGGCACAAAAATCTTTGCAAAACATGCATACATTTTTAAATCGCCATTATTCTACAATTAAACATTAAAATTTATTATTTTTAAAGAATAGTTGATTTATGCACTTATTAAAATATGGCTAAATTAAAATATAGTGAAATGTGTGAAAAAGAACCTGCTTATGACGGAATCATGTTTTAAACTAAAAAATGTGCTGATCCATGCAAAATGAATATACCAATTCGTAAGAAAAGAATATATAATACATTTACACCTACTAAGAAGGCAAATTGTCGATAACTCTTTTTTTTCCCTATGCAATTCCATCTTAGAAGATTTTACTGTATAGCATTTTTCTGATTTTTAACAATTCAACACAGGGAATATGGATTAACAATATTAATGATAACTTAAACACATACATACAACAAATAGAAATTTATTAAAAAAATAAATATCGGAGGCTGCGGCACTTCTATAAAAATGAAGATTATAAACATGAAAAAAAAAGGCTTAGATAGGAATTTTTGGTTAGATCTCCTCCTATGAGGCAAATATTTAACCAAATCGACGTAAAAATCAATGTTTTGTAGAAATTCACTCGGGTCGAACTTTTAGCTTTTATACCGGGACGGGCCGGGCTCGGGCCGAACTTTTAACTTTTAAATCGGGCCAGGCCTTGCCAATATATTTTTTGTTCGGGCCGGGCCCAGGCCTGGAAATTTCGGCCCCTTGCAGACCTCTATTATTGCCCGTACAAAACTCTGGTGACCTATCCTACATGAAATTTGAATCCCCTTTGCGTTGCGACATAAAAAGGACGTATGGGGGCTTATATCATGGGGTCGTAAATCAGGCTCTCAATGAAAGGAAAATTCTCTATCACTGGGTATGTGTCCCCTTCTGATATGGGGATATATATCATGGGGACAATAATCAGGATTTCTTGAAAAGTGAAATGATCGAACACCGGATTTGCACCCCCATTTTTTGTGACGTCAAAATGACGTATGGGGGCATAAATCATGGGCACGTTAATCAGGCTCTCAACGAAACGAAATTTCTCTAGCTTTACATCTGTGTTCCTTTCAGATATGGGGACATATATCAGGGGGACATTAATCAGGATTTCGTGAAAAGTGAAATGCTCAAGCACTGGATTTATATCCCCTTTTCTCGTGACGTAAAAATGACGTATGGGGGCATAAATCACGGGGACGTTAATCAGGCGTCGTAGTTTAACAGAGCCGGTCTCTTTAAGATGGCGCAATGCATCAGTTTTAGTTTCATGCGTTGGATGACGATCCATAGGGAAACTTTCTGAATAAACCCTAGCAGTATATATGTGAAGTTTGTGTGTTAAATTAATATGCACTGTTTACATAGAAGCGCAACCATGGTTCATACCATTTTATTAATCTAAATAAATTAGCTTTAACCAGAGATGCATGCATTAATTGACGGTTTTAAAGTTCACCTACATTCTAGTAGTTCAAAGGGGCTAACTAAATCTAAAATTTTAAGAAACACTTTTTCCTTTCGTAAAAAAATATTAATAGGTAAGATCAAGATACAGTTGAAGACATTAAACATACTCACACTTTTGTAATAAATTAATGACATCGCTTATGTTAAAATCATTCTAGAAAATGTAAACATTTCATGGATGCAAAATGGGTTTTATAAAAAAAAATGTGGAGTGCTCCATCCAACTTTCCGAACACTTTACAGAATGCTATGTGTTTAAATAAATAGTATTATAAAAATAAATATTATAGATCGTATTTTTACATAGTCGAAATATTTTCACTTGGGAAACTGAAATCATAATAAGAAAAGAGAGAGATTAAAAAAGTAGATTTAATTCCAAACGCGCATTCTTTTTTCTAAAATTAAACTCAATTTCAAATGACTTTTCATTATACTACACTACGTTCCTTATCCAGTACTTTACTGTGTTCGGAAAGTAAAAAAAAAATATTAAGAGATATGACACATTATAGTTGAAGATGTGAAACATGCTCACACTTTTGAAACAAATTAATAACACTGCTTATGCTAAAAGTCTTTCTAAAAATTCTGCATAAAGGTGGAAGACAGATTATATAAAAATATAATAACAAAAGTACTTACGATGATGGTACATATTCAGGTGCAACGTTGTCTTGATAAGGATAATAATAATCATGTGAAATAGCATCGTCATTAACATGGTCATAATGTGAGAGAGACTGGTAGTCTGTGTATAGGTCACCGTAATAAGAACTGCAAATAAATCTATTTGTAAGTAGAGATCATATTTCTAGGCGCATAGTCAGCATACTTTAAAATAATCAAACTGTTTTAAAACAATTTTTGTAGCTGATAAAAAACACAAATTAGTTTTGAATTATTTATTTTAAACTTAATTTGAACAAAAATATAAATTATATAAAAATATTTTATAAAATACGAATACGAAATTTTAAAATTAAACTGTTCTGTTTTAAAAATTACCCAATTAAATATAATTTGAAAAAAGTACTCTAAAATTTGTACGCTTAAAAATTTTTTCTTTATTAAATATGATTCTACCCAGATTGAGCTAAAATCTCCCGTGGTGTAAATCTCTACATCATTATCAATCAAGTACTTAATATATCCCTAAGGAACTAATTTCCTTCTATTTATTTTAGTTTTAAAAAACCAAACCGCCATTTTGATGCTTAGAATCTTTACTACTTGAAACCGGTGATCATTGAAACCGACCCCCCGTAATCATAACCGATTAGTGAATGCAAACAAGAAATGAACAGCCATTAAATAGATCTTTTCTCCTTTTTTTTTTTTTTTTTTTTTTTGTCCTTCCGTAAAAAGGACTTCGAATTTCTCTAACTATTTAGATAAAGAATAAAAAAAAGGCTGAAACTGGTTTGTTTTGTTTTTGAAGTAAAATGCAGTTAAGAATTTTTAACATAAATATAGTCAATTACATAAAATAAAATAACGTTTTATTTATTACAAATATTTTACCCTCTTAACAAAGCTAAATTTTCTGATTTGTTCACTGTTTTCGTTTTTATAAGTAAAAGCATGAAATTTGCGGACATAACTAATGCAAGTGATTTGGAATCAAATAGCTATTTTCTGTTACCAATAAATTTATTCCATCTTGAGTTATAATCGATCAAAAATCGACTTTCATGCTATTTTGTGAAAGGAAATTTGTCTTTATATAAAAAAGAAAAAACGGTATTAGCATATCATAACTGGGCTTTAAAACTTAGGGGAGAGGGGGGGGAGTCTCGAGACATTTTTGTAAAAAATTATAGCCCTCTCCTTAAATAAAAATTTGTCAAAGTCCTAGGCTTTCGAGGAATTTTTAAAATGGTGGGGAAGTGGTTGAGATAAATATGTTCAAAGCCTTCATTCAAGCCATTCAGTCAGGATGGCAACAAATGATGGAAGTTTGTAAAAAATAAAAAACTCTAGCTAGTGTGCTGATTGGAAATGTCTGAGAAATTTTGCTGTGATTCATTTTAGGATACACAGTATAATTTTAGCTTAAGAATTTGAAAATTTATATTGTCCTTTAATTTCAAAAAATTTGAACTGTACCTCTTTACACCATTTCAAGGGAAGAAAAACTGGAACGAAAACTCGTACATCGGTTATAGATTATGAAACATTTTCCAACATTATTTGAATACTGTTAAGAAATTTCCTTCTTTCATACAATTCAATGATACATCTAAATAAACAATTTAAAACACAGAACGCAGTTAAAAATCCATTTTTAAGAATTGTTACCCATAGCAGATAATGTATGAGAATCATTTTGTGCAACCTAGTATATAATCTATAGAGCTTTAAACATACTACATAATGAAACTAAAATTTCAATGAGCTGGAAAAAGTTTAAAACAACTAAAAAAGTTTTTTCTAGGGAAATGCTACTTATACTACATGATGACACTACATTCATGTATCAGTATCCTTTAGAGCAACAATGTATATGAATAATGCAGCAAAATTTGGTTGAGCTAAACAACGTGCAAACCGGTTAAAAGCGCATTTTCAGGGAACCCTTCCATAGATGTTAATATGATTTTTTATTATTATTTTTTTTTGTGGTGGGGGGGGGGGGGAGGCGCTGATGGAGTCTATATCTCATACGCTTTATACACATCACGTAGTATATACTAACATTAAATTCAGCTTGAAAACTCAAAAATAAAAATGCACTTACAGCACTTACCATCCATAGGTGGCAATATATCTAAATTTCTTTTACGCAGCCATATGAAATTATTTCTATTCTACAAAAATCTCTTAGAATAATAAAATATATTTTAGCTGGAAATGCCTAACACAGTTAAAAACACGCTTTAGGAATTCACTCCCATAAACAGGTCCTTATTACCGCACAGGCCAAGTAGACCACGGCCTTGGGCCCATTGGAGACGGATGCTCCAAAATGAGTAAAATTATTTAGGAAAAAATTCTCCTAGAAGAAATTTTATTTCAATTTTCGATATCTCAGAAACAGATATACGTCTAAATAGATACAAATGCCTTGCCTGTACTTTTCTGTTCTCTACAAACAGTTTAAATAGAAATGCTGTTGACAAATATTTTTATGGGGAACTTTTTTAAAGAAATATTTAAAGTATTATAGTATCAAGCAGCAAAAGAAAATTTATATTACCCGAGTTTCATGGCCATTTTCATAAAATGCAGAAAAATTGCAGAATATACACTCCAAAAAAACATTTCTAGCTACTATTTTGGTTAGAGGGGACCCTGAAAATCTGCTAGGCCTTGGGCAATGGACAATCTTAATCGGGCTCTGCCCATAAAGTGAAATGCTTATGATTTCTTTCGTAAAGCTCTGTATATGATCTATAGAATTCCTATATTTATCACGTAATGCGTTAAAATTTAGTTACATTTAAAAACACGTACTACAACTGAAAACGCACTTCCAGCAATTAGTGTTCATAGTTTTATAAACGAACTACATATATGCTACTTACTTCATACTCTATAGAAAGTATACTGTAGCCCACCTCAGGGACACATACCAATTCCATCATATTTGCTGTTTCATAAGATCACTAAAATGTACTGCATATAATGTAAACGAAAACTTTTGTCTATCCCTGTAAACGAGCTATAACTATCTACTTCATTTTGAATATCAATAGGGAATATATAGCCTCGATAACGTATATCTAAATCGTGGAAATTCAAGTATATTTACGAAAGTTAGAGCGGGGACAAACTGTCAAAAAGACGGAGGGACAAAGAGGAGGCACAAATACTTTTAAGCTATGTTGGAAAATGTTAAAAACTATATGGATTATATTTCTTTTTAAAACTTTATATTATTAAACATTACCTATTGGTTCTTGAAACACAATATTATGAGTTTTATCAACAAGATAAGTTAATTTTTCATAAAACAGCTTAATTTGGTTTCCAAAAACATAATAGTAAAAAAATTATAGTAATAATAATAAATTATTTGTTTACAAATTTTCCATAAAATTTCTAAATAATTTAAAATTAATTATTATTATAAGGCGGTTCTCAAGAAAATATTTTCCCCGCTCAACAAGGAGAAACTTCTGACATACCTATAATGTCTTATTTTACATACTTGCATAATGATATTTGCAAGTATGATTATTAATAAGGTTTGGAATCAAACAGTTTTTTAATTTTACGATAAATGAATTACATCTTGAGTTATAAGCTATTATTGTCTTAGGACGGTAGATTTATTTTTCATTCCTGCGCTGTCACGTGCCGATATTCGGTTCAAAATGACAACTTTGACAGCATTTTCTGAAAAATCTTCTTCTTTTATCGAAAAATGAAAAAAATACAGTTCGATTACATAGTTTTTTAATAAGAGCACTTGCCAATTTAATATGTTTGCGAATAAAAATAAATTTAAAAATGCTTCCGAAAGAATCTCGTTTGGATTTGAGAACAGTCTTAATAAAAACCATTCTCCTAAAAGTACACATATTTATATGTATTCATTTTCATTTATATCAATTATTACTTAGAATTATAGATAAGTTTTCCGTAAATTGAACAACATTTCTTGATATTTGCCCTTAATATTGCTGTGTTTCATATTCCTTGTGTTTCATATAGATACCCATTTATTAAAAAAAATAATAATAAAAAGTTAACATATTTGAGAAATATGGAAGGGGTTGAGGGAAAAATAATCCATAAGGAACACTTTACTCATTGTTGATATTTTATAACTATATAAAATTAGTAACATTTAGTTGATAATTGGATCATATTTAAATCCTACTCATACAGGTTAAGATGAATCCAGATAATTTATGAATACAAAAAAATATAAATCAAACACTGATTTTAATTTGTTTATTTTAATGTTACACATTTTCAAGGTTGTCCCCCCCTTTAAAGACCCAATAAAAATATTATTAATACTTTTGAAATATTAAATACAAATTTTTATACAATTTGTAGTATCTTGATGAAAGAATGAAGAAAAAATTGTCATGTTTCAGGTACATTTGTCTCGATTTCTCTAATATTATCGGATTCTATATAAATAATTAAACTTCATCTGAAATTAATTTAAAGTAAATAATTGCAGTTCGTTCTGTGGAAAATTTAAGTTATTTATAATCTAAGCATCATTAGTAAGAGCTATGTCTTATGTTAAAAAAAAAATAAACTGCTCTACTCAATGAATTCTTGACTATCTTTATCAAGAATCTTTTAATTTACAATAATAAATAAATATTCAATGCAGTTTCATTAATATGATTTATTTTCCCACAGCTATTCAAAACATTTTTCTTGAAATCCTTAGTGTCTTCAATATCTCATTTTTCTGTCAATGCTGTAAATTAGAAATTGTGTTATTTTCCGATTAAATCGAAAATTTCAAAAGAAAACTTTTTATATAGATTTTCTGGAATGATTTGACATTTGATTTTACTTTTAATATTGTTGTTTTCTATATATTAACTCTCGTTCTGCATTTGTCTGTCACACATCTCCAGTATTCTGTATTTTGATACTTTCTATTAAATCGGAATAGGTAATTTTCGTAATTTAGAAGCAAAGCTCCATGCTCACTTTTAATATAACTAATTTCGGCCATTCTTGAACTAGAAACACGTACTTCACTTGAGGGTTCCAGTACAATAACTAACTGGATGGCATGCTTTATACTGTACAGAGGACATTTCAACGATTTTTATCAGTTCGCGAGCATTAAGTGTAATTAATGACAAAAAAAAAAAAGCTCCTTCTTTGATCAGTTAAATGGTTTCAGAAATGCCATATGCACCTGTTAACCATTTGTGATTATAGCGAAAACATGTTTACAGAAAAATTCTAAATACTCGGAGAGGAGAAAAATAATAAATAATATGTAAATTCTGATGCTTTTAAAATGACTAAACAGTATATGCCGTTTATAGAAATAGCTGTTAAAAACAAACACTTACACTTAAAAAAAAATCCATGACGGCTCGGCCTGCAGGCACAGGTAGATTTCGAAGACGCAGACCGTGGGGCGCCTGTTTGTTGGGAATTGCAGAAGAAATGACCTTTTTGCCATGATGCGGTAGTTGGAACCCCCCACTTCGAAACCTAACTTTTTTGCAGGCGGAGCCGACAGGGATTTATTTATTTATTTTCTATAAAAAAACTTGTCAGTATAAAAGTTTTAGATAATATTAAGAGGATTTATACTAAATTTAAGCGGATTTGATATCTTGTAAATTGACGAAGTTATGAATTTTTTTCTTCTAAACCCCCCCCCCCCTTGGGACCATTTTTGATTATATGAAAAATCTGTCATATATAAATTTTCGGCCCTTTTCCTAGAAGTAATAATAACTTTAAACGGATTCGATACGTATCATAATTAAGAAAGTATGGTTTTTGCTGTTTTCACAAAAAGCCCCCATTTCCCTCCCCCCCCCTTCGTTTGATTTTGCCCATTAACGAACTTGACCGTGATTTTATGTCCCTTAATTTTATGTATCCGTTTGGAAGAGATTTGTGCAGAATTATTGACGTTATCGTGTCCATAAAAAGGTGACATAGATAGATAGATAAAGTTTTGAACTGTGGGGGGGGGGGGGTTCTGGCAGTCATGATCGGCGTAGATCTGCAAAATTTTTTCAAAAATTCCAACTTAGAGGAGAATGTAATAGGTAGTATTTCTTACGAAATCTACCTAAAAGGCAGAATACAATGAAAATCTTCATGCTATTTTTGCTTTTAACTAAAATATTTAAAAAAAAAAATTCCTTTTCACAGAAACAGTTATTAATAAACAATAAATCTATTGTATATATGAATAAATATATTTCGTAAAAGAATGAACATTAAGATCAGACAACTGCAAAATGTTGTAACTGAAGAACAAGCAAAAAAATTCATGCTTCACGCACAGATGAAACTATTTCCAAAACTTCCAGAATATTTAAACGCAATTTCATCTTCTGATACGATGAAAGAAGAAAACTCATAATAGAGTTGAAAAAGCAATTTTAAGTTTTACCACCCATATGCGGTTTTGTATTCAAATTTATTTGTGCAACCCTTATATTTTTATACAGGACCACAATGCTAGAATTTAATTCCGAGAAAATGCATAACACTGTTTAAAATTAAATTTCAGAAATTTCCGTCCATCGACCGTAATACATTCGTATTGTTTTCTGTAACCCTGTGTATGATCTATAAATATTTATATATACGAGACAATATGCTAAAATTTATTTCAGCTATAAGACGTATAGCATAGCTAAAAACGTACTTCCGACAATCGCCATCCATAGACAGTAATATGTCCAATTTATTTATAGCAAGCATAATATATATATGAGTTTATTTAGATTTTACAAACATTTCTTAGAATAATCTAATACAGTATAGCAGAAAAGTAAATAACACAGTTCAAAATACCATTTAAGCAACGCACGTCCACAAACGGCAATATCTACAATTTTTTTTGTACAGCCTTATATGCTGTAAGCTGCAGATTTTTTTTTTTTTTTTTTAAACTACGTAATATACTATAATTTAGTTAAGCTTAAAAAAGCATCACACAGCTGAAAACCTATTTGCAGCAATCACCGCTCTTGGATAGTACTGTAATCGAATTATTTTCTGTCCTTTTAAATGACCGATAAATCTTATAAAGACCATGTTCTTTAAGCATGTAGTAGTACGCAAATCAAATTTATTACGTTTGAAGTAGTATAATATCATTAAGTTATACTGCAAACATTCCATAATGTTACGGAATTTGTTTGCGTGTCCCTGTTTACGATCTGTAAATGCTACAAGCTGCATTTTCAATTGAGAATGTCCCATATTAGACCTCAATATCATATACCAATTACACGAAAATACAAATAAAGTATATTTACGAATATTAGAGAACGGACGGATAATAGACAGAGATTAACTGAAATGAATGTAAAAAATGCCCTTTGCAATCGTTTTTTTCCCCTTTAAAAATTGTTTGTTTAGAACAATTTCCAGATTCAGTTTTTCTTTCTTTCTTTTTCTTTTCTTTCCTTTTTTTTTTTTTTTCTTGTACTTGCTTGAACTTGAAGGTAGTTTAAATAACTTTTTTTTATCTATTCCTGCTGCTATATCTTAAAAAAAGAAAAAGAAAAAAATTATAATTTTTTTTTAATAAATTCACTAGATCGCACTTTCTGCCATGCTTAAAAAAGCTGTGAGTTTTCTATAATCGGGTTCGGTGCTCATGGCAAAGTAACGTATTGTAAAGGATTTCTTTTTTTTGGAAAAACCATGAATTGAAGTCATGAAAACTACTTTATCGGAAATGTAGCTAACTTCAACTACAACTACTTTATTTAAAAAGTAGCGACTATAAACTACTTTTCAAAAGTAGTCACTACTTCGTTACTTTCAAATTTTGCCAAAATATTCAATACTCGAAATTAAAGACACGGATTAAATAATACAGTGACTCCTCGTTATATCGCGTCTGCCCGGTACAATTAAATAAGTGCGATATAAACGGGTCAATTAAAGTTTTAAGAAATATAACATGCAAAAAAAAAAAATTGTGTTTGTCTCCAAAATGTTAGCTTATATACCTATTATAAATTTCTAAGCGAAATTTTGAGAGATGCATAATACAATCAATACTTCAATACAGTTACTTAAAAAAATCCGGAGTGGTTCCACTCGACTTTTCGAATATTTTACAGAATACTGTGAGTTCAAATAAATAGTAATATAACAATAAATAAATAAAAAAAATTCCCAATTTTACAAAGGTGAGAGCTTTGGGAACCAGAAAAAGCGAGAAAATTTTAATATACACGCAATCATCCACACATACATATGAAATTTTGTGGGAAAATTTCACCTATGTTTTGCTAAAGTATCTTATTTTTTAAAAGGAACGTAACGCTTTTTTGCTGAAAAAGTACAATTTCCGGAAATAATAACAGATTGGGAGCCATAAATAACTGATAAGAAACTGTTTCTCTTTTATCAGTTAATGGTTTTAGAAATGTCAATCGGACATCGTTAAATGTAATTAACGGTCAGTAAATCGTTTTTGAGGGAGAATCTTTTTTTTTTTTATATAAACAGCTCAAAAATGGCGTAATTTTGGAGATCAGTTTTTGGGATCAATGTTTAGCGTTCACCCTACTTGTCAACCTTGTCACATTGATTATCTACCGTTGGTTAGTAGGGTCACAGCGGGAGATTTTAGCTGAATCAGGATTCTACCATTAAATATGAATTTCTTTAATGGATTTGCTCATATACTCATACAGTTACCAATCCAGTATTTATCTTATTACCACAAGGCAAACAGCCATGTGATTGATACATATTGCAAGATTTTTCATCTCCATGCTTTATTAAAATTTCGAATACTAATAATATATTTTTTTAAATAGGTTTCTTTACATGTCTAAAGTGAAATATTACATCTCTTGAATTATTCTTATCTGATTTTTTTTTATTTGGGAACCTTTTCAAATAAAGACCTCATTACACTGTTTTTCACGTGACATAGCCGAAAATTTATGATGATTGAATAATTGATGATTCGGATAGCTTAGTTATCGAAAAGTTGGATTTTTCTGATTTTCATTATTTAAAATTATATTAAAACGGTTCACTGAAAAATTGAAAAGCTGTAAGTTTAACTAAATTCATGTAACTAATTAAAAATAACAGACAACATAAGTACTGATTATATCATTCAGGGTACTTACTTCTCCGATTGAGATACGTCGCAACTGAAGCTTAAATCAGTCATAATTAAAATATAAAAAACAATTACTTAATTCGAAATATGTTATAAACAATACGAATACAAGTCAGAAGGTAAAAAATATAAGTTTTATGCGCTTTTTAAAATAAGATCGCCAAAACACAACGAATTATCATCAATTGAGTTTTGAATTAACAATTAAATAGAGTGAAATTTCTATTCTTCATTAACTGCAACAATGTGTCAATAACCACAAAGTTTCATTGTTATAAATAATAATCGAAAGCGTTCGGACAAATTATTTAACAATACAGAATCAGATGCGAATATTAAAAAATTTAATTGTTAAAATTCAACAATGTTTAAGCGACTTTCCTAAATAATCACTTCTGATTGTTGTAGATTGGAGTAATTCAATAATGTGATATACAGGAAGGTTAAAAAAAAAATTTAAAATAAAAAAATATGCCAAATCAATGTATATATATTTTTAATCAATGAACGATTGGGGAAGCTAAAGTGTTAATTACGCTTTTTTATTGTGAGATTTTTTTATAGCACCACTGTAAATTACTTAATATATATATATATATAAAGGGTGATTATAAAAAAAAAAACTATCCCAATATATGAGCCCCTAACTGTCATATCGTTCACAGAAACTGAATGAAATTTTGATTTAAAGTATTTTGAGGTATGCTCTCAAGAATCATATGAAAAACAATAGTTAAATTCTAACAGTTAAGGTTACAGTGACAAAATTTCGAAAATTTCAAATGGCAACACCTATTTTTTTTTCTTGAATGTGATCTTCATAGTGAAAAACCATAAAAAGCGTTGGAACGGTACCTGTATCACGAAAATTGCCGGCGCTAGACAGACTAAGAAGAATAGTGAAAACAACCAATAAGGACAGAGAAGCAACAAAAAACAAAACATTTTATTGTGTTTCATACATTTTCCATTTCACACACGAACGGCACTTTACATGCGGCAGATGGTGGATACCACTGAACAATAAAATGTTTTACTTTCTGTTGCTTCTCTGTCCTTTATTGGTTGTTTTCACTTTTCTTCTTAGTCTGTCTACCGCCGGCGATTTTCGTGCTACAGGTACGGTTTAAACGCTTTTGATGGTTTTTCACTATGAAGATCACATTCCAATAAAAAAAAATAGGTGTTGCCATTTGAAATTTTTGAAATTTTGTCACTGTAACCGTAACTGTTAGAAATTATCTGTTGTTTTTCACATGATTCTTGAGCCTATACCTCAAAATACTTTAAACCAAAATTTCATCCAGTTTCTGTGAACGATATGACAGTTAGGGGCTCATATATCGGGATAGTTTTTTTATAATCACCCTGTATGTATATATATATATATATTACATTTGTGGGTATTTATCTACTTTCCCGCTGACCTTTTTCTATGAAAAAAAAAAAGACTTCGCGAAACAAAAATGATTTAGCGCGTATAATAGAAAAGCGTTACGTCATGTTTGATTTCAAATGCGTTTTCTAGCACGCGATGTTAAGTATTCCATTTTTATTTAATTTGTAAATAAGGCAGTTGACTTTTTTTTTAATGATGGATGTAAGTTAACTGTTATTTCGACGTTTTCTTTCTCATTTTGAAAACAAAAATGATTAAGATGTGGGATCTTCCATCTACAGAACTTGATGCGATGATCTATTTTCAAAATACTTTGATTCTGCTATTAAAACAAGTGTCGCGAATCCAATTGAATTAAACGTATTCTTGGCTCCTACTAACAGGAGATGTTATGTTTTCATAAATGTATCTTTCTAAGCTGTGTGAGAAAGATGGTTTTGTTTTTGTAGATTTATCTTTCTAAACTGTGTGAGAAAGATTTTTTTTTTTAGATGTATTTTTCCAAGCTGTGTGAAAAATATGTTGTTGTCGAAAATGGTTTTGTAGAATGTTTTTGTCGGCACGGAAGTGAGAGAATAAAGATATTCGTTATGTTTTTTAAGAGGACTGTTTTTCACGTATTAAAGTATTATTTTCTTTTGTTTTAAAAATGACGAAAGTATTAAAACGGGTAGTTTTAATGTTTCGAAAATCGCTATGTATGTAATTTGCGATAAATTGGCGCCCGAACAGAAGGACATAGGAAGTAATATTTTTTAAGTGGAAAACGGTACAAGTATGGATGCGTTAAAAATAAAAAGAACGCCGCTTAGAAGCGCATTTACGAAGACTTTAAATGCTTTAAACGAAGCTATTAACCAGTCAAGCCCAGATGTTAATCTAATAGAAGAACTTTTAGATCAATTAGTAGACAAAGCATCAAGATTACGTTCCACAGATGACGAAATATTAAATTTTATGTTGTCGAATGGGTCTCCAGAAAAAGATTATGTAAAAGAATTCGAAGCATGTGAAGAATACCATGAAAAATTAATAAAAGTGAAGCAGAGTGTAAGACATTTTTTTGTTAATCCTACCGTCGAACATCAGCCTCTTTTACCTAATTCGATAGAAAACGAAAGAATGGGATCCCGCACACTCAGATTGCCTGAAATTAGTTTACAGCCGTTTGATGGGGACTCAAGATCGTGGCTAACGTTTTGGAATACTTTCAAGAAAATTCACGAAGACACTGTGTTAGACGATCGAAGTTCGTATATCTGATGCAAGCAATTACTCCGAAATCGAAAGCGTCTCAAATTGTGAAAAGTTATCCTATATCGGCTGAAAATTATGCTAAAGTAATTCAATATCTAAAAGAAAGATTCGGAAGAGAAGACACTTTGATACAAATTTATGTTCGCGATCTGCTGCAGCTGGTATTACGCAATAATAATACATCGAAAAGAGAGTGCAATTTGTCATCGTTACATGACAACCTAGAAATCAAACTTAGATCGTTGGAACCTCTTGGGGTCACAGAGGATAAATACGCGAGCATTTTATTCCCGTTCGTGGAATCGTGTTTACCTCATGATGTTCTCCGAATTTGGGAACGGGATCGTGAAAAATCTGATCAAGGTAAGAGTGAATTAAATTCTATACTTAATTTTTAAAAAAATGAAGTGTTGTCTGAAGAACGTATTTTATTGACGCGTACTAGTTTTGGTTTTGATAAATCTAAGAATTTTACTAGATTTTAAAATGTTGAATATAATTCTATGCCAACTGCTACTGATTTATTTGTAGGTGATAAATTTAAAGATAAACATTTAATTAAGAAATATGATGAAGCATGTATATTTTGTGACAAGTGTCACTTATCAGAAAAGTGTTTTAAACCTAATTTGCTTTCTTTTGAAGATAAACGAAGTATAATTTTGAAAAAGGGGGCTTGTTTTGTCTGTCTTAAGAAAAATCATATTTCACGTCACTGTAAATCGAAGATTAAATGTTTAAATTGTGGTAAAAGTCATTTTGCTGTAATGTGTCAAAATGCTTGTAATGAACAGAGTAATACGGCGTTAGAAAGTCGTAAACATGAGGCAGGGAGTAGTGATACTGTTTTGACTACTCAAGGTTCCGACCCAATTGTGTTATTACATACTTTGCATGTACGTGTAAAGCACGATGGTAAAGAAAAAATTGTACGGGGAGTCATAGATACGGGCTCTGAGCGTTCATATTTATCAGAAGATGTAATTAAATATGTGAATTATAAAAGTATTGATGAAGTTAAGCTAATTCAAAATTATTTGGTGGTTGTAAGAAATGGTTTTGTAGAATGTTTATGTTTTGTCGGCACGGAAGTCAGAGAATAAAGATATTAGTTATGTTTTTTAAGAAGACTGTTTTTCACGTATTAAAGTATTATTTTCCTTTGCTTTAAAAAATTACGAAAGTATTAAAACGGGTAGTTTTAATGTTTTGAAAATCGCTATGTTTGTATTTGCGATAAATTTGGCACAACAAATATAGAATTCATTTAAGTAGTATTGATAATAGTTATAAATGTGATATGCATGTTTTAGATGTTCCTGTTATTTGTTCTAATATAAAAAAAAGGTGCCAAATGGACCTTGGTTAAAAGAATTAAATAAATATGGTATTAAGATTTCGGATGTTGAAAATAATGTATGTAAAATCGAAAATGAAATTAAATTGTTAATTGGTTCCGATGTGGCGGGAAAATTACTGACCGGAAATATTAAAGTTTTAAAAAGTGGTCCGGTTGCTGTAAAGACCCATTTGGGGTGGACTCTCATGGGGAAAATTCCAGGTATTAAATCTGAAACAAATGATTCTCTTATGGTTATTTCATCTCTTTGGAACGAAAGTTCCGTTGTTAATTTATGGAAGCTAGATATTCTTGGTATAACTGATCCGGTTGAATCTAAAACTAAAAATGAAATTCATGAAGAAACTATGCAACATTTTAAAAGAAACATAAGAATAGATTCAGATGGGAGGTATGAAGTAGCATTGCCTTGGGTACTAGATAATGTCCGCTTACCTAGTAATAGAGAATTGGCCGAAAAACGGCTTGTTGCAACGAAGAAAAGGTTATCAAATTTGAATAAAACTGAAGTTTATAATGAAGTATTTGATACATGGTTAAATGCAGGAATAATTGAAAAGGTGGCCGATAATAAAAAATCCAAAATACATTATTTGCCACACAGGCCTGTATTTAAAGAATCGAGTGAAACTACTAAAGTAATGCCGGTTTTTGATGCTTCGGCTCATGTGAAAGGTTTTCCTTCATTAAATGATTGTCTGGATAAAGGATTAAATATGATTGAAATGATTCCTTCAATATTGCATCGTTTTTTGAAATTTCCTGTTGGTGCAGTATCTGATATAGAAAAGGCATTCCTACATATAGGTATTACAGAAAGTGATAGAGACTATCTACGGTTTTTATGGAAGGATAATATAATTTACAGACATAAACGTGTGGTTTTCGGAATCAATTGCAGCCCTTTTTTACTAGGGGCTACTCTGAAACACCATCTGGAAAGTACACCTGACAATTTTGTTTCTACAGCAGAAACTTTGAATGAATCTTTGTATGTAGATAATTGTGTTTGTAGTTTCAACACAACTGAAAAGTTAAACAAGTTCATAATTGAATCGAGAATGTTACTGTTCTCCGCGAAATTCAATTTAAGGGGATGGCTGTCAAATTATCAAATTCAAATTATGTCTGAAATTTCAACAGTTAACATAATACCAGTACTAGGATTAAACTGGGATCTAGAAAAGGATACCCTATCTTGCAAAATCGGCCCTATTGAGGAAGAGCAAATTATTCCTACAAAACGAGCTCTACTTTCATTGGTTCAGAACGTTTTTGATCCTTTGGGATTTGCCTCACCCGTGACTTTGCTCCCTAAACTTATTCTACAAGAATGCTGGAAGTTGAAATTAAAATGGGATGAATTAATTCCAGAGAATTTAGCTAAGCAATTTTTGAAGTGGGTGCAGGGAATAAAATTAATTTCTGACATCAAACTTGAGCGCTGGATGAATCTAGATGATTTTCTTCACATATTTTGTGACGGAAGTAAACACGCATATGCTACTTGTATTTTTCTGAGAGTAAAGAAGAAAAATGAAATTTTGGTGAGTTTTATACAAGCACGCGCAAGAGTAGCTCCTCTTAAGAACCTAACTATACCGCGGTTAGAGCTTTTATCATGCTGCATTGGAGCCAGGTTGGGTAGTCGTGTCATTGCTGATTTAAGAATTCCAAATTTGAAGATCTGTTATTGGTGTTATTCAACCACAGATTTAAGCTGGATAAAGCGAGATGATAGATGGAGAACATTTGTCTGGAATCGTGTAGTAGAAATCAGGTCTTTGTCACAGAAAGATCAGTGGCGACATATTTCAGTAAAATTTAATCCGGCTGATCTTCCTTCCAGTGGTTGTTCCATTGAACAGTTCTTGCAACTAAAATGGTGGGAGGGACCAGCCTGGCTGGCTGAGCCAGAATTTACTTGGCCTCATAATATCGAATCACCAGATGATGAAGTTATTAATGCTGAGAAACGGAAAAGTGTCATTTCAGCATTAAACAAGAACACGAAACCTAATGATTGGTATTATCGACGATTTTCATCATACAAGAAAATAATAAGATTGATCGCATGGATTCTAAGATTCATAAGTAATTCAAGAAAACCGAATTCAAAAGAAGTATCTGATCTTACATGTTTTGAAATAGAACAAGCTGAAAGAAAATTAATGATTTTGATCCAGAAAAACAGCTTTGAAAAGAATAATGAGAAAATTCATAGCCTAAGACCAATCCTAGATGAAGATGGTATCATCAGAGTAAAAACACAAGTCATCTATCGAGAAGATACTGTCAATTTTAAGTACCCAATTCTTTTGCCGTCTGACCATCCTGTAGTCCATCGATTGATCTGCTGGAAACACCAAGAGCTATTACATGCAGGAGTGGCTCTTTTGATGACATCTATACGAGAAGACTACTGGATCCTGAAAGCCAGAAAAACCATTCGAGCAGTAGTTCAGAAATGTGTGCGTTGTAAAATATTTAGTGCACAGAAGACAGAGTGAGAACCTATTGCATTGCCAGCAGAAAGAGTTCAAGATGCGGCAGTATTCCAAATAATTGGAGTAGATTTAGCTGGGCCCTTATATTTGAAAAATGGAAAAAAGGTATGGATTGTGTACACTTGTGCAGTGTACAGGGCCATACATTTAGAATTAGTGACGTCATTAGCAACAGATACCTTCCTCCAATCTTTTAGGCGCTTTATAGCGAGAAGAGGAAGACCGACGACCGTTTATTCTGATAATGGTAAAAATTTTGTCGTTGCAGATAGAGCTTTTTCAGACATCGATTGGGAACAGATCTCAGCTGCAGCAGCTGTACAAAAGATTCGTTGGAAATTCTGTTCGTTGGATTCTGTTCGTTGGAAAAGATTCGTTCGATACTGCTGCCTGGTGGGGTGGTTGGTGGGAGCGGTTGATACAAATGGTGAAACGCATCTTGAGGAAAGTACTAGGTAGAGCCTCATTATCCTCTGAAGAGCTTATCACAATTCTTTGTGACTGCGAACGAGTTGTAAATGCTAGACCACTCACGTATGTCTCAGAAGATGTGGATGATCTAGCACCTTTAACACCATCAATATTTCTTCAAGAAATAAGATCTTCAGATGTAATAGATTTTGATGCAATTGACGCACAAGAATTAAACAGAAGAGCAAAGTATAGACAACAAGTTCAAAAACATCTTAGAAGACGATTCCGTATTGAGTATTTAGGGCAGTTACGCCAACAAAATTCCCTGCAAAAGAATGTCAAGCAACTGACCGTTGGTGATGTCGTTCTGGTAGAGTCTGATAAGAAACGTACGTATTGGACTTTAGCTCGTGTGCAAGAACTAATTTCTGGAAAAGATGGTCACCCGAGAGTTGTTCGGGTAAAAACTGAAAATGGTGAACTTTTAAGACCAATACAAAAACTGTACAATCTAGAGATTCTAAAAGAACACTCTTTAGAACCAATATTACGAACAAGAAGTGGCAGAACTCTGACTGTTCCAAAACGTTATCAGTCATAAGACTATTTTTTGAAGACTGAACTTTTCAAACTTTTTTCCCTATTTGTTAGTATATCTCATTTCCTAGTGTTAATTTGAATTTGTAATAATATGTTTAATTTTTGTTTGAATTTTTGCAGGAAATTGTATAATTTATCTTTGAAAATTAGTGTTAAGAATATATATACTTTGGCCATGTAATGTAAGTATAATGTTACACATATTTTGTTTTATTTTGAATTTTGTGTGCCTATTGTTGAGTTTTCCTGTTGAAAACTCAAGGTGGGAGATTGTCTTGAATCCAATTGAATTAAACGTATTCTTGGCTCCTACTAACAGGAGATGTTATGTTTTCATAAATGTATCTTTCTAAGCTGTGTGAGAAAGATGTTTTTTTTTAGATGTATTTTTCCAAGCTGTGTGAAAAATATGTTGTTGTCGAAAATGGTTTTGTAGAATGTTTTTGTCGGCACGGAAGTGAGAGAATAAAGATATTCGTTATGTTTTTTAAGAGGACTGTTTTTCACGTATTAAAGTATTATTTTCTTTTGTTTTAAAATTGACGGAAGTATTAAAACGGGTAGTTTTAATGTTTCGAAAATCGCTATGTATGTAATTTGCGATAACAAGTGTGCCTTAACGGGCATGATATAATACTTTAAATGTTTAAATGTTTTTTCTTTTTTTTTTTAAACTACAATCGGATTAACAATAGCTATATAATTTTAAAAACTGTTATAAGAGAATATCTAATAAAAGAAATCCGCTGCTCGACGGCTCCACAGTTGCATACGTGACTGCACCAATGTTTATTTATAGCTGGTCAAATGAATTAACACCAATCAACAATTAAATGAGAAAAACAAACAAACAAACAAAAAAAAAAAAACAGTTAAGTAAAGAGTACAGTGACTCACTGGAATAGTTATGGGAAAGTCTATGGGAAGGTTCTTGCCATATTTCTCGCTCGCATTTTATAATATTTTTAAATGATGTTTTTGGCATAGGATAGCTGAGGTCGATCTCTAACGTTGTTAGTTTTTACTTTTTCGATTTTGGTTTCAGTTTTTTTATATAAGGGTACTTCCAATTTCAGAACCGGTTCCAAAATTGAAAATGTCCGCTTATAAAAAAACTGGAACCAAAATGAAAAAAGTAAAAACTAACAACGTTAGAGATTAACCTCAGCTATCCTTCCGGCCTGTACGGAGAGGAAAAGGTAGCTTTTATCGTCCATGTTTTTAAAAATTCAACTCATTTTACTCAAACACCCAAAGATAAAATGCTTGGAACCCGATTATAGAAGATTCAATCCCGGTTTTACGTAACAAAATCCCGGCATAACAAAAATTGGACTGTTTCAAAATATCAGTTACCCTGGAATTTCAAACTGCCCTATCTCAGCTATTTTTAACCCTTACAGGACCATAAGATGTCCAAGACTAAATACGGCAATACAACACAATATTTTAGCTATTGTGGGTGTAAAGTAAGAGAATATCACCAGAAAAACATAGCAGGGTGTATAGGTTTCGTATAATTTCATAGGAAATATTTTTCCCTATGGACCATAAAAGTAAATAAACGAAGAGTTAGGTTTATTATATCGGTATTTTATTTATTGCGTTGTAATACAAAAAACATAATAAAAATTATCAGAAAAGTAAAATAAATAGTTAGTTATGGTATTCTAATTTTCTCAAGTCCAAAACGCTTTCAAGATATTATTAGTTCAGCCCGCGAATGGTTTGGTTTTGGCGCAATAAATTTTGACAGTTCTTTTTTTTTATTATTCGTTCAGAAACACATTTGCCGCCTTGGACATACGTTTTATTTTGACATTCAGTAGAAAAAATATCGATTCAATAATAATTGAACAATCGATAACGATTTTTGTAGAAGGGAAAAATATTTCCCTTGAGCGTGAAAGGGTTAAAGATAAAACCAAAACAAAAAATGTTCCGGAATCCTTGTATCATGATCTAACACTTAACAATTTTTTATTTTTTTCAATTTATAGTTTTTTGTATTTTCTGTATTTTTTGTATCTTTTTGAATTTTTAAAAATTTAAACTTCTTAACTGGCCGCCATTTTGAAATAAGATGGCGGATGAAGCTGGCCAACGAGCTCGGTCGAGACCTTGATCTGTCCTATACACATACTCAGTCACATCCGAATCTATTCATAAATAAGAGAGTTGGATCATGACATATGTCAGATATATATATATATATATATATATGTTATATATATATATATATATATATAAAAATTTATTTCCTTCGTATCCTTCCATTTTATTCGCATTAATCTTTTAAATTTAATCTAACTTCTGTCATAGTCAGTATTTCCTTAATTCTTAATAATATCTATTCCTATTTAAAGTCCTTTTAAAAGTAAATATCAGTATATTAATAATTGTTTTATTCCAAATCTTAATCTAAAATTTAAGATCATTCGTAACTTTTATCAATTCCCCAATCTATAAAATTCTGAGACGCGTTCTCATTTCGAATGTTTTTTAAAGCCATTTTCTTTTTATTATTATTATTATTATTGCTCTGAATTTTTCGCGCGCTTGGGATTTTAACTTCAAAATTGGTCCGCACCCAAGTAAGGGATTCTTTAATGTTTTAGCCTCGCCCTCTAGCCTCATTCGTTGGGCTGGAGCTAGCTTCTCACTCATTGGGTTGTGCGCTCGTGACGTAATTCTGTGTATGTTTCCGCGGAGAGAACAAAACTCGCCCGCCCCGGTCGGAGCGAGAGATTTTTGACGTTTTCGGAAGCTAAACAAATATGTGTCTGGTATTTGTATGTCCGTAGAATATTCATCTGGCCCAGTAACATCTTAATTCAATGAAGTGAAGCAACGTTAGCCCGAGGGCTATAAGTTTTAGACCTTTTGGGAATTGTTCTGTGTCGTTCGTCTTCTAATAAAATTATTCGTCTGGAGTTTGGCTGGATTTATTGGAAAACTTTGGTGGAATCATTTCATTGCCTTCTACTTCGCCATACTCGCTAAGATCGACTGCAACTTGCTATATCGTTGAAGGACTGCCATCTTTTCATCGAATATTATTCATCGTAATATCTCAACCTCGTCAAAATGCTACATATATATATATATATATATATATATATATATATACGCATATATATATATATGAAAGGGTAAAAATAAACCCTTTTTTAAAATGCAAAATTAAAATTCAAAATTAAAGAATCCCGAAACACCCTTTCTAACTATATAAATACGTATTTAAATCTAATCTGCCCCTGTGATCTTTATTTCCTAGTCTCACAATTATTTTTTTCATCTATCAATTTCGATATATCTCTTTAAGTTTTAAAAGTGCTGAGTTTGCATTCCTTTCAACAGTCTGTGGGGTGCGGCTCCCAATGCCGGCCAATCGTTGGTGTCGGCATAAGACCCCAGACACCAATCAAGAGCTAATTGACCAATTAAAATAAATGATCCTCCCTGTTTGACAGCTATATAATACAGCTAAATATTCTAAATGCTTCTCAAAACCTGCGTGCAACCAAGCAAGAGAGGAGATTTTGCAGATTTGAGATGCTTGTAAAACCTACGACCATGTAGGTCCCCAAAAATCAACGTAAATTGCTCGCGGGACCTCCGATCGAACGCGCGAAGATGACTGTACGACGAAATGCTTCAATAAACGAGTTCGAACTATCAAAAGGTACTCGAATGCAACCAGGGCTCTCTTAATATACCTAATGTTATATTAAGACGGTCTTTGTCCAATCGTAACGAACGAATAGAAATTTTCGAATTCATACGGGAATATAACAATCCCACAAATATTAATTGTAGGTAAAACATTAAGTACATTCAAACGAAAACTTTTTTTATTGTGTTTAAAATAGCTGTATTAAACACTTAAACTAAAAAATAAGCGTTAAATATTGAAAGCAGCTATTAAAGGTTCAGTACTTCAATTCCGTGTTCGGTTGCCCTCATAATTTGAGCATCCCGTTTACAACCTTAAAAGATTTGCAATTTATATGCCTCAACGTTGCATGATATTTATCAAACAACAATAGAACGATGAATAAATGGACATTTATGTTTGATAATCTAACACATCATATCACAAATTGTAATCAAGAATAATAGCGAAATATTACTTCATTTTTCTGGGATTTGTGGCGCGCTAAGTCTCTAAGGTGTGGAAATTTTCCAACCCAGCATCGGCGGCTTCATGCCACGGCGTACTGAGCGAGACTTTTTTAAAATCCCTGGCGAATAATAATTTCTAAAAAACTGTTAATTTTTAACTAAGTATAATACATCTCTCCAAAGTGGAGCCTGTCTATAACGGAATACTGATTTAAACAAAAGAAAAAAAATCATAATCACCGAAAAAAAAAAGAATGCATTGCAAATATAATGGACGGTTAACCTCATAAGACAAAATGTGTTTAAAATTTAATTTATTTCTGTTGTCTTGCGAGTCCGTCTTATCAGAATTTACACTATTTTGCATATTTTCAGACCTTTATTTCTTAACGTTCTCTCTGTATTACACCGTGCTATTCAATTGTATGGATGTCAACCTAAATTTTACGTAATATATACAATACATAATTTACGTAATATAATACGATAAGTAATATACCTTGAACGAAAATATACAATAATATCCTCCGAGTTTTTCACAATTCCAAAAACCATTCTTTAACTCTAAAAAACCCCAGAAACCAATATATTTTCGAGATTTAAAGAACCATTTATAAAAACAAAGTTCTTTTTGATGCCACTGATTTTCAAAAACGTAGTTTCCGAGTGGTTTTTAAAGTGTAATAATTTATAGAGTTTTAATCACACACAGCTTTCTCAACACGAAATATAGGATTCTGGGATGCTACCAATCGTTAAATAAAAATTTTTTATGTTCAACAAACATGTTTTACACACATGCATGCTAAATTAACAGCATTAAAATTAACATTAAAAGTAATATTATTTTGTTAATCTTGAGTGTATAAACACGGCTGAAAATGGTTAATTGAGAATTGATACCATATAAAAGCCGATATGCCGGTTTCAGAAAACTGATTATTACAATATAAAACTAGTCGTTTGGGGCCAACGTAATACTTACCCATCATGGATATGCATAATATAAAATATAAAAATAAAGCATGTGGAAACCACTTATAAAATGCATTGCAATTCGAATAAAATGGTGGCTTGATGACGTCATAAACTTTAAATGTTCTATTACTGAATTGCGTAAAAGAAACTTCTTTATAACTCCAAAAATGTTAATCCTACTAACTAACGGTTTACTGCGTCATATAAGCATCTCATTTCCAATTAAAATATATCTTTGAATTGAAATTTGGATGAAATACAAGGTCATGAAAAATTGAAGAGCGTTGAAAATATGATCACAAATATCTCGGCAAATCATTATCCGATAGACTTCATTCTTCATGCAAAATTTGTTTTTTTTATTGTATTTTATATTCACTCCTTAAAAGAAACAATTTCGAAAATTTTTATATACCTTTTATCAGAACGCATATTTCGAGAGTCCGGAAAAAATATATCCGGATAATCGAGGTTGCTGAAATTCAATAAGCTTCTTCCTATTATTACTTACTAAGTACATACCAAATTTCAAATCTCTATCTTAATTTGTTCGGGAGATACAGCGTTTACAGATACACACACAGACGGACGGCAATTTTTTTTTCTAAAAATATGTTTTTCGGAATCTCCAGTGTCTGAAAAGTGTAAATCCGTCAAAAAATTTTTTCGGTTTTCAAAACGATCACAAGACTTACCCTATAGTACGTATGATGGGTAAATAAAACTACTCGGGAACTACTCGAAATTCAGTGGCAGCGAAAGAAACAGGTTTTTATTAATGGCTCTTTAAATTTTGAAAACCTATTTTGTTTTTGAGATTTCTTAAGATAGATAACGCTTTTAGGAATCGTAGGTACCTCGTAAGAGGCCATTCATTATATAGTTGCGTTCGTCGTTATATTATCATTTCTTAGATTAAGAGACATTTGTCTTTTTACTTACCCATCATACGTAGTATAGGGTAAGTCTTGTAATCGTTTTGAAAATCGAAAATTTTTTTTGACGGATTTACACGTTTCAGACACTGGAGATTCCGAAAAACATATTTTTAGAAAACAAATTTTGCCGTCCGTCTGTGTGTCTGTGTGTCTGTGTGTGTGTCTGTAAACGCTCTATCTCACGAACAAATTGAGATAGAGACTTGCAATTTGGTATGTACTTAGTATGTAATAATGGGAAGAAGCCTATTTCATTTCAATAACCTCGATTAACCCGAACATTTTTTTCGGACTCTCGAAATATTCGTTCCGATGAAAGGTATATAAAAATTTTCGAAATTGTTTATTTTAAGGAGTAAATATAAAAGACAATAAAAAAACAAATTTTGCATAAAACATGAAGTCGATCGGATAATTAGTTGCCGAGATATTTGTAATCCTATTTTCCACACTCTTCGATTTTTCATGACTCAGTATTTCATCCAAATTTCACTTCAAATATATATTTTAATTGGAAATTTGAGGCTTAATCAGATGCAATAAACTGCTAGTTAATAGGAGTATTATTTTTGGAGTTATAAGAAAAAACCTCTTTCAAGAAATTCAGTAATCGAGCCTTTTTATGACGTCATCAAGGCACGATTTTATTTGAATATCAATGCATTTTATAAGTAGTTTACACATTTTTATTTTAATATTTTACATTATACATATACATGATGGGTAAGTATTACGGTGGCCCCCAACTACTAGTTTTACAGTGCAGTAATTATACAATTGTTAGACAATGTGTGAGGCTGATAACGCAAACAACGTGTAAATTAAAGTCTAGATATATTCAATTAATTTTTAAACGGTTAAAAAGTACTACTTTAAAAAATATTTTTCGTACTTTTAATTATTTTTAAACCATATTTCAAAATTCTCACATAAACAAAATTTTAAAATTTTATCGTCTTCTTTAAAATATATAAATTTCAGGAGGGAAATTTTTAAAAATGCGATACGTGGGTATGAGACTACTACTTTCAGATGGCAAAAACCAAATTTTGATAATTACTTTAGATACCGAACAAGATGGGTATCTGATAAAAAGTCAGTTAGTAACGATTACAATATATATGTACATATATTATGTATATATACAGGGTGCAATATGTTATGTATCACCGACCTTTAATATCTCAACCGTTGTTCGTAGACATATAGTTCCATTTACAGGAACGTTTCAAATTAAGTAAATATTCATGTTGTGGCATTGTTTAAAGTAAAAAATCAATTTTATAAAAAATACAAAATCTAACTTTTTATACGTACCCCAATCCCTATAGTTATATTTAGTAAAAGTTTATACATATATCATAGCAGATATAATACAAAATGTTTGACTTCTGTACTACAAAAAATGACACATTTATTAAATTTCAAAGTTTTAGATTTTTGCACATGATTTTGTCTTCTATTGAGGGATCAGTTAAAAAATGAATTAAAGTAATTCGAGATCGAAATCAGGGTGAAATGTTCTTTTTACGGTGAAACCATCTTTAGCCGGTATCGCCAAATCGGGGTATCACCAAAGAGGGTTATTTCATCTAAAAATTTAGCTGACTTTTAGGGCTCGTATACAAAGGGATGATTGAAATATTGAAATTAAACTGAAAAATAAATATCAATTCATCATCATATCAGAAAACGGCTTACTATAAAAAATGAATGCATTAAAAGCCGGAATCTACTAGAGATACTGCTCAAAGTGTTCTCCATTGGTGGAAATGCACAATTGAATGCGTGACAGTACTGAGTTCTGGATACGTTGGAGCAAAGCAGGTGAAAGTATGAGACAAGCAAGGATGATGCACTGTTTCAGATAAACCAGACAAGTAGGCTCAGTCACACAGACCTGTACCTTGATGTAATCCTAGAGGTAGAAGTCCATAGGAGTCAAGTCCTGCGATCGCGGTGGTCAGTCTACCGGACCACCATATCCAATGATCTGTTGACCGAATTCGGTGGACGCATGGACGTTTGATGCTTTATGCGTAGGGGCTCCATTATGTTGAAACCATACCCGACATGCATGTCGAAGATTTATCTCTTCATGCCAGACACGTACCGTGTTTTGTAACAGGTACAGGTAACGATTGCCCGTTAAGGTTCCATCGTAGAAGATGTGTCCAACAATGTGGGTTCCCATATACAGCACCACCCGTTCGTTGATTAACGTACCTGATGTCGTACTGTGCGGGCGATGTGAGTGCTTTCGAGAGACCAGTAATGCACATTGTGCACGTTCACAATGCCACCCCGTGCAAATGTTGGCACGTCTGTCCGCAGAATGTCACAAAGGAAGGACGGATTTTCCTCTAAGGTGTTGAGCATGAAATTACAATTATCAAGTCGTTGTGCGTTGTCACACAGCTTCAATGCTTGTACCAATGTCGGATGGTATTAATACGCACCATGTACATGTAACAAATGCCAGACATGCTGATGCATGTATCCACATGCCTTTTTATTTCCGCCGTGCTCAGATGTGGTTTTAAAAGGGCGATTGCCAGCACCTCCTCCGGTGTCACTTGAACATTACACATTGTCCCTCTACTTGTTCTGGGTCGTAGTGCAACAGAGCCGGTCTCTTTAAGAAGGCGCAATGCATCAGTTATAGTTTCATGCTTTGGATGACGATCCCTAGGGAAACGTTCTGAATAAACCCTCGCAGCCGCTCTGGCATGCTTTGAGATTCACCATCAATAAGTATAATTTCGGTATATTGCGTGTATGTGTAGCCTGCAATCACTATCTCAGCGCTGACAAGCATGTCCACTGCTAGATGGCTCGTGGTTCATCCCGAACGTACTATTGTAATTTGCATAATTCCGATTTTTATACTCGTTATAGCTAGGCTGGTCGTTTGCATTCCGCTGCCATGTATATAGTTCTCAGTGAGTATGTTTTATTTTCCGGGTGTCGATTCTACCTACTTTGACTTTTGAATGTTGTTCGACACCTAAAAGTTAGCTGAAATGTTTAGATGAAATAACCCTCTTTGCTGATACCCCGATTTGGCGAGACCGGCTAAAGGTGGTTTCGCCGTAAAAAGGACACTGAATCCTGATTTCGATCTCGAATTACTTTAATTCATCTTTTAACTGATCCCTCAATGAAAGAGAAAATCATGTGCAAAAATCTTAAACTTTTAAATTTAATAACTGTGTCAATTTTTGTAGTACAGAAGTCAAACAGTTTGAGTTATATCTGTTATGATATGTGTAAACTTTTACTAAATATGTATAACTATAGGAATTGGAAGACAGCATAAAAAGTTAAATTTCGTAATTTTTGTAAAATTGATTTTTTTATTTTAAACAATGCCACAACATGAATATTTACTTCCAATGAAACGTTTTTGAAATTGGAACTATATGTTTACGATCAACGGTTGAGAAATTAAAGATCGGTGAAAGATAACATATTGCACCCTGCATATATATATAACATATAGAGGACCTTCGGTTAGTATGGAATACCATTTACGTCTGAGGCAATATCACAGCTCGATGTTGTTTAAAATCCGAAAACCGAATACAATCTCAAACTTCCACTATCTGTGATTAGTTATTTGTAGACAAAAATCATTTTACAAAATTTCATCATATGCAAACATATATTAATAATGAAACATTTTTTTGATGCGAAATATAAAATAGTAGTTAAATATGGAATAGGGGATTAAAAATGAAGAAAACGAACTAAATTTGGCAAAAAACAGATGTAATGATATCAAGAGAGCATCATCAAAATATAGTGTCTAGGTAGCTGTACTTCAGTTCATATTTCATATTTGCACAAATCTCAAATAAAAGGATCTGTCGTTGCGCCAGTATAATCATGGAGTATTATGAGACATTGGTATTCCGTATAACCCGACACCGCCGATTTGGGGAAAAAATACTTTATGTTTATTGGTGTGAATCGCGAATTAAAAAACGAGTATTACATAAAAAACTGTTAGTATTACGTTGTACATTATGCTTAATTTCAATGTAAAAATAGTACTTCGATTAATGAATAAAAAGTATTGAAAAATTATCTCCTGAAACTTTCTAAAGACGAAAAACAAATATTTATTCACACAACGCGCCCTGACGCCGAACGACGAACTGTGCGTTCTGGGGTCGTGGGTGGAGGTGTTCTGGAAACGTTCTTATGTAGTGTATGATATTGTCGCTAATTGAGTGTCGCTAGTACTTTACCAAACATAAATCTTGGTATTCCATATTGCCGTACTATTGCATAATACCCGAAATTCTTTTATAAATTTTTACTAAATTGTACATAAACCGGGAAATGTTCAATATTCTGTGCCGGTAGATTTTGCGAGTTTTCTTTTGCCGATAAATGTTTAAATGTGGTTGTTTCGATCTCTAGCCTTCGGTATTGCTTTTTTTTTTTTAAACTACATTTTTCTGTAGATGTAATATTATGTAAATATACTTATATTTGCATTTTTATAGATATATATGTATTTTAATTTTGTACACATATTTTCAAAAATTGCAATAGCAATTGTAATCGAGATTTTTAACTTTTCTTCCGTGCCTTCGGAAAAAAAAAAAAAAAGATTTATATAAAGCGCATATTTTTTTTGCATTTTTATACGAACCATTTCTATATTTTAGGATTTTAAGAGCTATTTATATGAGATATATTTTCCTAAAATTTCCACAGGTTATTTTCCTTAAGTTATTTTTGTTCATTTATAAATTGCTTACAATTTCTGACAATAACAATTATTTATTACAAAAAAGACTCTTTAGGTTTGTTAAGTTTGTTTGTTTATGTATTTTCATTACTTGTTAAAATATCGAAAACCATGATAAAATTTTGTTTTAGCATCGTACTTATTTTTTTAAGACGGCGCAAAAACATGTTTCAAAATACGTATGTTTATTCATATTTAAAAAACCTGTTTTTCCTCCATCTTGAAAAATTTGATATGATACTAAAGCTGCCTTTTGGCACCATTTTGGATTCTTTTGCCAATCGCGCCAATCGGCACAGGATACGGAACTCATGTCTGAAATTGTGTAATAGCTTTGTTATTT
The DNA here is from genome assembly GCA_963931845.1 of Maratus michaelseni. Taxonomy (NCBI): domain Eukaryota; kingdom Metazoa; phylum Arthropoda; class Arachnida; order Araneae; family Salticidae; genus Maratus; species Maratus michaelseni. Next base: position 410,879,224 of record OZ007587.1, read on the forward strand.
AGTTTAAATTTCGACTCAAATTTTTGTACAACCTTGCATCTTTCAATTCTTGTGATTACGTGTTTTTTGCAAACGTAGGATCACTTCCTTCAGAAATCTATTTACGTTGCACTGCTATGAAAATAAAAAAATATGAACGAAACACAATTAACAAACACAACTATATCGATTTGATTAATTTGCAAAAAATCCAACCAATGTGTCAACAACTACAATGATCGTTGCTAACAACAATGATCAAAATGCATTGGACAAGAAATATTTAACAATCGAGAGTCATATGTGATTGTTGTAAAATTTTCATTGTTAATGTAAAAGAAAAATATGTGACTTCATTTCAAATAATAGTTTCAACAATGAATTCTAACAATAATGTTTAAATAGTCATTTCAAAAATTTTAAAAGACACTGTTAATTATAGGATGTTTAAAAAAATATACGAATATAGCCAAATGGGGGTGGTAATTTAGGGGTTAAAACGACTCCCAGAAAACTTTAAATGTGATATGTTGAATACAAAATACACTGCGTTAAGATGAAAACATGATGCACTGTTAAAAATCTGAAGCAAACTGTCCAGTAATTTGATATTTGACCGTTTTTACAGAAAATGGTTACATAACCGTAATTTAACTGTATTCTGACCATAATATGAGCAACAATATGGTCAGAATAGAGTTAAATTACGGCCATTCAATTATTTTCTATAAAATCAGTCGAATGACTGGACAGATGGTTGCAAATTTTTAACAGTGTGTGTAATATCAAATGAAAAGAAAAACATACATATCTCACAAAATTTTAGTATACAACTGTTTCAAGGTTTTATAAAAGGAACCCCTTCTTCAGGACAAAATGCATAACAGAGGGAATGAAAAACAATAGCCCCACGTGTTTTAAGCTGTTCCTGTTTCGCACTCCCTTTCTATCATTGTGGTGTGAAGATTAAAAATGAGTCTTTTTTCTATAAAGCTTTGGATTATCTGAATGCGAAATTTATGTTGTCTGGTCGTGCTTTTCAATATGTCAATTTTTATACGCCATGTAATTACTAAAAAAATACTTTATAAACGTATAAAACAACGAAATTGTTAATTTATGAGTTATAATAATTGAAAACCACTCCTATGTGAAGATCCTGTCTGTGTTACTAAGAAATATATGAAAAACATTAAGAATTGGCAACGTACACTCAATCAAACATTTTGAGCAAGGAATAAATGTTCGAAACTGAAGTGTTACGGCACTTTTTGATTACGAGGTAATAGAAAAAATTAATTTTCAGCGTCGCAGTAAATTGTGACATTTCCAAACAAATCTTTAAGTAGAAAATAAAAACCCCCACGAAAAATAGTAAAATAAACCTTAAGATAGATTATAAGAGTAAGGACCAATAAAGGATCAATAAGGATAAGAGTAAGATGCAGTTGCAGAATTTATTATAAGCATTGTCGTGAAAAGAAAAAATTGAGATTTTACACTTCAAAATGTCCTCCATGAAGGTTCTCTATAGGAAGGTACTCTAGAAAAGTTCTTTATAGGAATCTCAAAAATATATAAAATTCTGTCATGCCGCAATCATTATATCGAATAATGTGCGCTTCGTGCAAATGAAAAAGAATAGATAAATAAATAATGGATGCAACGACGTCGCTGTACAGGAATATCATATTTACAAGAAATTCAAAACCATATTTCCCTTTGTTGTAATTAAATGGAATCACACATCTTGATTTTTACTTGAACCCTTTTTTTCCTTTTCCTCTTTCCGTGTTCAAAAACGTCGGGTGAGAGACTTCTCTTTGGCTTTGGTCATGGCATTAAAATATTTCTTACGTTAATCTGGAACATTAGAAGCAGTTCAATTTTTTTTCTTTTTTTACAAATTTAAAATCTTATTTAATGCAAGAGTATTTTAATTTTAAAACTAAATTTTAGTAGAATATGAAATAATGCGTTACACATTATTTAACAATTTAATATACCTGATTGAAATGGGGTTCAACTTAATGTAAGGAACAAATTTTAAAACATTAAAGTTCATAGGATTATCTTGGATGATAGACTTTTAAAGAAATTAATTTTTTTTTTAATGATTTTCTCATATTAAATACTGTAATCATTGGTCAGAAAAACTAGTTGATTTTTCTACTTGTTATGAAAAGTAACGGCCACAAACTACTTTGTAAAAGTATTCTCTACTTCGCTACTTTAAGACTTTATGAATAGATTCAATCTACACTTGAAATAATGGATGACAAGGACTAAGGAATACAATGGACCCTCCTTATATTGCGTTTGCCTACTAGATACAATCAAATAAATGTGATAAAGCTGAGGGCATTAAAAACAAGTGGGGAAATGTGATCGAAAATCGCACGAAGGGTTTCGTTTAATATTCTTTACAAAACACTTTATCCTTCCTTTAATAAATCCAAATAAATTTTATTTTCAAAAAAAAAAAAAAAAAAAAAAAAAAAAAAAAGTCATGATTTTTATAAAGTAAAAATTTACCGGTCTATTTTACTCGTTTTTTCGAATATCTGAACCGGCCCGATAGCGGGCGAAACCCACTATTATACTCTGTCATAAGAATATATGTCAGGTGGACGACATGCGATATTAAAAAAAAAAATTAAAATTAAATATGTTGTACACCTTCAAAATGTTAAAATATGCGAATATTTCCACAATCGGGTTTTTATCAGGATTCAATATTTACTATCCTCTATTACTCATATTGATAATCGCTTTGTATTATTCTGAAACATTTGAAAAATCCGTTAAACTTCCGATATGACGTCAGATTAATTTTCTTTTTAATTATCTAATGACGTGATATTAATCTGCTTTCTGTACATACACATACTCATACTCCTTGTTTTATTGAGAAATCTTTGAAAATTTCCGTTTTATTAGCAATATGCGTCAACCATTTTTATTTCATATTAATCTTTTTTTTTTTTTCAATTGGTGTAGCTTTTTATTTCATTCTCATTTTTCACGTGGAAACTTTCAACAGAAAATTAATGATTGTAGAAGGAATTTTATTGTGGATTTTTAATTGTTGGCCACTGCTATAATGCGAAATGTTTAAATTTAATTGGAAATGGCTGTTAGAATTTTTTTTTATCTCTATTTATTAAAATACTACTTTTTTTTTCAAATTTTAATATTTTGAGCTTCATATCAAGTATTCAGTTATATATACACAAAGTTTCAACTCTGTAAGTTATAAAGGTTCTGAGAATGGCTCTGTGACGGACAGACAACGGAGCGGGAGTAGGGTTTCGTGAGATGAAAGAAACCCTAAAAATAAGAATTATAACATACAAGAAAATATTTCTTGTTAGTCGACATAATGCTCGTTTCAATTCATATTGCTGGTTATATGCCGACCTGGGCAAATGAATTCTAATTTTCTTTGTCATAATATCGAAAAATAAGAAATCTGCAAGTAAAGCAGTTACGAAAGAATAAACGCGACTTTAAAATTAAGTCTATTAATGAGTAAGTAGACAAGTGCCTCCAGCAAGAAAATTATTTTCTTTAGATATGGATTTGGCCCTTGGATTTCACAGGAAGGATATATATCAATATATCCTTTAATGGAGATATATATATCAATGGAAAAATCATGATGTCATACGATGCGTTGCTAAACGTTTCAGCTGAGTTGCTGTTATTTGCCTATTGCTACGCATCACACATTAAACATAAAAGAACAAAATTACGATCACACCGCTAGAAAAATGGCACATTTTCCTTCCTGAAGTAGCGTTAAAAATAGTGTCAGCGTTTGCTACAAACCACTGGTTGTTTGTATCGCGCTACTCGCTACATTATATTTTTCAACATGTCCATAATGAAAAGTGTAGCGTGCTACATTATACACTACTGGAATAAGTAGCGATTAGTCTAGCTTTACTAATTGTAGGGCGCTAGTTCCGAGCGTTGACTGTAATATAGATTTGCAAAAAGTAAATCAAAAAAAATTTAAAAAGAGATATTCAATAATTAATATATGTATTTCCAATATTCATTCTTCACATTACCGTCGAAAATTAACACTACACAGAACACACACACACACATTTCTTAATAAAAAAATAATCATGACGATTATAACGCGATTCTTATCTATTTAAATTGTGGACTTGGTTTCGCTTACATATTCAAAAATTTGAATAATGCACTTTATTTGCATTTTATATTACCTGATTTTATTTGTAATTAAACATTCGATTTAATACGGACATAGCTATGAAATGAAATGTAGAATAAAATCATTTTGTCAAAATGTTGTAATGCTATTGAATGTTTAATGTTGGTTCAAAGTTTGTACCTAGAGTGCCCCAAAAACTTAATTTATTCATATTATTTAATGGTAAGCATTTAAAAATATATTGGCATTGGAATATGTCTTATATGATGATTTTGAGTCCAATTAATAGAGGTTGTTGTTCACTATTCAATCACTCTCCATGAATGTACCTGTTACTAATGAAAGAAAATATATTATCAAAAGTATGTTCTAGAGTTTATAATTTTATTTTACAAATTTCAAATGTCCTCGAAATTGTAAAAATGTATTTAATACCCTAAAGAACGAATGTGATCGTCTTTTCTTCCGCTGTGTTAAATTTCTGACAAAGTTTCACAAACATCTTAGACAATTTGCTACAATTAATGATGACAGGTGGCAGCACCAGAAGAGAGAGTTGAGTGTAAAAGTCTCTGTTCATATTCAGCAACTACAGGTTTTAGATATATTGCCAGCTATGAAAATTGAAGACTCTTCAGGTAAATTATATCAAGAAGTCAGGTAAGTTTGTGTGAGTGTGAGATTATAGCATACACTCGAAGATGTTTACAAATAATTCGCGATAAAACTTACCCGATTTAATGGTAGGCAATTATTTAAGAAGAATGCAATAATTTATTCTGATAATGTTTTTATCCATTTCTTCTAATAAATTATTTTTCTTACACACTGATCATGAAAATTTTAGTAATTATTAAATTAATTACGTAGGAAATTATAAATGACGTATCTCTAATTCCGAAATTTTAATTTTCAGGCCTCCAAATTTTAAAATCGAAAAAAAGTCAAATAGAAGTGGGACATAAAAAATATTACTGTTGTATTAACTAGATCTAGCATTAATTTTTACTTAATTTTTGTATTTTTTTTAATCCGACAGATTTAATTTTAAGTTATAAATAACTCCCGAGCTTATTAGAAGATTAATGGAGAAATCGATAAAATATTGGAAAGTTTTAGGAAAATAAGAGATTAATTGCGTTATTAGAAACATACAATTAAAAAAAAATTACACACTGACTGTGTTTTTTTTTTATCGAAATTGAATCTTGAGTGTGCTAATTTGTTCATTCTAAGATTAAATAAGAAGGGAAGGATTTTGTTAAGCATCAGGCAGATTTGTCCATATTGCTGTCGGGTGGAGGGGCGGGGCGCCTTCAGAGAGGACTTTAGAAGGGAAAGTGACCCGAATTGTTATTCTCGTAGGTGCATACTCTATAGTTTTATTTAAAGAACTATATTTTTATTTTAAATAGTTTCATTTAAAAAACAAATAGTATACAGTGTTTCTTGAAAGAATCCAGCAGATATACAACGTATACCCTCCACTACACCACTGGAAAACATTTCACAGTCAAACTGCTAAGACGCGCCGGTTCAGAACTACGAGCATCGGCCGAAACTTCTCATTTTATGGCCAGCGTGCTACTGGGCTTAGTAGCCCCCTGAGGTATTGTAATTCTCAAATGAAGGAACGCGTAACCAGTGCCGAAACTGGCCTTCTTTGCACCCGGGCAAACATGGATTTTGGTGCCCCACCCTGTGAAGTGGATTTAACTTCACATATTCCACTTTCTTAAAATTAATTCCCCCATCTCCTTACTTTTCTAAATTTCTCTTTCTATAAAATTATTTTATATTTCGTGTTATAAAATCTAGCTTCTCCCTGTATTTCTCTTTTATTAAGCGTTCTTTAATTCATTCGGATCTCTTTCCTCACCGCATAAATCATATCGTTATAAAAAAAGAAAAAAAAAGAATTTATTCCCAGTACAATCTGCTCTTTTCTAACGGCGTCCAAACTTCACTTACATTTTTACGCCTACACTTTTGCTTGTCAAGGTTTCATTCCGTTTAACGTATTTCAATATTTTCCCAATTGTCCAGCTGCCTTTAATATATAATATCTGTAACGTACCAATTCTATTTTTAACCCCAGTTCTTAATTCTTTAAGCTAACCCCATGAGAAAGGACTCCATGCGGTTTTGTCTGGTTTACCAAAATTCCATATCTCCTTCTGGCGCATAAATTCATATTTTACATTCATCTCTCCCCCATAGGCTTATCATTAACGGACAGACATCACCTGTTTCTTTTCACGTTGTTCTCGCCAAAACAGTACGTTATCTGGCTGATTGGCATGTGTAATTATCGCCATCGCTGCACGGGAACCACGAAAAGAAATCATGTAACTGTAGAGATTCTCTCTCTGCTTGTCGGTGATTAAAGATTGGTAATTGTTCGTGCCTCCTCTCCAGTGTTCTCGGGCATTTTTATGCCTATGGATGCTTGTACCTGAACCCATGGTCAACTGCAATTTATAATAAAAAAAGAATTTTACTTTTCGTTTTTGCTGTTTTCACCCACTGAAAACACTGTTCACGTGATAAGATTTCCTTATTCACGAATTTTGTTCGTTCTTCAAACAGGTGTACACCTCCTCTCTTCTTACACACTCGTGCATTCTTCGCCTGGTATAGATCATGTACATATAGCATCAAATTTATGATGTTAGCGCAAGTTGCACTCACACACACACACACAATGTATTTCTTTTACAATGTCGCCTGTTTCGTAGTTCGCAATATATGTTTTTTTTAGTTCCTCTCTAAACTTTTTGTTAAATTTTTAATACACATCCATTAAGTTCTCATAATTATATTTTTTTTATAAAAAAAATTAAAATGAACACACATGACATATTACTTCTAAATTGTTTATCAGTTAAATTTTTTTCTTATATATGCCATCACAGAAACATGCAAATTTATACAATCTGTTCCTAATTTTCCATGTTTATTCATTTTCATGCCATTTTGGAACAGTTTACATTAAAAAAAACAAAAAAAAAAAAAACACTTTGGTATTTAATTTCACTTTAATTTTTTTTTGTTTGTTCACCTATGGAGTACTCATATGTATTACATGTATTATTTGCTTTGTGTTTTATTTTTTTATTTAGTTTCATGTCTCAAAAAAAAAATATTTGATGTTGGAAACAACCAACATTTCTTGCAATTTATAAAAAATTGCTATTTTCTTGAATTTTAATTTCAAGTTAATTTTCATTTAGTTTCTGGTTATGTTTTATAATACGTGTGCACACTTAAAGAAAAGAAAAGAGAAAATAAAATCCAGAAACAGATTTAAAATTTTGAGCTCATTCATATATTTTAATTTTCAAACGTAAGAGGTCGACCCAGTTTGGTTTGTGTCATGCTTATGAAGGCATGCATATATATTTGAGACATGATGTATTTGTTTTTCTTAATCAAGATTATTGTTGTGTATTGTTATTTTAATTATTTCATGTAGTTACCAGGGTTTTCTATAACAATTACTTTATTCATAATTTTCATCTAATTTTTTTTGTTAGTGAAAAGACACAGGTGGTTTTCCGTTTCCTATGGACCTTCATTGTTTTTCGTCTTCGGTTGTTGGGGAGATATATGTGAAGTGGATTTAACTTCACATATTCCACTTTCTTAAAATTAATTCCCCCATCTCCTTACTTTTCTAAATTTCTCTTTCTATAAAATTATTTTATATTTCGTGTTATAAAATCTAGCTTCTCCCTGTATTTCTCTTTTATTAAGCGTTCTTTAATTCATTCGGATCTCTTTCCTCACCGCATAAATCATATCGTTATAAAAAAAGAAAAAAAAAGAATTTATTCCCAGTACAATCTGCTCTTTTCTAACGGCGTCCAAACTTCACTTACATTTTTACGCCTACACTTTTGCTTGTCAAGGTTTCATTCCGTTTAACGTATTTCAATATTTTCCCAATTGTCCAGCTGCCTTTAATATATAATATCTGTAACGTACCAATTCTATTTTTAACCCCAGTTCTTAATTCTTTAAGCTAACCCCATGAGAAAGGACTCCATGCGGTTTTGTCTGGTTTACCAAAATTCCATATCTCCTTCTGGCGCATAAATTCATATTTTACATTCATCTCTCCCCCATAGGCTTATCATTAACGGACAGACATCACCTGTTTCTTTTCACGTTGTTCTCGCCAAAACAGTACGTTATCTGGCTGATTGGCATGTGTAATTATCGCCATCGCTGCACGGGAACCACGAAAAGAAATCATGTAACTGTAGAGATTCTCTCTCTGCTTGTCGGTGATTAAAGATTGGTAATTGTTCGTGCCTCCTCTCCAGTGTTCTCGGGCATTTTTATGCCTATGGATGCTTGTACCTGAACCCATGGTCAACTGCAATTTATAATAAAAAAAGAATTTTACTTTTCGTTTTTGCTGTTTTCACCCACTGAAAACACTGTTCACGTGATAAGATTTCCTTATTCACGAATTTTGTTCGTTCTTCAAACAGGTGTACACCTCCTCTCTTCTTACACACTCGTGCATTCTTCGCCTGGTATAGATCATGTACATATAGCATCAAATTTATGATGTTAGCGCAAGTTGCACTCACACACACACACACAATGTATTTCTTTTACAATGTCGCCTGTTTCGTAGTTCGCAATATATGTTTTTTTTAGTTCCTCTCTAAACTTTTTGTTAAATTTTTAATACACATCCATTAAGTTCTCATAATTATATTTTTTTTATAAAAAAAATTAAAATGAACACACATGACATATTACTTCTAAATTGTTTATCAGTTAAATTTTTTTCTTATATATGCCATCACAGAAACATGCAAATTTATACAATCTGTTCCTAATTTTCCATGTTTATTCATTTTCATGCCATTTTGGAACAGTTTACATTAAAAAAAAAAAAAAAAAAAAAAAACACTTTGGTATTTAATTTCACTTTAATTTTTTTTTGTTTGTTCACCTATGGAGTACTCATATGTATTACATGTATTATTTGCTTTGTGTTTTATTTTTTTATTTAGTTTCATGTCTCAAAAAAAAAATATTTGATGTTGGAAACAACCAACATTTCTTGCAATTTATAAAAAATTGCTATTTTCTTGAATTTTAATTTCAAGTTAATTTTCATTTAGTTTCTGGTTATGTTTTATAATACGTGTGCACACTTAAAGAAAAGAAAAGAGAAAATAAAATCCAGAAACAGATTTAAAATTTTGAGCTCATTCATATATTTTAATTTTCAAACGTAAGAGGTCGACCCAGTTTGGTTTGTGTCATGCTTATGAAGGCATGCATATATATTTGAGACATGATGTATTTGTTTTTCTTAATCAAGATTATTGTTGTGTATTGTTATTTTAATTATTTCATGTAGTTACCAGGGTTTTCTATAACAATTACTTTATTCATAATTTTCATCTAATTTTTCTTGTTAGTGAAAAGACACAGGTGGTTTTCCGTTTCCTATGGACCTTCATTGTTTTTCGTCTTCGGTTGTTGGGGAGATATATGTGAAGTGGATTTAACTTCACATATTCCACTTTCTTAAAATTAATTCCCCCATCTCCTTACTTTTCTAAATTTCTCTTTCTATAAAATTATTTTATATTTCGTGTTATAAAATCTAGCTTCTCCCTGTATTTCTCTTTTATTAAGCGTTCTTTAATTCATTCGGATCTCTTTCCTCACCGCATAAATCATATCGTTATAAAAAAAGAAAAAAAAAGAATTTATTCCCAGTACAATCTGCTCTTTTCTAACGGCGTCCAAACTTCACTTACATTTTTACGCCTACACTTTTGCTTGTCAAGGTTTCATTCCGTTTAACGTATTTCAATATTTTCCCAATTGTCCAGCTGCCTTTAATATATAATATCTGTAACGTACCAATTCTATTTTTAACCCCAGTTCTTAATTCTTTAAGCTAACCCCATGAGAAAGGACTCCATGCGGTTTTGTCTGGTTTACCAAAATTCCATATCACCTTCTGGCGCATAAATTCATATTTTACATTCATCTCTCCCCCATAGGCTTATCATTAACGGACAGACATCACCTGTTTCTTTTCACGTTGTTCTCGCCAAAACAGTACGTTATCTGGCTGATTGGCATGTGTAATTATCGCCATCGCTGCACGGGAACCACGAAAAGAAATCATGTAACTGTAGAGATTCTCTCTCTGCTTGTCGGTGATTAAAGATTGGTAATTGTTCGTGCCTCCTCTCCAGTGTTCTCGGGCATTTTTATGCCTATGGATGCTTGTACCTGAACCCATGGTCAACTGCAATTTATAATAAAAAAAAGATTTGTTTATCAAGAAACTCCTGAGTTCGCATCCATTCACTCTGTGTGACCTGTTTCCCTGGATATTAACAAATTACTTTTTGCAGCTCAACCGACGTGAAATTACTTCAACCAACATTCTTCGTCACACACCCCCCTTCCCGGGAAATAAATGTGCAAAGAGAATTTTACCAAATTTCTAATAGCCGACTCGACTTGTTTTAAATTTAAAATATGTAATCACAAAATACGTAATACTGAACTACGTAATCAGCTTTGTTAAATATTGATTCAATAAAACCTTCAAAACCGATTAGAAAGGAACAGGAAAAAATTCCACTTTATACAGGTTTTCGGCTTAGTTAGGTATAATTATTGGTATTCTTTCTGTTGAGAACATGTAATTTTAAAATTTAAAACTGTATTCCGTTATAGAGAGATTCCATTTTCACAGATTTTACGGTATGTGTATCATTAGAAATTAGGAGTTTAAAGTCAAGTGATATAAATCACATTGTCTTAAGAGTTTGCACTAATCACGCGAAGACATTCGGAAGCTAATGTGAAATCTGTGGGAGCGTTCTTAATACTTCTAATTTTTTTTTTTCATGGGATACTTGCGGTCGATATCTAATGTTGTGCGTTTGTACTTTTTCGGGTTTTGTTACATTTTTTTTTTATTTATTCAGACACTTTTACTTTTGTGAAATTGGTTGGAAACGATTCTGAAATTGAAAGTGTCCTCATATATATATATAAAAAACTGCAATCAAAATCGAAAAAGTAAAAAAGCACAACGTTAGATATCGAGATCAGGTATGATATGAAAAAATATATTATTTACAAATATTTAAATGAAAGCGACTAGAAGTTCGTGTGACTAGTGTAGGCTTTTAAGAGCATTTTAATATTTTTAAATATTTTTTTTTCTTGGGATAGCTGAGGTTGATATTACTAAAGTGAAAGTAACTTTATATATATAAAATTATATAAACCATCAATAAAAATCGAAAGAGTAAACATTAACCAGGTTAGAGATCAACCTCAGCTATCCTTAAAAAAAAAAAAAAAAAAAAAAAAAATATTGAAATGGAAGCGAGAAATTTGAAATGAACGCTCCCATAGGTTTAACAGTTGCGAGTTTCTTCACGTGACTATAGTGCATATTCTTAAGAACTCAAAAACCAGGAATTTCTGCAAGCATAACAATGAATTTCAATACCGTAAATTATTATCTATAACCAGTTTCGTGAAACTATCACTTATACTCATTTTCCTATTCATAGATGGATACGTTTAGATAGTTTCCTGAACCTAATTTCAGAATTATAACACTGGCTGATATTACTGCTACTTAAAATAATTTTGGGAGATAAAGGCAGGGGCGGCCTTACTAGCCGTGGCGCCCTGTGCGAGCTTCTTTTCTGCATGTCTGTCTTCGGGCAGGGCTAGTGGAGCTTAAGCCAAATGGTAGGCCACTCTGCCCTGCATGAACCTGCATGTCTGTCTATAAATGGTATATTCTTAACAAACAAACAAACAAAAAAGGTTATATTATTTATTTTGCATTTACTTCACCTCTTACTTTTTAGTGTCGTTGGCAGTTGCCCGACCTCGCGCCCTTTCAGTATGTAAAAAAAGTAATTGTAGTAAAAGACATGCACAGCATTTTTCAGTTGTCTCCTGCTAGAATGGCAAAAGGATAAAAATAATAGTAATTTGGGAGGATAAAGGCAGGGGCGGTTTACTAGGCATGGAACCCTGGGCGGTATTTTTTTGTGCACCCCTACAAATGATATATATATATAAAGTTTTTACTATTTTATTTTGCGTATATTTTCCACACCTTTGTTTTTAGTATCCCGAGTAGTCACCTGATCTCACCCCCTCTAAGCTCCAAGGCTGGATCTGGATGTAAAAAAATAAAATAAATAACTGCAGCAAAAATAATGGGGCGTAATTTTCCAGCTGTCGCCTAGGGTGGCAAAACGCATAGAAATGGTAAAAAGAGGAGAAAAATAATTTTGGAGGATAAAAGCCATGGCGGCCTGTGCGATATTGTTTACTGTACCTCTAAAAAATGCTATACTCCTTTTAGAAAATGATTTTACAAAGTATTTTACTTTATGCATTCTCCTTTGTTTTTATTGTCCAGTCAGTCGCCCGACGGCCCGACCTTGCCCATAGCAAGACGGGAAAAAAGAAAGCTCTACACTGCTCAGCGAGAAAGAAAAAAAAAATAGAACACCCTTTTTGGATTTTTTTCGCACGGAATCGTTTGGCAATTAACTTTGTTGGACACTGGACAGTGACACAGCATGAGACTGACCTTGAAAAATGTTAGTTATTCTTACTACACGAGAAGTGATTTTCCCGATAGATAGAAGACATAGACATCTTCTTTGGATATGGTGTATTTGGATGATAGGATTAAGAGAACAGATCTTTCTTCTTATTCATTTGCTATCTAGTATTTTAGGCGAATCTTTTTATTTATTTATTAGTCAATTTTAATGCATTTTGTTCAGCTTTTTTTTTTTTAATTTTCCGGCTACGAGACAGTTTTATCCAAATTTCACATATATATACCTTTTTGTATTAAACTACAAACGAAATCTTCATTTGGCGCCTCCTGCGGCTGGCGCCCGGGGCACACGCCCGCTCTTCGCCCCCTAGTTTCAGCCGTGGGCGAAACCTATGAATCTGTTTAAAACACACCGACACATCTCCAAATAATAGCAATAATGAATTAAAATATAATGAATAAAAAGGATTTCCTGTGATCAAGCGCGTATGAGCGTTAGGTTCCTACAGTGATAGTGTCGGATTAACCCCCAACGGTTCCCCATTGCACACACTAAAGGACCTATCAGACTGCGGTCTAAGTTTTCGGCGCCTCTTATGTGGCGAAGCGCTTCCTTTCATCTTTTATGACTTTCTTGGCATGCCTAAAGGTCAGAAGTCAAGAGCGGGAGCCGTTGAGAGCTCGGGAAACATTCCATTCTTTTGTTGAATCTCTTGTATCTTTAGTCGATGACCACAAGATGATTCTAGAAGAATGGGAATGAATTTGATTTATACCCAACTCAGGTCGACTTGCTCAGGATCGCTTCTAAACGCAGCTTTAAGGTTCAAGTAGACTACGTTTCTTTCCGTCGCATTGTTTGATGCTGTCAGGCGCTCCCTTTCCTATTTTATAACTTCCTTAGCATGTCAAAAGATCAATGGTCAGCAGGGGCCGTCGGTAATAGACCAGTCACCACCACCTCTTTATTTTGTTGCTACTCTCCTTTATTTTGTTGATGACCACAAAACCTTTCGAAAAGAATCGGCAGTCTTAAGATTTACGAGTCTCTTAGCCATGCTTAGCATGGATATAAATGCTGATTTGGTGTGCAGCTCTTGCTGTAATTGTGTTGTCCCATGAAACATATGTGTTTCGGTTGTCACTTTGTATATGAAAGAATAAAAAATAAGAAGATATATGTAAAGTGGAAAAATGGGTCGAGTTCTACGTTTCTGTTAATAAAATGGATCATTCGAGAAAAAGGCCACAACAGCTATTGGTCTTAAAGTAACACTCCATTAATTGTAATTTTAAACGTCTGTAATGAAAATGGAAATAACATTTTCTAACATAGCTAAAGTATATTAACGACTATGTTTTGATAATAAGCATACACTTTCTCATAAATGTTTGGCTTGCGCAAAATTTAAATTTGTTAATGTTTACTATAACATATTTACTAATGTAAATGACCTCTGTAACATATATAATGCAGTTCATTTATAAAGAAGCACAAATTAATCGAATGTATTATCGTCTACGAAAATACTTTAACGATATATAAATATAGACAAAAATAGAGTACAAGTCTTTCATCCGGCTTTTCTTTACAAAGTTTTACAGTTTTTAAATGTATAACAAAAGATATTAGTATTGCAAAATTATAAAATCTAGAGGGGCTGAAAAAGTTTCTAGTGATTATAAGAGGTGTCTCAGTCCACCCTGCTTCCGTCGGGTTACGGCTCTGGTTGGTACCAGAATGTTAACTTAAAAATGTATTTATTTGTAATGTTTATGAGGGTAGTACAAAATAATGTGACTATCTAACTAGGACAAAATAATGTGAATATCTAACTATGTGTGAGTAGGTATGTATCATTATTGTAACTTAAAGTATACGTTTGTAAAAATGGTCAATGAGTTGTAACCTATACTCGACGAATGATACTACTTTTAACTCTTTTGTCTTTTGTAAAAATAAAAAAATAGTTCCGTTCTTTATTACTTAGTAAAATATTTTCTATGAAACGAATTGAAATCTTCTATGAATTTTAAAATATCAATTTTCCCATATTTTATTACCAAATTCCTTCTACAAGTTTATTTTACAGACAAAGACAAATTGATGCATTTTTCCGTATTTCTCTAAATTTCAGTTCCAAACACATATTTCGTTATGGAATATCATAAAGAACTTGCCATCTAAGAATATGGAGAGAAAAGGAAATATGCCTTGCGTGTGAATTTTTTCTTTTACCATATTCACTTCAATAATTCCCTTGTCTTCGACTGCTTTGTTTGAATTGCAAAGACACTCTTTATCTCAGGTCAGAAACACATTCAAACCATAGATTTCTGCAGGAAGATATCCGAAATCCCCCCTTTGAAATTAAAAAAATAGAAGAAAAAAGCAGAAGAAAGTACTTGTGAGATTTCAAAAACAGAATTGGCGAAGTGTCAATTCTCAGGTATTGTTTTATCGGAATTTTGAAAACCGGAATCAGTTCTACCGACAGCTAATATTTTTCTGAATTTTCAATAAGTTGCAAAGAATAGATTTTGTTTTTAAAGAACATGATCAGTTTTATTTTGTTACTGGTTTGTTGCTAGCGGTAGAAAGTGAAACTAAAACATGTAAGGCTATCGATATCAAGTGGAATGAGACAAACCCCGTCGTAATCGGGTACATAGAACCCGAGATACTTTGAAATTTAATAAAAATACATGAAATTATTATTCGAAAAGATTGGTATATACAACTGACAAGTTTACTTTAATGTTATAGTGGGTGATTATTAAGTTAATTATAATGCTTGGAATCAGTTTCGTTCAAATTGGAAAGTTAGTTCCTGAGATACGAAACAAGGCACAGTCTGAAGAAAAACCAAAATGGAGGTCCCGGGGATGTGAAGCGGAAGTTCAAAAGCCCTTCCTTAGATGAATAATCAGAAGGACCACTATGCATCTTTAAAGACTGATTCATTTCGTTAAGCTAGGAACTTAATTTCAAATTTTGATTAGATTATTATTCGAAAATTCAAATAGCACTTTTCTAGAAATACACTCTAAAGCTGTAAATGCTGTTTATTATTCAAATTTGGCAAAATAGAACTGGTTTGGAGAAGCTCGGAACATTATTAGCTGAGCTAGGGATATAAGCCACACTAAGAGAAAAAAAAGTTAAGTTATTATTCGAAAAGAGTGATATATACAACTCATAAGTTCACTTTAATGTTATTAAGTTAATTTTAATGTTTGGAATTACTTACGTTGAAATTGGAAAGTTAGTTGCTGAGTTATGGAAATAAGGCATAGTTAGAGAAAAAAAAATTGAAGGGGGAAGGGAGAAGGGAATTTAAGATTTAACTGCTTTACTGCTTTTTGTCAAACAAGGTGTCAAATAAGGAAAAAACCGCCACCAGGTGGCGCACGATGAAGTTCAATAAATGCGATATTTAATAGAATGTATTTAACCTCTCCCGTCCCCATGCCCGAAAATATAACGAATACGCTGTTAAAGAAAACCCTGATGTTAATTAGGGGCCTGCTTTTCTGCTTTATCATAATAATAGCTGTCATGTGGATTAAATGCGATATTTAACAAAAAGTAGTCCCCCCCTATTTCAACCTTTATTAATAATTCGCATTCGGATATGGCAATAAGGAAAGGACAGGTATCTATTTTCAAATCTCTATCTTACATACTATTAAAATTTTGAACATACACTAAAATTTTGACCCAACCAACTGCAGAAATCTTAAAAATTGAAAATGCTTGTGTAAAAAATCATATACATAGAAATTACTTCTTTTATTTACCTCCGTTGTCTTCGTTAGTGTGTTCCTTTATTGTCAACCTTACAAAGAACTCAAACTGAAATCTGAAAGAAAAAGGAGCAACGGACATCTCCCCTTGACAACTTCGTCCAGGCTTGGGACTGTTCAAAATCAAAGGCAAGTGTTTCAGGTGACAAATGTCACCTGAAATGTCACCCTAAAACAAATGTCTTTGTTTTCGATAGGTTAAATATGTCATATGCAGTAAATATTAATAAAAAAAATTTCAAACTTACAGAAAGTCAGAAGTCTTACAGACGTTTTCATTTTGTGAAAACTCACAGCTCCGATCATAGGCAGATGCATAGCCAAGACTACTATTATCCATGAGTGGTGTATGCCTCTAAGTAGGAATCCCGTCTTGATGTCGTTTTGTCTTTTTTACAAAGAGCTGTGAAACTGAAACCTGGGGAAAAAATGAGCACCGTATATTTTTACCATTTTTCCCTCACGCTTTTCTCCAGACTTGGGACTGGACTAAATCAATGACAAGTGTTTTAGGTGCAAAATACTATGTATAAATCAACACTAAAACAAACGTCTTCGATTTAGGCGGGTTAAAAAATGGTGCCTGACAACAGGCATGACTGAGCTATCAGTCATTTGTAATCTATATTAATAAAATAAAGTTAAAAATAAAAAAAATATACAAAATACATAAATAAAAAAATATACATAGTGTAAAAAATACATTAAAAAATAGCACTATGTATAAATATATGTATACAGTAAACTCTCAGATATCCGTGAAATTAAAAAAAAAGATTAAAAGCCACACATCGTTCCAAATGTAAACAGTGAAATTTACAGTTAATATGTATGGGAAGCAATAATAGACTTAATTTTTAATTTTTATGCATTCGTACACATTTGAATATGGAATTCAGGTTAATCTGACTAAACTCATGCTTTCTATAGAAAAAAGGAAATGACATATAACATATAAACAAATCATCATTTGTCGTTGTTAATATAAACAGTGAAACGTTTCTTTGCAAATATATCTACGTATTCTACAGAAATTAAACACAATCTACAGTTTATGTTGTAATATTTTAAGTAAGTATAGACATCCATGAAAGTGATGCAAGACGTGAGTTTTTTGGGGAGCGTTGCGCGATGTAGAAACCATGGCATACATTAGTAAAGCGCAAGTGTCACCGAAGAAATATTCGGTGCACATTGCTGATGAGAAAGCCATGTCATAAATTCTTGTAGCGCAAGTGTCACCAAAGGAATATTTGGTGCACATTGCCGATGAGAATGCCATGCTTTAATTCTTAACTGTAATCTGAAAAACAATAAGCAACAAACATTTCATCTTCACATCTTCTTCCAGGCTTGGGGCTGGTCCAAAATCAAAGGCAAGTGTTTCAGGTGTAAGATTTTATAAATGTGGTACCCCTAAAAGAAATGTCTTTGATTTCGGTGTCTTTGATTTTGTCGTAAGTGTCACCAAAGGAATATTTGGTGCACATTCCTGTTACAAAATCCATGTCATTTAGTCATTGAACGCAAGCTCTACCGAAGGAATATTCGGTGAGCATTGCCGATGTTGAAGCTATGGCATATATTCTTGTAACGCAAGCTCTACCGAAGGAATATTCGGTGAGCATTGCCGATGAGAAAGACATGCTTTAATTCTTGTAGCGCAAGTGTCACCAAAGGAATATTTGGTGCACATTGCCGATGAAAATGCCATGGCCAATAAGACTTGCAGTGCAAGTTTCACCAAAACGTATTTGGTGCACAAGCTCTACCCAAGCAATATTCTGTGTCTCTCGTCTCAAACCACTTTCATGAATTACTAATGTTTGGTTTAAATATTACAACATATACTGTAGATTGTGCCTAATTAACATTTGCAATGTTTAGAGATTTTTATGGAGCCTTCAAACTGAATTCGAAATCATCTATGTATTTAAAAATATATATATATATTCCTTTACAAGCATACATTGTTTTTGTTAAAAAATTGCAGCCTTTAGCCCGTGTGCATCTAATAAAGAGGAGGTCAAACCAAAAGAAAAAAAAATAAAACCTGAAAGATAAAGGTTCGCACATGTTATATGTTTACATGCTCTTAGTTGTGTATCAGGTAAAAAAAAAATCACAATATCTTGAAAGATTACTGCATACATATTTAAATACATATAAATCTAGAATAATTACTATAAATATAATTGTAGATTGCGTTCAACCATATTTAGCTTATTCGCCACATATTTAAAATTTAAAATCTGGAATTTTCCCCACATAGAAGAATGTTGTTCGTGGCGAGCCTAATAAGAGTTGTTTTAGTTGCATGAAATTTACAGGCATGTAGGGATCCATGCGAATTTTACGGAAATTATAACAGGGGTCCTTTTTATAAGGCTTCTGTAAAACATGCACTGTTACAGTGGTCTTGGAATAAATTGGAGGCCGGAATGTTGTTACGGCCTCCGTTCCACCTAGCATGACTTGTAGTGCAGTATTCATGAATGTTGTCTGCCTCTAGGTCGGAATCGAAGACTTTTGGTCTTTACATGTATTTATTTCACTGGGCAAAGTGTTTAAGTTAACTTATCCAGTTTTTTAATTTTTTAATTTTTTTTTCATATTTGGCGTTTTATTACATTTTTCAAAATATTTTATTCAACATATATATTGTTTTGAAACTTTACTGGATAATTAAATTTCTAGAAGCGGCAGTATCTGATATTTTTAGTTAATTACACTCCATTATTTGGCCAAGTTCTTCAAATAACTAACCAACTAAGTTGCACACAAAACCTAATAGTGATAACAGCCATTAGTATTCAATGGAGTGATCGCAAAAAGCGCATTTACGTAGCAATCAAGATGATAAATATCCCTATGCAAGCAAGGGAAGGAAAGGAAAAATAATATAACAGTGACAAAACGAAACAGTGTGCAACGACAAAGAATGTGACAATTACCAGCGACAAAAGTTGCAATGTGACAAACCTAAAAAAATATGACAACAAACCAGAGAAAACCTCGCAATGTGACTAAAACCCAAGAAAGAGACAAAAATCACCAGCAACAAGCTAGTGATAACCAACAACCAAACCAGTGATAAGACTTAACTTACCAAGAAAATGACAAACATATCCCAATAGGGGTGAGCCCAAATAAGCGGCAAAAAGAGACCAGCTCATAAAAGTGGCGACAAAGACGACAGTAACACACCACCATGAAAGAGACAAGCCAAAATAAATGGCCAAACTTAAATAATGAAAAGAAAGAAACAGGCAGTGTCGCAAGAACAGTGATAAAAACACCAGTGATAACCTTAAAAACAAAACAAATAAAGTCAGAATATATTGTATAGAATAACTATAGCAGATACGAAGTCATGTACGCACGCTAATGGCGCCTGATGCATGTATGCAAAGTCCTCCAAGTTCCCTGTGAATTATACATCTGGAGGTGCCTAGTCAGGAGAAGGTCTCGTCACCTGATCAAGGTTCTAAATTATGAGATCAATTCCTTTCCCTTTTTTAATATTTTTGCTTTTTTTTAAATCTGCGAATTCAACAAAGTTAAATAGAAACCATGAGCCGGCAAACAAAGAAAACTGTTGCAGTGCACTGCAGCTATGCCAACAAGGCTTTTTCCAGGTGGATCACAGCTGTGCTGTGATCAGGCGAATATCGCTCTGTGTCCATGTACTAAATCGTCAAGCTAGACACTCATTGCCGGCAGGGACCTGGTTAGCGGTATAAAAAAAGAAATCCATCCTAAACCTTGTATTAGATCTTTCTGTTTAGGCTTCAAATATGTAAATATTAGCTGGAAAATGTGTGTGCTAAATAAAAAAATAAAATTTCTGCTATTCTTCCATCAGCTTCCATCAGCATAGATTTATGCCTCCAAATTCAGAACAAGTTTGATTATAATATTTTTAATCTGACTTAGACTAATAATTTTTTTAAATCATGGAGGGTTCCCGCCTACCCACCACCCTCAATCTCCCGCCTTGGAGGATGACTAAGCCACTCTAATTTGGTTCATTTTTCACGCAGCAACAAAGGCTACGGAACCATTTTCGAACACACTCCAATCTTTTCTTTTTTCTTTCACTTGGATTTTTTTCTTCGTGCTCTGTTTTTTCTTCGTTATTGGATTCCGGATAAATTTCCACGTCACTCTCATGTAGATCAACATCGTAGAACTCAGTATTAGAAGAATTTTCTTTCAGAGTTTCTTTTTCTTCGATTTCCTTACTAACGCTATCATTCGTTAGGTTGGAAGGATGTTTTCTCCTTGACTCACATGTCTGATTATCGTGACATGAAACATTAAAAAAACAGTCTGTCCCAACAACTTTTATTTTATCTATTATCACTTCCGTTTCTGCCTCATGATCTTGCAATTTTTGATGATGATCTTCAAAAGGAAGTGATTCACCTTGTACTTCAAACAAAGAATTATTAAATTTGTCATTTCTTTCTTCTGATGTGTGTTCTCTGTTGGGCAGTTTTGATTCAAAGACGTCTATATCTGATTCGAGGTGTATAACACTTTCTTCTAGAATTGGCATTCTTTCTTCTAAGCAATCAAAGTCTTTCGCACATTTAACTTTGTTATCTCTTGGTACTAAAAGGTACTCTTCAATTGATTCATTTGATTTAGCCGGTTCTTTAACAAGATCTAAGTTTTCATATTTTTCTTCCAGATCTGGTGGCTTATCTTTTGTCCATTCCTCTGTC
Source organism: Maratus michaelseni (assembly GCA_963931845.1). Lineage (NCBI taxonomy): Eukaryota > Metazoa > Arthropoda > Arachnida > Araneae > Salticidae > Maratus > Maratus michaelseni. The sequence continues at coordinate 410,900,525 of OZ007587.1, forward strand.
AAATTTGATACATATTCATCTTCAATAGAACTAGAGCTGGACTCCTCTTCTATTACTGGGAGTATATCCACTTCAGGCACACTATCTTTAAGGGACATATATCTGAAAAGTAGAAGAAAAAGTTTGTCTGAATGTTTTACTTTTACTTTCAGATAATAAATATTTTCATTATAAAATTACAATTTATATTCAGTACTTTTTTATAATGAATAATAATATATTAAAACAAATAATTTATGATATTAATATTATTATATTATGTAATATAATAAAACTAATTTTATAATATCTGCAATAATTTGGTATATTATGATTAAAAAATAATGTTTAGACTTTTAATTGAATTTATAAACATATTAGCTTAAAAATGCATTGTAATAATTACTAGTTATTGTTTATGACTTAAAAATGTCTTCACTTTTTTTAAAATACACATGTAATACACTTTTTAACCCTTTAGCGTGTGGTGTCCACAAAAAAGGACACTTAATTTTAATTCCAAAACTGACAAACGGCACCAAGAATATTTAATTAAAATTTTCCTTTTGTAAAGTACGGGTAAATAAGCAAAATTTTATTTTCTAATGAATTCGATTTTAAATTCTGGTGTCAATTCATTATTTCGTCATTTTACAAACAGACTTACTCCACGCCACAAAGGGTTAATAATTACATTTCTCTATTATGTACCATGCCATAAATCATATATGATTAGAAATATTTTAAGGTAAATAAAAAAAGAAACCTAATTCAAGGATTATACGTCATTTAGGACCTAATTCGGCTTTTTTTTCAAACCTTAATTATGTAAGAAATGTGGTATCAAGCAATAAATTCTGATTTCACCGTTTTTTGAAAGACTTAAAAATTGTTAATTTTAGATGTAGTACATTCACTCTGACATTTAGATTTCCTTGCTTCGTGAAACATACTGATAAAATATTAATTTAAAGCAACGATTAAATCTTTCAAAACTAATTTCATAAGAATTTTTTAAAGATATATTGTTTTCTATGTGAATTGGACTATTGTAGTATACATCATCATTTAAGGCTCTTCTCAAATTCAAACTCACTATTTTCTGATACATTCACGATATGATTTTAATTTGTAAACTTGAATTAGTAATTTTTTTTCATTGAAAAAGCAAGGAATTAAACAGCGTTTTTCGTTTTCTTATAAAAGCAAAGAATTGCCCTGAAAGTGCCGTAAAATTTGGTGTTTTTAATAGATTTTATAGATATGACAGCAGTGGCCTAGTGTGCATGTAATTACTAGGTATCGATCGAATGTAACTCAAGACATGTCGTATGACAATATTATTGAGAAATGGAAAACGTTGTCCAATTTTTAATCATCGGAATGAGAATACCTGAAATTTGCCGGGGAATGCGTACGAAAATTCAAATTTCCGAACCTGTGTAGTAGTTTTGAATTTTTGAATTTTAATTCTTAATTTCTTAATCTGCTCAATTTATTAATTTTGAGTCATTCACGGTAATGAAAATGCAAAACATACGATCTGCCATGTATACCTGTCTATACTGTACAAAAAAGATAATTGATCCTGAGCTTTGTAATAATGGAAATAATCTGCAATCTCTTGAGCTGAGCACTGTTTAAAAACATGTTCTTTACACACTTATTTAATTTCTGTTGCTTTTAAGCCAACTCACATGCTCCTTTCTGCGCGCTTTTATATATATTTTCTTTCATTTGAAAAAAAATTCAAAATTTAGAATACCATTTATCGGCGAATCTACAATATCTCTATTAATTACAATATTAATAACAATATCAATAACAAGGTTCTGCAGAAGCGAACTCATCATTCAAAACAAGTGAGTCTGACTCAATTTCATTAGGCTACGATAGGATTTAAACTAAAAAAATAATATATATATTTCTTTACTGTTCATATTTTGTCACATTTTGTAGAGAAAATTTGTCTAACACCAAACTTCAATCGAGTATACAAATTTAAGATTAATTGACACCAATTAATTATATTAATTACAATATTTAAATGACACACGTGTATTTTAAATTTTGTTTCAATAATAAATTAATTAAAGAGGCTTTGACGTCGCTATAGCAATTTCATAAAATTATGCAAAAATTTTGTTTCTGTTTCTCTCGTGATTTTCTTGGTTTATACATCCTTTCTTTTCTATTTTTTTAAGGAATCCGTAGTGAGTTTTGCTCTTTTTTTAAATTCCTACTATTAACTCACACCCTCTATATATTTATATATCTTGTTCAAATTTTCAATCGTTAATAAAATACTCTCTATTCATCCCTTCAAGTTCAAATACATTTTTTTAACTTTTACTGGATGACACGTGATGTTAATACAGTTTTTTCAAATATTAATTCATCAATTAAATTAAATTAATTAATTTTAGTTTCAAATTTCTTTTCTGTTCAAAAGTATAGACTTACTATTTATTTTAGTCCCCTTCGCCTGTGCGCCGCCTGATCTTCGTCCGTGAACAGCCCCATTATCTTTTTATGCGTGAAGGTTTCGTTATGATACTTCATTGTGAAGTTTGGTAATTTTTGAAAATCAATATTTGAAAAATGGCATAATCATTAGACTTGAAATTCATATCAAGAAAAATACAATTTTTTTACCTTTCTAACGCAGTTTGTTTAACAATTTTACGAGAAATACTTTTCGAGCTATTAATTTTTGATATTTTAGCTATTTAGTTTTTATTTAATTTTAATACATTTCAAAAAATTTTCTTACATAAGATATTTAGCAGGATATAAATTTAAGAATAAATACCGTCAGTGGCAAAGCGTGTAGGTCGGTGGAAAAACATTTCTTTTTGACCTAAATAGAAATTGATTGTAAAATATTTTTTTATATATATATTACTTGTTTAAAAATGAGTTTGAATTGAACGGGATCATTCGTTTTCTACATTTCGAATTTGAAACGTTCTGATTGAACATTTTGTCACATTTTGTAAATAAAATCTCCCTGACAATTTAACACAAAAATTCGCTCAAGTATGCTAAAAATGTAAGATCAATTAACAAAAATAAATTATATTAATTACAATATTTCAATTACACAGGTGTATGTTTAGTCTTGTTCCAATACTAAATTAATTAAAGAGGTTTTGACATCAATAGAGTAAGTTTATAAAATTAAGAAAAATATTTTTTCTTTTCAATTTTCTTTTTCTCGTGATTTTCTTATTCATATATATTTTCTTGTTTTTCGTAAAAGAATCCTTACTCAACTTCGCTTTTTTTTTTAAATTTCCTTTGAAATGAGCGGATTCTCTTTATAAATTTTGAATTTAAACGTGAACTTAATTCATTTTTCAGAAATTTTATTTCAGTTTGATTTAAATCCATTTTTTTTTTTCAATGAGTTGGCACGATACAGATTAAGTCAACGAAATTAACATTTTAAATACACCACTAAATCGAAACGATATTCGGAAATTTTAATCTTCCTAACTCAGACAAAAAGGACCAGGAGCAGGGCAGATAGGATATAGAAGATGCAAATTAAAATTGAGAGATAAAAGAATACAATCAGTAAAAGATGAAATAAAACATCAGAAACCGACAAATATGTGATATATAGAATTTGCGACTACATTTGTCGCTTATTTAAGAAAATATATTTATTTTTTGTAATTTTGTTTTTTGTCAATAAATTAATATTTGGTTTAATCTGACATACAATATCACTTGATTTATCAGTTTTTTCAAAATATATTTCACAATTACTGTCCAACAAACTTTTCTTTTTTTTTTTATGGTGAGAGAGCATTCTCTTAATGGCCCTATTACACGAGGCGTTAAAGTTGCCGCTACTATCAGGCGACAATGTTAACCTATGGCTTCAAAAGAAGTTGCTGGAAGCAAGCAATTTTATATTTTTGGAGCAATTTTGTCTACGCACTTAATTAGTGTAATAACCAGAATGAAAAAAATATTGCTATAAATATTGAAATCTTTAGTGATTTCTTTGGCTACTATAATCAGCCAGATACGGATAATTAAAAAAGTTAATTAAAAAAAAAATTTATAATTTTACTTGAACACATATTTGATATTTTTCACATAAAAGTACTTTTGGGTGTTGTTATTAGGCAATCCATAAATATAATTTAAATTAAAAAATGTGTAGTGTTTTCAATTAAAAATTATTTTCACCTATGTTTTGTACACCGCGCAGTTTTTGTTGTATCTTGGGGAACCCGGGTTAGAACACTTAGTTATAATTAATAATCAGAATTTAACTATCTAGTGGTGTTTAAAGCATTTACAACTGCGTAGTAAATTATCTGTATTCTAGAAATAAATGTATTTATAGTAAATACTTAAACATTATTCTTTAAGTAAAAAATTATACTCATTAAAAAAAAAATGAAAAAACATTTTTTACATACCCTGATAAAGCAGAAATATACAATTGCTCTTTACGATACTTTGTAACATCTTTCAAGTAATCCGCATCGATCTTATTGGAAGAAGAAGTATCATCAATCTAAAAGAAGAACAAAATTTGCTTAGGTGCATAAAGATGGTTTAGGATAATAAGTCATTTTAATACTACTAAATTTATGGGGGTAATTATATTATTTTGAAATTGGACACTAGTTGATAATAACATGAAATCTGGTACACATCTATATGCAAAAATCGTTACATTTTACTAGAATGACGGGGGGGGGGGGGGGAAATGCTGCTCACTATAAAAATAAAGTATCTACTTTCAATTTTTGTAACAAAAATGTTGAAATAATGCTATCGATATATATATATATATATATATATAAAATTCATAAGATTTTGATAGTTTCTCATATTTGCATTTTCATGTTGTTGTGCTTAATTTTTGCATTATATTTTCCTTTGATACTCACATATGTGATTTAATTTTAATTACTATATATATATGTATAAACAAGATCTGACCAAATCTGAAATTCAAGGACTGCATTCGCTGGGAGAGAGTGTCGATGATGGATAAGAGTTATAATAAGTTCACGTCGAAACGAGATGAAAAATGTTGCTGAATCTACACATTTACTAAAATTGCAAGACGGTTTCGATACCATTAAATTTATCATCGTCTTTTCTTTTAACAGATTGTTTTTTACAATCTAAATTATTCATTATAAATGTATTTTCTTTGTTTTGTTTTTTTGCACTTACATTTGGATTTTGACAGCTTTGTAAACTTTTCTTCAAAATAATAAAAAGTAATCTATGAGAATTTCAATCCCATAATTATAAAAAAAACAATAATAATGGTAAAAGTTTAGATGCCTATTTAATATCGCGTAAAAATTTTGAATAATTGAAAATTATAGAAAATAACTAATATCTAAAATTATTATTATTTATTTAAATATTATTATTAAAATTATTATTATTATTATATTTGAGCGGTTCATGTACATTTTGTTATACATTTGCCATGCATTTGGCATATCGTTATATTTTTTATATTGCTATATAAACGAAGCGTTTGTTAGATAATATATAATATAATATATATCTCTATATATTCCATGTATTTCCGATTTTACATTTCTATGTATGGCATATATTTGTTATACATTCTATTGATTAAAATAAAGGGGGCATCAGAAATAATGACCCGTTTGCAAATGACAATTTCGTTGTAGACAATGTTTGAAAGAAACACTTTAAATACAATATAGAAGCTCATAGTATTGTTTGCGTACTTCATAACTGTTCTAAGTGACTACTTTTAGTCACACGTAAAATATGCAAGTGATATTCTATTACACGACAGATATTGTGAATGCGTTGTGCACTAGAGCTCCTATAATAAGAGCTCCTATTATAGGAGCCTTATTGTGCACAACCCCTTATGACCACTTTTTATGCCTTCTTTGTCCGTAACCGTGAACGTACGGAAGGTGCGATTGGTAATGCATTGGCATCAATGTTTTACGAGCATGCTTCACACTATCTGGCGCGTAATGGACTGTTTGATTGGTTGGTTGAACGATTTAACGGATGGTTTGGGTGTGACTAAAAGGAGTCACTCAGAACAGTTATAAAATACGCTTACAGAATATTCTGTATTGTATTTAAAGCGATTCTTTCAATCTTTGTTTACATCAAAGTTATTGTCACTTGTAATTGAGTCATTTGTTCTGATACACTCTTTATAATATGTGATTACACATGTTGTTCATACTGCTCGGGATAATTTTAGCTCTATCTCTGGGCTCTTTGGAGCGCCTAAAAATGTGTTATTTATGCTTTGTTACAGATTAAAGTGAAAAGATAATCCGACTTTATTTGTAAAATAGGTTTTCTGTTTTTCAGCATATGATGAAACAACATTCCGTTGACCGATATAATGCTAAGAAATCTATAAAGTACGATTGATTTTAATTTACCTCAAAAAAATTGTCATCATCTCCTTGTCTTAAATCATTGTCCTCTACTTCTATTGTCCAGTCTAGAACTTTGCTTTCGAAATCATAAATTGAATTTTCTTTACATTCATCTTTTTCGTTAGTAGCTGAAGGTTCATTTTCCACTTCAATTGACCAGTCCTGGACTTTAGTTTCAGAATAAGAAGTAACGTTCTTTTTACAATCCTTTTTTTCTTCTGTAATATCAAAATTTTCATCTTCCACTTCTACTGTCCAATCTAAGACTTTAAAATCAAAATCATGATTTGAATTTTCTTTAAAATCGTATTTTTCATCCGTAATTGCAAAATGTTCATCTTCGACATTAACTGTCCAGTCCTGGGATTTACATGGAGAATCAGAATTAACGTTCTCTTTACAATCAGTAACAGCAAAATTTTCCTTTTCAACTTCAAGTGTTCTATCTATGGCGTTGCTTCCAAAATCATACTCATTAACACTCTTAATCTTTTCTTGTATTTTACTTGAATCAGACTTTTCATAAGTTGAATCTGATAAGTTGAAGCTTTTATCTTTTTCTGGAGTAAATGAATTTGTTTCAACAATTTCTGATTCGTTTTCAGGAACATTCAATGTCGTATCATTTTCAATAATGTCAGAATCGTTATCAGGAACATTCAATGTCGTATCATTTTCAATAATGTCAGATTCGTTATCAGGAACATTCAATGTCGTATCATTTTCAATAATGTCAGATTCGTTATCAGGAACATTCAATGTCTTATCATTTTCAATAATGTCAGATTCGTTATCAGGAACATTCAATGTCGTATCATTTTCAATAACGTCAGATTCGTTATCAGGAACATTCAATGTCGTATCATTTTCAATAATGTCAGATTCGTTATCAGGAACATTCAATGTCGTATCATTTTCAATAATGTCAGAATCGTTACCAGGAACATTCAATGTCGTATCATTTTCTATAATGTCAGATTCGTTATCAGGAACATTCAATGTCGTATCATTTTCAATAATGTCAGATTCGTTATCAGGAACATTCAATGTCGTATCATTTTCAATAATGTCAGATTCGTTATCAGGAACATTCAATGTCGTATGATTTTCAATAATGTCAGATTCTTCCTCGATCATTGGCAAAATATCAACAATGGGAACGCTGTCTTTGAGATGTAATTTACTGAAAAGTAGAACAGAAGCTTTCATTAACTTAACAATTGTGAAATACTTTTTTTGTTTAATAGTTATGCCATACTCGTTAACTTTACTATTCATTGGTTTTTAAGAACTAAATCATTTACCTCGCACTAAATTTGTTTAAACATATCTCTTCAATTTTTTATGATAAAATGCTGAAATTTTGTACATGACCATATTAGTGTATGGGGTTCATTTTTCTCACTGGGATATTTTTTGTACGGGTGCCGTATAAAAATTTAAATTTTGTATTTCTTCAAATTTAATCCCCTGAAAATTTTAAACAATTTCATAACATTCTTTACTTTTTGTTACATTGCTTTGTAATTTATAATATATATCTATGATCGAACTTCAAGGAATAAAAAGCCAAGATCAATGTTTTTGGACACCCTGTGTTTTATATAATGTAATACAAATTTATGTATTTTGTATGTCGTTCGCAATAGAGCCAAAATGTATTTATTATAAAGTAAAATCTCTCAGCTATATATCCATTTCTGTATTTATAAATTTTGCAAGATTTCTAATATAGTTTAGACATTTCAAAGATTATTTCATTTAAATGTCTGAAAGCAGTCAGTTTTACGTATACTTTTATGTAGTTTCGTAACACATTTAAACAAAAAAATTGAATTTTAACTACGAAAAACCTAAAAATATGAATAACTGAATCCTAATCTACGAAATTATAATATAGCCATGAAATAAAATATACAATATACTCAGCCGAAAAGCGTTTATTATCTTTTGAAACACGAGAAACCAAAATATTTTCGAGGTTTAACGAAGCATTTATGAAAGTAAAGTTAATTTTGCTGCTAGCAATATTCGGAAACGTTCCCGAGTAGTTTTATATTTCATTAATCAGTTTTCTCAAGCCTGAATATTGGTTTAAGGATGCTATCAATTCCCAATTAAAATTTTTCAGCTGCGTAACTGAATTTATACATGCAACAGTAACAACAAAATAAAATTAATTTTAGTGTTAATGTGAAGGCAATTATTTTATAACGTTTGTATGTAAAACATGTTTGTTGAAGAAGAAAATATTTACCGGAGAATTGCTAGCCATTTGATAAACCTATATTTCTGTTTGAGAAAACTCACAAACATTCATCGGAAACATTTATGAAAATCAGTGGCAGCAAAAGAAACTTTGTTTTTATAAATGCTTCTTTAAATCGTGAAAATGTATTGTTTTCTGAGGTTGCTAAAGTTAAAGAACGCTTTTAGGAATAATTCGGAAGTGCATATTTTCGTTCGTGATAACATTATATTTTCCTAGGTTAGGTAACATTTGTGTTTTTTTATAGTGTAGGAAAAAAGTCTTCTTGTGAGACGTTGCATGGTTAATAGAGAGTCAAGGCTCATTCGTGAAACAACCAAAAAATAGTGTAATAGTCTAAAATATGGAAATAATGAGAAAATGTAAAATTTTTAAACATGGAAAAATAATTTACAGAGTCTCTTCAGTGTATGCTTGTATTTTCTTATTTTGAATCAGGACTTTCTGAAAACTTCGAACTTTTTAGTAAAATTTTCCATTTCGTACTTATTACTTTCATTTTTAGACTACAACATTAATCCCTCACCCCACAAAGTAGACGAAAACTTTGTCAGAATATGGGCTAACGAATATTCTCGAATTGCCTCCTTTAAAATCAAATTCGGAACAACTTGCCTACAGCACTAATTTGTTGTCCGAGAAAAAAATGGAGTTTTTTCACATAGGGTGTTAGTAGGAGAAGATTTGTTTTCGGTTTTATGATATCTAGAAATTGCTGAAGTATGACGGGGATACATATCATTGTGACTCAGGTAATGTCGCGTAAATTATTTTAGAATAAATTCAAAGTCTATTAATGATTCCTTTTCCGATGAGACAAAACACGAGCATAATATAGATCACAAATTTACAAACCCAAGTAGGACTGTTAGTCCAACATTAACAGTTGTGGAAACCGTTGTGAAATGGTAGATACAGAGACTCCTCTAATTTGGAGCGTATTTGAACAAAAAATGGTTGGACCATTGATGGTCCTATGTTGGCAAACTGTTCATTGGCCAATGGTACGGCAAGGAGGACATTTCTTATTATGAGCCAACGTGGGCCAAATATTTTTCAACTATTAGTCAATGTTGGCCCAACCATTTTGTGCTACTATTCTTAAATATTTTTTAATAAAAAAAAATAATATCATAATTTGGCAGTATAAAAATGAAATATAAATCTGAAGGAATAGCGAGGTGTTTTGGGAGGAATAATAATTCAAGTTTCTATCCATATTATATAACAGAACGAAGAGTTTATATGAACGAGAATTTTTATTTATTTATTTTTTTAAATGTGAAAGTTAATTATTACTATTTAAAGGCATAAAGCATTCCCATAAAATTTTTCGATAATAACTAATTAAAACAAAACAGGAAAACGTCTCTAACCTGCAATTTGTAGTCTTTTAATTTTTTTTGTTTGTTTCACGCGTCTATCGTAATCAAGCTATCACTTAATTTATATAGTTCTAATTTAAAATGACATTTAATTTACTTTATTCTCTAATAATATTTACTGAAAAACAAACAATGTAGCTAATAATAATATATAGGTAATATAATAAAGGTAATATAGCTAATAATATAGCTAATATAATTTGTGTACAACAATAGAAATCAGTCTTATTTTTAAAATAACCAAAGTAAATTACATACCCACTTAATGCAATTATATACAACCTATCTTTCAGAAATTTAAGTTGAGATTTCGAGGGATTTTCGTACTGTATATTTGATGCCTGGAAGAAAAAAAGCAAAAGTCAATTTGCATTTACAAATAAAATAATAAAAACTTATTTTTTATAGTTGTTAGTATTTTATATTATGTATTAAGGTCTTTGGCCTTTGGAATGCTAAACCTTTACTGTGCATCCAAGAAGTTTGTCTAGAAAAAAAAAAAACGCAAAATGTAATGATATTTATGATAATTAAGATAAGGCCAAATGAAAGAAAGGCTTTATTATTTAAATCATTAGTGTTACCATCCCCGGTATGACATAAAGCAAGACAGAGTGATAAAAAAAACGGGGCAACCATTTTACAACAGATGGAAATCAAATCAGTTTTCTTTCATCAGATTAAATTTACGAAAATTAAACAATCTCTAAAGGATGTCATAGGAAGTCTTTGGAATAATAGAAAAATATTTTTAGGGCAGTTATTTTTTCAAAATCATCGAAAAAACATAGAAGAACATAACACTCTGTTAGCTGCAACGCATAGCAAATATTCAGACTACAGGATTAGGAATTCTTCTTAGTAATTAGCAGTATTATAATAAAAGAGACTCAACATTCTTATTTTACATTTTAAACTGTGCAAATGATTAATTTTAGTATTTTAAAACTTCGAACATCCTTTTTTTAAAATTGTAGATTTTAGGCCTCTATGTAAATATATACATATATAAAACTGCAACATAGAATATGTTTCATTGCACAGTTTGTAAATAACATTTTATAAATACATTACACGTTTTTAAAAAACAACAAAAAAAAACAATAATTTGTCAAAAAAGATTCCTACCAGACCTATGCAGATCAAGTCTTAAAATTTTAAAAGTTTTATAATTATTTTTCTTAAAATTTTTAGTGTTTTGAAATCTTAAATCACAGTTAGGAATCGTATGAAATGCGTATGAAAATTTATAAGAAGTTTTCAACTGAGAAAAGTCGGGACATATGTGGTCACGAACAATAGTTCCAGGTCTAAACTGTAAAAAATAATAATCTGTTTAATTTACAGAAAGAAAATCTGTTCCTTAAAACGCCAATAAAAAACTTATTTTATGGAAACATTTTTTATTTATTACGAACTTACGAAAGAAGTTTTTTTTAAATAACAGAAAGTTCGTAGTAAATACAGATAATTGCGTAAAATAAACAGTTTTTTACTGGTGTCCTCGCTGACAGTTTTTTCATGCAAAACCAACAGATTATTCATTTTTACAATGTAACTACTAAATATTGGCATGTTCCGCGTATTTTTAAACGATTTTCTTTGCATTGGATAACAGAGATCAATCTCTATTTCTGCCGTTGATTACTTTTTTCGATTTTCTTGCGTATTTTTTTTATTAAGATACTTTCACTTTCGAAACCGGTTCCGAAACTGAAAGTGTCTTCGTAAAAAAATACGCAAATAAAATCGAAAAAGTAATCAATGTCGGAAATAGAGATTGATCTCTGCTATCCAATGCAAAGAAAATCGTTTAAAAATATTCAAATGCAAGCGAGATATTAGAAATATAATGCCCCATTGGATTAACATTAGCGAGCGGGTGTTTTCAAGTGCGTGAAAGGGACCCTTAAGTGTTAAAAATTGTTTAAAACTGTTTTCGACCAAAAGTTATTTTGCATCATACCTCTTAAATAGCCAGGCCTCAATTATGGCACTATTTTTTTAGACAGCATAGAATGATATTTTAGTTATGCAAAATAACAACAATAATAATAATAATAAAAAATTTCCTTTGATTTTTTTTTTTAATTCGTGAGCGAGTGGGATAGTTTATTTTCGAAAACTTTATTCTCCAGCGAAATGATAATTTTATCTTCTGGTAATGTTAACAAGTATCTGCTAAATTCACGCGTCTTTTTATGTTAAAATTTTTATTATTTTTAATCTTAAATTTGAGTACAATAACTTTGTATTTGAATATATTTTATGTACTATCGCCTGGAATATTTTTAATTTTTTTTAACGCCTTTGCAGAGCATGCAATATCAAACTTTGAGTTAAGATGCAGTCGTAAATGAAAATTAGTGAGCAAATTATAATGAACTGTAAAAAATACAAACATTTCTTAATCTGTGAAAATATAATAGAGACACGAACGAATAAATATAATAACTTCTTCCGAGTTAGTCATGATTTTAAAAAGCTTTTTTTATATTTAGAAATATCAGAGACAAATATATTTTCAAGGTTTAAAGAAAGATTCATAAAGGCAAAGTATCTTTTTTTGCCACAGATTTTCGTAAACGTTTGCGAGTAATTTTTTATGATATATTAATCCTTTTTCTCAACTCATAATATAGGTTTTTTCGGATGCTATCAATTTTTAAGTAAACATTTTCATATTCAAAGAAGATGTTTTTCAGACAGACATAAGAAATTAACAACATTAGCTTTAACATTAAAATTAATATTACTTTGTTACTCTTGCGTGTATAAATTCAATTACACAGCTGAAAATGTTTAATTGAGAATTGATTGTATTCTAAAAACCTATATTCCGTTTTGAGAAAACTGATTCATACACCATAAAAACTACTCTGAAACGTTTCCGAAAATTAATGGCAGCAAAAGAAACTTTGTGTTTATAAATGCTGCTTTAAATATCGAAAATACACGTGTTTCTAAGGTTTCTAAAGTTAAAGATAGCTTTTCGGCATCATGGTGGTTATTTGGTTAACACGGAAGAAGTTTTGTGCATTTTCGTTTGTGGTTACATAATATTTTTTGCAGATAAAACAATATTTGTCTTTTTTTACAGTGTACGGTAATTTTGTGTTCGTACATTAAATAGGCTTTATAGAATTATTAACCAAGCCTTTTTATTTAAATGTACTAGGGGGCTCTGCCCCCTGCTCGCTACGATCACCAACCCCCGTTCTGATTTTACAGCCTCTTAAAACCTGGTAATTTATCCTGTTTTAAAAAGATGATGATGATGATATCACGAACGGCGACTTTCTTTTGTAATCAGGTTATAATGCTTTTTCATTTAACTGGTTATAAAGCTTTTTCATTTAATTTATCTTTTTTATTTTTAATATTCGTGTGTAAACACAATTTTTATGACGTAATTTTCTTCATTTCCTGCTTTCAACACGTGATCATTTAATTATTATTTTAAACTTTCATTATTGTTTTTAATAGTCTCGCGCAAATACATTTTTTATTTGAGATAAAACATAATCCTTTGCGCTTATTTAGAAATTGGCAACAATATAAAAAAATGACTTTTTCAATAAAAGATTTTTTACTCGATTTTTAAGGATTTTTTGAGTTTTTATTGTCCGACCGTGATAATTTTTTTAATTTCTGAAAGCTTCTTATATTTCGCGTCTGGTGGTATGATTTTCGAATCCGTAGGATGGCTAAAAAAACAAGTAATAGCTCCTCAAAAAAGTGCCTAGTAAAAAAGCGATGAGAATAACCCGGAATAACTACGGAGAATTTGATTGGTCCATTTCTTTTTTGACTCAGTTCCAGATTACTTTTTTTTTAATATAGAAGGATACTGTAGCAATATAGAATGTCATACAGAATAAAACCATTTACTGAAATGTGTTTGATGAAAACAACTGGCTGACGGTCGGCTTAAAATTATTGAAAGAAATGATTGCAATGATGATATATATGAATAATTGTAAATTAGTTCAATGTAATAATAGTCACAAAATACATGTAAACGTAACATTGACTTAAGAAATATTTTTATTAATAATCGATTAGACAATTTTTTGCTCAAAGTATCAAAAGTATGTTATAGCATAGTAGAAACAACATTTATAAACTGTACTAAATTTTTAATTACCTGAAAGGAAATTCCACTGAAATTAGAGCTATTGTAGGCTGTTGTTGAATTTGAAATTTCATAATCCCCACTCACCCCAATGTTAGGATGGCTGTAATAATTATCACTATACTCTGTGTTCATGTGGCTATTATTATACCAGTTATACGAAATATTATTTTCATGGAAAATACTTGCAATCTGGACATTATCATAATTAATTTCGGTGACATTGTCGAAACCATTGGAGACCGTAGAAGATGAAATATTTTCTGAATATGCGGCAACAGATGTAGTAGAGGACACAGTCGTTGTAGATAAACTATTGTAGGATTCTGGAGAATAAGCTGGAGTACTGTAAAATAGAGATATCAAAATATGAATATGACAAATACTAGTAACGTAAAATCGAACAATATCTGATAAAATTTGTTATAAGAATATGAGAAGCATTAAAATATTTGTAAAACTTTAATGCAACTAGGGCAATAGCTAGCACATTCCATTTATTAATAATATATTTCACCATGTGCCACGAATTCATGTAAGTCACGTTCCGTATCTGAATCAATCAGATGACAAAAGTTTTGTGTACATGATGACACCACAGCAATACTTTTACTCACAGTAATTTTACTCGCAGTATTATGTTTTGTTCCACAAAAGAAAAAAAAAAAAAAAAAAAAAAAAGTTGAAAGAACAGTATGAAAATATGATTTCTGTACTTATCACTAAATTTTCAGACATCATTACGAAAAAAAAGAAACATGATTATAGTGAAGACATTATTTTATACATGGCATTTTTAATTTAATTTGTGAACTGGATTTCGTTGCTGCTATTAAATTTTAAAAAATGACCAAAAAATGTACTTAATATTTTTTTTAAATCTAACTTATTTTCACTCTATATAAATAGTACTATTTTTTGGAAAAAAAACTCGGGCATATACAAAAGGATCATCAGTAAGTATTGATAAAATTTATGCTGTATTGCTTTTTGACGAAGATGTAGTATGACGAAGATGTAATATATTTTGCAAATATATTTTGCAAAAACAGAGAAACCACAAACGTTATCGATTAGAAAAAAAAGTTTGTCGATTGTGCGATTGTCTGTTTACGAAATTGCAAGACGACTGCTGGATGCAGACTTAAGGAATTTTACACGGAGCTGCAGAATATATATTTTTACACCACATTGTCCGTTTGTTAGAGAATTTTTACATTTTGGTATACTGATTTATCTTCAAATCTGGGAATCTCTTGGAATCAAGTGGAAGATACTTCAAGGTGGCAGTTTCTCGAGACGTAAGCAAAGAATAATAATGAAATTTTCGAAAATAGGAGGAATTTTCTCATTGTCAAGCATGGAAACAAACCCATACCCCGGAGTCTACAGGGACTTGGCTAAATTCTAGCTGTCAGTGGCTACGAGGGAATTTTTCTAAATTCATAATTGGAATTTCCAAGAATTCATAACTCAGCTAGGGAGTGAGTCGTTCATGCCAAGTCAAAACCACAGAATTAGTATAACTAAGACTTCTTGCTGCTATTCTTGCTCTGATATCAAAACATGAATACCTCCAGCACAGTTCGAAATAAGACCAACTAACGGTCACCGATCCATGTCAGATGAAGTCTCTACACAAAATATTAATAAAAACTCTTAAATAAAGAAATTAAATTGGGTAATTTTTAAAGTAATTTTTCTGAAAATTTTTTCATTGTATTAAACGAAATTTAAAACAGCATAATAAGACATATCAATTTATAAAAATGGAATATTGAAATTTAATATTAAACTCTGTATTTACTTTTGAATTTCAAGTTTTGCTTTTCAGAACATTGTTATTTTTGTTCCTGTTATTTTTCTACATTTACTAGAAGGCCAAAATTTCCCCCCCCCCCCCAAAAAAAAAAAAAAAGTTTTCCGGAGTTTAGTTACGTAAACACTGGAAAAAACCGTAAAGGTTTTTATTCAAGTGTTTCTTCTCTAGAAAATAATATAGAGTATTTTATTTAATAAATAATTCCTATTTTGTTTGATGCATAAAAATTTTTACATAAATTATATGAAAAGGTTACATATCGAAAGAGTTTATTTTGCCAAATTCTGCCATATTGTACCAGTATAATTTCCCTTTTTTAGCTGTCAACTTTTGATTTAAGATGTTTATTTTTTTAGTATATTATTTCAAATATCATCCAATTTTGAAAACGTGAGAGTTAGAAAGGAATTCGCCAGTTTTCAAATTATTTCTGAATGTTTGTTCTCTCGCAAAGAAACAGTATTGAAAGTCATCAAAACGCCGTTTTTTCATTGTAATATTTTAGAATGATATATTTCGATCAACGGTATAAACATAATATTTAGTTTTATATAATAGTTTTTCATAATATAAGCAACAAATTTATTGCAAATGTATTTTTTATGCTCAACTTTTAAGAACCATTTTTGTGCTAAAGTGGAGGCAGGGACACACATGGGAATGACATTTATCACATAAAACAATTTATTTAAGTGGCTTATATTTATAAATAATATATTTGAACCCGCTATACAAACATAAAAAGATGTGATTAACGTATTCTAGCCTTCTGTTTGATTTTTCTACAAGTTTATTCATTCTT
Organism: Maratus michaelseni; assembly: GCA_963931845.1. NCBI lineage: Eukaryota > Metazoa > Arthropoda > Arachnida > Araneae > Salticidae > Maratus > Maratus michaelseni. Next base: position 410,917,345 of record OZ007587.1, read on the forward strand.
TTTGAAACATTGACAATAATTCCGCTGTTTAGAGAAAATATTGCATACACTGATCTTTGATAAAAATTCATAGATACGCAAAAATACATACGCAAAATATACATATATACAGGGTGTTCTAGAAAGGACTCCCCAAATTTGAAATGACATAACTTCGAAACAGTGAGAGATAGAAATGTGACATACGCAAAATATACATACGCAAAATATACATATATATATTAACATATAAAATTAATTTATTTCGCAAAACTGCTCATAAATTCGAAAACATTAAAACTCAATTCACGGAACACTTAAGATATATGTATCCAACAATAAATTATTTCGAATTCTTTAATCATTTATGTTTGAGATTTATTAGATGTTTTGTTCAAGAGGTGTTTCATAATATAATAAATCAGATTGTTTAATATATATATATATATATATATATATATATATCGATAATATACATACGCAGTAATTTCATTAATGAGCCATTTATTCTAAATGTAAGGCAAGTCTATTTTTGAAAAAAAAAATAGTTAAAACTAAATCTAATTACGAATCAACAAAAAATTTTGGTTTTTAATAAATTCATAATAAAAATCTTTTAATATTGGTATAAATCTGTTTTCAGTAATTTATTTAGTCAATGATATTATAAAATGCGTTGATTTTCAAAGTGAAGAAAGTGCACTTTGAATAGAATTATTGTTTAGGTTGCATAATATAATTTAGCATGATCAGAATTTCCTCCCGAATATATGCAAAATCACGACTATCTAAATTAAGAAATATGATTACATGCAAATAACTTATTAATGAATATTTGTTCTTATTGTTTGCACTTATTCCTATAAAATCAAATTTATATTTTGCTTTATTGTAACTTTTCGAAAGAAGAATAAAATACTGAAATAACATAAATAAGTAAATAGAATGAAATATTATTATTTTTTTTTGTTAATATATTTACATTCTATTCAATGAAAATCAACGTATTCAACAAAGCATTGCTTTTGAAAGTCAGGCAAATCCACACTGTTAAAATTTTTCGTTTATTGACAGTTTGTCTTCCGTGAATTTTGATCAGAAAGTTTCCGTTTTGTTAGAAAAATGGAATCTCTCCCGTATATCTGTTGCTACCCAGATAGAAAAAGTTTGCAAAAAAAGTGCACAAAATACAAGCGGATTTGGCACCTCTACTTATGCATAAAAACTGCAAACTGAATTTTTCGCAAAATGTGCATAAACTATATCCCTAAATTGTACACTTTTTAGACTTTTAAGATTACAGAGTTTCAAATATGGAATTATTAATGTAAAAATCTATCATCCAAAATGGGATTGCAGTATTTTTGATCGCCACACATGCGCTTAAACTCCTTCGCGTCTGTATCGCGCCATTTATGGACTACAAAGACGGAACATTTCTCAAAAAACGGAAACATTCCGGCAACTCTGCTGCCAGTCCTTTTTCCGTAAATTGACGGAATTTTTCTTTACAGTATACTGTTAAAAATAATCTGAAATTCACGGGTATTTTTTTTCCTGAAATTCACAGAAAAAGTCCCTTTTCATGACAAAAGGGCATTTTCAGTTAAAAGCAGAAAATTTCTTCATATTTTCTGAAAACAACGGAACGAAAGGAGAAGAAAGCAGCCAACGGAGATATTCCGTTATCTGCTGCATGTTTATTTTCAATGTTTCAAAAACTGACATGTTGCTGCACAGAAAAACTAAAAATTCAATAAATTAAAATTTCAAGTTTATTTAAAGCAACAACAAGAAAATAGTGCTTTCGAATTTAAAAAAGCAAAAATTACTTTTTACCATTCTTTTAATATTATTTGCAATTCATCTTTTAAAGTTATAAAAAAGTATTCGCACTTAAAATATATTCTAAACAAACAGATTAATATATATATAAAATAGCTAAATTAAGTGAAAAAAAATCGATTCTATTTAAAAAAGCAACAAACTTTTGTTTATTAATGCTTTCGAATTAAACTCATTACTTTAAAATTATTCGCAATTTATTTTTTAAAGTTATAAAAAACACTCACACTGAAAATATATTCTAAACGAACACATTTAAAAAATACATAATAGTTGATTAAAAATCGATTTTCGCAGAAAAACAAAAAAAAATTATCGAATTTAATTCAAAATATAATATTTATATTTTACATCTAACGATCAAATTAAGAATATATATAATTCATGTTTTTATCCTCTATTAATACTATAGTTTTCAACCATCATCTCATTACGAAATATCCCCGCAATTAACTTCAAAATTACCAGTTTTCTAAACCACAAATTGTTTAAGTCCCAAGCTGCGATTTGAAGAAATCCCGTATCATCATTTACTACTCTTACTCTAGCAAGGGCCCGCTAGTCTTATGCGGTAAAGCACTCGGCTCAAACCCCTAACGTCCCCAGTTCGATCCTCAGGACGGGCAGAAAATGTTCTTGCATTATATCAAATATTAAATACTCCCGTAATAATCAACAGATGGCAGCAAAACTGAGATGATATTTTTTAAAGCCGAGTTTATTTATAATGGAAACTTACCGATTCTTCAAACGGAGTTTTCCCTTCCTTTATCTTTCAAAACGGAAAAAGTCCTGCAACTTTGCTGCCAGTAGTTTTACCGTGAATTAACGGATTTATTTTTAACAGTGATAGTTTTATGTTAGTATTAAAGTTAGATTCATCTGGTTTAGTTCAGCTATTCAAAACTTGAATATATATATATATATATATATATATATATATATATATATATATATATATATGTGCGTGTGTGTTAGATTAGTATGCAATGTATAACACACACATTTCATATATATATATATATATATATAGGAAGTTTGTGTGTTAAATTAATATGCACTGTTTACATGGAAGCGTAACCATGGTTCACACCATTTTATTAATCTAAATAAATTAGCTTTAACCAGAGATGCATGCATTAATTGGTGGTATTAAAGTTCACCTACATTCTAGTAGTTCAAAGGGGCTAACTAAATCTAAAATTTAAAGAAACATTTTTTCCTTTCGTAAAAAAAGATTAATAGGTAAAATCAAGATACAGTTGAAGACATTAAACATACTCACACTTTTGCAATAAATTAATGACATCGCTTATGTTAAAATCATTCTAGAAAATGTAAACATTTCAAGGATGCAAAATGGGTTTTATAAAAAAAATGTGGAGTGTTCCACCCGACTTTCCGAACACTTTACAGAATGCTATGTGTTTAAATAAATAGTAATATAAAAATAAATAATAACATAGATCCTATTTTTACATAGTCGAAATATTTCCACTTGGGAAACAGAAATCATAATAAGAGAATAGAGAGATTAAAAAAGTAGATTTAATTCCAAACACGCAAACTTTTTTCTAAAATTAAACTCAATTTCAAATGACTTTTCATTATACTACAGCACTTTCCTTATACGGTACATTACTGTGTTCGGAAAGTAAAAAAAAAAAAAATATTTAGAGATATGACTCATTATAGTTGAAGATGTGAAACATGCTCGCACTTCTGAAACAAATTAATAACACTTCTTATGCTAAAAGTCTTTCTAAAAAATCTGCATAAAGGTGGAAGACGGATTATATAAAAATATAATAACAAAAGTACTTACGATGATGGTACATATTCAGGTTCAAAGTTGTCTTGATAAGGATAATAATAATCATGTGAAACAGCATCGTCATTAACATGGTCATAATGTGAGAGAGACTGGTAGTCTGTGTATAGGTCATCGTAATAAGAACTGCAAATAAATGTATTTGTAAGTAAAGATCATATTTCTAGGCGCATAGTCAGCATACTTTAAAATAATCAAACTGTTTTAAAACACTTTTAGTAGCTGATGAAAAACACAAATTAGTTTTGAATTATTTATGTTAAACTTAATTTGAACAAAAATATAACAGCTATAATACGGATAACCATTATTGCATTTTTAATTTACAGGAAATAAGACAAGAAAAGATAAAAAAAATAAGCCTGGTGGGTTTAAATATATTCGTGAAATATGTTTACAAATATTTGTAAACCATTTAAATGCAAACCATGCAATATCAAGCAATAACATAAAAGAAATTGCCCCATTTTCAAGATCAACGGCTCGCTTGTGTAAGATCTATGTTGCAGGAATATACAGGATGTCCCAGAAACATTGACCTTGGCTTTTATTCCTTGAATATTGATCATAGACATCAATTATAAATTACAAAGTTACTTAAAAAAAGATACAAAATTTTATGATATCGATTAAAATTTGTCTAGCAATAACTAAAATGGACTTATGACGAATACTTTCTATGTAATAATTAGAAATTGTCTATAAAATCTAATAAAAGCACTTTGAAAAATACATCTTAGTTGTAACACTGAGGCATTGTTATATACCAGTACAATGTTTCGTTTTATCGTTAAACAAAGTTAATTGAATACCCCAGAACACATTATGTATAGACACAAGAACAAAATAATGCATTTTAACAAATTTTTTCTATTATTTCTTATGTTGGAAATTTTGGTAATAATAAATTGTACATTTAAATTTACTATTTAACTATTTCTTATGTTGGAAATTTTAGTAATATTGAATTGTACATTTAAATTTACTATTTAACTATTTCTTATGTTGGAAATTTTAGTAATATTTAATTGTACATTTAAATTTACTATTTAACTATTTCATATGTCGGAAATTTTAATAATAATAAATTGTAATTTTTTTTACTATTTAATTTTTCTTATGTCGGAAATTTTAGTAATATTAAATTGTACATTTAAATTTACTGCAAGAGGGATTTCCGGCATACTTTTAGGTTAAAGTAGAACTTATTCTAAATTCGGCACACATCATATTTGTTACATAATCATGTGTTTAGCATACCTGTAAACGGGATAATAAAAGAAGTTGTAGTCATAGTAAGTTGTTCCTCCAATTTCTGTAGCAGTCACTTGTGGAACTTCCATATAATAACATTGTTCGGGAAACTCTGTAGGTTCAAAACTTTGATATCTGCAATAAATAGTTAAACATCATTATATAAAATTTTTAATATGTGTAATATCATGATGACGGATAATTTATTTTATTAACAAATGCGAGTTATATTCTTAAACTAATTGTAAGCTTGGTTAATTTCATTTAGTAATATTTTAGTTTGTGAACTCGCATGACGTTTTAAATTCGACTGAACGTTTGCCAAACTCATTAACAAGTATATAGTTGACAGCTATCGAAGTTATTATTGTGTACGGTTAATGTGTGACGTTGCGAATTCTTTTTACTAAGCTTCTATTTTACAATTCCAAATATCATCAATAGATGGCGTTTCTCTGTCTAAAAGTGTTAGCAAAAGCTCAAACTAATGTGTAAAAATAGACAAAAAATCATTTAGCTAGAGTGCCCAGTGAGTTTGAAAATGCTCTTCTGTGAAAACAGTGGTTAAAGTTTTTGTTACTGTGGTGCGTTCTATTTGTATAGCTCCAAAATTGCACTTTCACTTTCAACATCAATTTAATACTAATAAAATATGATTTTCGTGTGTATGAAAAGTACTAGCGATTTTTTTTCGTGATTTTGTACCGGTGAAACCCCTTAACAGATTTCCGATGTGCAACTCCAGTAACATTTTCTGGCAGCATTTACGGTTATAGATGTTCACAAAATGCAAAGAATATAAATGCTAATATATATATATATATATATATATATATATATATGTTTCTGTGTGTGCGTGTGTATGTGTGCGTGTGTGTTAGATTAATATGCACTGTTTACATGGTAGCAACTATAGTCCATACTATTTGATTAATCTAAATAAATGAGCTTTAACCAAACATGCATGCATTAATTGACGGTTTTAAAGTTCACTTAGACAACTTGAGTACTTCAAAGGGGTAACTAAATCAAAGGGGTTCACTAAATCTAAATTTTAATGAAACACATTTTTCCTTTCGTAAAAAAAGATTAATAGGTAAGATCAAGATATCGTTGAAGATATTAAACATAGTCGTACTTTTGGAATAAAGTAATGACATCGCTTATGTTAAAATCATTCAACAAAATGTAAACATTTCAAGGATGCAAAATGGGTTTTATAAAAAAAATCTGGAGTGACTCCATCCGACTTTCCAAACACTTTACAGAATGCTATGTGTTTAAATAAATAGTAATATAAAAATAAATAACACAGATCGTATTTTTACATAGTCGAAATGTTTCCACTTGGGAAACTGAAATCATAATAAGAAAAGAGAGAGATTAAAAAAGTAGATTTAATTCCAAACGCGCAAACTTTTTTCTAAAATTAAACTCTGTTTCAAATGACTTTTCATTATACTACAGTACTTTCCTTATAGAGTACTTTCCTGTGTTCGGAAAGTAAAAAATATATATATTAAAAAATATGACACATTATAGTTGAAGATGTGAAACATGCTCGCACTTCTGAAACAAATTAATAACACTGCTTATGCTAAAAGTCTTTCTAGAAAATCTACATAAAGGTGGAAGACGGATTACATAAAAATATAATAACAAAAGTATACTTACGATGATGGTACATATTCAGGTTCAAAGTTGTCTTGATAAGGATAATAATAATCATGTGAATTAGCATCGTCATTAACATGGTCATAATGTGAGAGAGACTGGTAGTCTGTGTATAGATCATCGTAATAAGAACTGCAAATAAATGTATTTGTAAGTAAAGATCATATTTCTAGGCGCATAGTCAGCATACTTTAAAATAATCAAACTGTTTTAAAACACTTTTTGTAGCTGATGAAAAACACAAATTAGTTTTGAATTATTTATGTTAAACTTAATTTGAACAAAAGTATAAATTATATAAAAATATTTTATAAAATACGAATACGAAATTTTAAAGTTAAACTGTTCTGTTTTAAAAATTACCCAATTAAATATAATCTGAAAAAAGTTCTCTAAAATTTGTACGCTTAAAAAATTTTTGTTTATTAAATATGAATTTCTTTAAATGGATTTGCTCATATACTCATATAGTTACCAATCCAGTATTTGTCTTATTACCACAAGGCAAACAGGCATGTGATTGATACATATTGCATGATTTTTCATATCCATGCTTTATTAAAATTTCAAATACTAATACTATTTTTTTTAAAATAGGTTTTTTTTAATGCTTAAAGTGAAATATTATATCTCTTCAATTATTCTTATCTGATTTTTTTTATTAGGAAACCTTTTCAAATAAAGACCTTATTACACTGTTTTTCACGTGACATAGACGAAAATTGATGTTGATTGAATAATTGATGATTCGGATATCTTAGTTATCGAATAGTTGGATTTTTCTGTTTTTCATTATTTAAAATTATATTAAAATGGTTCACTGAAAAATTAAAAATTGAAAAGCTGTAAGTTTAACTAAATTCATGTAACTAATTCAAAATAACAGACAACATAAGTACTGTTTATATCATTCAGTTTACTTACTTCTCCGATTGAGATACGTCGCAACTGAAGCTTAAATCAGTCATAATTAAAATATAAAAAACAATTACTTAATTCGAAAGATGTTATAAACAATACGAATACAGGTGAGAAGGTAAAATTATATAAGATTTATACGCTTTTTAAAATAAGATCGCCAAAACACAACGAATTAGCATCAATTGAGTTTTGAATTAACAATTAAATAAAGTGAAAATTTTCTTTTTCATTAGGTGCAACAATGTGTCAATAACTACATAGGTTTATTGTTATGAATAATAATCGAATGTCTTCGAACAAATTATTTAACAATACAGAATCAGATGTGAATATTAAAAAACTTAATTGTTAAATTTCAACAATGTTTAAGCGACTTTCCTACATAATCACTTCTGATTGTTGTAGATTGCAGTAATTCAATAATGTGATATACAGGGAGGTTAAAAAAATATAAAAAAATTTAAAATTAAGAAAAAATATGCCAAATCAATATATATATATTTTTTAATCAATGAACGATTGGGGAAACTAAAGTGTTAATTACGCTTTTTTATTGTGAGATTTTTTTTTCTACAGCTCCACTGTAAATTACTTTAAAAATATATATATATACATATATATAGGACATTTGTGGGTATTTATCTACTTTCCCGCTGACCTTTTTCTATGAAAAAAAAAAAAAAAAAGACTGTCGCGAAACAAAAATTATTGCTCGCCTATAATAGAAAATCGTTACGTCATGTTTGATTCCAAATGCGGTTTTTAGCACGCGATGTTAAGTATTCCATTTTTATTTAATTTGTAAATAAGCCAGTTGAATTTTTTTAATGATGGATGTAAGTTAGCTTTTATTTCGACGTTTTTTTTCTCATTTTGAAAACAAAAATGATTAAGTTGTGGGATCTTCCATCTACAGAACTTGATGCGATAATCTATTTTCATAATACTGTGATTCTGCCATTAAAACAAGTGTGTATTAACGGGCATGATATGAGACTTTAAATGTTTAAATGTTTTATTTTTTATTTTTAAACTACAAACGGATTAACAATAACTATATAATTTTAAAAACTGTTACAAGAGAATATCTAATAAAAGAAACCGTTGCTCGACGGCTCCACACTTACATACGTGACTGCGCTAATATTTATTTATATCTAGTCAGATGAATTAAGAACCTACATCAGTCATGCGAAAAAACGTGCAAGCTAATGTTAAGTCTATGGGAAGGTTCTTGGCATATTTCTCGCTCGCATTTTAATATTTTTAAATGATGTTTTTTGCATAGGACATCTGAGGTCGATCTCTAACGTTGTTAGTTTCTACATTTTCGATTTTGATTCCAGTTTTTTTATATAAAGGTATTTTCACTTTCAGAACGGTTCCAACCGGTTCCAAAATTGAAAATGTCCGCTTATAAAAAAACTGGAACCAAAATGAAAAAAGTAAAAACTAACAACGTTAGAGATCGACCTCAGCTATTCTTCCGGCCTGTACTGGGAGGAAAAGGTAGATTTCATCGTCCATGTTTTTAAAAATTCATGTCATTTTCCTGAAACTCCCGAAGCTAAAATGCTTGGAATCCGATTGTAGAAGATTCAATCTCGGGTTTCGTTAATACTGAATTTGAATTCGAATTTAAGCATAACAAAAATTAGACTCTTTCAAAATGTCAGCCAACCTAGAATTCAAACTGCTATATCTCAGCCATTTTTTAAGATAAAACCAAAACAACAAATGTTCCGGAACCCTTGTATCATGATCTAACACTTAACAGAAACAATTTTTTCAATTTATAGTTTTTTGTACATCATTTGAATTTTTAAAAATTTAAACTTTTTAACTGGCCGCCATTTTGAAACAAGATGGCGGATGAAGCTGGCCAACGAACTCGGTCGGGACCTTGGTCTGTCCTATACGCATACTCAGTCACATCCGAATCTATTCATAAATAAGAGAGTTGGAGGATGACATATGTCAGATATATATATATACATATATACATATACCGGGTGGTTATAAAATAAGTATACCTATTTGGACTATTTGAGAAGGGGGAAAAAGAATGGAACAATAAAAAAAGATAATTGCAATAATCGCCGACAGATGGCGCTTTTGTGTGTGAAATGTAATGTGTAATACAAGAACAAAGAATTAAGGCACAAAACCGGATGGCATACCTAATTTATTGGAAAATGTCTCAGTGAATGGGGTTAAGATTTCGCATGGCGGTGCCGATCAAGTTCAGGTTCCACATGACCATTGTGCTGCAAGACACAATCCAGGCGGTGGACGACGTGCTCAGCTGCGGAATGTAACGCATCAGGAGTGATGTTTCGCACATGTTGTGATATGCGATCTTTTAAGTCATTGAGGTTTGCGACACTTCCACGGTACACAACAGATTTTAAGTACCCCCAAAGCCAAAAATCACATGGCGTCAGATCAGGGGATCGAGAAGGCCACGTCATACGAAAATACCGGCTTATTACTCTATCATCTGTGAAATGTTGTCGTAAGAACTGTTGTACTGCTCGCCCAATATGGGGCGGGGCTCCATCTTGCATAAAAATTGTTTCAAACAGGCACTGTCTTTGCTGCAGTTGAGGAACTATGAAAGTTTGTAACATGCGCAGGTATCTTTGTGCAGTAACTGAACACGTTACAGGGCCTGTTGGCCGTAACTCCTAAAAAAAATAAGGACCAAGAATGAAACTTGCAGTAAAGCCACTCCACACAGTGATTTTCGGAGAGCGGAAGGGTATTTCGTAAACAATAGTTCATGGCTCCGAAGCCCATTTTCTGCAGTTCTGCGTATTGACTGTCCCATTCATATGAAAATGGGCTTCATCTCCCCATAAAATCTTCCATGGGAAGGCATCATCCACCTCCATTTGTGCTAAAAGCGTTAAAGCAAAATCCAGTCTCTGCTGCGCGTCACCTGGTAACAATTGTTGATGACAACTAATTTTATACGGATAAAATTGGATTTCCTTTCTTAGGACTTTTCGAACAGTAGCATATTTAATATCCAAATTTCGGGCAACTCCACGTCCACTAGGACCGGCTTCCGGAGTCCCTGATGACTCCACAATCGCAGTGGCAATTTCTTCTTGCGTGCGAAGAGGTACTGGTTTCCTCCCTCTTTCACATTTTACAGTAAACGATCTAGTCTCCTCGTATTTTTGTATTCTTCTCACTGCACAAGGTGTCAAAGGACCTTTTCCTTTACGCATTCCTTTCACACGCCTAAATTCCCGTAAGGCAGCCGCACAGTTTGAGCTGTTAACGTAAAATAGTTTTAAAATTAAAGCGCAATCTGGTAAACTCTGAGCCATGTCGTACAACGTTAATCGCAGAAATGACCGAATTTGATTTTACTAATGATGACAATGGCGTTTGCACCAACAGGACCCGTACGCCATCTGTTGCCGATTATTGTAACTATTTTTTTATTGTTCCATTCTTCTTCCCCCTTCTCGAATAGTATGTGTACCGATTTTGGTTTCAGTCGGGTTATTCCTTCAAGCTACATACAGCTCCGAATAGGGATACTTATTTTATAACCACCCTGTACATATATATATATATATATATATATGAAAGGATAAAAATAAACCTTTTTTTAAAATGCAAAATTAAAATTCAAAATTTAAGAATCCCGAAACACCTTTTCTAACTATATAAATATGCATTTAAATCTAATCTGCCCCTGTGATACTTGTTTCCTAGCCTCACAATTATTTTTTTCATCTATCATTTTCGATATATCTCTTTAAGTTTTAAAAGTGCTGAGTTTGCATTCCTTTCAACAGTCTGTGGGGTGCGGCACTCAAGCCCGGCCAATCGTTGGTGTCGGCATAAGACCCCAGACACCAATCAAAAGCTAATTGACCAATTAAAATAAATGATCCTCCCTGTTTGACAGCTATATAATACAACTAAATATTTCTAAATGCTTCTCAAAACCGGCGTGCAACCGAGCAATAGAGGAGATTTTGCAGATTTGAGATGCCTGTAAAATCTACGACCATGTAAGTCTCAAAAAATTAACGTAAATGGCTCGCGGGACCTCCGATCGAACGCGCGAAGATGACTGTACGACGAAATGCTTCAATAAACGAGCTCGAACTATAACTATCAAAAGGTTCCCGAGTTCAACCAGGGCTATCTCAATATACCTAATGTTATATTAAGATGGCCTTGGTCCAACCATAACGAACGAATAGAAATTTTCGAATTCATACGGAAGTAAAAGAATCCCACAAATATTAATTGTAGGTAAAACATTAAGTACATCCAAACGAAAACTTTTTTATTGTGTTTAAAATAGCTGTATTTAACATTTAAACTAAAAAATAAGCGTTAAATATTGAAAGCAGCTATTAAAGGTTCAGTACTTCAATTTCGTGTTCGGCTGCCCTCATAATTTGAGCATCCCGTTTACAACCTTAAAAGATCTGTAATTTCAATGCCTCAACGTTACATGATATTTATCAAATAACAATAGAACGATGCATAAATGGACATTTATGTTTGATAATCTAACACATCATATGACAAATTGTAATCAAGAATAATAGCGAAATATTACTTCATTTTTCTGGGATTTGTGGCGCACAAAGTCTCTAAGGTGTGGAAATTTTCCAACCCAGCATTGGCGGTTTCATGCCACGGCGTCCTGAGCGAGACTTTTTTTAAATTCCCGGCGAATAATATTTTCTAAAAAACTGTTAATTTTAAACTAAGTATAATACACCTTTCCAAAGAGGAGCCTGTCTATAACGGAATGCTGATTTAAACAAAAAAAAAATCATAATAACCGAAAGAAAAAAAAAAGAATGCAATGCAAATATAATGGGCGGTTAACCTCATAAGACAAAATGTGTTTAAAATTTAATTTATAGTTGTTGTTTTGCGATTCCGTCTTATCAGAATTTACTGTATTTTGCCTATTTTGAGACCTTTATTTCTTAACTCCCCGAGTGTTCTCTGTATTACACCGTGCTATTCAATTGTAAGGATGTCAACCTAAATTTTACGTAATATACTATACGTAATATACGTAATATACCTTGAACGAAAATATACAATAATATCTTCCGAGTTATCCACAATTCCAAAAAGCATTCTTTAACTCTAGAAAACCTCAGAAACGAATATATTTTCGGGATTTAAAGAACCATTTATAAAAACAAAGTTCTTTTTGATGCCACCGATTTTCAAAATCGTAGTTTCCGAGTAGTTTTTAAAGTGTAATTATTTATAGAGTTTTAATCAGCTTTCTCAACCCGGAATATAGGATGTTGTGTTTTGGGATGCTACTAATCGTTGTGTAAAGAATTGAGCTTCGACATCCAGCTGCACTATGTGTCATTCTAGCATTTCCTGTGAGTACACTTAACTGCATACCTTCCCTCGCTATTTTTGCCTTGAAGACTAGCAGATGCCGAATTCTATTGTACTGTGAGCGGAAAGTTCGGACAGTGATGAAGTGGTAAGGCGTTACCCAAAAAGGGGTCTTTTGCTTTGATCCTTGCCGAGTTCGTGGGAAAGAGTTCATCTGCGAGAGAAGCGATCTCTGCACACGATTTTTAGGTTTGCGCCCGAAACTTTGCCCTTTGTCTTAGAACGTCCAATGACGGACTTAGTGAAAACGAAACAGAGGGATCTCAAGGCTGCTAAGAGGCTGGAGAGTTTCGAGGGGCCCGCCTCGACAAAGCCCCCGCCCCCAGAAGAAGTTCTCCTGCGAGAATGAAAAAGTGAGAGAGGACAGTTTTTGGAGAGATCGAAAAGGAGAGTGTTGACTCTCTGGAGAAGGGAAAAGGAAACGTCAGTTTCTAACTCAGCGTGGTGTAAGCGCTAGTGAGGTCCGACCTCTAGAATTGATACAGCAGGTATCCGCTGAAAATCCCAGCGAAGTGAAAAAGCACACCAAGTGCGAGAGTGAGAGTTCTTAGACTCAGAATTAACGAGTATTAGTAGATCTTCCGAAGAGAAGGAACGGACGAGCCTTGGTCCGAATGAACTTTGTTTTGTAGTCACGACTGTCTGTAATGTTTAGAGACTTTTGTTTGTTTCAGTTACACTTGGAGTCAAGAGGTCATTAATTTATAAGCGATTGACTCACGAAAAATAATTAAATGCTGTATTGACGTCTTGTATATATTTTTCATTAGAATTAACATTGTTATACAATAAAATTCTATTTTCTAATTTATGCGAGAAATTCTCTGTGCCAACGATCCGATCTCGCTACCACTCACCATCTTTTATCGGGTCGGTATAGAGGAGTTACTACAACTGGTGGCTTGCGGTGATGGATTAATTAGCAAAAATTAATGACAATCTTCAAAGACAAAGAGTGGACTCCGAAATTTAAATCATCAAAGTGCTCCAAGAAAGAGTCTCCTTGTGACTTGTGACCTGAGTCTCCTTAGACGCCCCTGTGGATCAACACAGCATCAGAAAGAGAAATCTACCAAGAATTCTGGAGTGTTCCCCCATCAGAAAGAGAAATCTACCAAGAATTCTGGAGAGTGTTCCTCCATCCGGAAGAGTCCCCATCCGAAAAGTGTGACAGAAAACCCCGTCTGTGCTCCTGAGAATCTCTGAAGTCTGTGCTTCTGACGCCCTGAAAGACTCTTAGTAATGGAGGTAAGCTCTTTTTATACTCAGAGTGGCTTTAATTGTTATTAGTGTTTGTATAGGTGTTGTAGGCTTCAAAAAAAAAAAAAAAAGTTGCATGTTTATTTTTGTAAGAGTAAATATTTTGAGAAATTTTTCCGGTAGAAAAAAAAAAGTATGATGAGATATTTCCGATATAACTGTAACTTATTTAATAGACAAATTTTGTAGTTAAAATTAAATTATTGTTGAATTAATTTAATGCAAACTGAGAGTTGTGCAGTGTTACAAAATTTTAGCTGAATCTATAAATGAGAGTTCATTGAAAAAAAAAAAGTATCGAACGCATTTCATATTTTAAGATAACAGAGTTGATTTTATATGTTTTTTGTGAATTATTCTAAATCTTTTAAGAGTGGATGCAGAGATTAAGACCACCATTGATTAAAAGAGAAAGGAATTGAATAAGACTTTTGCAATTTAAAATATTTTTACTGTGCTTTTTGAAATTGAAATTGTTGTTTTGTGTAAAATTTATCCCATATGTATTTTATAACCAAATACCAAGGTGAATGTGTACGATAGGATAGGGTTGCTTATTTTTATATGTTGCATATTTTTTATATATTATTGTTAAGCGTACCTTTTTTATGAGTGTATATTTTGGTAATATTTTGAAGCACTTGGTAGGAATAGCATTAAATCTTATTGTATTGTTTTATAATTGTGGGAAAGATAATTTCTAATTTTATACTTTAAAAATGTCGGAGCTTAAATATTTTAGGAAAGCTGATTTGCAAACGTTAGCTTACGAATTTGAGGTCATTTTAGAGGAAAATGATACTGTACCGAAAATTATAAAAAAAATAGAGTCGTCAGAGGGATTTGATAAAGAGCTAGCCTTAGCGCAAATTAAACTGTTAGAAAAAGACAGGGAAAATAAATTATTGACAGAGAAGGAAGAGAACGATAGACTTCAAAAAGAGAAAGAGCGCGAACATGAGTTAGCTATGTTAAAAGCGACACAAGAGTCAGATGACCGGAGTACCGCATCCAGTAGCATCTCAGTTAGAACGAATCATTTACCCCTAAAAACAATTATGCATCGCTTTGATGAAAAGAATTCGGATATTTCGTTGTTTTTGAATTTATTCGAGAGACAGGCAAAAAAATGTAATCTAAATTCGGATGAGTTGGTGACGAATTTACTATCATTATTACCTGTGGGAATGGCCGAGTTAATTTTGAGAGAACCCGAAGACAAAATTGATGATTTTCAATATGTGAAAGAAAAACTGTTAGAACGCTATCGTTTGAATGCAGAGACATACCGACAAAAATTTAGTCAGCATCCACGAAATCCTAATTCAGTTTGGAAGGATCTGATTTTCGAACTTAATAGTTTTTTAGAAGGATGGCTGTCATGCTTACAAGTTTCGGATTTTGAGGGTTTGAAAAATTTGCTTGTCACGGACCAAATCAAACGGAGAGCGTCTCCAGAAATGCGCGAACATTTTATAGATAACTGGGCGGAGATTAAAGATCCCGAAAAGTTAGTGAGGCTTTTAGATGCGTACGAGGCAATCAAGCGCCCGTCTAAAAATACTTGGAATCCGAAACTCCCTTTAGAGAAGAAATTTGAAAGACCCAAGACTTTTGAAAATGGGCGAGACGGTAACAGAAATCCGGAGACTAACTTTAACTGGAGGGATCGCGATGATCATAAAGAAAGGGAAAGAGTTTACGAAAAAAGGCGAGAAGTCAAGTGTTACGCGTGTTTTCAAAGCGGTCACTACAAGGTAGATTGTCCGGAAATTAAAAAGAAAGATGTTGCGCGGGTCGGTCACTTAATAAGTAAACCGACACTTGAAGAAACCTTCTCCCCTTATTTGAGTAAAGTGTTAGTGAATGGAATTCAGACAACTGCTTTAACTGACACTGGGAGTGAAATTGATATCATCGCATACGACTTGGTCAGTCAAGATAAATTGAATGGAGATCACGTATGGATTAAGACTCCGCTGGACAGTAAATTATACTGTTTACCTATAGCAGAGGTCACTTTAGAAATTGAAGGCGTGGGGGTTATTGAAACGAAAGCGGGAGTTAACAATGAAGATTCAGATATGTTTTACTATTTGTTGGGTAATCACACTCAAAAATTGTTAGAACAGGCGAAGAAAAAACCCGAATTGATGAATGCAGTTTTGACACGAGCTCAAACGAGAGAAAAGGGTGGCCCAGCTCCAAATCCGGTAAATAAACAAATTATGATTTCCGAGGGGGAAAAAGAAATTTCTAGCAGGAATGTTGAAGCGGAAACTTTGATTTCCGAGGAAGAAAAAGAAGAGGATATTTCTAGCGGGAATGTTGAAACGGAAACTTTGAATTCAGTAAAAGAAAGAGAAGGGGGAATTTTTCGCGAGTGCAGTGAAGCGGAAGCGTTGAATTCAAAACTAGAGGGTGAAAACCTAGAAAACCCTATTGAACTGGTCAGTGTGGATAAGGGATTATCGCCTTTGCCGATATGTGAGGGATCTTCGATCTTAGCAGAAATTGGAGGGAAAGATAGTCAAATTGATTTAGACAGAGATCAATCTCTCAAAGGGATTAGTAAAAAAACGGAAGGTGAAGAATCGCTTTGTAATGCAGGAGATTCTTTGATAGTGGCAAAAGCCAGAGAAAATCGCGTGAGTGGGAGGAAGCAGGTGCTTGTCCCATTGCCTTATCAGGTAGATATTTTTGGCGCGTGCCTAGAAAAAGTGTCATTACACTTAGGGAAAGGGAAGGTTAAAGGAAATGTGTCAGAATACTTGGACCTTGGGAAAAGATTGATAAATGATTTAGAGACCGCATTTCTAAAACTTTTCTGTGTTAAGATGAGAGATTCAATAAGCGATAGTATTGCATGTTGGCATCGAAAAGTTAGAAAGCTTTTGAAAGCGTTAGTATTTGGAGAATGGATAAGAGAAACGGAGGAAAATAAATTCGTGAAGGGAAGTGTGTTTAATCTCACGAACAGGTTAAAAAGAGGTCGAGTTTTAGCCGTTGAAAATGTGTCGGAAAAACGAGAAAAGAGGAAATTTTGGTTTGACAAAAAGGCGGTAAAACGGAAGCTTAATGTGAAAGATGAGGTTTTAGTTTTAACTACCAGAAAGCCAATTAAAATGTCAGATAGTCGGATAGGGCCGGGAAGAAAGGAGTCAATAATTACGGAAACAAATTATATTGTGAATGTTCCTGGGAGGCGACAAAAATCTCAGACTTCTCACGTGAGTTTAGTAAAGCCTTACAGAAAACGGGTGGAGTTAGCAGATATCTTAACGCGGGAAATAAACGCACTTAAGAATTTCTGTTTACCGTATCTGGATGATATGGCGATTTTTTCAGATAGTTGGGAGGACAATATGCGTCATCTAGAAATAGTATTAAAAAGTGTTAATGACGCGAAACTAAAAATCAAATTGGCGAAATGCAAGTTCGCTCAGAAAACCGTAAAATATCTTGGGCATATTGTAGGTGAGGGTAGACGGAGGCCAGCTGAGGCGAAAGTAAGGGCAATTAAGGAATTACCGGTTCCGAAATCGAAAACTGAAATTCGTAGATGTTTGGGAATGGCTGGATATTATTCCCGGTACATAAAAGATTATGCAGTGATTGTAGAACCATTAACGAGGGCGCTTAAAGGGAAAAATAAAAAAGAAAAGATTGCATGGAGCGACGAAATGGGAAAAGCCTTTGAGACTTTGAAAATGAAACTTACTGAAGAACCGGTGCTTTACGCTCCTAATTTTCAGAAAGAATTCATAGTACAAACTGATGCTAGTGACTTAGGTATTGGCGTGGTTTTGGCTCAAAGAGAGGGATCGGAAGAGCACCCCATAATATATTTAAGTCGAAAATTTACTGATAGTGAGAAAAGTTTCTGCGCCACTGAAAGAGAGTGTGCAGGGATTATTTTTGCGATAAAAAAGTTAAGGCATTATATTGATGGACAAAACTTTTCTATCGAAACCGATCCCAATCCTTTGGTGTTTCTAAAAAGAAATTCTGGAAATAATCCCAGATTATTAAGGTGGTCCTTAGCTCTGCAACCTTATAATTATGCCATTTCTCATCGCGCAGGCAAAGACATTCCGCATGTTGATTGTCTGAGTCGAGTTTAAGGAGATTTCTTGATAAACTTTTGTATATAATTATTTTAAGATTTTTTATTTTTTATTTCACTGTGTTTTATTTCATTATATGTTCATGATTTCTTATCAGAGCGCGGAAAAAAAAGGAAGGTAGTATTATCTTATTCATGTATGTTTTATTTCTTGCCACTCTGATGTAATTTGAGCTTGCAATTCTTTATCCGACTCTTAGAGATTCTTAGTGTTTCACCCTTAAGAATCGTTTGAGGAGGAGGTGCTGTAAAGAATTGAGCTTCGACATCCAGCTGCACTATGTGTCATTCTAGCATTTCCTGTGAGTACACTTAACTGCATACCTTCCCTCGCTATTTTTGCCTTGAAGACTAGCAGATGCCGAATTCTATTGTACTGTGAGCGGAAAGTTCGGACAGTGATGAAGTGGTAAGGCGTTACCCAAAAAGGGGTCTTTTGCTTTGATCCTTGCCGAGTTCGTGGGAAAGAGTTCATCTGCGAGAGAAGCGATCTCTGCACACGATTTTTAGGTTTGCGCCCGAAACTTTGCCCTTTGTCTTAGAACGTCCAATGACGGACTTAGTGAAAACGAAACAGAGGGATCTCAAGGCTGCTAAGAGGCTGGAGAGTTTCGAGGGGCCCGCCTCGACAAAGCCCCCGCCCCCAGAAGAAGTTCTCCTGCGAGAATGAAAAAGTGAGAGAGGACAGTTTTTGGAGAGATCGAAAAGGAGAGTGTTGACTCTCTGGAGAAGGGAAAAGGAAACGTCAGTTTCTAACTCAGCGTGGTGTAAGCGCTAGTGAGGTCCGACCTCTAGAATTGATACAGCAGGTATCCGCTGAAAATCCCAGCGAAGTGAAAAAGCACACCAAGTGCGAGAGTGAGAGTTCTTAGACTCAGAATTAACGAGTATTAGTAGATCTTCCGAAGAGAAGGAACGGACGAGCCTTGGTCCGAATGAACTTTGTTTTGTAGTCACGACTGTCTGTAATGTTTAGAGACTTTTGTTTGTTTCAGTTACACTTGGAGTCAAGAGGTCATTAATTTATAAGCGATTGACTCACGAAAAATAATTAAATGCTGTATTGACGTCTTGTATATATTTTTCATTAGAATTAACATTGTTATACAATAAAATTCTATTTTCTAATTTATGCGAGAAATTCTCTGTGCCAACGATCCGATCTCGCTACCACTCACCATCTTTTATCGGGTCGGTATAGAGGAGTTACTACAGTTGATTAAACATTTTTTATGTTCAACAAACATTTTTTCCAGACATACGTGCTAAATTAACAGCATTTACATTAACATTAAAAGTAATATTATTTTGTTAATCTTGAGTGTATAAATGCAGTTACGCGGCTGAAAATGTTTAATTGAGAATTGATACCATTTAAAAGCCGATATACCGGTTTGAGAAAACGGATTATTACAATAAAAAAACTACTCGGGAACGTTTCCGAGTTCAAAATCAGTGGCAGCGAAAGAAACAGGTTTTTATTAATGCCTCTTTAAATTTCGAAAACCTATTTTGTTTCTGAGATTTCTTAAGATAGATAACGCTTTTAGGAATTGTAGGTAACTTGTAAGAGGCCATTATATAGTTCCGTTCGTCGTTATATTATAATTTCGTAGATTAAGAAACATTTGTCTTTTTACTTACCCATCATACGTAGTATAGGGTAAGTCTTGTAATCGTTTTGAAGATTGAAAAAAAAAAATTGACGGATTTACGCGTTTCAGACACTGAAGATTCCGAAAGACATATTTAAAAAAAAAAAAAAAAAAATGCCGTCCGTCTGTCTGTAAACGCTCTGTCTCCCGAAAAAATTGAAATAGAGACTTGAAATATGGTATATACTTAGTATGTAATAATGGGAAGAAGCTTATTGAATTTCAGTAACCTCGATTAACCGGAACTATTTTTTTCGGACTCTCGAAATATTCGTTCTGATAAAAGGTATATAAAAATTTTCGAAATTGTTTGTTTTAATGAGTGAATATAAAAGACAATAAAAAACATAAATTTCGCAAAAAAAATGAAGTTGATCGAATAATGAGTTGTCGAGATATTTGTGATCCTATTTTCCACACTGTTCGATTTTTCATGACCCTGTATTTCATTCAAATTTCAATTCAAAGATATATTTTAATTGGAAATGAGATTCTTAATCCGAAGCAGTAAACCGTTAGTTAATAGGGTTATCAATTATGCAATTATGAGGATGTTTCTTTTACCCAATTGAGTAATAGAGCATTAAAAGTTTATGACGTCATCAAGACACGATTTTATTCGAATTGCAATGCATTATATAAATAGTTTACACTTGGTTTTTTTTTCATATTTTATATTATGCATATCCATGATAGGTAAGTATTACGGTGGCCTCCGACTCCTAGTTTTACACTGTAGTAATTATACAATTGTTAGACAATGTGTGAGGCTGATAACGCATACAGCGTGTAAATAAAAGTCTATTAGGTAGCTTTCAATACAAAAAAGTATAAAGCTACCTATTGCAGCCGTTCGGAGGAAAGCAGTTCCGGAAAATTTCGATATATTTTCACCGATCATGACCCCCAGACCCCAAAACCACCCTCCGTCCATATGTTGATTTATATATATAGATATATCCATATATATATATATATATATATATATATCTGACCTATGTCATACGATAACGCCCGTATTTATGAATCGATTTTGATGAAACTAATTGTGTGTATTAAGGTCACTAATGTCTCGACCGAGTTCGTTGGCCAGCTTGGTCCGCCATCTTGTTTCAAGATGGCGGCCACTTAAAGATTTAAATTAACTTAAAATCGAAAATAACTATACAAAAAAGTTAAAAATTCAAATTTATTTTTTAATTACGTGTTAGGCCTTGATACAAGGATTCCAGAGCTTTTTTTGGTTTTCCTCTATCTTAAAAAATGGCTGAGATAGAGCAGTTTGAATTCTAGGGTGGCTGACATTTTGAAACAAAACAGCACATTAACGCGATTACTCGCAAATTATTTTCTTTCATTGTTGTAATAATTTTCCCAATCATACGCATAAAACTATATATTCATATCCGTTAGCGCCAAAATTGGCGACATTGGCGACAACATTGGCAAAATTGGCGACATTTGGCGAAATATCGCGAAATTTGGCGATCAAAATAAGTCTTCATAAATGAAGCCAATTTGGCTATTGCTCAATAATTTGACGAATTTCTTATTCAAATTCAGTATTAACGAATCTTTTGTAAACGTTTCTTTGCATTTTAGCTTGCTGTTTTCGTGTAACATTAGCTAAAATTTTAAAACGTAGATATAGGAAAGCTACCTTTTCCTCCCGGTACAGGCCGGAAGGACTTTATATATTCAACCAATTTTTAAACGGTTAAAAAGTACTACTTTAAAAAATATTTTTCTTACTTTTAAGTATTTTTAACCACATTTCGAAATTTTCACATGCACAAAATTTTTAAATTTTACCGTCTTCTTTAAAACACATAAATTTCAGGAGGAAATTTTTTTTTAATGCGATACGTGGGTATGAGATTACTACTTTCTGATGGCAAAAACCAACTTTTGATAATAACTTTAGATACCGAACAAGATGGTTATATGATAAAAAGTCTAAAGATTCCGCCGTGCTCAGTTGCGGTTTTCAAAGAGCGAATGCCAGCAGCTCCACTGCTGTCACTCGAACATTACACCTTGCCCGTTTACTTGTTCTGGGGGAGACGCTGATTAACATACCCATGATTTATGCCCCCATACCTCATTTTTACGTCACAAGAAAAGGGGATATAAATCCAGTGCTTGAGCATTTCACTTTTCACGAAATCCTGAGTAATGTCCCCCTGATATATGCCCCCATATCTGAAAGGAACACAGATGTAAAGCTAGAGAAATTTCGTTTCGTTGAGAGCCTGATTAACGTCTCCATGATTTATGCTCCCATACGTCATTTTGACGTCACAAAAAATGGGGGTGCAAATCCGGTGTTCGATCATTTCACTTTTCAAGAAATCTTTATTAATGTCCCCATGATATATATCCCCATATCAGAAGGGGACACATATCCAGTGATAGAGAATTTTCCTTTAATTGAGAGACGTCACAGAAGATGGGGACTTAAATCAGGGGGCACAAATCCAGTACTAGAACATTTTATTTCGTCGAGAATTCCTGATTTACGACCCCATACGTCCTTTTTATGTCGCAACGCAAAGGGGATTCAGATTTCATGTAGGATAGGTCACCAGAGTTTTGTACGGGCAGGAATTTCCAATCCGATCCCGGTGCAAAAATTTAAAGTTCGACCTCAGAAATTTTTGTGTTAAAAAGAAATAATCTTGTGTAATCACGTGTTCAACGTTTTCTGGCGTTTCCATTAGCTGCGATTTTATTTTGTTGAGCTAATCCTAATTATCAGACCAGAATTATAATTAGTAAGGTTAACTGGGTGAATTAGTCCTTCCAGCTTCTCCAGGATGGCATAATTGCCAGGATCATTGGCATAGCTTCAGTCAGGATATCCTTGGTTCGAATCCTAGCCTGGACATTTTTCGCCCAGTTCGAAAAATTAAATCTCGTATGATTTATTTACCTATTCTTATAATTGTGTTAAAAAAAAAAAAAGATTCTTGTATAATTACGTGTCCAGCGTTTTCTGACGTTTCCATTACCTGCGATTTTATTCTTTTGAGCTAATTCATAAATATCAAACCAGATTTATAATCAATAAAGTTAACTGAGTGAATTAGTCCTTCCAGCTTCATCCAGGATGGCTCAGTTGGTCAGCCAGGATATTCCTGGTTCGAATCTTGGCCTGGACATTTTTCGCCCATTTAGAAAAATTAAATCTCATATGATATATCAATTATTCTAGGGAAAATCGGGGAAATATTTTGCAATAAAGAGAGTAAACATTGTTTACGCAGACGACATAAAGCTGTTTCTATCCCACTTGCTACAAATTAGAGGAAAATATTGTTTGTGAGGCATGATTGTGAATAGATTTTTTTTCCGTAAATTGTTTTAATAGTTCCGTATTCAAAATTAGCAAATTTTGAATTTTTGATTATGTTTTTGTCATTAAAATGTTAAATGTAGCATTATTATTATTTTCCTTCACACTAACACACTAAATAAATTATGTAATTTCATATATTGGACTAGACAATAATCAAATGCTTATATATATTACAATTCTAAAAAAAAAAAAAAAAAAAAAAAAAGAAAACTGTGAATTTTGTAGCATTTTGTAAAATAATTAATCAAACAAAACATAGGTTTTTTTTTATTTATTGTATAGCAAAAGAAAAAAAATGTTAAAGAAGATTTACTGCTGTTTTCAAATCCAAAGAAGCTACTTTCTGCTTAGGTGACTGCCTGGAACAAGAAAACCAAAGGGGTGGAAAATTCACAAAATAAAATACTTAATGATAACGTGATATATATATATATATATATATATATATATATATATATATATATATATATATATGTATATATATATATATTAAGAAAATATCAATTGCTGAGGTGCAGAAATATCTCACTCGGGGTGAAATGGCTAGTAAAACCGTCCCTGCTTTTACCTCCCCTCCCCCCAAATTAATTTTTCCTCGTCATTTTGCCATTTCTAAACCAAAAAGTCCTTCCGGCCTGTACCGGGAGGAAAAGGTAGCTTTCCTATATCTTCGTTTTAAAATTTTAGCTAATGTTACACGAAAACAGCAAGTTAAAATGCAAAGAAACGTTTACAAAAGATTCGTTAATACTGAATTTGAATAAGAAATTCGCCAAATTATTGAGCAATAGCCAAATTGGCTTCATTTATGAAGACTTATTTGGTCGCCGATACTTCGCCAAATGTCGCCAATTTTGTCGCCAATGTCGCCAATTTTGGCGCTAACGGATATGCATATATAGTTTTATGCGTATGATTGGGAAAATTATTACAACAATGAAAGAAAATAATTTGCAAGTAATGGCGTTAATGTGCTGTTTTGTTTCAAAATGTCAGCCACCCTAGAATTTCAAACTGCTCTATCTCAGCCATTTTTTAAGATAGAGGTAAACCAAAAAATGCTCTGGAATCCTTGTATCAAGGCCTAAAACGTAATTAAAAAATAAATTTTAATTTTTAATTTTTTTGTATATTTATTTTAGTTTTAAATTTTTAAATGGCCGCCATCTTGAAACAAAATGGCGGACCAAGCTGGCCAACGAACTCGGTCGAGACATTGGTGAGCTTAATACACACAATTAGTTTCATCAAAATCGATTTATAAATACGAGCGTTATCGTATGACATAGGTCAGATATATATATATATATATATATATATATATATATATATATATGGATATATCTATATATATAAATCAACATTTGAGCGGAGGATGGTTTTGGGGTCTGGGGGTCATGATCGGTGAAAATATATCGAAATTTTCCGGAACTGCTTTCCTCCGAACGGCTGCAATAGGTAGCTTTTTACTTTTTAGTATTGAAAGCTACTTAAAAAAGCCAATTTTATTTCTCTTTTTATCACTTTCCAACCTAGTTGAAAAGTGTTTATGACTTCGGTTTGACTGCCGTATGGCCGTCTGACGTCTGGCCGTCTGTCTGTGCTCTAACTCCCGCAAATATGCTCTGATTTCTCTGCAATGTTTATATGTTATTGTCGTTATCTATAGCATTTTCCCTATTTCAACGGAAGTGTGTAGCACTTATAGTTTTTTGACAGGGACACTCAAAAGAATTCCGTTACATTACGATCTATGGGGAAAAATCATTTGCGGTTTATTTTAATGATGTTACGCAATTTCAAACACATTGTAATTGATATATATCACTAAAGGTGCATTACAAGAAGCTTAATATGGAATAGGGTGTGCATAGCACTTATAGTTACTTTACAGGGACAGTCAAAAGAATTCCGTTACATTACGTATATGGAGAAAAATCGTCTGCGGTTTATTTAAATAATGTTTCACTATTTTAAACGCATTGAAATTTATATAGATCACTAAGGTGCATTATAAGAGGCTTACTACAGAATATTGTGTGTATAGCAGTCATCGTTCATTTACAGGGACACAAAAAAGAATTCTCTACTGTCTGTTAACAATAATTCCTGGAAGTGCGTTTTAAGTTACTGAACGCGATTTTAAATTTAACTCACTTTTTGTCTATTACGTGGTGTGTATAAATTCTGTAGATCCTATACAGAGAAGCACATAAGTTCGCGAACACATTTCCGTTTATTGACAAACTCCAGAAGGAGAATTTTAAACTGTGCTACGCGTTTCCTAACTGAACTAAAATTTAGCACCCTATATGTAGTATATATACAAATTTATAGATCATATACAGGGCTGAATAAAAGTATTCGGATATTTTTCCGTATATTGTATATGTTGGAGATTAATGATATTATGTTTTTAAATATGTTATGCGTTTTCCAAATTGTTTACTTAGATGTTATCTTTCAGCTTATTAAACGGTATGATTTGTAAAATTATTTTGGAAGCGTTGGAAAGTGTTACACAATCTATACTCGACGCATGATTTTTCGTTCTTGTTTTTTTTACATTTAGATTACGGGCGTAGAAACTGCGTGGTCGGGTGACTGCACGGAAACCTAAAAAATAAGGTGTGAAAAATTCACAAACTAAAAAGTAATATCTTAAGGTGATTCTTAAATTCCTTGCTGAACAACATGAAACTTTCTGACTCATTTCTAAACGTAAAAAAATAAAATTGGCATGCCTGACTATGGAGGTGATTGGAAATTGTAAATAAATTACTTATTGAGTTAAAACGATTGTTGTCACCCGACGACCATTTTGTCCCTTTCCCGCTGTGCCGCAACAAGAAATTTTATTTAAGCCGCCAACTTTGACAGTATTTTCTCAAAGAAATTCCTGTCTTTACCAAAAATAAAAAACGCCATTCGATTATATAATTTCTGAATAAGAGCATCTCTCAATTATTTGATTTGCACTCAATTACTATTAAACGTAATCAGTGGATTTTAATTACATTTACTTCACCGAAAAAAGATAATTCACAGCGTTGTATTTTTAAAATAAGATTCAGATTTCCATACAAATTTAGTTACTGAAAATTATCTATTATTATTTGATTTACACTCAATTACTGCAAAACGTAATAACAGAAAAAGATCATTTCAAGAATCATATGACAGAAAAAGATAATTTTCACAGCAGAATATCATTTAAAATTTATTTACAAACAAAGCATTACTTCGTTCAGATAATCAGCTTTCTTTCAGGAAAAATAAAATCCCCAACTGTTCCACGACCCACTAATGATTACCAGATGTGCTTACTAATTGCTTACTTATTGCCATACTCTGATCACCTGTGGTCAAGAATCATTAGTAAAGGGTGTAGCCATAAAAATTACATAGAAACTTTGCCTAAGTTTTGCTCAGTTTTGCCCACCTGTTATTTAATTTTGCCGACCCTTTATAACGCTGTAAATAAGATCGTATTTTTTGACCAATTTTTGATACTGGTACCCCCCGATTCGAAATATCAAAAAACAATTGCACCATTATTTTGCCCAGTTTTGCCCATCGATTAGATAATTTTGCCCACCTTTTATAATGCTGTAAATCAGGGCTGTCCAACGCGGT
This sequence comes from Maratus michaelseni, assembly GCA_963931845.1. Lineage (NCBI taxonomy): Eukaryota > Metazoa > Arthropoda > Arachnida > Araneae > Salticidae > Maratus > Maratus michaelseni. The sequence continues at coordinate 410,944,293 of OZ007587.1, forward strand.
GCCCGCGTGCGCCATAGCGCCCTTTGATGATTTTCTTGGCGCCCTTTTGAAAGATCTGTCTCTAGTCTTTTTAAATTTTTAAATTCCATTCTAAAGGATGCTTTCTTTAATATCATTAATACGTGAGTCAGAGATGTTTGTAAAACCCCTGAAGTGTATTTTATGCTTTAAAAACCAAAAATGTACTTTAAAATTTTAAAGTGTAAAATAAAGTAATTTAATTAAAGATTATTTAACAAAGTTATTTAATTTGCTCTTTCAACACTCAACTTCAGTATTTTTACCATCCTTCTCACTTTTTAGCGACAATATCGTTAGACCTCTCTCTCTTTTTTAGTGGTGAAAAAATGAACAGTTATTTTTTCTCTTATGGAAAATTTTTCTTTTTATGGATCCCAGTATTATCGCTCTGGAACCACCCATAGATTGGTCACCTTCGAATCTGTCTTTGTTTTTGCAAGTCTAAAAATGAACGCTAAATTCACGCCTCCGGGAAAAAAAAAAAAAAAAAAAACACTAGCATGATCTTTAATTTTTATAAAAATTTGAGATTGTAATTTTTCATTGCAAAAAATTGTACAATTCAAAGTTTATTGTGATTTGTCAGAATTTTTATTTATTCATGCAGCTCCTCTGAAGCATAGAGGTTTTGTGTCTAGCACTGTGCAGTTGCATCTTGTAAGACGTGTGTAGTGTATCGCTACTAACACGACGAGATAATAGTGTCGAATGTTTCGAATCATATGAGTAATGGCGCCCTTCATTGTATGCCAAGATCTGAGATGCGCCCTTGCTTTCTGAAAGGTTGGACAGGCCTGCTGTAAATCAAAGATATCTTTGTTGACCACGTGTGAAGTTGGCACCCCTCAATTGGAAATTTCAAAAAACAACTGTGCCATTATTTTGCCCAAGTTTTGCCCAGTTTTTTCTCACCCATTAGATAATTTTGCCCAATTTGAAAAAGCTGTAAAATAAAAAATATGGTTTTGACCACGTGTTCAGCTGGCACCCCCTCAATTCGAATATAGCCGTAGAAATTACATAGAAGTTTCCCCAAGTTTTGCAGAGTTTTGCCCACCCTTTATAACGCTGTAAATCACATTTTATTTTTTTACCCATTTTTCATACTAGCACCTCCCAATTTGAAATTTCAAAAAACAAGTGTGCCATTATTTGCCCAAGTTTTGCCCAGTTTTGCCCACCCATTAGATAATTTTGCCCACCTTTTGTAACGCTGTAAATCAAAGATATCTTTGTTGAACACGTGGGAATTTGGCACCCCCCCCCCTCCCCCGATTCGAAATTCGAAAAAACAGTTTTGTCATTATTTTGCCCAAGTTTTGCCCACCTTTTAAAAAGCTGTAAATTAAAAATATGATTTTGACCACGCGTTCTGTTGGCAACCCCCAATTCGATTATAGCCATAAAAATTACATAGAAGTTTTGCCCAGTTTTGTCCACCCATTATATAATTTTGCCCACCTTTTACAACGCTGTAAATCAAAGATATATTTGTTGCCACGTGTGAAGTTAACACTTCCCAATTCAAAATTTAAAACAACAATTTGTCATTATTTTGCCCCAGTTTTGCCCACCCATTAGATAATTTTGCCCACCTTTTAAAAAGCTGTAAATTAAAAATATGGTTTTGACCACGTGTTCAGTTGGCAGCCCCCAATTCGATTATAGCCATAAAAATTACATAGAAGTTTTGCCCAGGTTTGTCCACCCATTATATAATTTTGCCCACCTTTTACAACGCTGTAAATCAAAGATATATTTGTTGCCACGTGTGAAGTTTGCACTTCCCTATACGAAATTTTAAAAAGCAATTGTGCCATTATTTTGACAAAGTTTTGCCTACCCATTAGATAATTTTGGCTACCTTTTATAAAGCTGTAAATCAAAGATATCTTTGTTGACCACGTGTGAAGTTGGCACCCCAAATTCGAAATAAAAAACAATTGTGCCATTATTTTGCCCATGTTTTACCCACTTTTTCCTACCCATTAATTAATTTTGCCCCACTTTCTAAAAACTGTAAATAAAATTTTATTTTTTGACCCATTTTTTATAATATCTCCGCAAAATGGCAAAATTTAAAATCATTTGTGTTTTTTCCCCAAGTTTTTTCCAGTTTTGAGAACCCAATTTTCAATTTTGCCTACCTTTTATAACGCTGTAAATCAAAAATATCTTTGTTGGCTATGTGTGAAGTTTTCACATTCCCTTTTTCCAATACGAATTAAGTTATACAATTTAAGCAGAAATAGTTTTGCCAAAGTTTTATAACATTATAATCAATTATGTGTCTGTTGACCATGTTTCTAGAATTTTACTTAGCGTTCCTAAAGATTTGTATAAAGTTTTTATAGCATTATTTGGTTTTCTCAGTGTTCCTGGAAATTTACCCATCGTTTCTAAAAATTCCATTTTTCCAATAGCGTTGCCTGGTTTTTAGATTGTTCGTAGAGTTTTTCCCAAAGTCCCAAAATTATGTTCAGCGTCTCGTTCACGGTATGTTTCGATGGCGAGAGTGATTCCAGATTGACAGTTTGAGAGGTTGACAGGTTGAAAATTGACAGATTTTCAGTGTTCCTAGAATTTTGTTCCGTTTCTTCCAGCGTCCCTAGAGTTTTGTTCAGCGTTACTAAAGTTTTGCTCGTGATGCTATATCATTAAGGTGTTGTTCGTTGTTCCTAGTGTTTTGCCCAACTCTCTTATGTTTGTTTAGATTTTCTAAAGATTTTATTGGCTTTGACTAACATTCTTACAGCATTTTTCCCAGTGTTTATACGGTTTTAAATAACGTTCTTAAAGTTTTGCAGATTTTGCCCGTTTTCATATAACATTGTCCGATTTTTCCAAATTATGCTGTAGTTTTGTACGGTTTTGCCCTGTTATCCACGATATTTGCCCAGATTTGCACAGCGTTTTTAGAGTTTTCACTAGAGTTTCTAGAATTTAAACTAGTATTTGCAATGTTTTTCTCGACCCGTTTTACTTCAGCATTGCCCTGTTTTGCACAGCATTCTTAAAGTTTTGCGAGGATTTATGTGTTTCCATAGCATTCCCAGGTTTTGTCTAATGTTCCTATGGCATATTCAGGTTTTGTTCAGTGTTTCTAGAATTAGCCTAGTTTTGGCCATTGTTCCAAATTTTTTGCCCAACATTCCTAATTGTTTGTTCTGGCTCTGTTTTTCTACAGCTTTGCAAAGTTTTGTTCAGTATTCCTAAAGTTTTCCCTAACGTTCTTAGAGTTGTGTCCAGCAGTCGAGAATTTTACCCATAATCTTATAGCATTGCCCAGTATTTCTGATTGTTTCTAGAGTTTTGACCAACAATCCTATAGTTTGTCCAGCGTCCCAAAAGTTTTGTCCGGCTGTGCACAACTTTTTTATAGTATTGCCAAATGTTTCCTGTTTTCTTGGAGTCCCGTCTAATTTTGTCCAATATCCCTATAATTTTGACCAGCTTTATTAATGTTTTACACACTCTTGCCCAGCCTTCCTGAAGTTTTGCTCAGTTTTACCTAACGTTACTAAAGTTTTGTTCAGCGTTCCAAGAGTTTTCACAGTTTTGCCTAACATAACTAAAGTTTTGTCCAGCGTTCTAAAGATTTGTCCGTTTTTGTCATTTCGAGTGGTTTTGACTGTAATTTCTTAATATCCTAGAATTTTTCTCCGTTTTACTCACAGTCCCTACCGTTTTACTTACCATTCGTAAAATTCTGACCGGCTTTGCTTGTGATCCTATACACTTGTGAAAACACTGAACAAAACAGGGTAATTTTACAGGGTTACGATCAATGTAGGACAAAACTTTAGCAATGGTAGGCAAAAGAGTAGGGACGGTGGGCAAAACGGGAAAAACTGTAAGATATAGAGAAAAACCGCTCATAGCCACACGAATGTTGGACAAAGCAGAACAAATCTTAGGAACGATAGACAAAACTTTAGTAACGTTAGGCAAAACTGAGCAAAACTTTAGGAAGGCTGGGAGAGACTGGGTGAAACATTAACTATACTGGACAAAACTATAGTGATGTTGGACAAAACTAGACGAAAATACAAGAAACCAGGGATATTCTATAAAAAAGTTGGACACAGCTGGTAAAACCTTTAAGGACGCTGGACAAAACTAGGATTGTTTGGCAAAACGCTAAAACCAAAGGGAAAAAGTGAGCAACGATATAGGATTACGAGTAAAATTAACGGCTATATTCCAGCCGGGGGGGGGGGGTGCCAGCTTTAAATGCGGTGAAAAACATTTTTTTTTTTATTATTTACAGCGCTATAAAAAGAGGGCGCAATTGTATAATAGGAGGGCAAAACTGTGCAAAACTTGGGCAAATCTTCTATGTAATTTTTAAAGATTAATTCGTAATGTGGGATGCCAACTTCACACGTCGTCAAGAAAGATATTTTCGATTTGTAGCGTTAAAATGGTGGGCAACATTATCTAATGAGTAGACAAAACTGGGAAAAACTTGTATGTAATTTTATAAATATATTCGAATTGGGGGCGTGCCAGCTGAACGTGGTCAAAACCATATTTTTTCATTTACAGCTTATTAAAAGTGGGCAAAATTAACTAATTGGTAGGCAAAACTGGGCAAAACTTGGACAAAGTAATGACACAATTGTTTTTTTAAATTTCGAATTGGAAGGGTACCAACTTCACACGTGGTCAACAAAAATATCTTTGATTTACAGCGGTATAATGGTTTGGCAAAATTAAATAATGGGGGGGGGGAAACCTTAACAAAACTTCTATATAATTTTTATGGCTATATTCGAATTGGGTGGTGCCAACTGAACACGTGGTCAAAACCATATTTTTAATTTATAGATTTTTAAAATGTGGGCAAAATTATCTAATTGGGGAGGGGGGCAAAACTGGGCAAATCTTGGGCAAAATAATGGCACAATTGTTTTTTGAAATTTCAAATTGGGGAGTGCCACCTTCACACGTGGTCTACAAAGATATTTTTGATTTATAGCGTTATAAAAGGTGGGCAAAATTATCTACTGAATGGGCAAAACTGGGCAAAATTTGTGCAAAATAATAGCACAATTGTTTTATGAAATTTAGAATTGGTGCCAGTATGAAAAACGGGTCAAAAAATAAAATCTGATTTACAGCGTTATAAAGGGTGGCCAATATTAAATAATGAAAAGCCAAAAATTGGACAAAACTTGTATATAATTTTTATGGCCATATTCGAATTGGGGGGTGCCAGCTGAACACGTGGTCAAAACCATATTTTTAATTTACAGCTTTTTAAAAGGTGGGCAAAATTATGTAATGGGTGGGCAAAACTTGGGTAAAATAATAGCATAATTGTTTTCTGAAATGTCGAATTGGGGAATGCCAAATTCACACGTGGTCAACAAAGGTATCTTTGATTTACAGCGTTTTAAAAAGGTGGGCAAAATTATCTAATTGGTGTGCAAAACTGGGCAAAACTTCTATGTAACTTTTATGGCCATATTCGAATTGGGGAGTGCCAGCTGAACACGTGGTCAAAACCATATTTTTAATTTACAGCTTTTTAAAACGTGGACAAAATTGGGCAAAATAATGGCACAATTGTTTTTCCAATTATGAATTGGAGGGGTGCCAACTTCACACGTGGTCTACAAAGATATCTTAGATTTATAGCGTTATAAAAGTTGGGCAAAATTATGTACTGGGTGAGGAAAACTTGGGCAAAATAATGGCACAGTTCTGTTTTGAAATTTCGAATTGGGGGATGCCAGTATGAAAAATGGGTGAAAAACAAAAATGTGATTTACAGCGTTATAAAGGGTGGGCAAAATTAAATAATAGGTGGGCAAAACTTGGGCAAAACTTATATGTAATTTATATGTTTTAATTCTTAATGGGGGTTTCCAACTTCACACAGGTGAACTTTTGAAACCGCAACTATTTTTAAAGCATATTTAAAGATTAGATTTTTAGTTTTATACCGTTTAGAATCCTGCATCGGGTCGGGTTACCCGCACACAGTTCTAGACCTTTTTGTTGCGGGTCTGGGTGAATTTCATTATTTCAGGTTGGGTTTTGACAGTAGCGGGTACATAAACTATGTGTACGTAAATTATCAATAATATGATGCCTCTGTTTTTGTGTGTATCGAAAACGAAATATTGTTAACATTTTTCATACTTCGAAAGAAATGGTTCTTAAAGAAATCTATGGCCGCATTTCTTATATACATTTTATTTCTCATGCAGTAAGTTGAACATATAGTCCTAGTCATTCAAATACGTATTTATTTTCATCTGAAACATAGTTATGCTTAAATCTTTTTGTGAAACTCCCAACAACCCGATTGGTAAAAAACTTATATATGACCCGAAAGAATTCTTCTAGCTTGAACCTTGCCTGCAGAAAGAAAATTACATTCATTCCAAGACGAAAAAACAAAATTCGGAATAACTCGACCCGATGTTTGACTTTATTCAACGATCCCGAGGTGCTCAGAGATTTTACTATAGTTGAATATTAAAGAATATAGATTCACTGTAAAAAATGGGTACTCAAAATTGAGTAAAAAGTACTCAATTTTGAATACGTCACATACTCAAAATAGCTCCGATCCAAATGTACTCAAAATTGAGAAACACATGTACTCATTTTTGATCTCATGGATGTATTCAAATATGAAGTGCTATGTACTAATTTTTGATCCTATGGATGAATTCAAATTTAAATTTTTTTATGTCGTTAAAATAAAATTTATAGGATAAAAAAAAGTTACTTCGCGAGGACAACCTTATAAGGGATACATACATTTCTGCTCATTTTTTTCATTCCTGCGTGAGTTTATAGTAATTAACCAACCCTTGCCCATGAGAGGAATCGAACCCGTGATGTCCTGTGTACTAACCTGACGACTCAGACCAACGCGCCATAAGTGGTCACGCTTCCTTCTCAAATGTTGTTAGTTACTTTGCAAAACTTGCAAAATTTTGAGGTTTCATCTGTACATGGATTTTTTCAGTTCCAATATTTTTAATATTTTCTTTTCATAATTTTCAATATTTTGCTGTATGATTTGGTGCCTTATAACAGGTAAATTTCAATTGATTATGTATTATATGCGTAAAACATTGCATTAAGAATACTGATTGCTTCTTTTTGCAACAGTACCAACAATTTCTTTATTCGAACATATACTTTTTTTAAAAAATTATTTGCCTGATTATCTATTTATCAATTCTAATAAAAACAGCAATTACCTTAATCAGACGTGTTTATTACATGCTATTAAAATATTTTTTTTAATGTCTTTTTAAAAAAAAATTATGTAAATAAATTTTTTTATAATAAATTATTATATTTCAGCTATGCTGAGAGCTTTTGCGTACGGTTCGGTTAAACTAAATAGTTAAAAAAAAATGATTTTTAGAGACAAATTTAAAATTAATGACCTTGGGATAGGTAAGTTTAAATCTGGACTTATTGATTTTATTTAAATTAAATTAGTTTAATTTATAAAAATATAAGCTAAAGAAATAAATTTAAAACGTTATAAAGTTAAAAACTTTATTTTTATAAAAGTAAAGAAAAAATATTAACTAATTTTATAAAGTTAAGGAAAAAATTATAAACTTTGTAAAATTATAATTTATAAAATAATAAATTTTAGCGTAATTCATAAATTTCTAAGCCAAATCAGCTTAGTTTAATACCAATTTGCATAGCTATGATTTGCAAAGATATTATGTTATGAAACTTTTAAATAACACAATATTGCCTCACGTTAAAAAAATTAAAATAAATTTAAAAAAAATTAGTGGGAAAAAAATCATAATTTTGAAGTACTATCAAGATAAAAAAAAAGTTGATGTGTAAAATGTGAGGGAAAAAAAAGAGTAAATGTGTTGTAGTGGATCCACTACAACACATGATGAAACTACAACACATGATGACTACAACACATGATGAAAATCCAGAACAACCAGATACACTTTTCATTTCTCTTATTCTTCGTTTTTCCTTCAAATAATAGCTTTTTAGGCTCCGAAATTTCGTCATTACACATTCTGAAATATACAAGTAGGGTTTGATCATATGTTCATTTTTGATCCAAAAATACTCCTTTCGAAAATAGTACATGAACTTACTCATTTTTGAGAATACATATGTTCATTTTTTATCCAAAAATACTCATTTCGATATGAGTACATGGACTTACTCATTTTTGAGAATGCACATGTTCGTTTTTGATCCAAAAATACTCATTTCGATATGAGTACATGGACTTACTCATTTTTGAGTACTTGATTTTTTACAGTGTTTGTTCATTCTTCTATGTAAAACATAAAAATGGTATTAGAGAATTATAGGTCTCTACGGGCTGGAGTTTCCAGGCCCAGGTGCGTCCCGCCCCGTCCCGTGTAAAACTTAAAATTTTGGCCCTAGTCTGGCACGGCCCGTTTATAATTTTATCGGCTTCGTCTAAATATTTATATCGGGCCAATAGACCCGCTTAATTGTTATTATCGGCCCGGCCTGGAATGGCCGTTCAATTTTTTTTTTTTTGCCGTCCTGTCCCGTTTATTTTGTTTATCATCCTGGCCCGTTGAAAATACTGTCCTAATTCTGCGGCCTGGCCCGTTTGAAATTTTGCCTTCATTTTGCAGCCACTGCGCGGCAGGGGCAGACCTCTATTACAGATACAATTGTAGATTATTTTTCATAATGGTGTTAAAACATGATTTGCTTTCCTTACATTACGGGTTCGGGTAGGGTTGCGGGTAGAAATATTGCAGGTTCGGGTCGGGTGCGGGTTGAAATACTTCGGGTTCGGGTCGGATTGCGGGTTGCCAGAAATTATTTTTCCGGTTCGGGTCGGGTACCCGCGCAGGACTCTAATCCCAACATCTCACAGTTGTCTGGATCATAATGCATTTTCACGGTTTTGACTTTTTATTTTAAAAGGATTTATTTCGAAATAATAATAACGCATTGGAACGAATTTGAAAACAACAATAAATCTTCTTTAACATTTTTTTCTTTTAATATACAATAAATATAAAAAACCCTAAGTTTAATTTGATTAATCATTTTACAAAATGCTACAAAATTCACTGTTTTTTTTTTTTTTTTTTTTTTTTTTTTTTAGAATTGTAATATACATAAGCATTTGATTATTGTCCAGTCCAATATATGAAATTATGTACTTAATTTATTTAGTGTGTTAGTGTGAAGGAAAAGAATAATAATGCTACATTTAACATTTTAACGACAAAAACATAATAAAAAATCCAAATTAGCCATACGGAACTATTAAAACAATTTACGGAAAAAAATCTATTCACAATCATGCCTCAAAAACAATATCTTCCACTAATTTGTAGCAAGTGGGTTAGAAACAGCTTTATGCCGTCTGCGTAAACAATGTTTACTTTATTTTTTGCAAAACATGTCCCCAATTTTCCCTAGAATAATTGATATATCATATGAGATTTAATTTTCTAAACGGGCGAAAAATGTCCAGGCCAAGATTCGAACCAGGAATATCCTGGCTGAAGCCGCAAGTGCTCTACCAACTGAGCCATCCTGGATGAAGCTGGAAGGACTAATTCACTCAGTTAACTTTATTGAGTATAAATCTGGTTTGATGTTTATGAATTAGCTCAACAGAATGAAATCGCAGGTAATAGAAACGTCAGAAAACGCTGGACACGTAATTATACAAGAATAATTTTTTTTTAACCACAAGTATTATAATAGGTAAATAAATCATATGAGATTTATTTTTTCAAACTGGGCGAAAAATATCCGGGCTAGGATTCGAACCAAGGATATCCTGGCTGAAGCCGCCAATGCTCTACCAATTATGCAATCCTGGAGAAGCTGGAAGGATTAATTCACCCAGTTAACCTTAATAATTATAATTCTGGTCTGATAATTATAATCAGCTCAACAAAATAAAATGACAGGTAATGGAAAAGCCAGAAAAAGTTGAACACGTGATTACACAAGCTTATTTCTTTTTAACACAAAAATTTCTGGGGTCAAACTTTAAATTTTTGCACCGGGCCGGGATCGGACTGAAAATTCCTGCCTAGAGATCTGCATGGCCCGGGCTCGGGCTTATTTTCCTTCACGGCACTCGGGCCGGGCCTGGTCTCCATTTGTTTCGGGTCATATTTTATTCTGAAGGCTCGAGCCGGGCAAGGCCTAGTGATTACTCTTTACGGGCCGTCCCGGGTCTTGCTTTTTTCCTGAAAGATCAGACCGTGCCTTAAATTATTTTTTCGGTTCAGCGCCGGGACTGGTTTCATTCTTCCTAGTCTTCACGCCCCAAAATTTTCAGTCCTGATTTTGACCCGTATGAAAATCATTATCTCGGCGTGGCCTGGTCCGTTCGAACGTCAGTAAAATAAGACCTGGCACAAAAATCTTTGCAAAACATACATACATTTTTAAATCGCCATTATTCTACAATTAAACATTAAAATTTATTATTTTTAAAGAATAGTTGATTTATGTACTTATTAAAATATGGCTAAATTAAAATATAGTGAAATGTGTGAAAAAGAACCTGCTTATAACGGAATCATGTTTTAAACTGAAAAATGTGTTGATCCATGCAAAATGAATATACCAATTCGTAAGAAAAGAATATATAATACATTTACACCTACTAAGAAGGCAAATTGTCGATAACTCTTTTTTTTCAATGCAATTCCATCTTAGAAGATTTTATTGTATAGCATTTTTCTGATTTTTAACAATTCAACACAGGGAATATGGATTAACAATATTAATGATAACTTAAACACATACATACAACAAATAGAGATTTATTAAAAAAATAAATATCGGAGGCTGCGGCACTTCTATAAAAATGAAGATTATAAACATGAAAAAAAAAAAAGGCTTAGATAGGAATTTTTGGTTAGATCTCCTCCTACGAGGCAAATATTTAACCAAATCGACGTAAAAATCAATGTTTTGTAGAAATTCACTCGGGTCGAACTTTTAGCTTTTATACCGGGACGGGCCGGGCTCGGGCCGAACTTTTAACTTTTAAATCGGGCCAGGCCGGGCCAATATATTTTTTGTTCGGGCTGGGCCAGGTTCGGGCAAAACTTTAAATTTGTGTATCGGACGGGCCGGATCGATTTTTTTTTGTATGGGTTGGGCCGGACCCAGGCCTGGAAATTTCGGCCCGTGCAGACCTCTATTATTGCCCGTACAAAACTCTGGTGACCTATCCTACATGAAATCTGAATCCCCTTTGCGTTGCGACATAAAAAGGACGTATTGGGGCTTATATCATGGGGTCGTAAATCAGGAATTCTCGACGAAATAAAATGTTCTAGTACTGGATTTGTGCCCCCTGATTTAAGTCCCCATCTTCTGTGACGTCATCAAAATGACGTATGGGGATGCATATCATGGGGGTGTTAATCAGGATTTCGTCAAAAATAAAATGCTCTAGCACTGGATTTGAGCCCCCATTTTTTGTGACGTCAAAATGACGTACGGGGGCTTAAACCAGGGGGACATTAATCAGGCTCTCAATGAAAGGAAAATTCTCTATCACTGGATATGTGTCCCTTTCTGATATGGGGATATATATCATGGGGACAATAATCAAGATTTCTTGAAAAGTGAAATGATCGAACACCGGATTTGCACCCCCATTTTTTGTGACGTCAAAATGACGTATGGGGGCGTTAATCAGGCTCTCAACGAAACGAAATTTCTCTAGCTTTACATCTGTGTTCCTTTCAGATATGGGGACATATATCAGTGGGACATTAATCAGGATTTTGTGAAAAGTGAAATGCTCAAGCACTGGATTTATATCCCCTTTTCTCGTGACGTAAAAATGACGTATGGGGGCATAAATCATGGAGACGTTAATCAGGCGTGGTAGTTTAACAGAGCCGGTCTCTTTAAGATGGCGCAATGCATCAGTTTTAGTTTCATGCGTTGGATGACGATCCATAGGGAAACTTTCTGAATAAACCCTAGCAGTATATATGTGAAGTTTGTGTGTTAAATTAATATGCACTGTTTACATGGAAGCGCAACCATGGTTCATACCATTTTATTAATCTAAATAAATTAGCTTTAACCAGAGATGCATGCATTAATTGACGGTTTTAAAGTTCACCTACATTCTAGTAGTTCAAAGGGGCTAACTAAATCTAAAATTTAAAGAAACACTTTTTCCTTTCGTAAAAAAATATTAATAGGTAAGATCAAGATACAGTTGAAGACATTAAACATACTCACACTTTTGTAATAAATTAATGACATCGCTTATGTTAAAATCATTCTAGGAAATGTAAACATTTCATGGATGCAAAATGGGTTTTATAAAAAAATGTGGAGTGCTCCATCCAACTTTCCGAACACTTTACAGAATGCTATGTGTCTAAATAAATAGTATTATAAAAATAAATATTATAGATCGTATTTTTACATAGTCGAAATATTTTCACTTGGAAAACTGAAATAATAATAAGAAAAGAGAGAAATTAAAAAAGTAGCTTTAATTCCAAACGCGCATTCTTTTTTCTAAAATTAAACTCAATTTCAAATGACTTTTCATTATACTACACTACTTTCCTTATCCAGTACTTTACTGTGTTCGGAAAGTAAAAAAAAATATTAAGAGATATGACACATTATAGTTGAAGATGTGAAACATGCTCACACTTTTGAAACAAATTAATAACACTGCTTATGCTAAAAGTCTTTCTAAAAATTCTGCTTAAAGGTGGAAGACATAAAAATATGGTGGATTATATAAAAATATAATAACAAAAGTACTTACGATGATGGTACATATTCAGGTGCAACGTTGTCTTGATAAGGATAATAATAATCATGTGAAATAGCATCGTCATTAACATGGTCATAATGTGAGAGAGACTGGTAGTCTGTGTATAGGTCACCGTAATAAGAACTGCAAATAAATCTATTTGTAAGTAGAGATCATATTTCTAGGCGCATAGTCAGCATACTTTAAAATAATCAAACTGTTTTAAAAAAAAATTTGTAGCTGATAAAAAACACAAATTAGTTTTGAATTATTTATGTTAAACTTAATTTGAACAAAAATATAAATTATATAAAAACATTTTATAAAATACGAATACGAAATTTTAAAATTAAACTGTTCTGTTTTAAAAATTACCCAATTAAATATAATCTGAAAAAAGTACTCTAAAATTTGTACGCTTAAAAATTTTTTCTTTATTAAATATGAATTTCTATAATGGATTTGCTCATATACTCATATAGTTACCAATCCAGTATTTATCTTATTACCACAAGGCAAACAGCCATGTGATTGATACATATTGCAAGATTTTTCATCTCCATGCTTTTTTAAAATTTCGAATACTAATAATATATTTTTAAAAATAGGTTTCTTTACATGTCTAAAGTGAAATATTACATCTCTTGAATTATTCTTATCTGATTTTTTTTTTTTATTTGGGAACCTTTTCAAATAAAGACCTCATTACACTGTTTTTCACGTGACATAGCCGAAAATTGATGATGATTGAATAATTGATGATTCGGATAGCTTAGTTATCGAATAGTTGGATTTTTCTGATTTTCATTATTTAAAATTATATTAAAACGGTTCACTGAAAAATTGAAAAGCTGTAAGTTTAACTAAATTCATGTAACTAATTAAAAATAACAGACAACATAAGTACTGATTATATCATTCAGGGTACTTACTTCTCCGATTGAGATACGTCGCAACTGAAGCTTAAATCAGTCATAATTAAAATATAAAAAACAATTACTTAATTCGAAATATGTTATAAACAATACGAATACAAGTCAGAAGGTAAAAAATATAAGTTTTATGCGCTTTTTAAAATAAGATCGCCAAAACACAACGAATTATCATCAATTGAGTTTTGAATTAACAATTAAATAGAGTGAAATTTCTCTTCTTCATTAACTGCAACAATGTGTCAATATCCACAAAGGTTCATTGTTATGAATAATAATCGAACGTCTTCGGACAAATTATTTAACAATACAGAATCAGATGCGAATATTAAAAAATTTAATTGTTAAAATTCAACAATGTTTAAGCGACTTTCCTACATAATCACTTCTGATTGTTGTAGATTGAAGTAATTCAATAATGTGATATACAGGAAGGTTAAAAATAAAAATTTTAAATAAAAAAATATGCCAAATCAATGTATATATATTTTTAATCAATGAACGATTGGGGAAGCTAAAGTGTTAATTACGCTTTTTTATTGTGAGATTTAATTTATAGCACCACTGTAAATTACTTAATATATATATATGTATATACAGGGTGATTATAAAAAAAAACTATCCCAATATATGAGCCCCTAACTGTCATATCGTTCACAGAAACTGAATGAAATTTTGGTTTAAAGTATTTTGAGGTATGCACTCAAGAATCATATGAAAAACAATAGTTAAATTCTAACAGTTAAGGTTACAGTGACAAAATTTCGAAAATTTCAAATGGCAACACCTATTTTTTTTTTCTTGAATGTCATCTTCATAGTGAAAAACCATAAAAAGCGTTGGAACGGTACCTGTATCACGAAAATTGCCGGCGCTAGACAGACTAAGAAGAATAGTGAAAACAACCAATAAGGACAGAGAAGCAACAAAAAACAAAACATTTTATTGTGTTTCATACATTTTCCATTTCACACACGAACGACACTTTACATGCGGCAGATGGTGGATACCACTGAACAATAAAATGTTTTACTTTCTGTGGCTTCTCTGTACTTTATTGGTTGTTTTCACTTTTCTTCTTAGTCTGTCTAGCGCCGGCGATTTTCGTGCTACAGGTACGGTTTAAACGCTTTTGATGGTTTTTCACTATGAAGATCACATTCCAATAAAAAAAAATAGGTGTTGCCATTTGAAATTCTTGAAATTTTGTCACTGTAACCGTAACTGTTAGAATTTAACTGTTGTTTTTCACATGATTCTTGAGCCTATACCTCAAAATACTTTAAACCAAAATTTCATTCAGTTTCTGTGAACGATATGACAGTTAGGGGCTCATATATCGGGATAGTTTTTTTATAATCACCCTGTATGTATATATATATATATATTACATTTGTGGGTATTTATCTACTTTCCCGCTGACCTTTTTCTATGAAAAAAAAAAAAAAAGACTTCGCGAAACAAAAATGATTTAGCGCGTATAATAGTAAAGCGTTACGTCATGTTTGATTTCAAATGCGTTTTCTAGCACGCGATGTTAAGTATTCCATTTTTATTTAATTTGTAAATAAGCCAGTTGACTTTTTTTTTAATGATGGATGTAAGTCAACTGTTATTTCGACGTTTTCTTTCTCATTTTGAAAACAAAAATGATTAAGATGTGGGATCTTCCATCTACAGAACTTGATGCGATGATCTATTTTCAAAATAATTTGATTCTGCTATTAAAACAAGTGTCGCGAATCCAATTGAATTAAACGTATTCTTGGCTCCTACTAACAGGAGATGTTATGTTTTCATAAATGTATCTTTCTAAGCTGTGTGAGAAAGATGGTTTTGTTTTTGTAGATGTATCTTTCTAAACTGTGTGAGAAAGATTTTTTTTTTAGATGTATTTTTCCAAGCTGTGTGAAAAATATGTTGTAGTCGAAAATGGTTTTGTAGAATGTTTTTGTCGGCACGGAAGTGAGAGAATAAAGATATTCGTTATGTTTTTTAAGAGGACTGTTTTTCACGTATTAAAGTATTATTTTCTTTTGTTTTAAAAATGACGAAAGTATTAAAACGGGTAGTTTTAATGTTTCGAAAATCGCTATGTATGTAATTTGCGATAAATTGGCGCCCGAACAGAAGAACATAGGAAGTAATATTTTTTAAGTGGAAAACGGTACAAGTATGGATGCGTTAAAAATAAAAAGAACGCCGCTTAGAAGCGCATTTACGAAGACTTTAAATGCTTTAAACGAAGCTATTAACCAGTCAAGCCCGGATGTTAATCTAATAGAAGAACTTTTAGATCAATTAGTAGACAAAGCATCAAGATTACGTTCCACAGATGAAGAAATATTAAATTTTATGTTGTCGAATGGGTCTCCAGAAAAAGATTATGTAAAAGAATTCGAAGCATGTGAAGAATACCATGAAAAATTAATAAAAGTGAAGCAGAGTGTAAGACATTTTTTTGTTAAGCCTACCGTCGAACATCAGCCTCTTTTACCTAATTCGATAGAAAACGAAAGAATGGGATCCCACACACTCAGATTGCCTGAAATTAGTTTACAGCCGTTTGATGGGGACTCAAGATCGTGGCTAACGTTTTGGAATACTTTCAAGAAAATTCACGAAGACACTGTGTTAGACGATCGAAGTTCGTATATCTGATGCAAGCAATTACTCCGAAATCGAAAGCGTCTCAAATTGTGAAAAGTTATCCTATATCGGCTGAAAATTATGCTAAAGTAATTCAATATCTAAAAGAAAGATTCGGAAGAGAAGACACTTTGATACAAATTTATGTTCGCGATCTGCTGCAGCTGGTATTACGCAATAATAATACATCGAAAAGAGAGTGCAATTTGTCATCGTTACATGACAACCTAGAAATCAAACTTAGATCGTTGGAATCTCTTGGGGTCACAGAGGATAAATACGCGAGCATTTTATTCCCGTTCGTGGAATCGTGTTTACCTCATGATGTTCTCCAAATTTGGGAACGGGATCGTGAAAAATCTGATCAAGGTAAGAGTGAATTAAATTCTATACTTAATTTTTAAAAAAATGAAGTGTTGTCTGAAGAACGTATTTTATTGGCGCGTACTAGTTTTGGTTTTGATAAATCTAAGAATTTTACTAGATTTTAAAATGTTGAATATAATTCTATGCCAACTGCTACTGATTTATTTGTAGGTGATAAATTTAAAGATAAACATTTAATTAAGAAATATGATGAAGCATGTATATTTTGTGACAAGTGTCACTTATCAGAAAAGTGTTTTAAACCTAATTTGCTTTCTTCTGAAGATAAACGAAGTATAATTTTGAAAAAGGGGGCTTGTTTTGTCTGTCTTAAGAAAAATCATATTTCACGTCACTGTAAATCGAAGATTAAATGTTTAAATTGTGGTAAAAGTCATTCTGCTGTAATGTGTCAAAATGCTTGTAATGAAGAGAGAAAGAATGGCGTTAGAAAGTCGTAAACATGAGGCAGGGAGTAGTGATACTGTTTTGACTACTCAAGGTTCCGACCCAACTGTGTTATTACATACTTTGCATGTACGTGTAAAGCACGATGGTAAAGAAAAAATTGTACGGGGAGTCATAGATACGGGCTCTGAGCGTTCATATTTATCAGAAGATGTAATTAAATATGTGAATTATAAAAGTATTGATGAAGTTAAGCTAATTCATAAATTATTTGGTGGTTGTAAGAAATGGTTTTGTAGAATGTTTATGTTTTGTCGGCACGGAAGTCAGAGAATAAAGATATTAGTTATGTTTTTTAAGAAGACTGTTTTTCACGTATTAAAGTATTATTTTCCTTTGCTTTAAAAAATGACGAAAGTATTAAAACGGGTAGTTTTAATGTTTTGAAAATCGCTATGTTTGTATTTGCGATAAATTTGGCACAACAAATATAGAATTCATTTAAGTAGTATTGATAATAGTTATAAATGTGATATGCATGTTTTAGATGTTCCTGTTATTTGTTCTAATATAAAAAAAGGTGCCAAATGGACCTTGGTTAAAAGAATTAAATAAATATGGTATTAAGATTTCGGATGTTGAAAATAATGTATGTAAAATCGAAAATGAAATTAAATTGTTAATTGGTTCCGATGTGGCGGGAAAATTACTGACCGGAAATATTAAAGTTTTAAAAAGTGGTTCGGTTGCTGTAAAGACCCATTTGGGGTGGACTCTCATGGGGAAAATTCCAGGTATTAAATCTGAAACAAATGATTCTCTTATGGTTATTTCATCTCTTTGGAACGAAAGTTCCGTTGTTAATTTATGGAAGCTAGATATTCTTGGTATAACTGATCCGGTTGAATCTAAAACTAAAAATGAAATTCATGAAGAAACTATGCAACATTTTAAAAGAAACATAAGAATAGATTCAGATGGGAGGTATGAAGTAGCATTGCCTTGGGTACTAGATAATGTCCGCTTACCTAGTAATAGAGAATTGGCCGAAAAACGGCTTGCTGCAACGAAGAAAAGGTTATCAAATTTGAATAAAACTGAAGTTTATAATGAAGTATTTGATACATGGTTAAATGCAGGAATAATTGAAAGGGTGGTCGATAATAAAAAATCCAAAATACATTATTTGCCACACAGGCCTGTATTTAAAGAATCGAGTGAAACTACTAAAGTAAGGCCGGTTTTTGATGCTTCGGCTCATGCGAAAGGTTTTCCTTCATTAAATGATTGTCTGGATAAAGGATTAAATATGATTGAAATGATTCCTTCAATATTGCATCGTTTTTTGAAATTTCCTGTTGGTGCAGTATCTGATATAGAAAATGCATTCCTACAAATAGGTATTACAGAAAGTGATAGAGACTATCTACGGTTTTTATGGAAGGATAATATAATTTACAGACATAAACGTGTGGTTTTCGGAATCAATTGCAGCCCTTTTTTACTAGCGGCTACTCTGAAACACCATCTGGAAAGTACACCTGACAATTTTGTTTCTACAGCAGAAACTTTGAATGAATCTTTGTATGTAGATAATTGTGTTTGTAGTTTCAACACAACTGAAGAGTTAAACAAGTTCATAATTGAATCGAGAATGTTACTGTTCTCCGTGAAATTCAACTTAAGGGGATGGCTGTCAAATTATCCAATTCAAATTATGTCTGAAACTTCAACAGTTAACATAACACCAGTACTAGGCTTAAACTGGGATCTAGAAAACGATACCCTATCTTGCAAAATTGGCCCTATTGGAAAGGCATTCCTACAGATAGGTATTACAGAAAGTGATAGAGACTATCTACGGTTTTTATGGAAGGATAATATAATTTACAGACATAAACGTGTGGTTTTCGGAATCAATTGCAGCCCTATTTTACTAGCGGCTACTCTGAAACACCATCTGGAAAGTACACCTGACAATTTTGTTTCTACAGCAGAAACTTTGAATGAATCTTTGTATGTAGATAATTGTGTTTGTAGTTTCAACACAACTGAAGAGTTAAACAAGTTCATAATTGAATCGAGAATGTTACTGTTCTCCGCGAAATTCAATTTAAGGGGATGGCTGTCAAATTATCCAATTCAAATTATGTCTGAAACTTCAACAGTTAACATAACACCAGTACTAGGCTTAAACTGGGATCTAGAAAACGATACCCTATCTTGAAAAATCGGCCCTATTGAGGAAGAGCAAATTATTCCTACAAAACGAGCTCTACTTTCATTGGTTCAGAACGTTTTTGATCCTTTGGGATTTGCCTCACCCGTGACTTTGCTCCCTACACTTATTCTACAAGAATGCTGGAAGTTGAAATTAAAATGGGATGAATTAATTCCAGAGAATTT
Organism: Maratus michaelseni; assembly: GCA_963931845.1. Taxonomy (NCBI): domain Eukaryota; kingdom Metazoa; phylum Arthropoda; class Arachnida; order Araneae; family Salticidae; genus Maratus; species Maratus michaelseni. Next base: position 410,963,853 of record OZ007587.1, read on the forward strand.
AGCTAAGCAATTTTTGAAGTGGGTGCAGGGAATAAAATTAATTTCTGACATCAAACTTGAGCGCTGGATGAATCTAGATGATTTTCTTCACATATTTTGTGACGGAAGTAAACACGCATATGCTACTTGTATTTTTCTGAGAGTAAAGAAGAAAAATGAAATTTTGGTGAGTTTTATACAAGCACGCGCAAGAGTAGCTCCTCTTAAGAACCTAACTATACCGCGGTTAGAGCTTTTATCATGCTGCATTGGAGCCAGGTTGGGTAGTCGTGTCATTGCTGATTTAAGAATTCCAAATTTGAAGATCTGTTATTGGTGTTATTCAACCACAGATTTAAGCTGGATAAAGCGAGATGACAGATGGAGAACATTTGTCTGGAATCGTGTAGTAGAAATCAGGTCTTTGTCACAGAAAGATCAGTGGCGACATATTTCAGTAAAATTTAATCCGGCTGATCTTCCTTCCAGAGGTTGTTCCATTGAACAGTTCTTGCAGCTAAAATGGTGGGAGGGACCAGCCTGGCTGGCTGAGCCAGAATTTACTTGGCCTCATAATATCGAATCACCAGATGATGAAGTTATTAATGCTGCGAAACGGAAAAGTGTCATTTCAGCATTAAACAAGAACACGAAACCTAATGATTGGTATTATCGACGATTTTCATCATACAAGAAAATAATAAGATTGATCGCATGGATTCTAAGATTCATAAGTAATTCAAGAAAACCGAATTCAAAAGAAGTATCTGATCTTACATGTTTTGAAATAGAACAAGCTGAAAGAAAATTAATGATTTTGATCCAGAAAAACAGCTTTGAAAAGAATAATGAGAAAATTCATAGCCTAAGACCAATCCTAGATGAAGATGGTATCATCAGAGTAAAAACACAAGTCATCTATCGAGAAGATACTGTCAATTTTAAGTACCCAATTCTTTTGCCGTCTGACCATCCTGTAGTCCATCGATTGATCTCCTGGAAACACCAAGAGCTATTACATGCAGGAGTGGCTCTTTTGATGACATCTATACGAGAAGACTACTGGATCCTGAAAGCCAGGAAAACCATTCGAGCAGTAGTTCAGAAATGTGTGCGTTGCAAAATATTTAGTGCACAGAAGACAGAGTAAGAACCTATTGCATTGCCAGCAGAAAGAGTTCAAGATGCGGCAGTATTCCAAATAATTGGAGTAGATTTAGCTGGGCCCTTATATTTGAAAAATGGAAAAAAGGTATGGATTGTGTACACTTGTGCAGTGTCCAGGGCCATACATTTAGAATTAGTGACGTCATTAGCAACAGATACCTTCCTCCAATCTTTTAGGCGCTTTATAGCGAGAAGAGGAAGACCGACGACCGTTTATTCTGATAATGGTAAAAATTTTGTCTGTGCAGATAGAGCTTTTTCAGACATCGATTGGGAACAGATCTCAGCTGCAGCAGCTGTACAAAAGATTCGTTGGAAATTCTGTTCGTTGGATTCTGTTCGTTGGAAAAAATTCGTTGGATACTGCTACCACTCTCTTATGTCTCAGAAGATGTGGATGATCTAGCACCTTTAACACCATCAATATTTCTTCCAGAAATAAGATCTTCAGATGTAATAGATTTTGATGCAATTGACGCACAAGAATTAAACAGAAGAGCAAAGTATAGACAACAAGTTCAAAAACATCTTAGAAGACGATTCCGTATTGAGTATTTAGGGCAGTTACGCCAACAAAATTCCCTGCAAAAGAATGTCAAGCAACTGACCGTTGGTGATGTCGTTCTGGTAGAGTCTGATAAGAAACGTACGTATTGGACTTTAGCTCGTGTGCAAGAACTAATTTCTGGAAAAGATGATCACCCGAGAGTTGTTCGGGTAAAAACTGAAAATGGTGAACTTTTAAGACCAATACAAAAACTGTACAATCTAGAGATTCTAAAAGAACACTCTTTAGAACCAATATTACGAACAAGAAGTGGCAGAACTGTGACTGTTCCAAAACGTTATCAGTCATAAGACTATTTTTTGAACACTGAACTTTTCAAACTTTTTTCCCTATTTGTTAGTATATCTCATTTCCTAGTGTTAATTTGAATTTGTAATAATATGTTTAATTTTTGTTTGAATTTTTGCAGGAAATTATATAATTTATCTTTGAAAATTAGTGTTAAGAATATATATACTTTGGCCATGTAATGTAAGTATAATGTTACACATATTTTGTTTTATTTTGAATTTTGTTGTGCCTATTGTTGAGTTTTCCTGTTGAAAACTCAATGTGGGAGATTGTCGCGAATCCAATTGAATTAAACGTATTCTTGGCTCCTACTAACAGGAGATGTTATGTTTTCATAAATGTATCTTTCTAAGCTGTGTGAGAAAGATGGTTTTGTTTTTGTAGATGTATCTTTCTAAACTGTGTGAGAAAGATGTTTTTTTTTAGATGTATTTTTCCAAGCTGTGTGAAAAATATGTTGTTGCCGAAAATGGTTTTGTAGAATGTTTTTGTCGGCACGGAAGTGAGAGAATAAAGATATTCGTTATGTTTTTTAAGAGGACTGTTTTTCACGTATTAAAGTATTATTTTCTTTTGTTTTAAAAATGACGGAAGTATTAAAACGGGTAGTTTTAATGTTTCGAAAATCGCTATGTATGTAATTTGCGATAACAAGTGTGCCTTAACGTGCATGATATAATACTTTAATTGTTTAAATGTTTTTTCTTTTTTTTTAAAAACTACAATCGGATTAACAATAGCTATATAATTTTAAAAACTGTTATAAGAGAATATCTAATAAAAGAAATCCGCTGCTCGACGGCTCCACAGTTGCATACGTGACTGCACCAATGTTTATTTATAGCTGGTCAAATGAATTAACACCAATCAACAATTAAATGAGAAAAACAAACAAACAAACAAACAAAAAAACAGTTAAGTAAAGAGTACAGTGACTCACTGGAATAGTTATGGGAAAGTCTGTGGGAAGGTTCTTGCCATATTTCTCGCTCGCATTTTATAATATTTTTAAATGATGTTTTTGGCATAGGATAGCTGAGGTCGATCTCTAACGTTGTTAGTTTTTACTTTTTCGATTTTGGTTTCAGTTTTTTTATATAAGGGTACTTCCAATTTCAGAACCGGTTCCAAAATTGAAAATGTCCGCTTATAAAAAAACTGGAACCAAAATGAAAAAAGTAAAAACTAACAACGTTAGAGATTAACCTCAGCTATCCTTCCGGCCTGTACGGAGAGGAAAAGGTAGCTTTTATCGTCCATGTTTTTAAAAATTCAACTCATTTTACTCAAACACCCAAAGATAAAATGCTTGGAACCCGATTATAGAAGATTCAATCCCGGTTTTACGTAACAAAATCCCGGCATAACAAAAATTGGACTGTTTCAAAATATCAGTTACCCTAGAATTTCAAACTGCCCTATCTCAGCTATTTTTAACCCTTACAGGACCATAAGATGTCCAAGACTAAATATGCCAATACAGCACAATATTTTAGCTATTGTGGGTGTAAAGTAAGAGAATATCACCAGAAAAACATAGCAGGGTGTATAGGTTTCCTATAATTTCATGGGAAATATTTTTCCCTATGGACCATAAAAGTAAATAAACGAAGAGTTAGGTTTATTATATCGGTATTTTATTTATTGCGTTGTAATACAAAAAACATAATAAAAATTATCAGAAAAGTAAAATAAATAGTTAGTTATGGTATTCTAATTTTCTCAAGTCCAAAACACTTTCAAGATATTATTAGTTCAGCCCGCGAATGGTTTGGTTTTGGCGCAATAAATTTTGACAGTTCTTTTTTTTTTATTATTCGTTCAGAAACACATTTGCCGCCTTGGACATACGTTTTATTTTGACATTCAGTAGAAAAAATATCGATTCAATAATAATTGAACAATCGATAACGATTTTTGTAGAAGGGAAAAATATTTCCCTTGAGCGTGAAAGGGTTAAAGATAAAACCAAAACAAAAAATGTTCCGGAATCCTTGTATCATGATCTAACACTTAACAAATTTTTATTTTTTTCAATTTATAGTTTTTTGTATTTTCTGTATTTTTTGTATCTTTTTGAATTTTTAAAAATTTAAACTTCTTAACTGGCCGCCATTTTGAAATAAGATGGCGGATGAAGCTGGCCAACGAGCTCGGTCGAGACCTTGATCTGTCCTATACACATACTCAGTCACATCCGAATCTATTCATAAATAAGAGAGTTGGATCATGACATATGTCAGATATATATATATATATATATATATATATGTTATATAAAAATTTATTTCCTTCGTATCCTTCCATTTTATTCGCATTAGTCTTTTAAATTTAATCTAACTTCTGTCATAGTCAGTATTTCCTTAATTCTTAATAATATCTATTCCTATTTAAAGTCCTTTTAAAAGTAAATATCAGTATATTAATAATTGTTTTATTCCAAATCTTAATCTAAAATTTAAGATCATTCGTAACTTTTATCAATTCCCCAATCTATAAAATTCTGAGACGCGTTCTCATTTCGAATGTTTTTTAAAGCCATTTTCTTTTTATTATTATTATTATTATTGCTCTGAATTTTTCGCGCGCTTGGGATTTTAACTTCAAAATTGGTCCGCACCCAAGTAAGGGATTCTTTAATGTTTTAGCCTCGCCCTCTAGCCTAATTCGTTGGGCTGGAGCTAGCTTCTCACTCATTGGGTTGTGCGCTCGTGACGTAATTCTGTGTATGTTTCCGCGGAGAGAACAAAACTCGCCCGCCCCGGTCGGAGCGAGAGATTTTTGACGTTTTCGGAAGCTAAACAAATATGTGTCTGGTATTTGTATGTCCGTAGAATATTCATCTGGCACAGTAACATCTTAATTCAATGAAGTGAAGCAACGTTAGCCCGAGGGCTATAAGTTTTAGACCTTTTGGGAATTGTTCTGTGTTGTTCGTCTTCTAATAAAATTATTCGTCTGGAGATTGGCTGGATTTATTGGAAAACTTTGGTGGAATCATTTCATTGCCTTCTACTTCGCCATACTCGCTAAGATCGACTGCAACTTGCTATATCGTTGAAGGACTGCCATCTTTTCATCGAATATTATTCATCGTAATATCTCAACCTCGTCAAAATGCTACACACACATATATATATATATACATATATGCATATATATGTATATATGAAAGGGTAAAAATAAAGCCTTTTTTAAAATGCAAAATTAAAATTCTAAATTAAAGAATCCCGAAACACCCTTTCTAACTATATAAATACGTATTTAAATCTAATCTGCCCCTGTGATCTTTATTTCCTAGTCTCACAATTATTTTTTTCATCTATCAATTTTGATATATCTCTTTAAGTTTTAAAAGTGCTGAGTTTGCATTCCTTTCAACAGTCTGTGGGGTGCGGCTCCCAAGCCCGGCCAATCGTTGGTGTCGGCATAAGACCCCAGACACCAATCAAGAGCTAATTGACCAATTAAAATAAATGATCCTCCCTGTTTGACAGCTATATAATACAGCTAAATATTCTAAATGCTTCACAAAACCTGCGTGCAACCAAGCAAGAGGGGAGATTTTGCAGATTTGAGATGCTTGTAAAACCTACGACCATGTAGGTCCCCAAACATCAACGTAAATTGCTCGCGGGACCTCCGATCGAACGCGCGAAGATGACTGTACGACGAAATGCTTCAATAAACGAGTTCGAACTATCAAAAGGTACTCGAATGCAACCAGGGCTCTCTTAATACACCTAATGTTATATTAAGACGGTCTTGGTCCAATCGTAACGAACGAATAGAAATTTTCGAATTCATACGGGAATATAACAATCCCACAAATATTAATTGTAGGTAAAACATTAAGTACATTCAAACGAAAACTTTTTTTATTGTGTTTAAAATAGCTGTATTAAACACTTAAACTAAAAAATAAGCGTTAAATATTGAAAGCAGCTATTAAAGGTTCAGTACTTCAATTCCGTGCTCGGTTGCCCTCATAATTTGAGCATCCCGTTTACAACCTTAAAAGATTTGCAATTTATATGCCTCAACGTTGCATGATATTTATCAAACAACAATAGAACGATGAATAAATGGACATTTATGTTTGATAATCTAACACATCATATGACAAATTGTAATCAAGAATAATAGCGAAATATTACTTCATTTTTCTGGGATTTGTGGCGCGCAAAGTCTCTAAGGTGTGGAAATTTTCCAACCCAGCATCGGCGGCTTCATGCCACGGCGTCCTGAGCGAGACTTTTTTAAAATCCCTGGCGAATAATAATTTCTAAAAAACTGTTAATTTTTAACTAAGTATAATACATCTCTCCAAAGTGGAGCCTGTCTATAACGGAATACTGATTTAAACAAAAGAAAAAAAATCATAATCACCGAAAAAAAAAAAGAATGCATTGCAAATATAATGGACGGTTAACCTCATAAGACAAAATGTGTTTAAAATTTAATTTATTTCTGTTGTCTTGCGAGTCCGTCTTATCAGAATTTACACTATTTTGCATATTTTCAGACCTTTATTTCTTAACGTTCTCTCTGTATTACACCGTGCTATTCAATTGTATGGATGTCAACCTAAATTTTACGTAATATAAACAATACATAATTTACGTAATATAATACGATAAGTAATATACCTTGAACGAAAATATACAATAATATCCTCCGAGTTTTTCACAATTCCAAAAACCATTCTTTAACTCTAAAAAACCCCAGAAACCAATATATTTTCGAGATTTAAAGAACCATTTATAAAAACAAAGTTCTTTTTGATGCCACTGATTTTCAAAAACGTAGTTTCCGAGTGGTTTTTAAAGTGTAATAATTTATAGAGTTTTAATCACACACAGCTTTCTCAACACGAAATATAGGATTATGGGATGCTACCAATCGTTAAATAAAAATTTTTTATGTTCAACAAACATGTTTTACACACATGCATGCTAAATTAACAGCATTAAAATTAACATTAAAAGTAATATTATTTTGTTAATCTTGAGTGTATAAACACTCATTTTTATATTTTTTTAGTATAGGGTAAGTCTTGTAATCGTTTTGAAAATCGAAATTTTTTTTGACGGATTTACACGTTTCAGACACTGGAGATTCCGAAAAACATATTTTTAGAAAAAAAAATTTTGCCGTCCGTCTGTGTGTCTGTGTGTCTCTGTGTCTGTATGTGTGTCTGTAAACGCTCTATCTCCCGAACAAATTGAGATAGAGACTTGCAATTTGGTATGTACTTAGTATGTAATAATGGGAAGAAGCCTATTTCATTTCAATAACCTCGATTAACCCGAACATTTTTTTCGGACTCTCGAAATATTCGTTCCGATGAAAGGTATATAAAATTTTTCGAAATTGTTTATTTTAAGGAGTAAATATAAAAGACAATAAAAAAACATAAATTTTGCATAAAACATGAAGTCGATCGGATAATTAGTTGCCGAGATATTTGTAATCCTATTTTCCACACTCTTCGATTTTTCATGACCCTGTATTTCATCCAAATTTCACTTCAAATATATATTTTAATTGGAAATTTGACGCTTACTCAGATGCAATAAACCGCTAGTTAAAAGGAGTATTATTTGTGGAGTTATAAGGAAAAACCTCTTTCAAGCAATTCAGTAATCGAGCCTTTTTATGACGTCATCAAGCCACGATTTTATTTGAATATCAATGCATTTTATAAGTAGTTTACACATTTTTATTTTAATATTTTACATTATACATATACATGATGGGTAAGTATTACGGTGGTCCCCAACGACTAGTTTTACAGTGCAGTAATTATACAATTGTTAGACAATGTGTGAGGCTGATAACGCATACAACGTGTAAATTAAAGTCTAGATATATTCAATTAATTTTTAAACGGTTAAAAAGTACTACTTTAAAAAATATTTTTCGTACTTTTAATTATTTTTAAACCATATTTCAAAATTCTCACATAAACAAAATTTTAAAATTTTATAGTCTTCTTTAAAATATATAAATTTCAGGAGGGAAATTTTTAAAAATGCGATACGTGGGTATGAGACTACTACTTTCAGATGGCAAAAACCAAATTTTGATAATTACTTTAGATACCGAACAAGATGGGTATCTGATAAAAAGTCAGTTAGTAACGATTACAATATATATGTACATATATTATGTATATATACAGGGTGCAATATGTTATGTATCACCGACCTTTAATATCTCAACCGTTGTTCGTAGACATATAGTTCTATTTACAGGAACGTTTCAAATTAAGTAAATATTCATGTTGTGGCATTGTTTAAAGTAAAAAATCAATTTTATAAAAAATACAAAATCTAACTTTTTATACGTCCCCCAATCCCTATAGTTATATTTAGTAAAAGATTTTTGCTTATGATTTTGTCTTCTATTGAGGGATCAGTTAAAAATTAATTAAAGTAATTCGTGATCGAAATCAGGGTGAAATGTTCTTTTTACGGTGAAACCATCTTTAGCCGGTATCGCCAAATCGGGGTATCACCAAAGAGGGTTATTTCATCTAAAAATTTAGCTGACTTTTAGGGCTCGTATACAAAGGGAAGATTGAAATATTGAAATTAAACTGAAAAATAAATATCAATTCATCATCATATCAGAAAACGGCTTACTATAAAAAATGAATGCATTAAAGGCCGGAATCTACTAGAGATACTGCTCAAAGTGTTCTCCATTGGTGGAAATGCACAATTGAATGCGTGACAGTACTGAGTTCTGGATACGTTGGAGCATAGCAGGTGAAAGTATGCGACAAGCAAGGATGATGCACTGTTTCAGATAAACCAGACAAGTAGGCTCAGTCAAACAGACCTGTGCCTTGATGTAATCCTAGAGGTAGAAGTCCATAGGAGTCAAGTCCTGCGATCGCGGTGGTCAGTCTACCGGACCACCATATCCAATGATCTGTTGACCGAATTCGGTGTGACGCATGGACGTTTGATGCTTTATGCGTAGGGGCCCCATTATGTTGAAACCATACCCGACATGCATGTCGAAGATTTATCTCTTCATGCCAGACACGTACCGTGTTTTGTAACAGGTGCAGGTAACGATTGCCCGTTAAGGTTCCATCGTAGAAGATGTGTCCAACAATGTGGGTTCCCATATACAGCACCACCCGTTCGTTGATTAACGTACCTGATGTCGTACTGTGCGGGCGATGTGAGTGCTTTCCAGAGACCAGTAATGCACATTGTGCACGTTCACAATGCCACCCCGTGCAAATGTTGGCACGTCTGTCCGCAGAATGTCACAAAGGAACGACGGATTTTCCTCTAAGGTGTTGAGCATGAAATTACAATTATCAAGTCGTTGTGCGTTGTCACCCAGCTTCAATGCTTGTACCAATGTCGGATGGTATGAATACGCACCATGTACATGTAACAAATGCCAGACATGCTGATGCATGTATCCACATGCCTCGCTTATTTCCGCCGTGCTCAGATGTGGTTTTAAAAGGGCGATTGCCAGCACCTCCTCCGGTGTCACTTGAACATTACACATTGTCCGTCTACTTGTTCTGGGTCGTAGTGCAACAGAGCCGGTCTCTTTAAGAAGGCGCAATGCATCAGTTATAGTTTCATGCTTTGGATGACGATCCCTAGGGAAACGTTCTGAATAAACCCTCGCAGCCGCTCTGGCATGCTTTGAGATTCACCATCAATAAGTATAATTTCGGTATATTGCGTGTATGTGTAGCCTGCAATCACTATCTCAGCGCTGACAAGCATGTCCACTGCTAGATGGCTCGTGGTTCATCCCGAACGTACTATTGTAATTTACATAATTCCGATTTTTATACTCGTTATAGCTAGGCTGGTCGTTTGCATCCCGCTGCCATGTATATAGTTCTCAGTGAGTATGTTTTATTTTCCGGGTGTCGATTCTACCTACTTTGACTTTTGAATGTTGTTCGACACCTAAAAGTTAGCTGAAATGTTTAGATGAAATAACCCTCTTTGCTGATACCCCGATTTGGCGAGACCGGCTAAAGGTGGTTTCGCCGTAAAAAGGACACTGAATCCTGATTTCGATCTCGAATTACTTTAATTCATCTTTTAACTGATCCCTCAATGAAAGAGAAAATCATGTGCAAAAATCTCAAAATTTTAAATTTAATAACTGTGTCAATTTTTGTAGTACAGAAGTCAAACAGTTTGAGTTATATCTGTTATGATATGTGTAAACTTTTACTAAATATGTATAACTATAGGAATTGGAAGACCGCATAAAAAGTTAAATTTCGTTATTTTTGTAAAATTAATTTTTTTATTTTAAACAATGCCACAACATGAATATTTACTTCCAATGGAACGTTTTTGAAATTGGAACTATATGTTTACGATCAATGGTTGAGAAATTAAAGATCGGTGATAGATAACATATTGCACCCTGCATATATATATAACATATAGAGGACCTTCCGTTAGTATGGAATACCATTTACGTCTGAGGCAATATCACAGCTCGATGTTGTTTAAAATCCGAAAACCGAATACAATCTCAAACTTCCACTATCTGTGATTAGTTATATGTAGACAAAAATCATTTTACAAAATTTCATCATATGCAAACATATATTAATAATGAAACATTTTTTTGATGCGAAATATAAAATAGTAGTTACATATGGAATAGGGGATTAAAAATGAAGAAAACGAACTAAATTTGGCAAAAAACAGATGTAATGATATCAAGAGAGCATCATCAAAATATAGTGTCTAGGTAGCTGTACTTCAGTTCATATTTCATATTTGCACAAATCTCAAATAAAAGGATCTGTCGTTGCGCCAGTATAATCATGGAGTATTATGAGATATTGGTATTCCGTATAACCCGACACCGCCGATTTGGGGAAAAATACTTTATGTTTATTGGTGTGAATCGCGAATTAAAAAACGAGTATTACATAAAAAACTGTTAGTATTACGTTGTACATTATGCTTAATTTCAATGTAAAAATAGTACTTCGATTAATGAATAAAAAGTATTGAAAAATTATCTCCTGAAACTTTCCAAAGACGAAAAACAAATATTTATTCACACAACGCGCCCTGACGCCGAACGACGAACTGTGCGTTCTGGGGTCGGGGGGGGGGGTGGAGGTGTTCTGGAAACGTTCTTATGTAGTGTATGATATTGTCGCTAATTGAGTGTCGCTAGTACTTTACCAAACATAAATCTTGGTATTCCATATTGCCGTACTATTGCATAATACCCGAAATTCCTCTATAAATTTTTACTAAATTGTACATAAACCGGGAAATGTTCAATATTCTGTGCCGGTAGATTTTGCGAGTTTTCTTTTGCCGATAAATGTTTAAATGTGGTTGTTTCGATCTCTAGCCTTCGGTATTGCTTTTTTTTTTAAACTACATTTTTCTGTAGATGTAATATTATGTAAATATACTTATATTTGCATTTTTATAGATATATATGTATTTTAATTTTGTACACATATTTTCAAAAATTGCAATAGCAATTGTAATCGAGATTTTTAACTTTTCTTCCGTGCCTTCGGAAAAAAAAAAAAAAGATTTATATAAAGCGCATATTTTTTTTGCATTTTTATACGAACCATTTCTATATTTTAGGATTTTAAGAGCTATTTATATGAGATATATTTTCCTAAAATTTCCACAAGTTATTTTCCTTAAGTTATTTTTGTTCATTTATAAATTGCTTACAATTTCTGACAATAACAATTATTTATTACAAAAAAGACTCTTTAGGTTTGTTAAGTTTGTTTGTTTATGTATTTTCATTACTTGTTAAAATATCGAAAACCGTGATAAAATTTTGTTTTAGCATCGTACTTATTTTTGTAAGACGGCGCAAAAACATGTTTCAAAATACGTATGTTTATTCATATTTAAAAAACCTGTTTTTCCTCCATCTTGAAAAATTTGATATGATACTAAAGCTGCCTTTTGGCACCATTTTGGATTCTTTTGCCAATCGCGCCAATCGGCACAGGATACGGAACTCATGTCTGCAATTGTGTAATAGCTTTGTTATTTAGTTTAAAAATTCGACTCAAATTTTTGTACAACCTTGCATCTTTCAATTCTTGTGATTACGTGTTTTTTGCAAACGTAGGATCACTTCCTTCAGAAATCTATTTACGTTGCACTGCTATGAAAATAAAAAAAATATGAACCAAACACAACTATATCGATTTGATTAATTTGCAAAAAATCCAACCTAGGCTAATCAATGAAATCGATATCTTAGTAATGCACCAAATTTTGTTCAAGATTTAAATTTAGTAAAATTTAAACTTTCCAAGATATATCTTCCAATTTATAATATACTGTTGGATAACATTTTAGACAAAAATCTGTATTATGAATTATAGTGAAGAAAACCCACTGAAAATAGGAAAAACGCACTCTTAGAACGTAACTAGTAGTACAAATTTAATAAAAAACCATATTTGACATTGATCATGGCACTTACTTTTGCGAATGTGATGCGCCGTTGTTGTAGTTTAAATTATCCATAATTAAAAGTAAAAATTAAAAATATTAGACAAAAGGAAATAAGAAAAAGCAAGACTCTTTATAACTAAAAACAAGAACTTCAATAAAACTTTTTTTTAAACACTTTAAAAATTATAATCGCCCAAAACCAACGAACTTTAAGCAGTTAAGTTTTGAATGACATTTAAGAGAAATTTCTCATTTCATTATTAATTACAACAATGTGTAAACAACTACAATGATCGTTGCTAACAATAATAATCAAAATGCATTGGACAAGAAATATTTAACAATCGAGAGTCATATGTGATTGTTGTAAAATTTTCATTATTAATGTAAAAGAAAAATATTTAAGGGACTTCATTTCAAATAATAGTTTCAACAATGAATTCTAACAATAATGTTTAAATAGTCATTTCAAAAATTTTAAAAGACACTGTTAATTATAGGATGTTTAAAAAAATATACGAATATAGCCAAATGGGGGTGGTAATTTAGGGGTTAAAACGACTCCCAGAAAACTTTAAATGTGATATGATGAATACAAAATACACTGCGTTAAGATGAGAACATGATGCACTGTTAAAAATCTGAAGCAAACTGTCCAGTAATTTGATATTTGACCGGTTTTAGAGAAAATGGTTACATAACCGTAATTTAACTGTATTCTGACCATAATATGAGCAATAATATAGTCAGAATAGAGTTAAATTACGGCCATTCAATCTTTTTCTATAAAAACAGTCGAATGACTGGACAGATTGCTGCAAATTTTTAACAGTGTGTGTAATATCAAATGAAAAGAAAAACATACATATCTCACAAAATTTTAGTATACAACTGTTTCAAGGTTTTATAAAAGGAACCCCTTCTTCAGGACAAAATGCATAACAGAGGGAATGAAAAACAATAGCACCACGTGTTTTACAGCTGTTCCTGCTTCGCACTCCCTTTCTATCATTGTGGTGTGAAGATTAAAAATGGGTCTTTTTTCTATGAAGCTTTGGATCATCTGAATGCGAAATTTATGCTGTCTGTTCGTGCTTTTGAATATGTCAATTTTTATACGCCATGTAATTACTAAAAAAATACTTTATAAACGTATAAAACAACGAAATTGTAATTTATGAGTTATAATAATTGAAAACCACTCCTATGTGAAGATTCTGTCTGTGTTACTGAGAAATATGTTAAAATCATTAAGAATTGGCAACGTACACTCAATCAAACATTTTGAGCAAGGAATAAATGTTCGAAACTGAAGTGTTACGGCACTTTTTGATTACGAGGTAATAGAAAAAATTAATTTTCAGCGTCGCAGTAAATTGTGTTTAATTATTTTTAAATCGTGACATTTCCAAGTAAATCTTTAAGTAGAAAATAAAAAAACCCACGAAAAATAGTAAAATAAACCTTAAGATAGATTATAAGAGTAAGGACCAATAAAGGATCAATAAGGATAAGAGTAAGATGCAGTTGCAGAATTTATTATAAGCATTATCGTGAAAAGTAAAATTTGAGATTTTACACTTCAAAATGTCCTCCATGAAGGTTCTCTATAGGAAGGTACTCTAGAAAAGTTCTTTATAGGAATCTCAAAAATATATAAAATTCTGTCATGCCGCAATCATTATATCGAATAATGTGCGCTTCGTGCAAATGAAAAAGAATAGATAAATAAATAATGGATGCAACGACGTCGCTGTACAGGAATAGCATATTTACAAGACATTCAAAACCATATTTCCCTTTGTTGTAATTAAATGGAAAAGACACATCTTGATTTTTACTCGAACCCTTTTTTCCTTTTCCTCTTTCCGTGTTCAAAAACGTCGGGTGAGAGACTTCTCTTTGGCTTTGGTCATGGCATTAAAATATTTGTTACGTTAATCTGGAACATTAGAAGCAGTTCAATTTTTTTTCTTTTTTTTACAAATTTAAAATCTGATTTAATGCAAGAGTATTTTAATTTTAAAACTAAATTTTAATAGAATATGAAATAATGCGTTACACATTATTTAACAATTTAATATACCTGATTGAAATGGGGTTCAACTTAATGTAAGGAACAAATTTTAAAACATTCAAGTTCATAGGATTATCTTGGATGATAGACTTTTAAAGAAATTAATTTTTTTTAATGATTTTCTCATATTAAATACTGTAATCATTGGTCAGAAAAACTAGTTGATTTTTCTACTTGTTATGAAAAGTAACGGTCACAAACTACTTTGTAAAAGTATTCTCTACTTCGCTACTTTAAGACTTTATGAATAGATTCAATCTACACTTGAAATAATGGATGACAAGGACTAAGGAATACAATGGACCCTCCTTATATTGCGTTTGCTAGATACAATCAAATAAATGTGATAAAGCTGAGGGCATTAAAAACAAGTGGGGAAGTGTGATCGAAAATCGCACGAAGGGTTTCGTTTAATATTCCTTACAAACACTTTATCCTTTCTTTAATAAATCCAAATAAATTTCATTTTCAAAAAAAAAAAAAAAAGTCATGATTTTTATAAAGTAAAAATTTACCGGTCTATTTTTCTCGTTTTTTCGAATATCTGAACCGGCCCGATAGCGGGCGAAACCCACTATTATACTCTGTCACAAGAATATCTGTCAGGTGGACTACATGCGATATTTAAAAAAAAAAAAAATTAAATATGTTGTACACCTTCAAAATGTTAATATATGCGAATATTTCCATAATTGGGTTTTTATCAGGATTCAATACGTTCCTCAAACTTATATATTTACTATCCTCTATTACTCATATTGATACTCGCTTTGTATTATTCTGAAACATTTGAAAAATCCGTTAAACTTCCGATATGACGTCAGATTAATTTTCTTTTTAATTCTCTAATGACGTGATATTAATCTGCTTTCTGTACATACACATACTCATACTCCTTGTTTTATTGAGAAATCTTTGAAAATTTCCGTTTTATTAGCAATATGCGTCAATCATTTTTATTTCATACTAGCTGTTACCCGTGACTTCGTTCACGCAACATTAAAATAATAATAAATACATTAATTAAGCAAAATATTTCACTTCCGATAATTAAAAACGTTAATAATTAACTAACTCTTTATCACATTTCATAAGAGTTACTTGCGGTATTTTTTACTGTATTTTTTGTTATAGGGACCTTGACATAACTCAGTCTTAAAAAAGTGAAATTTTGTGCCAAATAATCGCGAAAATGAAATTGCAACTAATGCAAAAAAGAGGGCCAAATAAAATAGTGGAAATAGAGGAATTGGATAAAAACAACTATGAATTTTAGCTGATAAACAATTTTACTTTTAACGCCTTTGTGAAACGTTTTAACAGCCATCCTTCAAAAAAACATTAAGTGGAATTAGTATATGCTTTTTCTCTAAATTCAATTCTGACTCCGTGGTTTAATGTATAGCTGAAACAAGTCTTGTTTTCTAAATGACAGTATGTTGACAGGCAATTTTTGTTCTCCCGAATAAATTGATTCATAAAGTTTGAATATGTGAAAATATGTTTTTATATTTCGGATAATTTACTGAAATCAAGATTTTGTTTTCACCATCTATCTATTGAAAGTGAAAATAAATTCTGTTTTTCAGTTTTAATGAGAAAATGGTGTAAAAAAATATACTGATCTGTTTTATTTCTCCTTTTTCATACACAAATATGGAGTTTGTTACTTTCCGTTTTTAGAAAAACTTCATTAAAATTTACAAAAAAAAAAAAAAAAAAAAAAAAAAAAAAAATCTTGGTATCTAATTTATTTTTTTTTAATTCTGAGAGTTAAGTCTTCGGATCAATGATAACCGGTATTAAGTAAATCGCGTTGCGTTCGATAGTCTAGGAGTAGTTTCGAAATACAAACACACGGTCAGATTTTAATATAATAGATTCGTGTTCATTTTCCTTTTCTTAAAATTATGATGTGATTTTTAGCAGAAAACTCTCATCTGTATATAATGAATACTCATGCTTAATAACCAGTGTAGATAAAAAAAAAACATTTAAATTTTTCGTTATAAATATGGCGTGAAACTCATCTACTTTATATGCTTACTAATCCTTGTATTATTAATGTAAGGAATTGATTCACATTCATTTTAAAACATATCGGAAAATTCCCGTTTTATTTCAAATATGTATTTTCCCGGAGAAATCTCTTTTAAATGACATAATACTTGTTTATTTTCCAGGCAATTAATTTCAATACTGGCATAGGGGAAATTATGTTATTTTAACGAAATAATATTAAATCTTTAGGTTTTATCAACAAAATGGAACTATGAACATTCGTCATTTTTTTTAGGTAATCGAGGTATTTCTTTTAGTTTTAAGAATGAAAATATTTTTTTCTCGCTATCCATGATATCATTTTCGACATGGATAATATTGCGGAGCATATTATTGACATTTGCTAACCATTTTCTTTTGAAATTTCTTTTTACTTTTTTAAAATTTAAATAAAAAATACGGTATAGTTATATTAGCCGTGCGCAGACGGTAAAACACAACGTATTGTTACGATACAAAAGTAAAAAAAAGAAAGAAATTGAAGAAAAAAAAACCTAAGATAATTTTATTTCACCAATCAAAGCATATCCGCTTTATTTTCCATGTATGACGTCATATTAGCCTGTTTCCTATGGTTACGCATATTGAAACCTTGTATTATTATCAAAAACTAAAAAAAGTACGTTTTATTTCTAATAATATTATTTAATCTTTTTAATTCTTTAATTTTTTTAATTTCATTTTCATTTTTCACGTGAAAATTTTTCAATTGAATCTAAATTGTAGAATAAAAAGTATTATTTCAGGTTTTTAATTAGTTTTGGCAACGATAAAGTATTAGCAACGGTAAAGTAAATTTAACCATTTTAATATATTATACGAAAAAATGTCCATTTATTCTCTAAGAAAATAACGAAATTTGGAATTACTAAGAAAAATATTTGAATAAAATTAACAAAAACAAGCCTATGTTCATAAGAGGGTTATAATCCACCTATATGCAAAAACACAGGATCATTAAATGCTCCATTTTGACGCTGGCTTCAGCCTAACATTTGCACACAATCAGATTTATAATATTATTAGGATAGGATTAGGATTAATCTTTTTTTTTTTTCAATTGGTGAAGCTTTTTATTTCATTCTCATATTTCACGTGGAAACTTTCAACAGAAAATTAATGATTGTAGAAGGAATTTTATTGTGGATTTTTAATTGTTGGCTACTGCTATAATGCGAAATGTTTAAATTTAATTGGAAATGGCTGTTAGAATTTTGGGTTTTTTTTATCTCTATTTATTAAAATACTACGTTTTTTTTTTCAAATTTTAATATTTTGAGCTTCATATCAAGTATTTAGTTATATATACACAAAGTTTCAACTGTGTAAGTTATAAAGGTTCTGAGAATGGCTCTGTGACGGACAGACAACGGAGCGGGAGTAATAGGGTTTCTCTTTTTTAGAAAATATATCTTGTTAGTCGACATAATGCTCGTTTCAATTCATATTGCTGGTTATATGCCGACCTGGGCAAATGAATTCTAATTTTCTTTGTCATAATATCGAAAAATAAGAAATCTGCAAATAAAACAGTTACGAAAGAATAAACGCGACTTTAAAATTAAGTCTATTAATGAGTAAGTAGACAAGTGCCTCCAGCAAGAAAACTATTTTCTTTAGATATGGATTTATCCCTTGAATTTCACAGGAAGGATATATATAAATATATCCTTTAATGGAAATATACATATCAATGGAAAAATCATGATGTCATACGATGAGTTGCTAAACGTTTCAGCTGAGTTGCTGTTATTTGCCTATTGCTACGCATAACACATTAAACATAAAAGAACAAAATTACGATCACACCGCTAGAAAAATGGCACATTTTCCTTCCTGAAGTAGCGTTAAAAATAGCGTCAGCGTTTGCTACAAACCACTGGTTTTTTGTATCGCGCTACTCGCTACATTACATTTTTCAACATGTCCATAACGAAAAGTGTAGCGTGCTACATTATACACTACTGGAATAAGTAGCGATTAGTCTAGCTTTACTAATTGTAGGGCGCTAGTTCCGAGCGTTGACTGCAATATAGATTTGCAAAAAGTAAACCAATAAAAATTTAAATATTTAATTCAATATTCAATAATTCAATAATTCAATAGATATTCAATAATTAATATATGTATTTCCAATATTCATTCTTCACATTACCGTCGAAAATTCAATAATTCAATACTTCAATAATTCAATAGATATTCAATAATTAATATATGTATTTCCAATATTCATTCTTCACATTACCGTCGAAAATTAACACCACACAGAACACACACACACACATTTCTTAATAAAAAAATAATCATGACGATTATAACGCGATTCTTATCTATTTAAATTGTGGACTTGGTTTCGCTTACAGATTCAAAAATTTGAATAATGCACTTTATTTGCATTTTATATTACCTGATTTTATTTGTACTTTAAGCATTCGATTTAATACGGGCATAGCTATGAAATGAAATGTAGAATAAAATCATTTTGTCAAAATCTTGTTATGCTATTGAATGTTTAACGTTGGTTCAAAGTTTGTACCTAGAGTGCCCCAAAAACTTAATTTATTCATATTATTTAATGGTAAGCATTTAAAAATACACTGCTCAAAACAATTAAAGGATATTGCAGTTTTAGGTGGATTTTGTATCTGGGAAACTTTTTAGCTGATTGATACATGGTCGACAGACATAGTAGGTTATATGAGAATAAATTACACGTTTGGCAGAAAAAAATGCATTTTATTGCGCATTTGTGTACAAAAGGAAAAAAACACAATTTGTGCATATGAGAAAAAAAGAATAAGAAAAGGTGTTTTCTTCAAAGAAAATCATTTTCAGTAGGGGGTATGGTTTCCACGGCGGCCAGCAACGTTGAACACCTTTGAGGCATGGACTCAATGAGGCTATTAATGACGAGTTGGGGTATTCTGCCCCACTCTTCCAGAAGAGCTCTTTCCAGTTCTTGGAGAGTTTGTGGGGGTTGTTGGCGGCCAGAAACTCGTCTTCCTAGAGCGTCCCAAACGTGCTCGATTGGATTCATGTCTGGAGAACACGCTGGCCATTCCATTCGAACGATTCCTTCCTCGAAAAGGAAATCCTCCACCAGGTTTGCACGATGTGGCCTGCAGTTATCGTCCATTAAAATGAAGTTATCTCCGATTGCTGCAGCGTAAGGGACTACAATATGTCTGAGGATCTCATCCCTATATTGGCGACCAGTCAGAGCTCCATCTCGAATGATGTAGAGGTCAGTGCGCCCGTCAATGGAGACGCCACCATACACCAACACTCCTCCACCGCCAAATATGACACTTTCGTGCACGAACGCAGGATTATTCCTACTGCCACGGTCCCTCCAGATGAAAATACGCCTATTATCCGGATGCACAGAAAAACGGGACTCGTCAGAAAGCAGAATATTGCTCCATTCATTTCTCCTCCAGTTGACATGCTCGGTTGTCCACTCCCTGCGGTCGCGACGATGCCTTGATGTAATCTAACACATACCATCGGTCGGCGAGCATAGCATGGGTCTCTACAGCATGGAGCCGGTTTCGGACAGTCTGAGTTGAAATCGTGGTGCCTGTAGCCGAGCGAAGGTGTTGTTGGAGAAGAGTAGCGTTCATGTTTCGGTGTCTCCGAGCTGTTAACGCTAAATACCGATCTTCATTGGGCGTTGTTGCCCGTCTACGACCTTGCCCTGGTCTTCGGCCTGCACATCCACTCTCCAAAAAACGGTTCCAGATCCTGGAAATGACACTTTGTGACACTCCAATGGCTTGCGCTACTTCGGCTTGAGTTTGGCCCCCTTCTAACGTATCAACAATTCTCCAAGCTTCTGAATCTGTCAAATGACTTCGCTGAGACATCGTACTCATCGAAACAAAGCAATCACTGAATGCCGATCATCCTTGTCTTCATTCTCTTTTATCCAGTCGAAAGTCAAATTTCATTCGCTGTCGCTGAAGCGACTTTTTTGACGTCGAACTCAAAATTTGCATACTCCACAGTATGAAAACCAGAAAAATTTGCATTTGTGATTCTCTTCTTCTATTTTCGGCAAAAAAAATTTCGTTTATATCTTTATTTTATATAAAATTTCAAATATCCTTTAATTGTTTAGTGTATATTGGCATTGGAATATGTCTTATATGATGATTTTGAGTCCAATTAATATAGGTTGTTGTTCACTATTCAATCACTCTCCATGAATGTACCTGTTGCTAATGAAAGAAAATATATTATCAAAACTATGTTCTAGAGTTTATAATTTTATTTTACTAATTTCAAATGTCCTCGAAATTGTAAAAATGTATTTAGTACCATAAAGAAAGAATGTGATCGTCTTTTCTGCCACTGTGCTAAATTTCTGACAAAGTTTCACAAACATCTTAGACAATTTTCTACAATTAATGATGAAAGGTGGCAGCACCAGAAGAGAGAGTTGAGTGTAAAAGTCTCTATTCATATTCAATAGATGGCAGTACTACAGATTTTAGATATATTGCCAGCTATGAAAATTGAAGACTCTTCAGGTAAATTATATCAAGAAGTCAGGTAAGTTTGTGTGAGTGTGAGATTATAGCATACACTCGAAGTTGTTTACAAATAATTCGCGATAAAACTTACCCGATTTAATGGTAGGCAATTATTTAAGAAGAATGCAATAATTTATTATGATAATGTTTTTATCCTTTTCTTCCCATAAATTATTTTTCTTACACACTGATCATGAAAATTTTAATAATTATTAAATTGATTACGTAGGAAATTATAAACGAAATATCTCTAATTCCGAAATTTTAATTTTGAGTACTCCAAATTTAAAAATCGAGAAAAAGGCAAATAGAAGTGGGACATAAAAAATATTACTATGGTGGCTTGATATGTTAGCCGCTCATATTTGCAGAGTCATCATGTCATCTGATGAAAAGACACAGACGATGTGTGTGAAAGGCGAAGAATGAATTAGAAATACACAAGTTTAACTTTAAACAAACATATTATTATTCAGAAAAATAAGTAAAACAATGAGATCGAACTGACGCGACCAGATAGTCAACAACACTCAGCTAGCGGCAATAACAGACTGCCTGTTCCGTTGCGGTTACAGTGAAAAGTAAACTCATGCACATTGAGTTGAGTTGTATGAAAAATGTAATACAATAAAATAAAAGTTAAAATTGCAGTTAACATAGTTCATGTTCAAAATGGAGTTAAAGTTTATAGATAAACAGTTCAGGGTTACAGTTAACCCACTACAGTATTTCCCCCAAGTACTCAAGGTACTGACAACTTCACAAGTAGCGAGGGTTAAACCGCACAGTTCTACCAGATCGGGTAGTTGTTTTAGGAGGCTGAGCTGGTGCCACCGCCACAGGTTCATCTTGAATGACAGTCTGAGCTGGCGGGTTATTATGACTAATTACCACTGGAGATGCAGGAGTTAAATCCTCTTGAATAAGGAATGCAGGTTTGAGATGGTCAATACCAATCACTGCGT
This sequence comes from Maratus michaelseni, assembly GCA_963931845.1. Taxonomy (NCBI): domain Eukaryota; kingdom Metazoa; phylum Arthropoda; class Arachnida; order Araneae; family Salticidae; genus Maratus; species Maratus michaelseni. The sequence continues at coordinate 410,985,962 of OZ007587.1, forward strand.
CTTTTCCCTTTATGACAACAGTAAAATGTTTAGCTGTGCGTTTTGTCACTCGAAAGGGTCCATTGTATGGTTGTGTTAGTGGTACTTTGACAGTGTCATTACTCACCAAACATGGGTGCATGTCTCCAGTGAAGGATGCACAAAAGGAGTTCTCTTGGCATGTGCTGATGTTGGCACCGGAGTTAACTGATGCATGGTGTCACACAAATGCTGGAGGAAAGTTGCAGGATCAACCCGAGACAGTTCTGAGGGGTTGGAAGGCTGCAACAAGTCAGCAGGTAAGGAGAGTGTTGTGCGATACAACATCTCAGCACAAGTACCCTTAAGGTCTTCTTTGTAAGAGGTGCGAATGCCTAGAAGAACAATGGGTAAGGACTCTGTCCATCTTGCATGGTTGTGGCACTTCAGGGCTTGCTTCAGCGTACGGTGAAATCGTTCTACAAGGCCGTTACTGGCTGGGTGGTACGGAGAAGTCCTGATTCGGTGGATGCCTAAGATTTTCCTTAAAGAAGAAAACAGAAGGGACTCGAATTGTCGCCCTTGGTCTGTATTCACAAATTTGGGGACACCAAACCTTGCAATCCAATGGTTTACAAAAGTTCTGGCAATGGTGTCGGCAGTAATGTCCTGCACTGGAATCGCCTCTGGCCAACGAGAAAAACGGTCTGCAAATGTGACCAGATAAGTATATCCTTCTGAAGGAGGTAACTGTCCCACGATGTCAATATGGACATGCTCGAATCTTTCTGATGAGACAGGAAATTTTTGTAGAGGGCTATGAGTATGCCGTTGGATTTTGGATTTCTGGCAACTCATGCATGATCGTGCCCAATTGGAAATGTCTTTTGCCATCCCATGCCACACAAATTTCCGTTGGATCAGTCTCTGAGAAGCTCGGATGCCAGGATGGGATAAATTGTGTATGCTTTTAAAGACAATGTGGCGGTACTTTTCTGGTACGTATGGTCGTATCTTGCCAGTGCTAATATCACAATAGAGCATTGTTTCTGGAGAAATATGCAGTTTTTGGAAACGAAGAGATGTGTCAGGATTTGACAATAAGTCAGTCAATTCCTTGTCATTTGCCTGTTCTTCAGCCATGGATGACAAATCAACATTGGACAAAACTATCTCATTTATGCAAGATAAGGTGTCAGCCACAATGTTTTCAGAACCAGGAACATGCCGAATGTCTGTACTGAACTGTGAACTAAAATCTAGGTGTCTGAGCTGACGTGGGGAACTGGAATCTGACATTTTTGAAAAAGCATAAGTTAATGGACGATGGTCGGTATATACAATAAAATCCCTTCCTTGCAATGTATGTCTAAAATGTTTAATAGCCGAATAAATTGCAAGGAGCTCTCTGTCATAGGTGCTGTAATTTTGCTCTGTTGGACTTAGTTTACGTGAGAAAAAGGCAAGAGGTTGTAACTTGTTGTCATTTACAACATTTAATACAGCTCCGATAGCAGTATCCGAAGCGTCAGCACTTAAGGTTAGCTAATGGTGCGGAGCATGATATGCTAGAGTTGCACAATTTATAAGGTCTTGTTTACAGGCCTCGAAAGGCTGTGTCAAAACAGTATCCCACGGTACCGGACGTTTGTCATTCTTTTTTGAATCTTTGAGTAGCTCATGTAAAGGGGCTTGAGTATGGGCAGCATGAGGAATGAAACGTCGGTAAAAATTTACTATTGCTAAAAATCGTCTCAAGTCCACAAATTGTTTGGGGTTTTGGGAAATCGGCGATAGCTTGAGTTTTCTGGGGGAGCGGTTTTACACCAGAAGGTGTTATAAGACAACCCAGGAAAGAGACAGAAGTTTTTCCCAAAATGCATTTTGCGGGATTTAATTTTAACCCATGCTGCTGCAGGCGATCAAGAACTTGCCGAAGATGGCATTCATTTTCTGATGCAATGAGGATATCATCCAAATATGGGATGCAAAAATCTAATCCTTTTAAGACTTCATGGATATAACGTTGGAAAGTCTGTCCTGCATTTCTTAAGCCAAAAGGAGTATATACAAATTCGAAAAGTCCAAAAGGGGTAGTTACTGCGGTTTTTGGGATATCCCCGGGATTTACTGGAATTTGGTGGTATGCACGAGCCACGTCTAGGGTAGTAAAGAATTGTTTCCTATGAAACAGCTGCGTACAATCCTGGATGTGGGGTAATGGGTATCTATCAGGTATAGTGGAAGCGTTTAAACGACGGTAATCTCCGCATGGCCGCCAGCTGCCATTGGCCTTGCGAACCATATGGAGCGGACTGGCCCATGGGCTTTTTGAAGGCCTAACGATGCCCTGTGCCATGAGGAATTCAAATTCTTGACGGGCTGCTTTTAAGAGCTCTGGCGATAGACGACGCGGTCTAGAAAAAACAGGAGGGCCTTTGGTTTCTATATAGTGATAGATGGGTTGAGTTTTATTTTCCTTGCAAACGCACGACGGGTTAGTTAAATCGGGATATTCCGTTAAAATTTTGTCAAATTTGGTAGGACCGACAAGTACACTTAGGGTACTGCTCCCAGGTAGAACTCGAGCAACTTTTCCCTGAGACGACAATAAGGTTTCTGCGTCGATTATGCAGTTGTTTTTCGCGTCAACAATCAAGTTGAATTTTTTTAGAAAATCGACGCCAATAATAGGTTGGTTCACTTTCGCAATAACAAAAGACCAGGTGAAATTTCTTCGTAAATTTAAATCGAGGGTCAAACGTTTTGTGCCAAATGTTTGTATTTTTGTGCCATTTGCTGCATAAAGGACTAAATCCTCATCCACAGTGCTTTTTTTAAAGCAACTTGCTGGCAAAACAGAAATATAGTCCCCGGTATCGATTAAAAAATTGAATTTTGACGTAGGGTCGGCCAAAAGAATGCGATTAACCTGGCGGTCGCGATTATGGCCATGTTGCGATCGCCGGTCTAGTTTTCCGTGCGAAAAGAGCAAGGGGATGTGCACTTTCTAGCCTTGGAGCCAAAATTTGTATGGTAGAAGCAAAGGTTATTTGCAGGCTCTTTATAGCGCCCCCTAGAACGACTGCGCTGGAAATTACCTTCGCGGGGACGATGCTCTCTTGAGCGACTCCGCTGATTAACTTTCATGGTTAACTCACTAACTTGTTGAGTTAACTGTGCAATTTGAAAATCAAGGGATGAAGCATGGACGGTTGGGATGGGTGGAACGTTAGTTGTAGCATTTATTTGAGGAAATACTTCTAAGTCGTGGATTTTGTCGGTAACATATGCAAGTTTTGGCAATTCATCGCTCAATGCGCCAACAATGCTGCGCGTAGTTGTGGGCAGACGTGAAATGCAAAGAGATTTCAATAATGCCTCTCCTACCGTAGTACCAGCCAGTGTTCTCATTTGAGCAAGTAACTGAGATGGGCGTAAGTCACCGATCTCCACACCCTGCAATAACGTGCGAATTCGCGATTCTTCACTTTCAGAATGTGAATCAATTAGTCGTTTTTTTAAAGCCTCGTATGGTTTATCTACCGGAGGATTTGTGATAATGTCGCTGACCGAGATGAAAATATCCGCGTTAACTGCCGCTACCACGTGATTAAATTTGGTCGTCTCGTTTTTTATTTGGGCCAAAGCAAATTGGGCTTCCAGGCGAAAAAACCATAATGACGGATTTGTCTTCCAAAACGGTGGGGGTTTCACGCCTACATGAGAAACCTGACTAGTGCCAGCACTTTCGTTTGGGGTATCGTCCGGCATGATTAGGAAATTATATGCATAAATACAATTAACAGTACAAAATAAATACAAATTATATACAGTATATTATAACAAAAAAATACTCTTGCATTACCCTAGGATTGGTGAAAATGAGCCGAATTATAGCACCCGTGACAGAGCGAGAAAATTTAACATGTCAATAAACGTGATTGGCGTAAAAAAAATTCTGATATAAAATATGGGGACAAAATATTAGGAAAAAAATTGACTTACGGACCACCAGGAAGCTCAAACACATATAATCGCGCACACGGCCCCGCACACCGCGTGTTTTTTTATTTTTAGGAAATATTGCTGCAAATAGATATAAAAGCATATTTTAAGATGATTGAAGCAACAATCTTGAATAATCAAAGCATCCTCGTCCAGATGGCATCGGATCTTGGTGTTGGCGTGTTCAACTGCTAAGTTAGGGTCACCACTATGGCGGCTTGATATGTTAGCCGCTCATATTTGCAGAGTCATCATGTCATCTGATGAAAAGACACAGGCGATATGTGTGAAATTCGAAGAATGAATTAGAAATACACAAGTTTAACTTTAAACAAACATATTATTATTCAGAAAAATAAGTAAAACAATGAGATCGAACTGACGCGACCAGATAGTCAACAACACTCAGCTAGCGGCAATAACAGACTGCCTGTTCCGTTGCGGTTACAGTTAAAAGTAAACTCATGCACAGTGAGTTGAGTTGTATGAAAAATGTAATACAATAAAATAAAAGTTAAAATTGCAGTTAACATAGTTCATGTTCAAAATGGAGTTAAAGTTTATAGATAAACAGTTCAGGGTTACAGTTAACCCGCTACATTACTGTTGTATTAACTAGATCTAGCGTTAATTTTTACTTAAGTTTTGTATTTATTTTAATCCGACAGATGTAATTTTAAGTTATAAATAACTTAACTTATTAGAAGATTAATGGAGAAATCGATAAAATATTGAAAAGTTTTAGGAAAATAAGAGATTAATTGCATTATTCGAAACATACAATTAAAAAAAATTTACACACTGACTGTGTTTTTATATCAAATTTGAATCTCGAATGTGTTAATTTGTTCATTCTAAGATTAAATAAGAAGGGAAGGATTTTGTTAAGCATCAGGCAGATTTGTCCATATTGCTGTAGGGTGGTGGTGGTGGGGGGGGGGGGGGGTTGCGCCATCAGGGAGGGCTTTAGAAGGGAAAGTGACCCGAATTATTACTTTTCTCGTAGGAGGAAAATCTCAGTGCTATAGTCGTAAAATAAAACGAACGCTATAGGTTGAATGCATACTCTATAGTTTTATTTGAAAAACAAAGAGTATACAGTATTTCTTGAAAGAATTCAGAAGATGTACAACGTATACCCTCCACTACACCACTAGAAAACATTTCACAGGCAAACTGCTAAGACGCGCTGATTCAGAACTACGGGCATCGGAAGAAGCTTCTCATTTTATGGCCAGCGTGCTAACCACTGATCTTAGTAGCCCCCTAAGATATTGTAATTCTCAAGTCAAGGAAGGCGTAACCAGTGCCGAAACTAGCCTTTTTTGCACCCGGGCAAACATGGCTTTTGGCGCCCCCCCCCCTCCCTTCTCGGCAAATAAATGTGGAAAGAGAATTTTACCAAATTTCTAATAACCGACTCGACTTCTTTTAAATTTAAAATATGTAATCACAAAATACGTAATACTGAACTACGCAATCAGCTTTGTTCAATATTGATTCAATAAAACCTTCAAAACGGATTAGAAAGGAACAGGAATAAATTCCACTTTATACAGGTTTTCGTTTTAGTAGGTATAATTGTTGGTATTCTTTCTGTTGAGAACATGTAATTTTAAAATTTAAAACTGGATTCCGTTATAGACAGATTTCATTTTTACAGATTTTACGGTATGTGTATCATTAGAAATTCGGCGTTTAAAGTCCAGTGATATGAATCACATTGTCTTAAGAGTTTACACTAATCACGCGAAGACATTCGGAAGCTAATGTGAAATCTGTGGGAGCGTTCTTAATACTTAAAAAAAAAAATCATGGAATACTTGCGGTCGATATCTAATGTTGTGCGTTTGTACTTTTTCGGGTTTTGTTAAAACATTTTTTTATTTATTCAGACACTTTTACTTTTGTGAAATTGGTTGGAAACGGTTCTGAAATTGAAAGTGTCCTCATATAAAAAAAAACTGCATTCAAAATCGAAAAAGTAAAAAAGCACAACGTTAGATATCGAGATAAGGTATGATATGAAAAAATATATTATTTACAAATATTTAAATGAAAGCGATTAGAAGTTCGTGTGACTAGTGTAGGCTTTTAAGAGCATTTTAATATTTTTAAATATTTTTTTTTCTTGGGATAGCTGAGATTGATATTACTAAAGTGAAAGTAACTTTATGTATACATGTAATTATATAAACCTGCAATAAAAATCGAAAGAGTAAAAAAGAAAAAGCTTTTAAAATATTGAAATGCAAGCGATAAATTTGAAATGAACGTTCCCATAGGTTTAACAGTTGCGAGTTTCTTCACGTGACTATAGTGCATATTCTTAAGAACTCAAAAACCAGGAATTTCTGCAAGCATAACAATGAATTTCAATACCGTAAATTATTATCTATAACCAGTTTCGTGAAACTATCACTTATACTCATCTTCCTATTCATAGACGGATACGTTTAGATACTTTCCTTAACCTAATTTCAGAATTATAACACTGGCTTATGTTACTGCTACTTAAAATAATTTTGGGAGATAAAGGCAGGGGCGGCCTTACTAGCCGTTGCGCCCTGTGCGAGCTTCTTTTCTGCATCTCTATAAATGGTATATTCTTAACAAACAAACAAAAAAAGGTTTTATTATTTGTTTTGCATTTACTTCACCTCTTACTTTTTAGTGTCGTTGGCTGTTGCCCGACCTCGCGCCCTTTCACACCGGATCTGCATGTAGAAACAGTAATTGTAGTAAAAGACATGGACAGCATTTTTCAGTTGTCACCTGCTAGAATCGCAAAAGGATAAAAATTATAATAATTTGGGAGGATAAAGGCAGGGGCGGTTTACTAGGCATGGAACCCTGGGCGGTATTTTTTTGTGCACCCCTACAAATGATACATATATATATATATAGGTTTTCCTAAGTATTTTATTTTGCGTATATTTTCCACACCTTTGTTTTTAGTATCCCGAGCAGTCACCTGATCTCATCCCCTCTAAGGCTGGATCTGGATGTAAAAAAATAAAATAAATAATTGCAGCAAAGGTAATGTGGCGTAATTTTCCAGCTGTCGCCTAGTGCGGCAAAACGCATAGAAATGGTAAAAAGAGGAGAAAAATCATTTTGGAGGATAAAGGCCATGGCGCCCTGTGCGAGATTATTTACTGTACCTCTAACAAATGCTATACTCCTTTTAGAAAATGATTTTGCAAAGTATTTTACTTTATGCATTCTCCTTTGTTTTTATAGTCCTAGTAGTCGCCCGACGGCCCGACCTTGCCCATAGCAAGACGGGAAAAAAGAAAGCTCTACGCTGTTCAGCGAGAAAAAAAGAAAAAAAAATAGAACACCCTTTTTGGATTTTTTCGCAATTATCTTTGTTGGACATTGGACAGTGACACAGCATGAGACTGACCTTGAAAAATGTTAGTTATTCTTACTACACGAGAAGTGATTTCCCCGATAGATAGAAGACATAGACATCTTCTTTGGATATGGTGTATTTGGAATATAGGACAAAAATAGCCTAAGAGAACAGTTCTTTCTTCTTATTCATTTGCTACCTAGTATTTTAGGCGAATCTTTTTATTTATCTTTTAGTCAATTTTAATGCATTTTGTTCAGTTTTTTTTTTTTTTAATTTTCCGGCTACGAGACATTTTTATCCAAATTTCACATATATATACATTTTTGTATTAAACGACAAACGAAATCTTCATTTGGCGCCCCCTTCGGCTGGCGCCCGGGGCACCCGCCCCTCTGAACCCCTAGTTTCAGCCGTGGGCGAAACCTATGAATCTGTTAGTTTAAAATACACCGCCACATCTCCAAATAATAGCAATAATAAATTGAAATATTCTGTAAAAAGGATTCCCCACGGTCAAGCGCGTAAGAGCGATTTGAACTCCCAACGGTTCCCCCATTGCACACACTAAAAGACCTATCAGACTGCGGTCTAAGTTTGTGGCATCTCTTATGTGGCGAAGCGCTTACTTTCATCTTTTATAACTTTCTTTGCATGCCTAAAGGTCAGAATTCAAGAGCGGGAGCCGTTGACATCTCGGGAAACATTCCATTCTTTTGTTGAATCTCTTCTTTCTTTAGTCGATGATCACAAAATGAATCTAGAAGAATGGGAAGGGATTTGATTTATACCAAACTCAGGTCAACTTTCTCAGGATCGTTTCTAAATGCAGCTTTAAGGTTGAAGTAGACTATTGATGCTGTCAAGGTGACTGTTTGATGCTGTCAGGCGCTCCCTTTCATGTTTTATAACTTCCTTAGCATGCCAAAAGGTCAGAGGTCAGCAGGGGCCGTCGGTAATAGATCAGTCACTACCTTCTTCCTTTGTTGATACTTCCCTTTATTTTGTTGATGACCACAAAACCTTTCGAAAAGAATCGGCAGTCTTAAGATTTACGAGTCTCATAGGAAGACTTGCTTAGCATGCATATAAACGCTGATTTGGTGTGTAGCTCTTACTGTTATTCTGTTGTCCCATGAAACATATGTGTTTCAGTTGGCACTTTGTATATGAAAGAATAAAAAATAAGAAGATATATGTAAAGTGGAAAAATGCGTCGAGTTCTACGTTTCTGCTAATAAAATGGACCATTCGAGAATAAGGCCACAACAGCTATAATTCTGAAAGTAACACTCCACTAATTGTAATTGTAAACGTCTGTAATGAAAATGGTAATAACATTTTATAACGTAGCTTAAGTATATTTACGACTATGTTTTTATGATAAGCCTAAACTTTATCATAAATGTTTGGCTTGTGCAAAATTTACATTTGTTAAGGTTTACTATAGCATATTCACTAATGCAAATGACCTCTGTAACATATATAATGCAGTTCAATTATAAAAAAGCACAAATTAATCGAATATATTATCGTCTACGAAATTCGTTTGTCTGTAACATATTTTAATAAACTTTCTTCATTTCAAAGATGAAGAAAAAATAATCTGCTAATTGAGAAACGCTCATGAATTAAGCTTTTTTGTTTACCTGTCTGACCGCCCGCAGAGAAAATAACAGAAAAATGCTTGGTTAATCATACAGTTTAAACATGTAGACATAGGGCTGTAAGCAGTCGATAAGTCACAGGAGGCTTTGAAATTCTTTTAGTACGGCTAATTCACAGTTTGTCTTTTTGCCTGTACTTTAATGATATATAAATATAGACAGAAATAGTGTCAGACTTTTCTTTCATCAGACTTTTCTTTACAAAGTTTTACAATTTTTAAATGTGATACAAAAGATATTAGTATTGCAAAATTATAAAATCTAGAGGGGCTGAAAAAGTTGCTAGTGATTAGGAGAGGTGTCTCAGTCCACCCTGCTTCCGTCGGGTTACGGCTCTGGTTTTTACCAGAATGTTAACTTAAAAAAATATATATTTGTAATGTTTGTAAGGGTAGTACTAAATAATGTGACTATCTAACTAGTACAAAATAATATGAATGTTTATGTGTGAGTAGGTATGTATCATTATTGTAACTTAAAGTATACGTGAGTATACTTCAGTGTACCTTCAGTGAGTTGTAACCTACACTCGTTGAATGATGCTTCTCTTTCCTCTTTTGGCTTTTGTAAAAATGAAAAAATAGTTCCGTTCTTTATTACTTATATTTTCTATATAACGAATTGGAATTCTTCTATGAGTTTTAAATTACCGATTTTCCCATATTTCATTACCAAATTCCTTCTACAAGTTTATTTTACAGATAAAGACAAATGGATGCATTTTTCTGTATTTCTCTAAAATTTCAGTTCTAAACACATATTTCTTTATGAAAAATCACAAAGAACTTGCCATCTAAGAATATGCAGAGAAAAGGAAATACGCCTTGCGTGTGAATTTCTCTTTTACCATATTCACTTCAATAATTCTTTTGTCTTCGACTGCTTTATTTGCATTCCAAAGGCACTCTTTTTCTCAGGTCAGAAACACATATAAACCATAGATTTCTGCAGGAAGATATCCGAAATCCCCCCTTTGAAATTAAAAAAATAGAAGAAAAAAGCAGAAGAAAGTACTTGTGAGATTTCAAAAACAGAATTGGCGAAGTGTCAATTCTCAGGTATTGTCTTATCGGAATTTTGAAAACCGGAATCAGGTCTACCGACAGCTAATATTTTTCTGAATTTTCAATAAGTTGCAAAGAATAGATTTTGTTTTTAAAGAACATGATTAGTTTTATTTTGTTACTGGTTTGTTGCTAGCGGTAGAAAGTGAAACTAAAACATCTAAGGCTATCGATATCAAGTCGAATGAGACAAACCCCGTCGTAATCGGATACATAGAACCCGAGATACTTTGAAATTTAATAAAAATATATGAAATTATTATTCGAAAAGAGTGGTATATACAACTCACAAGTTTACTTTAATGTTATAGTGGGTGATTATTAAGTTCATTATAATGCTTGGAGTCAGTTTCGTTCAAATTGGAAAGTTAGTTCCTGAGATACGAAACAAGGCACAGTTTGAAGAAAAACCAAAAGGGAGGTTCCGGGGATGTGAAGCGGAAGTTCAAATGCCCTTCGTTAGATGAATAATCAGAAGCACCACTATGCATCTTTAAAGACTAATTCATTTCGTTAAGCTAGGAACTTAATTTCAAATTTTGATTAGATTACTATTCGAAAATTCTAATAGCACTTTTCTAGAAATGCACTCTAAAGCTGTAAATGCTGTTTATTATTCTAATTTGGCAAAATAGAACTGGTTTGGAGAAGATAGGAACATTGTTAGCTGATCTAGGGATATAAGCCACACCAAGAGAAAAAAAGTTAAGTTATTATTCGAAAAGAGTGATATATACAACTTATAAGTTCACTTTAATGTTATTAAGTTAATTTTAAAGTTTGGAATTACTTGCGTTGAAATTGGAAAGGTAGTTGCTGAGTTATGGAAATAAGGCATAGTTAGAGAAAAAAAACTTTGAAGGGGGAAGGGGGAAGGGGACTTGAGACTGCTTTTTGTCAAACAAGGTGTCGAATAAGGAAAAAACTGACACCAGGTGGCGCACGATGAAGTACAATAAATGCGATATTTAATAGAATGTATTTAACCTCTCCCCTGCCCATGCACGAAAATATAACGAATAAGCTGTTAAAGAAAACCCTGATGTTAATTAGGGGCCTGCTTTTCTGCTTTATCATAATAATAGCTGTCATGTGGATTAAATGCGATATTTAACAAAAAGTAGTTACCCCCCCCCCCCCCCTTCAACCTTTATTAATAATTCGCATTCGGATGTGGCAATACGGAAAGGACAGGTGTCAATTTTCAAATCCCTATCTTATATATTATTAAAATTTTGAACATACAATAAAATTTTGGACCCAACCAACTGCAGAAATCTTAAAAATCGAAAATGTTTGTGTAAAAAATCATATACATAGAAATTACTTCTTTTATTTACCTCCGTTGTCTTCGTTAGTGTGTTCCTTTATTGTCAACCTTACAAAGAACTCAAACTGAAATCTGAAAGAAAAAGGAGCAACGGACATCTCCCCTTCACAACTTCGTCCAGGCTTGGGACTGTTCAAAATCAAAGGCAAGTGTTTCAGGTGACAAACGTCACCTGAAATGTCACCCTAAAACAAATGTCTTTGTTTTCGATGGGTTAAAAGATATCATATGCAGTAAATATTAATAAAAAAAATTTCAAACTTACAGAAAGTCAGAAGTCTTACAGTAGTTTTCATTTTGTGAAAACTCACACCTCCGATCATAGGCAGATGCATAGCCAAGGCTACTATTATCCATGAGTGGTGTATGCCTCTAAGTAGGAATCCCGTCTTGATGTCGTTTTGTCTTTTTTACAAAGAGCTGTGATACTGAAACCTGGGGAAAAAATAAGCAGCGTATATTTTTACCATTTTTCCCTCACTCTTTTGTCCAGGCTTGGGACTGGACTAAATCGATGACAAGTGTTTTAGGTGCAAAATTCTATGTATAAATCAACACTAAAACAAACGTCTTCGATTTAGGCGGGTTAAAAAATGGTGCCTGACAACAGGCATGACTGAGCTATCAGTCATTTGTTATCTATATTAATAAAATAAAGTTAAAAATAAAAAATATACAAAATACATAAATAAAAAAATATACATAGTGTAAAAAATACATTAAAAAATAACACTATGTATAAATATATGTATACAGTAAACTCTCAGATATCCGTGAAATTAAAAAAAAAAGATTAAAAGCCACACATCGCTCCAAATGTAAACAGTGAAATTTGCAGTTAATATGTATGGGAAGCAATAATAGATTTAATTTTTAATTTTTATCCATTTCGTACACATTTGAATATGGAATTCAGGTTAATCTGACTAAACTCATGCTTTCTATTGAAAAAAGGAAATGACATATAACATATAAACAAATCATCATTTGTCGTTGCTAATATAAACAGTGAAACGTTTCTTTGCAAATATATCTACGTATTCTATAGAAATTAAACACAATCTACAGTTTATGTTGTAATATTTTAAGTAAATATAGACATTCATGAAAGTGATGCAAGACGTGAGTTTTTTGGGGAGCGTTGCGCGATGTAGAAACCATGGCATATATTAGTAAAGCGCAAGTGACACCGAAGAAATATTCGGTGCACATTGCTGATGAGAAAGCCATGTCATAAATTCTTGTAGCGCAAGTGTCACCAAAAGAATTTTTGGTGCACATTGCCGATGAGAATGCCATGCTTTAATTCTTAACTGTAATCTGAAAAACAATAAGCAACAAACATTTCATCTTCACATCTTCTTCCAGGCTTGGAGCTGGTCCAAAATCAAAGGCAAGTGTTTTAGGTGTAAGATTTTATAAATTTGGTACCCCTAAAAGAAATGTCTTTGATTTCGGTGTCTTTGATTTTGTCGTAAGTGTCACCAAAGGAATATTTGGTGCACATTGCTGTTACAAAATCCATGTCATTTAGTCATTGAACGCAAGCTCTACCGAAGGAATATTCGGTGAGCATTGCCGATGTTGAAGCTATGGCATATATTCTTGTAACGCAAGCTCTACCGAAGGAATATTCGGTGAGCATTGCCGATGAGAAAGACATGCTTTAATTCTTGTAGCGCAAGTGTCACCAAAGGAATATTTGATGCACATTGCCGATGAAAATGCCATGGCCAATAAGACTTGCAGTGCAAGTTTCACCAAAACGTATTTGGTGCACAAGCTCTACCCAAGCAATATTCTGTGTCTCTCGTCTCAAACCACTTTCATGAATTACTAATGTTTGGTTTAAATATTACAACATATACTGTAGATTGTGCTTAATTAACATTTGCAATGTTTAGAGATTTTTATGGAGCCTTCAAACTGAATTCGAAAACATCTATGTATTTAAATATATATTTCTTTACAAGCATACATTGTATTTGCTAAAAAATTGCAGCCTTTAGCCCATGTGCATCTAATAAAGAGGAGGTCAAACCAAAAGAAAAAAAATAAAACCTGAAAGATAAAGGTTAGCATATGTTATAAGTTTACATGCTCTTAGTTGTGTATCAGGTAAAAAAAAATCACAATATCTTGAAAGATTACTGCATACATATTTAAATACATATAAATCTAGAATAATCACTATAAATGTAAATGTAGATTGCGTTCAACCATATTTAGCTTATTCGCCACATATTTAAAATTTAAAATCTGGAATTTTCTCCACATACATGAATGTTGTTGGTGGCGAGCCTAATAAGAATTGTTTTGGTTGCATGAAATTTACAGGCATGTAGGGATCCATGCGAATTTTACGGAAATTATAACAGGGGTCCTTTTTATAAGGCTTCTATAAAACATGCACTGTTACAGTGGTCTTGGAATAAATTGGAGGCCGGAATGTTGTTACGGCCTCCGTTCCGCCTAGCATGACTTGTAGTGCAGTATTCATGAATGTTGTCTGCCTCTAGGTGGGTATCGAAGACTTTTGGTTTTTAACATGTATTTACTTCACAGGGCAAAGTGTTTAAGTTAACTTATCCAGTTTTTTAATTTTTTTAATTTTTTTTCATATTTGGCGTTTTATTACATTTTTCAAAATATTTTATTCAACATATATATTGTTTTGAAACTTTACTGGATAATTAACTTTCTAGAAGTGGCAGTATCTGATATTTTTAGTTAATTACACTCCATTATTTCGCCAAGTTCTTCAAATAACTAACCAACTAAGTTGCACACAAAACCTAATAGTGATAACAGCCATTAGTATTCAATGGAGTGATCGCAAAAAGCGCATTTACGTAGCAATCAATATGATAAATATCCCTATGCAAGCAAGGGAAGGAAAGGAACAATAATATAACAGTGACAAAAAGAAACAGTGTGCAACGACAAAGAATGTGACAATTACCAGCGACAAAAGTTGCAATGTGACAAACCTAAAAAAATATGACAACAAACCAGAGAAAACCTCGCAATGTGACTAAAACCCAAGAAAGAGACAAAAATCACCAGCAACAAGCTAGTGATAACCAACAACCAAACCAGAGATAAGACTTAACTTACCAAGAAAATGACAAACACATCCCAATAGGGGTGAGCCCAAATAAGCGGTTAAAAGAGAGCAGCTCATAAAAGTGGCGACAAAGACGACAGTAACACACCACCATGAAAGAGACAAGCCAAAATAAATGGCCAAACTTAAATAATGAAAAGAAAGAAACAGGCAGTGTCGTAAGAACAGTGATAAAAACACCAGTGATAACCTTAAAAACAAAACAAATAGAGTCAGAATATATTGTATAGAATAACTATAGCAGATACGAAGCCATGTACGCTAATGGCGCCTGATGCATGTAAATCCCGTGGAGGGTGCAAAGTCCTCCAAGTTCCTGTGAATTATACATCTGGAGGTGCCTAGTCAGGAGAAGGTCTCGTCACCTGATCAAGGTTCTAAATTATGAGATCAATTCCTTTCCCTTTTTCAATATTTTTGCTTTTTTTTAAATCTGCGAATTCAACAAAGTTAAATAGAAACCATGAGCCGGCAAACAAAGAAAACTGTTGCAGTGCACTGCAGCTATGCCAACAAGGCTTTTTCCAGGTGGATCACAGCCGTGCTGTGATCAGGCGAATATCGCCCTGTGTCCAGGTACTAAATCGTCAAGCTAGACACTCATTGCCGGCAGGTAGGGACCTGGTTAGCGGTATAAAAATAGATTTCCATCGTAAGCCTTCTATTAGATCTTTCTGTTTAGGCTTCAAATATGTAAATATTAGCTGGAAAATGTGTGTGCTAAATAAAAAAATAAAATTTCTGCTATTCTTCCATCAGCTTCCATCAGCATAGATTTATGCCTCCAAAATCAGAACAAGTTTGATTATAATATTTTTAATCTGACTTAGACTAATAATTTTTTTTAAATCATGGAGGGTTCCCGCCTACCCACCACCCTCAATCTCCCGCCTTGGAGGATGACTAAGCCACTCTAATTTGGTTCATTTTTCACGCAGCAACAAAGGCTACGGAACCATTTTCGAACACACTCCAATCTTTTCTTTTTTCTTTCACTTGGATTTTTTTCTTCGTGCTCTGTTGTTTCTTCGTTATTGGATTCCGGATAAATTTCCACGTCATTCTCATGTAGATCAACATCGTAGAACTCAGTATTAGAAGAATTTTCTTTCAGAGTTTCTTTTTCTTCGATTTCCTTACTAACGCTATCATTCGTTAGGTTGGAAGGATGTTTTCTCCTTGACTCACATGTCTGATTATCGTGACATGAAACATTAAAAAAACAGTCTGTCCCAACAACTTTTATTTTATCTATTATCACTTCCGTTTCTGCCTCATGATCTTGCAATTTTTGATGATGATCTTCAAAAGGAAGTGATTCACCTTGTACTTCAAACAAAGAATTATTAAATTTGTCATTTCTTTCTTCTGATGTGTGTTCTCTGTTGGGCAGTTTTGATTCAAAGACGTCTATATCTGATTCGAGGTGTATAACACTTTCTTCTAGAATTGGCATTCTTTCTTCTAAGCAATCAAAGTCTTTCGCACATTTAACTTTGTTATCTCTTGGTACTAAAAGGTACTCTTCAATTGATTCATTTGATTTAGCCGGTTCTTTAACAAGATCTAACTTTTCATATTTTTCTTCCAGATCTGGTGGCTTATCTTTTGTCCATTCCTCTGTCAAATTTGATACATATTCATCTTCAATAGAACTAGAACTGGACTCCTCTTCTATTACTGGGAGTATATCCACTTCAGGAATACTATCTTTAAGGGACATATATCTGAAAAGTAGAAGAGAAGGTTTGTCTGAATGTTTTGCCTTTACTTTCAGAGAATAAATATTTTCAATATAAAATTACATTTTATAATCAGTATTTTTTTATAATGAATAATAATATATTAAAACAAATAATTTATGATATTAATATTATTATATTATGTAATATAATAACACTAATTTTATGATATCTGCAATAATTTGGTATATTATGATAAAAAAATAATGTTTAGACTTTTAATTGAATTTATAAACATATTAGCTTAAAAATGCATTTTAATAATTTCGAGTTATTGTTTATGACTTAAAAATGTCTTCACGTTTTTTTAAAATACACATGTAATACACTTTTTAACCCTTTAGCGTGTGGTGTCCACAAAAAAGGACACTTAATTTTAATTCCAAAACTGACAAACGGCACCAAGAATATTTAATTAAAATTTTCCTTTTGTAAAGTACGGGAAAATAAGCAAAATTTTATTTTCTAATGAATTCGATTTTAAATTCTGGTGTCAATTCATTATTTCGTCATTTTACAAACAGACTTACTCCACGCCGCAAAGGGTTAATAATTACAATTCTCTATTATGTACCATGCCATAAATCATATATGATTAGAAATATTTTAAGGTAAATAAAAAAGAAACCTAATTCAAGGATTATACGTCATTTAGGACCTAATTCGGCTTTTTTTTTCAAACTTTAATTATGTAAGAAATGTGGTATCAAGCAATAAATTCTGATTTCACCGTTTTTGAAAGACTTAAAAATTGTTAATTTTAGATGTAGTACATTCACTCTGACATTTAGATTTCCTTGCTTCGTGAAACATACTGATAAAATATTAATTTAAAGCAACGATTAAATCTTTCAAAACTAATTTCATAAGAATTTTTTTAAGATATATTGTTTTCTATGTGAATTGGACTATTGTAGTATACATCATCATTTAAGGCTCTTCTCAAATTCAAACTCACTATTTTCTGATTCATTCACGATATGATTTTAATTTGTAAACTTGAATTAGTAATTTTTTTCATTCAAAAAGCAAGGAATCAAACAGCGTTTTTCGTTTTCTTATAAAAGCAAAGAATCGCCCTGAAAGTGCCGTAAAATTTGGTGTTTTTAATAGATTTTAGAGATATGACAGTAGTGGCCTAGTGTGCATGTAATTACTAGGCATCGATCGAATGTAACTGAAGTCATGTCGTATGATAATATTATTGAGAAATGGAAAAAGTTGTCCAATTTTTAATCATCGGAATGAGAATACCTGAAATTTGCCGGGGAATGCGTACGAAAATTCAAATTTCCGAACCTGTGTAGTAGTTTTGAATTTTTGAATTTGAATTCTTAATTTCTTAATCTGCTCAATTTCTTAATTTTGAGTCATTCACGGTAATGAAAATGCAAAACATACGATCTGCCATGTATACCTGTCTATACTGTACAAAAAAGATAATTGATCCTGAGCTTTGTAATAATGGAAATAATCTGCAATCTCTTGAGCTGAGCACTGTTTCAAAACATGTTCTTTACACACTTATTTAATTTCTGTTGCATTTAAGCCAACTCACATGCTCTTTTCTGCACGCTTTTATATATATTTTCTTTCATTTGAAAAAAAATTCAAAATTTAGAATACCATTTATCGGCGAATCTACAATATCTCTATTAATTACAATATTAATACCAATATCAATAACAAGGTTCTGCAGAAGCGAACCCATCATTAAAAACAAGTGAGTCTGACTCAATTTCATTAGGCTACGATAGCATTTAAACTAAAAAAATAAATAATATATATATATTTCTTTACTGTTCATATTTTGTCACATTTTGTAGAGAACATTTGTCTAACACCAAACTTCAATCGAGCATACAAATTTAAGATTAACACCAATTAATTATATTAATTACAATATTTAAATGACACACGTGTATTTTAAATTTTGTTTCAATAATAAATTAATTAAAGAGGCTTTGACGTCGCTATAGCAATTTCATAAAATTATGCCAAATATTTTTTTTCTGTTTCTCTCGTGATTTTCTTGGTTTATATATCTTTTCTTTTCTATTTTTTTAAGGAATCCGTAGTGAGTTTTGCTCTTTTTTAAAATTCCTACTATTAGCTCACACCCTCTATATATTTATATATCTTGTTCAAATTTTCAATCGTTAATAAAATACTCTCTATTCATCCCTTCAAGTTCAAATACATTTTTTTAAACTTTTACTGGATGACACGTGATGTTAATACAGTTTTTTCAAATATTAATTCATCAATTAAATTAAATTAATTAATTTTAGTTTCATATTTCTTTTCTGTTCAAAAGTATAGACTTACTATTTATTTTAGTCCCCTTCGCGTGTGCGCCGCCTGATCTTCGCCCGTGAACAGCCTCATTATCTTTTTATGCGTGAAGGTTTCGTTATGATACTTCATTGTGAAGTTTGGTAATTTTTAAAAATCAATATTTGAAAAATGGCATAATCATTAGACTTGAAATTCATATCAAGAAAAATACAATTTTTTTACCTTTCTAACGCAGTTTGTTTAACAATTTTACGAGAAATACTTTTCGAGCTATTAATTTTTGATATTTTAGCTATTTATTTTTTATTTAATTTTAATACATTTCAAAAAATTTTCTTACATAAGATATTTAGCAGGATATAAATTTAAGAATAAATACCGTCAGTGGCAAAGCGTGTAGGTCGGTGGAAAAACATTTCTTTTTGACCTAAATAGAAATTGATTGTAAAATATTTTTATATATATATATTACTTGTTTAAAAATGAGTTTGAATTGAACGGGATCATTCGTTTTCTACATTTCGAATTTGAAACATTCTAATTGAACATTTTGTCACATTTTGTAAATAAAATCTCCCTGACAATTTAACACAAAAATTCGCTCAAGTATGCTAAAAATGTAAGATCAACTCAGAAAAATAAATTATATTAATTACAATATTTCAATTACACAGGTGTATGTTTAGTCTTGTTCCAATACTAAATTAATTAAAGAGGTTTCGACGAGTAAGTTTATAAAATTAAAGCAAAATATTTTTTCTTTTCAATTTTCTTTTTCTCGTGATTTTCTTATTCATATATATTTTCTTGTTTTTCGTAAAAGAATCCTTA
Source organism: Maratus michaelseni (assembly GCA_963931845.1). Classification (NCBI taxonomy): domain Eukaryota; kingdom Metazoa; phylum Arthropoda; class Arachnida; order Araneae; family Salticidae; genus Maratus; species Maratus michaelseni. The sequence goes on from OZ007587.1 coordinate 411,005,345, forward strand.
CTCAGCTTCGCTTTTTTTTTTTAATTTCCTTTGAAATGAGCGGATTCTCTTTATAAATTTTGAATTTAAACGTGAACTTAATTCATTTTTCAGAAATTTTATTTCAGTTTGATTTAAATCCTTTTTTTTTTTCAATGAGTTGGCACGATACAGATTAAGTCAACGAAATTAACATTTTAAATACACCACTAAATCGAAACGATATTCGGAAATTTTAATCTTCCTAACTCAGACAAAAAGGACCAGGAGCAGGGCAGATAGGATATAGAAGATGCAAATTAAAATTGAGAGATAAAAGAATACAATCAGTGAAAGATGAAATAAAACATCAGAAACCGACAAATATGTGATATATAGAATTTGCGACTACATTTGTCGCTTATTTAAGAAAATATATTTATTTTTTGTAATTTTGTTTTTTGTCAATAAATTAAATATTTGGTTTAATCTTACATACAATATCACTTGATGTATCAGTTTTTTCAAAATATATTTCACAATTACTGTCCAACAAACTTTTCTTTTTTTTTTTTATGGTGAGAGAGCATTCTCTTAATGGCCCTATTACACGAGGCGTTAAAGTTGCCGCTACTATCAGGCGACAATGTTAACCTATGGCTTCAAAAGAAGTTGCTGGAAGCAAGCAATTTTATATTTTTGGAGCAATTTTGTCTACGCACTTAATTAGTGTAATAACTAGAATGAAAAAAATATTGCTATAAATATTGAAATCTTTAGTGATTTCTTTGGCTACTATAATCAGCCAGATACGGATAAATTAAAAAAGTTAATTTAAAAATTTTTTTATAATTTTACTTGAACACATTTTTGATATTTTTCACATAAAAGTATTTTGGGTGTTGTTATTAAGCAATCCATAAATATAATTTAAATTAAAAAATGTGTAGTGTTTTCAATTAAAAATTATTTTCACCTATGTTTTGTACACCGCGCAGTTTTTGTTGTATCTTGGGGAACCCGGGTTAGAACACTTAGTTATAATTAATAATCAGAATTTAACTATGTAGTGGTGTTTAAAGCATTTACAACTGCGTAGTAAATTATCTGTATTCTAGAAATAAATGTATTTATAGTAAATACTTAAACATTATTCTTTAAGTAAAAAATTATACTCATTAAAAAAAAAAAAAATGAAAAACACTTTTTACATACCCTGATAAAGCAGAAATATACAATTGCTCTTTACGATACTTTGTAACATATTTCAAGTAATCCGCATCGATCTTATTGGAAGAAGAAGTATCATCAATCTAAAAGAAGAACAAAATTTGCTTAGGTGCATAAAGATGGTTTAGGATAATAAGTCATTTTAATACTACTAAATTTATGGGGGTAATTATATTATTTTGAAATTGGACACTAGTTGATAATAACATGAAATCTGGTACACATCTATATGCAAAAATCGTTACATTTTACTAGAATGACGGGGGGAAAAAATGCTGCTCACTATAAAAATAAAGTATCTACTTTCAATTTTTGTAACAAAAATGTTGAAATAATGCTATCGATATATAAATATATATATATATATATATAAAATTCATAAGATTTTGATAGTTTCTCATATTTGCATTTTCATGTTGTTGTGCTTAATTTTTGCATTATATTTTCCTTTGATACTCACATATGTGATTTAATTTTAATTACTATATATATATGTATAAACAAGATCTGACCAAATCTGAAATTCAAGGACTGCATTCGCTGGGAGAGAGTGTCGATGATGGATAAGAGTTATAATAAGTTCACGTCGAAACGAGATGAAAAATGTTGCTGAATCTACAGTAGTAAATAGAAACAAAGTTTTGAGCTTCAGAACATTTACTAAAATTGCAAGACGGTTTCGATACCATTAAATTTATCATCGTCTTTTCTTTTAACGGATTGTTTTTTACAATCTAAATTATTCATTATAAATGTATTTTCTTTGTTTTGTTTTTTTGCACTTACATTTGGATTTTGACAGCTTTGTAAACTTTGCTTCAAAATAATAAAAAGTAATCTATGAGAATTTCAATCCCATAATTATAAAAAAAACAATAATAATGGTAAAAGTTTAGATGCCTATTTAATATCGCGTAAAAATTTTGAATAATTGAAAATTATAGAAAATAACTAATATCTAAAATTATTATTATTTATATAAATATTATTATTAAAATTATTATTATTATTATATTTGAGCGGTTCATGTACATTTTGTTATACATTTGCCATGCATTTGGCATATCGTTATATTTTTTATATTGCTATATAAATGAAGCGTTTGTTAGATAATATATAATATAATATATATCTCTATATATTCCATGTATTTCCGATTTTACATTTCTATATATGGCATATATTTGTTATATATTCTATTGATTAAAATAAAGGGGGCATCAGAAATAATGACCCGTTTGCAAATGACAATTTCGTTGTAGACAATGTTTGAAATAAACACTTTAAATACAATATAGAAGCTCATAGTATTGTTTGCGTACTTCATAACTGTTCTAAGTGACTACTTTTAGTCACACGTAAAATATGCAAGTGATATTCTATTACACGACAGATATTGTGAATGCGTTGTGCACTAGAGCTCCTATAATAAGAGCTCCTATTATAGGAGCCTTATTGTGCACAACCCCTTATGACCACTTTTTATGCCTTCTTTGCCCGTAACCGTGAACGGAAGGTGCGATTGGTAATGCATTGGCATCAATGTTTTACGAGCATGCTTCACACTATCTGGCGCGTAATGGACTGTTTGATTGGTTGGTTGAACGATTTAACGGATGGTTTGGGTGTGACTAAAAGGAGTCACTCAGAACAGTTATAAAATACGCTTACAGAATATTCTGTATTGTATTTAAAGCGATTCTTTCAATCTTTGTTTACATCAAAGTTATTGTCACTTGTAATTGAGTCATTTGTTCTGATACACTCTTTATAATATGTGATTACACATGTTGTTCATACTGCTCGGGATAATTTTAGCTCTATCTCTGGGCTCTTTGGAGCGCCTAAAAATGTGTTATTTATGCTTTGTTACAGATTAAAGTGAAAAGATAATCCGACTTTAATTGTAAAATAAGTTTTCTGTTTTTCAGCATATGATGAAACAACATTCCGTTGACCGATATAATGCTAAGAAATCTATAAAGTACGATTGATTTTAATTTACCTCAAAATAATTGTCATCATCTCCTTGTCTTAAATCATTGTCCTCTACTTCTATTGTCCAGTCTAGAACTTTGCTTTCGAAATCATAAATTGAATTTTCTTTACATTCATCTTTTTCGTTAGTAGCTGAAGGTTCATTTTCCACTTCAATTGACCAGTCCTGGACTTTAGTTTCAGAATAAGAAGTAACTTTCTTTTTACAATCATTTTTTTCTTCTGTAATATCAAAATTTTCATCTTCCACTTCTACTGTCCAATCTAAGACTTTAAATTCAAAATCATGATTTGAATTTTCTTTAAAATCGTATTTTTCATCCGTAATACCTAAATGTTCATCTTCGACATTAACTGTCCAGTCCTGGGATTTACATGGAGAATCAGAATTAACGTTCTCTTTACAATCAGTAACAGCAAAATTTTCCTTTTCAACTTCAAGTGTTCTATCTATGGCGTTGCTTCCAAAATCATACTCATTAACACTCTTAATCTTTTCTTGTATTTTACTTGAGTCAGACTTTTCATAAGTTGAATCTGATAAGTTGAAGCTTTTATCTTTTTCTGGAGTTAATGAATTTGTTTCAACAATTTCTGATTCGTTTTCAGGAACATTCAATGTCGTATCATTTTCAATAATGTCAGATTCGTTATCAGGAACATTCAATGTCGTATTATTTTCAATAATGTCAGAATCGTTATCAGGAACATTCAATGTCGTATCATTTTCAATAATGTCAGATTCGTTATCAGGAACATTCAATGTCGTATCATTTTCAATAATATCAGATTCGTTACCAGGAACATTCAATGTCGTATCATTTTCAATAATGTCAGATTCGTTACCAGGAACATTCAATGTCGTATCATTTTCAATAATGTCAGATTCGTTATCAGGAACATTCAATGTCGTATCATTTTCAATAATGTCAGATTCGTTACCAGGAACATTCAATGTCGTATCATTTTCAATAATGTCAGATTCGTTACCAGGAACATTCAATGTCGTATCATTTACAATAATGTCAGATTCGTTAGCAGGAACATTCAATGTCGTATCATTTTCATTAATGTGAGATTCGTTATGAGGAACATTCAATGTCGTATGATTTTCAATAATGTCAGATTCGTTATCAGGAACATTCAATGTCGTATCATTTTCAATAATGTTAGATTCGTTATCAGGAACATTCAATGTCGTTTCATTTTCAATAATGTCAGATTCGTTATGAGGAACATTCAATGTCGTATTATTTTCAATAATGTCAGAATCGTTATCAGGAACATTCAATGTCGTATCATTTTCAATAATGTCAGATTCGTTATCAGGAACATTCAATGTCGTATCATTTTCAATAATGTCAGATTCGTTATCAGGAACATTCAATGTCGTATCATTTACAATAATGTCAGATTCGTTAGCAGGAACATTCAATGTCGTATCATTTTCATTAATGTGAGATTCGTTATGAGGAACATTCAATGTCGTATTATTTTCAATAATGTCAGATTCGTTATCAGGAACATTCAATGTTGTATCATTTTCAATAATGTTAGATTCGTTATCAGGAACATTCAATGTCGTATGATTTTCAATAATGTCAGATTCTTCCTCGATCATTGGAAAAATATCAACAATTGGAACGCTGTCTTTGAGATGTAATTTACTGAAAAGTAGAACAGAAGCTTTCATTAACTTAACAATTGTGAAATACTATTTTTGTTTAATAGTTATGGCATACTCGTTAACTTTGCTATTCATTGGTTTTTAAGTATCTAAATTATTTACCTCGCACTAAATTTGTTTAAACATATCTCTTCAATTTTTTATGATAAAATGCTGAAATTTTGTACATGACCATATTATTGTATGGGGCACATTTTACTCACTGGGAAATTTTTGTACGGGTGCCGTATAAAAATTTAAATTTTGTATTTCTTCAAATTTAATCCCCTGAAAATTTTAAATAATTTCATAACATTCTTTACTTTTTGTTACATTACTTTGTAATTTATAATATATATCTATGATCGAACTTTAAGGAATAAAAAGCCAAGATCAATGTTTTTGGACACCCTGTGTTTTATATAATGTAATACAAATTTATGTATTTTATATGTCGTTCGCAGTAGAGCCAAAATGTATTTATTATAAAGTAAAATCTCTCAGCTATATCCATTTCTGCATTTATAAATTTTGCAAGATTTCTAGTATAGTTTAGACATTTCAAAGATTATTTCATTTAAATGTCTGAAAGCAGTCAGTTTTACGTATACTTTTATGTAGTTTCGTTACACATTTAAAAAAAAACTTGAATTTTAACTACGAAAATCCTAAAAATATGAATAACTGAATCCTAATCTACGAAATTATAATATAGCCATGAAATAAAATATACAATATCCTCTGCCGAAAAGCGTTTATTATCTTTTGAAACACGAGAAACCAAAATATTTTCGAGGTTTAACGAAGCATTTATGAAAGTAAAGTTAATTTTGCTGCTAGCAATATTCGGAAACGTTCCCGAGTAGTTTTATATTTCATTAATCAGTTTTCTCAAGCCTGAATATTGGTTTAAGGATGCTATCAATTCCCAATTAAAATTTTTCAGCTGCGTAACTGAATTTATACATGCAACAGTAACAACAAAATAACATTAATTTTAGTGTTAATGTGAAGGCAATTAATTTATAATGTTTGTATGTAAAACATGTTTGTTGAAGAAGAAAATATTTACCGGAAAATTGCTAGCCATTTGATAAACTTATATTTCTGTTTGAGAAAACTCACAAACATTCATCGGAAACATTTATGAAAATCAGTGGCAGCAAAAGAAACTTTGTTTTTATAAATGCTTTTTTAAATCGTGAAAATATATTGTTTTCTGAGGTTGCGAAAGTTAAAGAACGCTTTTAGGAATAATTCGGAAGTGCATATTTTCGTTCGTGATAACATTATATTTTCCTAGGTTAGGTAACATTTGTGTTTTTTTATAGTGTAGGAAAAAAGTCTTCTTGTGAGACGTTGCATGGTTAATAGAGAGTCAAGGCTCATTAGTGAAACAACAAAAAAAATTGTGTAATAGTCTAAAATATGGAAATAATGAGAAAATGTAAAATTTTTAAACATGGAAAAATAATTTAAAGAGTCTCTTCAGTGTATGCTTGTATTTTCTTATTTTGAATCAGGACTTTCTGAAAACTTCGAACTTTTTAGTAAAATTTTTCATTTTGTACTTATTACTTTCATTTTTAGACTACAACATTAATCCCTCACCCCACAAAGTAGACGAAAACTTTGTCAGAATATGGGCTAACGAATATTCTCGAATTGCCTCCTTTAAAATCAAATTCAGAACAACTTGTCTACAGCACTAATTTCTTGTCCGAGAAAAAAATGGAGTTTTTTCACAGAGGGTGTTAGTAGGAGAAGATTTTTTTTCGGTTTTATGATATCTAGTAATTGCTGGAGTACGACGGGGATTCATATCATTGTGACTGAGGTAATGTCGCGTAAATTCTTTTAAAATAAATTCAAAGTCTATTAATGATTCCTTTTCCGATGAGACAAAACACGAGCATAATATAGATCACAAATTTACAAACCCAAGTAGGACTGTTAGCCCATCATTAACAGTTGTGGAAACCGTTGTGAAATGGTAGATACAGAGACTCCTCTAATTTGGAGCGTATTTGAACAAATAATGGTTGGACCATTGATGGGCCTATGTTGGCAAACTGTTCATTGGCCAATTGTACGGCAAGGAAGACATTTCTTATTATAAGCCAACGTGGGCCAAATATTTTTCAACGATTAGTCAATGTTGGCCCAACCATTTTGTGCTACTATTCTTAAATATTTTTTAATAAAAAAAATATCATAATTTGGCAGTATAAAAATGAAATATAAATCTGAAGGTATAACGAGGTGTTTTGGGAGGAATAATAATTCAAGTTTCTATCCATATTATATAACAGAACGAAGAGTTTATATGAACGAATTTTAATTCTAGTTTTATTGTAGTATTTCTATTCTCTAATAAAATTTCTAGAATTTTTATTTATTTATTTTTTTTAATGTGAAAGTTAATTATTACTATTTAAAGGCATAAAGCATTCCCATAAAATTTTTCGATAATAACTAATTAAAACAAAACAGGAAAACGTTTCTAACCTGCAATTTGTAGTCTTAATTTTTTTGTTTGTTTCACGCGTCTATCGTAATCAATTTATCACTTAATTTATATAGTTCTAATTTAAAATGACATATTTAATTTACTTTATTCTCTAATAATATTTACTGAAAAACAAACAATGTAGCTAATAATAATATATAGGTAATATAATATAGGTAATATAGCTAATAATATAGCTAATATAATTTGTGTACAACAATAGAAATCAGTCTTATTTTTAAAATAACCAAAGTAAATTACATACCCACTTAATGCAATTATATACAATCTGTCTTTCAGAAATTTAAGTTGAGATTTCGAGAGATTTTCGTGCTGTATATTTGATGCCTGGAAGAAAATAAGCAAAAGTCAATTTGCATTGACAAATGAAATAATTAAAAACACATTGTTTATTGTTGTTAGTATTTCATATTATGTATTAAGGTCTTTGGCCTTTGGAATGCTAAATTCTTATTGTGCATCAAAGAAGTTTGTCTAGGAAAAAAAAAAAAAAAAAAAAAAAAAAAAAAAAAAACGCAAAATGTAATGATATTTATGATAATTAAGATAAGGCCAAATGAAAGAATGGCTTTATTATTTAAATCATTAGTGTTAACATCCCCGGTATGACATAAAGCAAGACAGAGTGATTAAAGAAAAAAGCGTGGCAACTATTTTACAACAGATGGAAATCAAATCAATTTTCTTTCATTAGATTAAATTTACGAAAATTAAACAATCTCTAAAGGATGTCATAGGAAGTCTTTGGAATAATAGAAAAATATTTTTAGGGCAGTTATTTTTCCAAAATCATCGAAAAAACATAGAAGAACATAACACTCTGTTAGCTGCAATGCATAGCAAATATTCAGACTACAGGATTAGGAATTCTGCATAGTAATTAGCAGTATTATATTAAAAGAGACTCATCATTCTTATTTTACATTTTAAATTGTGCAAATGATTAATTTTAGTATTTTAAAACTTCGAACATCCTTTTTTTATAAATTGTAGATTTTAGGCCTCTATGTAAATATATACATATATAAAACTGCAGCATAGAATATGTTTCATTGCACAGTATGTAAATAACACTTTATAAATACATTACACAGTTTTTAAAAAACAACAACAAAAAAAAAAAAACAATAATTTGTCAAAAAAGATTCCTACCAGAGCTATGCAGATCAAGTCTTAAAATTTTAAAAGTTTTATAATTATTTTTCTTAAAATTGTTAGTGTTTTGAAAACTTAAATCACAGTTAGGAATCGTATGAAATGCGTATGGAAATTTATAAGAAGTTTTCAACTGAGAAAAGTCGGACATATGTGGTCACGAACAATAGTTCCAGGTCTAAACTGTAAAAAATAATAATCTGTTTAATTTACAGAAAGAAAATCTGTTCCTTAAAACGCCAATAAAAAAACTTATTTTATGGAAATATTTTTTATTTATTACGAACTTACGAAAGAAGTTTTTTTTAAGTAACAGAAAGTTCGTAGTAAATACAGATAATTGCGTAAAATAAACAGTTTTTTACTGGTGTCCTCGCTGACAGTTTTTTCATGCAAAACCAACAGATTATTCATTTTTACAATGTAACTACTAAATATTGGCATGTTCCGCGTTTTTAAACGATTTTCTTTGCATTGGATAACAGAGATCAATCTCTATTTCTGCCGTTGATTACTTTTTTCGATTTTCTTTGCGTATTTTTTTTAGGAAGATACTTTCACTTTCGAAACCGGTTCCGAAAGTGAAAGTATCTTCGTAAAAAAGTACGCAAATAAAATCGAAAAAATAATCAACGGCGGAAATAGAGATTGATCTCTGCTATCCAATGCAAAGAAAATCGTTTAAAAATATTCAAATGCAAGCGAGATATTAGAAAACTAATGCCCCATTGGATTAACATTAGCGAGCGGTTGTTTTCAAGTGCGTGAAAGGGACCCTTAAGTGTTAAAAATTGTTTAAAACTGTTTTTGACCAAAAGTTATTTTGCATCATACCTCTTAAATAAGTCAGGCCTCAATTATGGCACTATTTTTTTAGACAGCATAGAATGATATTTTAGTTATGCAAAATAACAACAATAATAATAATAATAATAAATTTCCTTTGATTTTTTTTTTTTTTTTTTAATTCGTGAGCGAGTGGGATAGTTTATTTTCGAAAACTTTATTCTCCAGCGAAATGATAATTTTATCTTCTGGTAATGTTAACAAGTATCTGCTAAATTCACGCGTCTTTTTATGTTAAAATTTTTATTATTTTTAATCTTAAATTTGAGTACAATAACTTTGTATTTGAATATATTTTATGTACGATCGCCTGGAATATTTTTAATTTTTTTAACGCCTTTGCAGAGCATGCAATATCAAACTTTGAGTTAAGATGCAGTCGTAAATGAAAATTAGTGAGCAAATTATAATTAACTGTAAAAAATACAAACATTTCTTAATCTGTGAAAATATAATAGAGACACGAACGAATAAATATAATAACTTCTTACGAGTTAGTCATGATTTTAAAAAGCTTTTTTTATATTTAGAAATCTCAGAGACAAATGTATTTTCAAGGTTTAAAGAAAGATTTATAAAAGTAAAGTATCTTTTTTTTCATATTCAAAGAAGATGTTTTCCAGATAGACATAAGAAATTAACAACATTAGCTTTAACATTAAAATTAATATTACTTTGTTACTATTGCGTGTATAAATTCAATTACACAGCTGAAAATGTTTAATTGAGAATTGACAGCATTCTAAAAACCTATATTCCGTTTTGAGAAAACTGATTCATACACCATAAAAAGTACTCTGAAACGTTTCCGAAAATTAATGGCAGCAAAAGAAACTTTGTGTTTATAAATGCTGCTTTAAATCTTTAAATCTCGAAAATACACGGGTTTCTAAGGTTTCTAAATTTAAAGAAAGCTTTTCGGCATCATGGTGGTTATTTAGTTAACACGGAAGAAGTTTTGTGCATTTTCGTTTCTGGTTACATTATATTTTTTGCAGATAAAACAATATTTGTCTTTTTTTACAGTGTACGGTAATTTTATGTTCGTACATTAAATAGGCTTTATAGAATTATTAACCAAGCCTTTTTATTTAAATGTGCTAGGGGCTCTGAACCCTGCTCGCTACGATCACCAACCCCCGTTCTGATTTTACAGCCTCTTAAAACCTGGTAATTTATCCTGTTTTAAAAAGATGATGATGATGATATCACGAACGGCGACTTTCTTTTGTAATCAGGTTATAATGCTTTTTCATTTAACTGGTTATAAAGCTTTTTCATTTAATTTATCTTTTTTATTTTTAATATTCGTGTGTAAACAATTTTTATGACGTAATTTCTTCATTTCCTGCTTTCAACACGTGATCATTTAATTATTATTTTAAACTTTCATTATTGTTTTTAATAGTCTCGCGCAAATACATTTTTTATTTGAGATAAAACATAATCGTTTGCGCTTATTTAGAAATTGGCAACAATGTAAAAAAATGACTTTTTCAATAAAAGATTTTTTACTCGATTTTTAAGGATTTTTTGAGTTTTTATTGTCCGAACTGATAATTTTTTTAATTTCTGAAAGCTTCTTATATTTCGAGTCTGGTGGTATGATTTTTGAATCCGTAGGATGGCTAAAAAAACAAGTAATAGCTGCTCAAAAAAGTCCCTAGTAAAAAAGCGATGAGAATAACCCGGAATAACTACGCAGAATTTGATTGGTCCATTTCTTTTTTGGCTCAGTTCCAGATTACCTTTTTTTTAATATAGAACGATACTGAAGCAATATAGAATGTCATACAGAATAAAACCATTTTCTGAAATGTGTTTGATGAAAACAACTGGCTGACTGTCGGCTTAAAATTATTGAAAGAAATGATTACAAAGATGATATATATGAATAATTGTAAATTAGTTCAATGTAATAATAGTCACAAAATACATGTAAACGTAACATTAACTTAAGAAATATTTTCATTAATAATCGATTAGACAATTTTTTGCTCAAAGTATCAAAAGTATGTTATAGCATAGTAGAAACAACATTTATAAACTGTACTAAATTTTAAATTACCTGAAAGGAAATTCCACTGAAATTAGAGCTATTGTAGGCTGTTGTTGAATTTGAAATTTCATAATCCCCACTCACTCCAATGTTAGGATGGCTGTAATAATTATCACTATACTCTGTGTTCATGTGGCTATTATTATACCAGTTATGGGAAATACTATTTTCATGGAAAATACTTGCAATCTGGACATTATCATAATTAATTTCGGTGACATTGTCGAAACCATTGGAGACTGTAGAAGATGAAATATTTTCTGAATATACGGCAACAGATGTAGTAGAGGATACAGTCGTTGTAGATAAACTATTGTAGGATTCTGGAGAATAAGCTGGAGTACTGTAAAATAGAGATATCAAAAGATGAATATGACAAATACTAGTAACGTAAAATCGAACAATATCTGATAAAATTTGTTATAAGAATATGAGAAGCATTAAAATATTTGTAAAAATTTAATGCAACTAGGGCAATAGCTAGCACATTCCATTTATTAATAATATATTTCACCATGTGCCACGAATTCATATAAGTCACGTTCCGTATCTGAATCAATCAGATGACAAAAGTTTTGTGTACATGATGACACCACAGCAATACTTTTACTCACAGTAATTTTACTCGCAGTATTATGTTTTGTTTCACAAAAAAAAAAAAAAAAGAAAAAAAAAGTTGAAAGAAAAATATGAAAATATGATTTCTATGCTTATCACTAAATTTTCAGACATCATTACAAAAAAAAAACATGATTATAGTGAAGACATTATGTTATACATGTCATTTTTAATTTAATAGGTGAACTGGATTTCGCTGCTGCTATTAAATTTTAAAAAATGACCGAAAAATGTACTTAATAATTTTTTTAATCTAACTTATTTTCACGCTATATAAATAGTACTATTTTTTGGAAAAAAAACTCGGGCATATACAAAAGGATTATCAGTAAGTATTGATAAAATTTATGCTGTATTGCTTTTTGACGAAGATGTAGAAAAATATTTTAAAAAACTATATTGAAAAATATATTTTGCAAATATATTTTGCAAAAACAGAGAAACCACAAACGTTATCGATTAGAAAAAAAAGTTTGTTGATTGTGCGATTGTCTGTTTACGAAATTGCAAGACGACTGCTGGATGCAGACTTAAGGAATTTTACACGGAGCTGCAGAATATATATTTTTACACCACATTGTCCGTTTGTTAGAGAATTTTTACATTTTGGTATACTGATTTATCTTCAAATCTGGGAATCTCTTGGAATCAAGTGGAAGATATTTCAAGGTGGTAGTTTCTCGAGACATACGCAAAGAATAATAATGAAATTTTCGAAAATAGGAGGAATTTTCTCATTGTCAAGCATGGAGACAAACCCATACCCCGGAGTCTACAGGGACTTGGCTAAATTCTAGCTGTCAGTGGCTACGAGGGAATTTTTCTAAATTCATAATTGGAATTTCCAAGAATTCATAACTCAGCTAGGGAGTGAGCTGTTCATGCCAAGTCAAAACCACAGAATTAGTATAACTAAGACTTCTTGCTGCTATTCTTGCTCTGATATCAAAACATGAATGCCTCCAGCACAGTTCGAAATAAGACCAACTAACGGTCACCGATCATTTGTCAGATGAAGTCTCTACACAAAATAGTAATAAAAACTCTTAAATAAAGAAATTAAATTGGGTAATTTTAAAAGTAATTTTTCTGAAAATTTTTTCATTGTATTAAACGAAATTTAAAACAGCATAATAAGACATATCAATTTATAAAAATGGAATATTGAAATTTAATATTAAACTCCGTATTTACTTTTGAATTTCAAGTTTTGCTTTTCAGAACAGTGTTATTTTTGTTCCTGTTATTTTTCTACATTTACTAGAAGGCCAAAATTTACCCCCCACCCCAAAAAAAAAAAAAAAAAATGTTTTCAGGAGTTTAGTTGCGTAAACACTGGAAAAAACCGTAAAGGTTTTTATTCAAGTGTTTCTTCTCTAGAAAATAATATAGAGTATTTTATTTAATAAATAATTCCTATTTTGTTTGATGCATAGAAATGTTTACATAAATTATATGAAAAGGTTACGTATCGAAAGAGTTTATTTTGCCAAATTCTGCCATATTGTACCAGTATAATTTGCCTTTTTTTAGCTGTCAACTTTTGATTTAAGATGTTTATTTTTTTAGTATATTATTTCAAATATCATTCAATTTTGAAAACGTGAGAGTTAAGAAAGGAATTCGCCAGTTTTCAAATTATTTTTGAATGTTTATTCTCTCGTAAGTAATTGCGAGTGAAACAGTATTGAAAGTCATCAAAACGCCGTTTTTTCATTGTAATATTTTAGAATGATGTATTTCGATCAACGGTATAAACATAATATTTAGTTTTATATAATAGTTTTTCATAATATAAGCAACAAATTTATTGCAAATGTATTTTTTATGCTCAACTTTTAAGAACCATTTTTGTGCTAAAGTAGAGGCAGGGACACACAGGGGAATGACATTTATCACATAAAACAATTTATTTAAGTAGCTTATATTTATAAATAATATATTTGAACCCGCTATACAAACATAAAAATATGTGATTAACGTATTCTAGCATTCTGTTTGATTTTTATACAAGTTTATTCATTCTTTTTGAAGCGTTGACAAGAATTCCGCTGTTAAGAGAAAATAATGCATACACTGATCTTCGATAAAAATTCATAGATACGCAAAAATACATACGCAAAATATACACATATATATATATATATATATATATATATATATATATATATATATATATATATATATATATTAACATATAAAATTAATTTATTTCGCAAAACTGCTCATAAATTCGAAAACATTAAAACTCAATTCACGGAACACTTAAGGTATATGTATCCAACAATAAATTCTTTCGAATTCTTTAATCATTTATGTTTGAGATTTATTGGATGTTTTGTTCAGGAGGTGTTTTATAATATAATAAATCAGATTGTTTAATATATATATATATATCGAGAATATACATACGCAGTAATTTCATTAATGAGCCATTTATTCTAAATGTAAGGCAAGTCTATTTTTGAAAAAAAAAAAATAGTTAAAACTAAATCTAATTACGAATCAACAAAAAATTTTGGTTTTTAATAAATTCATAATAAAAATCTTTTAATATTGGTATAAATCTGTTTTCAGTAATTTATTTAGTCAATGATATTATAAAATGCGTTGATTTTCAACGTGAAGAAAGTGCACTTTGAATAGAATTATTGTTTAGGTTGCATAATATAATTTAGCATGATCAGAATTTCCTCCCGAATATATGCAAAATCACGACTATCTAAATTAAGAAATATGATTACATGCAAATAACTTATTAATGAATATTTGTTCTTATTGTTTGCACTTATTCCTATAAAATCAAGTTTATATTTTGCTTTATTGTAAATTTTCGAAAGAAGAATAAAATACTGAAATAAGATAAATAAGTAAATAAAATGAAATATATTTTTTTTTGTTAATATATTTACATTCTATTCAATGAAAATCAACGTATTCAACAAAGCATTGCTTTTGAAAGTCAGGCAAATCCACACTGTTAAAATTTTTCGTTTATTGACAGTTTGTCTTCCGTGAATTTTGATCAGAAAGTTTCCGTTTTGTTAGAAAAATGGAATCTCTCCCGTATATCTGTTGCTACCCAGATAGAAAAAGTTTGCAAAAAAAGTGCACAAAATACAAGCGGATTTGGCACCTCTACTTATGCATAAAAACTGCAAACTGAATTTTTCGCAAAATGTGCATAAACTATATCCCTAAATTGTACACTTTTTAGACTTTTAAGATTACAGAGTTTCAAATATGGAATTATTAATGTAAAAATCTATCATCCAAAATGGGATTGCAGTATTTTTGATCGCCACACATGCGCTTAAACTCCTTCGCGTCTGTATCGCGCCATTTATGGACTACAAAGACGGAACATTTCTCAAAAAACGGAAACATTCCGGCAACTCTGCTGCCAGTCCTTTTTCCGTAAATTGACTGAATTTTTCTTTACAGTATACTGTTAAAAATAATCTGAAATTCACGGGTATTTTTTTTCCTGAAATTCACAGAAAAAGTCCCTTTTCATGACAAAAGGGCATTTTCAGTTAAAAGCAGAAAATTTCTTCATATTTTCTGAAAACAACGGAACGAAAGGAGAAGAAAGCAGCCAACGGAGATATTCCGTTATCTGCTGCATGTTTATTTTCAATGTTTCAAAAACTGACATGTTGCTGCACAGAAAAACTAAAAATTCAATAAATTAAAATTTCAAGTTTATTTAAAGCAACAACAAGAAAATAGTGCTTTCGAATTTAAAAAAGCAAAAATTACTTTTTACCATTCTTTTAATATTATTTGCAATTCATCTTTTAAAGTTATAAAAAAGTATTCGCACTTAAAATATATTCTAAACAAACAGATTAATATATATATAAAATAGCTAAATTAAGTGAAAAAAAATCGATTCTATTTAAAAAAGCAACAAACTTTTGTTTATTAATGCTTTCGAATTAAACTCATTACTTTAAAATTATTCGCAATTTATTTTTTAAAGTTATAAAAAACACTCACACTGAAAATATATTCTAAACGAACACATTTAAAAAATACATAATAGTTGATTAAAAATCGATTTTCGCAGAAAAGCAAAAAAAAATTATCGAATTTAATTCAAAATATAATATTTATATTTTACATCTAACGATCAAATTAAGAATATATATAATTCATGTTTTTATCCTCTATTAATACTATAGTTTTCAACCATCATCTCATTACGAAATATCCCCGCAATTAACTTCAAAATTACCAGTTTTCTAAACCACAAATTGTTTAAGTCCCAAGCTGCGATTTGAAGAAATCCCGTATCATCATTTACTACTCTTACTCTAGCAAGGGCCCGCTAGTCTTATGCGGTAAAGCACTCGGCTCAAACCCCTAACGTCCCCAGTTCGATCCTCAGGACGGGCAGAAAATGTTCTTGCATTATATCAAATATTAAATACTCCCGTAATAATCAACAGATGGCAGCAAAACTGAGATGACATTTTTTAAAGCCGAGTTTATTTATAATGGAAACTTACCGATTCTTCAAACGGAGTTTTCCCTTCCTTTATCTTTCAAAACGGAAAAAGTCCTGCAACTTTGCTGCCAGTAGTTTTACCGTGAATTAACGGATTTATTTTTAACAGTGATAGTTTTATGTTAGTATTAAAGTTAGATTCATCTGGTTTAGTTCAGCTATTCAAAACTTGAATATATATATATATATATGTGTGTGTGTGTTAGATTAGTATGCAATGTATAACACACACATTTCATATATATATATATATATATATATATATATATATATATATATATATATATATATATATATATATATATATATATATATATATATATATATATATATATATACTATATATATATATATATATATATATGAAGTTTGTGTGTTAAATTAATATGCACTGTTTGTAATATGCACGGAACCGCAACCATGGTTCACACCATTTTATTAATCTAAATAAATTAGCTTTAACCAGATGCATGCATTAATTGGCGGTATTAAAGTTCACCTACATTCTAGTAGTTCAAAGGGGCTAACTAAATCTAAAATTAAAAGAAACATTTTTTTCTTTCGTAAAAAAAGATTAATAGGTAAAATCAAGATACAGTTGAAGACATTAAACATACTCACACTTTTGCAATAAATTAATGACATCGCTTATGTTAAAATTATTCTAGAAAATGTAAACATTTCAAGGATGCAAAATGGATTTTATAAAAAAAATGTGGAGTGTTCCACCCGACTTTTCGAACACTTTACAGAATGCTATGTGTTTAAATAAATAGTAATATAAAAATAAATAATAACATAGATCCTATTTTTACATAGTCGAAATATTTCCACTTGGGAAACAGAAATCATAATAAGAGAATAGAGAGATTAAAAAAGTAGATTTAATTCCAAACGCGCAAACTTTTTTCAAAAATTAAACTCAATTTCAAATGACTTTTCATTATACTACAGCACTTTCCTTATACGGCACTTTACTGTGTTCGGAAAGTAAAAAAAAAAATATTTAGAGGTATGACTCATTATAGTTGAAGATGTGAAACATGCTCGCACTTCTGAAACAATTTAATAACACTGCTTATGCTAAAAGTCTTTCTAAAAAATCTGCATAAAGGTGGAAGACGGATTATATAAAAATATAATAACAAAAGTACTTACGATGATGGTACATATTCAGATGCAAAGTTGTCTTGATAAGGATAATAATAATCATGTGAAATAGCATCGTCATTAACATGGTCATAATGTGAGAGAGACTGGTAGTCTGTGTATATGTCATCGTAATAAGAACTGCAAATAAATGTATTTGTAAGTAAAGATCATATTTCTAGGCGCATAGTCAGAATACTTTAAAATAATCAAACTGTTTTAAAACACTTTTGTAGCTGATGAAAAACACAAATTAGTTTTGAATTATTTATGTTAAACTTGATTTGAACAAAAATATAATAGCTGTAACACGGATAACCATTATTGCATTTTAAATTTGCAGGAAATAAGACAAGAAAAGATTAAAAAAAATAAGCCTGGTGGGTTTAAATATATTCGTGAAATATGTTTACAAATATTTGTAAACCATTTAAATGCAAACCATGCAATATCAAGCAATAACATAAAAGAAATTGCCCCATTTTCAAGATCAACGGCTCGCTTGTGTAAGATCTATGTTGCAGGAATATACAGGATGTCCCAGAAACATTGACCTTGGCTTTTATTCCTTGAATATTGATCATAGACATCAATTATAAATTACAAAGTTACTTAAAAAAAGATACAAAATTTTATGATATCGATTAAAATTTGTCTAGCAATAACTAAAATGGACTTATGACTAATACTTTCTATGTAATAATTAGAAATTGTCTATAAAATCTAATAAAAGCACTTTGAAAAATACATCTTAGTTGTAACACTGAGGCATTGTTATATACCAGTACAATGTTTCGTTTTATCGTTAAACAAAGTTAATTGAATACCCCAGAACACATTATGTATTTTAACAATTTTTTTCTATTACTTCTTATGTTGGAAATTTTGGTAATAATAAATTGTACATTTAAATTTACTATTTAACTATTTCTTATATTGGAAATTTTAGTAATATTGAATTGTACATTTAAATTTACTATTTAACTATTTCTTATGTTGGAAATTTTAGTAATATTGAATTGTACATTTAAATTTACTATTTAACTATTTCTTATGTTGGAAATTTTAGTAATATTTAATTGTACATTTAAATTTACTATTTAACTATTTCATATGTCGGAAATTTTAATAATAATAAATTGTAATTTTTTTTACTATTTAATTTTTCTTATGGCGGAAATTTTAGTAATATTAAATTGTACATTTAAATTTACGGCAAGAGGGATTTCCGGCATACTTTTAGGTTAAAGTAGAACTTATTCTAAATTCGGCACACATCCTATTTGTTACATAATCATGTGTTTAGCATACCTGTAAACGGGATAATAAAAGAAGTTGTAGTCATAGTAAGTTGTTCCTCCAATTTCTGTAGCAGTCACTTGTGGAACTTCCATATAATAACATTGTTCGGAAAACTCTGTAGGTTCAAAACTTTGATATCTGCAATAAATAGTTAAACATCATTATATAAAATTTTTAATATGTGTAATATCATGATGACGGATAATTTATTTTATTAACAAATGCGAGTTCAATTCTTAAACTAATTGTAAGTTCGGTTAATTTCATTTAGTAATATTTTAGTTTGTGAACTCGCATGACGTTTTAAATCCGACTGAACGTTTGCCAAACTCATTAACAAGTATATAGGTGAGAGCTATCGAAGTTATTATTGTGTACGATTAATGTGTGACGTTGCGAATTCTTTTTACTAAGCTTCTATTTTACAATTCCAAATATCATCAATAGATGGCGTTTCTCTGTCTAAAAGTGTTAGCAAAAGCCAAACTAATGTGTAAAAATAGACAAAAAATCATTTAGCTAGAGTGCCCAGTGAGTTTGAAAATGCTCTTCTGTGAAAACAGTGGTTAAAGTTTTTGTTACTGTGGTGCGTTCTATTTGTATAGCTCCAAAATTGCACTTTCACTTTCAACATCAATTTAATACTAATAAAATATGATTTTCGTGTGTATGAAAAGTACTAGCGATTTTTTTTCGTGATTTTGTACCGGTGAAACCCCTTAACAGATTTCCGATGTGCAACTCTAGTAACATTTTCTGGCAGCATTTACGTTTATAGATGTTCACAAAATGCAAAGAATATAAATGCTAATACATATACAGTCAGTATCGGTTATATGGTCAGCTTAGCGGTCCAGAAAAATTAGACCATATAAGCGGGGTGACCATATATGCGGAACAATACTACAATTATTACACTATTTAATTACAGGGTTCGTACGCATCGGGGGATTCAGGAGATTTTAAGTGTTTTAGTACCATAAATTTCGTAGAGTACCGGTCGCTATATGTGAAGATAGAACTTTTTTTTTCCATTAAATAAGCCAAATATTACTTTACGAAAATTCTTATAAAAGGTGCTTGAAAGTCCTTGAAGTGTATGAACCCTGAATTATGGCAGTATTATATTCACCTATCAAAATATACTGCTCACAAATAAATAATTAAACTTTTAAAAATTAATTTGCGAAGTAAAAACTACAGTAACAAATATGCAATATTTTTAAGGAAATTTATTAGCTTACCTTACCAATCTAAATACACTACGCATACATACGTGCACTGCACCCATATTCAATGCACTTATTTAAAATATTCAGGTATGCAAGACTGTCGCCTTTTCTTGGTTGTTAATACAACTCTTTCTAAGTCCCTAATAGCTTTTAAATGTTCATCTGCTGCTTCGGAATTAATTTAAAAACATCTGAGGTCATCTATGGCTTTAAGCGCATCTGATGTTGATACTGATTTCTTTTCACATTCACTGTCATCCTCATCATCGCTTCCTTCAGCATTCATATTTAACACATTAGAAACAATATTTTGTATTGGAGCTTCACTGTTAGTAGTGAGATCTTCATCAATCTTTGCATACAGATTTTCGTCTGGAATTGAATAACCTCGATTCCGCAGTTTTTCTGCTAGTTCAGTTAAGGGGTGATCTTCATCCTCGTCTTCCGATAATTCTGCAGACTTTAGTGAACTGTGACATCCAGCATGTCGGAAGAAATTTTCAATTGTTTTCTGTGACACCATATTCCAACTTTGGTCAATATAAATAATTGCATTTAACACGGACACTTGGAATTGCTCTTTTCGGTAAACAGCAGAAATCATATCTCGCACACTGTAAAAAAAAATCTGTAAGTCTACAAAACTAGTTTTTGTAAAGCTACAGAAATCTGTATGCTTACTAACATTTTATTTGTAACGCGGGTAAAATGTTATCCATCGCTTTGTAAACGTACATGAAATATTCATGTTTCTCATATCAGCCAATTAGAATGCTTTCTGTGGTGACGTAGCGACTATTGACGCAGTCGCAGAAGCGTAAAAGCCCAGGCAGCAATACCCACAGACAATAGAATCCTAACAGACAAGCTTGCGGCGTGAAGAAATCAGGTTTCAGCACGTGTTTGTAATGTCCTAAGTTTTTGAAAGGTAAGTTATTTTCTCTTATTTATTGCATTATTTCTCTTTCAATTTCAATGTTTATAATTTTTTTGTACTAGTATTTGTTATATTTTTTTCAGTTCTGAAAAAATGTTTTCTAAACGAGCCAGAAAGATCTCGATGCCGCTGAAATAAGTAGAAAATTTCAACAGACTCGTCGTTTCGTCTTTACAAAGATGTCTGCAATGGAGAAAGAAAAATCCGCGTCTCTTATTTAACCATCGGAGTGTGAAAAGTAGGCTATTTATAGATTTTTTCTTTTATTAAACAATTTTACACGCTAATAATAAAAAAAAATGTATACGTGTAGAAATATCATCATCAACATGTTTAAAAAAAAAAAATTAATATGGATTTTTTTTCTGCATTAAAAGCTTTAAAATAAATAGTAATTGCTTTTGAGGTAAATATTAAGTGTTAGATCTAGCAAATTTGAGTTTTAAAACATTAAAAACTACAAAATTTCTTGTAAAACACAGGCATTGAAAGTTTTTAGCTTTTTCACTGAAATCAGATTTTTCTTAATCTTAATGTCATTTTGTCTCTTTCTGAGACATACAAAATCATGAAAAAAATCATGATTTAAAATAGGGGGGGAGGGGGAGGTAAATGGATAAAATTATAATGGTGTACAAATTCTATGCTTTTAAGTTTTCCTTGTAACATTTTCAACATTGTAAATGTATGAGTAACAATATAAGCTTAATTTTTTTTTCTAGTTTTCCCAGTTTCACAAAATATTCTTTGAAATGTAAAATGAAGCGGTGGGGGGGGGGGGGGGGGGGGACTAAAGAAAAAAAAGAACTAGATTTTAAAAAAATATATTTCTTTAAAAAGCACTAAACTAAAATACATAATAAATTACCTCTATTTTGTGCTCCTAATGCCTGCACATGTAAATTTTATGACATTATCTCTGATTTTTGTTTTAATGCATGTTTGCTGCATGTTGTAGCGTGGACAGATATAATACTGGTTTTAACACCTAAATTAATACTAGAACTATGTTAGTGAAGAACTGCTCAGTAAATCGACAAAGAAATTGCATATGAAAGTATATATATATATATATATATATATATATATATATTTATTTATTTTTGACAGTGTAAAATTTGAAATTGAGTGGTGTTTAAAAGTTAATAAGTTTGATAAAAATGAAATTGTTCGCCCAGGTCATTGCCACTGTTGATATGATGTCAGCGTTACATGTTTTTAGTTTATAATATAGATTCTTAATTTAGAAAATTCGGCAAACTTGTTACTTTTGAATTCCAAATTAAATTTAAAATTAAAATGTTTCTTCTGTTTATTGGGATTTGTTTTCATTCACTTTCTATGTAAAATTAAATTATTTAAATATTTTAATAATTGTTTTGACCGCTTGGTCAAAACATATCTTCATATTTATCAGGATGTTTAAAACTACCTTTTTTACATAGTTGAAACCAATACAACCCTGGTTTGTAAGCTGTTTACATTCTTTTGTGAGTACTTGTTTTTTAAATTATTCAAAATATTTCCAAACGACAAAAAAGCAGAAAAAGGAAATTTGTTTTTAATGTAACATTCTCATTTCATATATCATACAAGATCTCTAAAATTACTTTTTGTTCAGTATTAATAGCTTTAGTTTAAATAATATAATACCACAATCTTAGGCACTTAATTAATAAAATGTATTATGACAGGGTGCACTTACCTGCTAATTCTGTCTATTTATAAATAGTTAAATTAATTTATATGAGTTGAAGTTTTCATAGCAATCAAGGGTCTGTCCAGACTTTTTCCCCTGGGTCCTGTTTTTGTGAAATTGGAAACAACTTTTTATATTCGTGAAAAATCTAATCCTAATTTTGTGAATTTGAAATGATCGTTATATTCAGGTTCTTGTTTATACATTTTTACAGAGATATATGGATGTAAAATACATGTATTTTCTTTATATATGTAAAAGTGACATGTCAGATTTTATTTTTAAATGATTAATTTGGGAAATGTTTGGTTTAAAGATGGAAAAATTTTGTGAAAAGCCTATTTTTAAGACAAAGAATTTTGTGAAGGGTCATGTTTTGAAATGAAAAATTTTGTGAAGAGTCCTTTAAAGGACCCAATTTTTTCCTAAACAGATCCCTGGCAATAGGTATTCAAATGTCTGTTTTTATCAGTATTGAAAGGTTATATATCATTAAGTATATCACATTTCAAGAGGAGGAGGCGAGGGATGTGAAAGAGAGAGGGTGTTTACACATTTTGTGACATTGAATCAAAAATTGAATTGAAATATATCAACAGAAAGACAGATTTTCATATGTTGAACATACAAATTATATAAAGCTAAATTGGGTAAAAGATGTGTTGCATCAGAATGCTTAATTTCTAATTGTATGATTATCATTTGCGGAATTGTTAGAGAAAGAATTGGGACTTAAAAACGTAAACGAATTTTCTTAAGATCTCTGAATTCGGTTTGCGGTAAATTTCAGTGCTTCAAAAGTTTTACAGATATTTTTATGAATTTTTTTTTACATATATATATATATATATATATATATAGATAGATATAGATATGCTGTGAACTGAAAGTTAAAATGTATGTTGTATTTTTTTTAGACATTTATATATATATTTAAAAGTTACCTGCATTTTGTGCTCCTAATGCCTGCACATGTACATTTTATGACATTATCTCTGATTTTTGCTTTAATGCATTTTGTTGCTGCAATGTTTGCTTCAGTTTGAGTATCTGCTAATATAGTACAGAAAATTTAACACAAGGATGTGGTTGAACTCATAATATAGTATAAATAAAGGAAATTGGTGTGGACTGAAATAATACTGGTTTTGGTTTTAACGCCTAAATTAATAGTACTAGAACTATGTTAGTGAAGAACTATTCAGTAAATCATCGACAAAGAAATTGCATATGAAAGTATATATATATATACACATGTTTTTTTTTTTTTTTTTTTTTTTTTTTTTTTATGTTGTAAAATTTAAAATTGGGATGGATATTAGATAAATAAATGGTACTTTAGAACTCATAGACTGTAAATTCTTTATTGAAAGAATAACTAACAGTGTTTTTGCATGATAAAAATTGGTTTTTATGCATATTATTTGTATTAATTTTTATTTTCTATTCATGTTTGCAATTTCAACTAAGTTTTACAATTAGGTCTGAAAGGTATCTCATGAATAAAAATTACCATATTATATGTGAAAAACATACGCATGGAGCATTTTTGCTTTTTGATCAACCAAAGCGCAGCGTTACTGCGAAAGTATCTCGTAAAACGGTGGATATTATTTTAGTAAAAATGTAGGTTTTTTACATATTTATTGTTAAAATTTTATTGTATGCATATATACATATATATTATAAGTAATATTCATTTATTTTATGTTATTTAATGTTCATTAATATTGAAATACTAATGTTTCTGACTTAAAAGTTGATTTTCTCAAAATGAAAATTTTCGAATAACGTCAATTTTCAAAATGTTCCATGCGCCTTCCTAATTTTCAGAGTTCTTCAAAATTTGTTATGTATTTACCTTATGGTACATAAAATGGATATTAGATAAATAAATAGTACTTTAGAACTCATAGGCTGTAAATTCTTTATTGGAAGAATAATTAACAGTATTTTTGCACGCTAAAAATTGGTTTTTACACTTATTATTATTTTATTAATTATATTTTCTATTCATTTTTACGATTCCAACTAAGTTTTAATCTTAGATATGAAAGGTATCTCATAAATAAAAATCAGTGTATTATATGTAAAAGAACTGCGCATAGAGCATTTTCAATTAATTATTTCAATAATTAATAATTACCAAAATAATTAATATTTTTCCTTAAAATTTTAGTTATTTTTACATAACTACATTTGCAATCACATATTTAATTTTCAAGCAAATCGGTTAATTTTTTTTTTTTTTTTTTTAAGTCCACCTTTGCTTTAAACTGATTTAGTTAAATCAGAATTTTCGATGATGGCTTGAAATCTATTTAGTTAAATCGGAATTTTCGATGATAGCTTGAAATCGATTTAGTTAAATATGTTTTACGATGTTTGCTTTAAATCGATTTAAGCCAATAGATAAATACGATTTCCGGTGTTAATTTTAAATCTATTTAAAACCTATTTGTTCGACTGCAAGAACACCAATCGTTCTACATTTTCAAGAGATAAGGCATTTCTTTTATTATTGTAAATACCTTAGGAAAAGTGTGTTTGCTTCACTGTGTTTTAAAATTTTCATATGTTTAAATAAAATGCATCTTAAATTATGTCATAATTCATAAAAAAAGCTTGTGTATTTTCTGAAAATTAGCTGATACTGATAATTTTGCATAGTAGTAAGACTCTAAAGACTTTTTTTTTTTTTTTTTTTTATCTAGTTAAAGCAAAATTTTGTTTTCCTGATTCTGCATCCTTCAACTTGATATATTAGACCTGAATACCATGGATAAATCCAATGTAAGTAAATATTTATATTATATAAATTAAATTTTGTCATGGTTTTAAAAATTTTGTGGTTTATTCAGACTTTTCCCAAGGAAGTTTCAGAAGAGTGCTGCACACTGCCTACCCTTTTATTTAAAAAAAAAAAAAAACCCTTTCTACCCAGGGCTGGATTTTTGTCGGCAGAAAGGGGTTTCTTCTGTGCCATTGGTAGAAAGTCGTTATAACCAGTTTTAACTGGCAAACGCATTTCGTTACATATTCTGAGGCTTTTTAATAGTATTAAATTCCTTAAGTTAATTTTATTCAGGATAAATAACAAATAAAATACAGTAGACTCTCAAAATCCACAACCCTAAAATCCACACATTGTTTCAGATGTAAACAGTGAAACTTACAGTTAAGATATAGGGAGGAAATTCAAGCTTTTTTATTTTTATCATTCTGTACTCATTTTATTATGTAATTCTGGCATTTCATAAAGTTGGCTGGTATTGTCCTCCCCCACAAAAAAGAAACCTGGTTGTGAAGAAATATATATATATATATATTCGGATTTAAATAGTTCTTGCTCTGTTTTCATTTTATATAGGTAATGATTTAGATAACAATTTTTTTTTTTTTCAATTTACTTAGTAATTTTAGTTTTTATATCATGATAAAATAGTGTCTCATAAAATCTTCTAATTTATTTTGTAAATCTCCTGCTTTTTTTGGTAATAGACGTTGACAGGCATGCAGGAGGAGAGTCAAAATTAATTTTATCAGTTAAAAAAGGTTACTCGGTGAAAATTACAAATAAATCAAAATATTTTTTTTTTCACTCAGTTTGTGAGTTTATTTTTTATAATATTTAAAATATTTATGTAATATGTGTTTTATCTTTTAATAGGCAATACTTGGTTATATGTAATACAAAAGATCAAAGCCCTTCCCCACAAGAAGCAGATGTGCAAAATAAATATTCAGAGCCTGATTGATACTAATGCAAATTTTTATTGTACATGTTTATATACCTTCAATAATTTTACTAAATATGTATATAAAAATAAATATTGTTTGTAAAAATATGTTTAATAAATGTATATTAAGATTCTAATTTTTTTTTTTTTTTTTTTTTTTTTTTTTTTTTTTTTTTTTTTTTTAATGATATCGCAGTAATAATAACAAATGCAGGGTGTGTACAGCCCTTAAAAAAAAACTTATTTCTGATGAAGAATTTCTAAAAAAAAAATTATTTTCTCATTGTTGCTGTACCTAGTTTATTATAGAAATAACATTCAAGAATTTTTTCCGTCAAATTCTATTATCACTGATATTTGACTGTTTATTTTATGTTTGAACAGATTTTATGAAATCACAGTATCCTAGATTTTTGCAGCATCAGAAACCTATATTTTCTGAGTTTACAAATTTAGGTGAAAACTGAATAAGGACTAGTGAACATTTTGACCAAAATGTTAAATGTTACATAAACATACTTTATTAATGTAAAAAAAGGGCAAGTTTTACAGAGCATCATTCATAGTCAAAAGGATTGTTGTTACATTTAGTTGTGAGTATACCTATGTTTTCATATAGCTACAAAACACGTTGAAAAAAAATAAATCACCTTATTTATTTG
This sequence comes from Maratus michaelseni, assembly GCA_963931845.1. Lineage (NCBI taxonomy): Eukaryota > Metazoa > Arthropoda > Arachnida > Araneae > Salticidae > Maratus > Maratus michaelseni. Next base: position 411,032,639 of record OZ007587.1, read on the forward strand.
CAGAAATCTGCAACTAAATAAAGTGAAGATTATTTTTAAAATATAATGGTTACATAAAAGCATTATTAAAAAATATATATTTTATTTGAGATTGCTGGTCAATAAAATATTAAATCATTTTGTAAGGATAAGCACATTTAATATTATGATTGCCAGTTAGGCAATTTTTTTTATTTAAAATGCTACTGCGTTTTCAAACAGCAATATTTGCCAGATAAATGATAGTAGAAATAATATATAATAATGACAGATCAAATGCGTCAAATATTGCTATTTGAAAATAGTGGTAGCAATCAGAAAAAAAAAAATCCTTCCCTTCCCATATGATAACACTGCAATTATCCCCTTTTTCTTCCTCACAGAATGAACCCATAAAAGTAATATTGCCTGAAGACACCAGTTTAAAATTTACGGGCAATCCTACTTTTTTAACATATTAAACAGATTTCTAATTTTACGGGGAATTATACTTTTTAACATATTAAGCTAATTTTATAGGCCATATCCATTTTTTCACAAGGCACATATCACCAGTTGTTTTATTTATAAACTCAGTAAGGATATTTTATTTATATTGCTGTATTAAAATCCTTTTTTTAGTTTACCTAAAAATCGTAAAATCAGCTTCTGCTCATTTAGTGCTGTTGTTATAATGCTCATTTAATATCGAATTGAATTTCTACATATTTAAATATCTATAGTAAAACTTAAGTCAATTTTCTTATCCATAACATACAAAGACTTATGGCGATTGCTGTGGTAATATTGAAACACGTTAGGACTTATTGCTTATTTTGAATCCAAGTATTTTGATATATGTGAGGAAAACTCCATTCTAGATATTTAAAACTGAAAAATTCGATTTCATATTAAAAGAATACCATTACAAAAACTCCAATATACAAAAATATTTACGTAAAATTTTTTCTGTATAATATTGAAAAGCCATTAGTAAACTACTGCAAAAATTTTGTACAGTTACAAATACTTTTTGGTGAGTGTAAATAAATTATTTTCGATACAAGACTAAAAAATTATTAGCAAATTTACAATAATAATTCTTCTAAAGTGGCAATGAACTTTCTGGCGAGAATACAAAAACTGTTTCAGATACAATACTACAAAATCACTGGTAATTTTTCTGACATTACTTTTAATAAAATTACCAAAAACTGTTTTGCTAAAGTACATTAAATGTTTTAAGGGGGGGGGGGGGGGCGGGGAGATACACTTACAAAAGATTTTTTTGTACATTTACTAAGAATTGTTTTGTAAATTTGTGAGGGACTTTATAGTACATTTACTACGATTTATTTAGTATTGTACTTAAGGGGGAAGTTCAGGTTGAGCAGCCGGAAAATGACAATAATTTGACCATTACTAAAAGTTCTGTAGTTTCAAAACCAATTAATGAAATACAACAATTTTTTTCTATACTTTCATAAAATACTAATGGTTTTTAAAAAACATTCAAATATATATATTTAGCAACATTAATTAGTTAAATTTTTATGACAAAATTAATGTTTTAAAAATATATTTTCAGATATGCATTTTGCGCGCAAGATTTTAAAAATTCTACTGCAGATACATATTTAATATTGTATTTATATTTACTTATACTACTATATTTTACACTGAACCTCAATTTAGCCTGAGTTTTGTCATAGAAAATTTTTTATTGAATAAATAAGCACTTTTTTTTTTTGTTACTAAATTTAATAAATATGATTTTTAAAGCCATTAATTATGCAAATGAATTTGAATGTACTTTTAAATTTAGGTTCAGTGTAAAATATAGTAGTATAAGTAAATATAAATGCAATATTAAATATATATCTGCAGTAGAATTTTTAAAATCTTGTGCGCAAAATGCATATTTGAAAATTCATATTTTAAAAACGTTAATTTTGTCATTAAAATTTAACTAATTAATATTGCTAAATTTATAGATATTTGAATGTTTTTGAAAACCATTAGTATTTTATGAAAGTATAAAAAAATTATATTTCATTAATTGGTTTTGAAACTACAGAGCTTTTAGTAATGATCAAATTAATGACATTTTCCGGCTGCTCAGCCTGAACTCCACCCTTAAGTACAATACTAAATAAATCGTAGTAAATGTACTGTAAAGTTCCTCACAAATTTACAAAACAATTCTTAGTAAATGTACAAAAAAATCTTTTGTAAGTGTACTAAATAATCCTTAGTAAATTTACTAAAAATTCTTTAGAAAACACTTTAAAAAAGGTTAGTACGTTTACTAAATAATCCTTAGTAAATTTACTAAAAATTCTTTAGGAAACTTCCTGAAAAAACGTTAGTACGTTTACTAAATAATCCTTAGTAAATTTACTAAAAATTCTTTAGGAAACTTCCTGAAAAAACGTTTGTACGTTTACTAAATAATCCTTAGTAAATTTACTAAAAAATCTTTAGGAAACTCCTTAAAAAACATTAGTACGTTTACTAAATAATCCTTAGTAAATTTACTAAAAACTCTTTAGGAAACTCCCTAAAAAATCGTTAGTAAGTTTACTAAATAATCCTTAGTAAATTTACTAAAAATTCTTTAGGAAACTCCCTAAAAAATCGTTAGTAAGTTTACTGAACATTATTTAGTAACAGTTACTAAAACAACTTTAGTAATTTTACATGAATTTTTTTTGTTACAGTTACATGAAAAGTTCTAGGCATCCCAGTTTCCTAGAAAATTCTTAGTAACCTTACAGATTTTTTTTTTACAGTGCAGAAGAAGCTTTCTATAGGTAGACTTGAAGTTCTGGATTATGCCTTGATATAAAGGCTGCGATACACACGTGCTTTTTGGAGGCAAGAAAACGAGTTCATATGATTTCAAGCCATCAAGAGTGGAGTGCGCGGCACAATTGTCTGCAATTAGTGCAACTTTCCTGTTCTGTTTTGAAAAATTTTGATCCCACCTTCTAAGCGTTTTTTCCCAGATGTCCACTGTCATCCATGCCTTTGAATTAGCATCGTAAAATAGAGACAAAGGTTTGCAGTTTTTCATACACCGAGGCTTAAAAAATTTTCCAATCACCAAAGGAATAATTTTCTCCGATCCATCCATATTTGCAGCTAACAACACGGTTAAGCGTTCTTTACTTTTTTTTCCCCCTACACATTTTTCACCTTTAAAACAAAGAGTTCTGTCTGGCAAGATCCTATAAAAAAAGTCCGCATTTATCAGCGTTGAAGATGTTGGCAGGTTCATATCTTTCGAGAATGTCCCGCAATACTACATCTTTCCATTGTTTTAAGGAACTCCTGTCAAAATCAGCAGCTTCTCCGCACAATTTTTTGAAGCATAGGTTATGCCTTGAATTAAATCGCTGTAGCCAGCCATTGCTAGCAACGAAACTTGACTCGCCAAATTCATTAGCAAATTCCAACGATTTTTCTTTCAAAATATTCCAGGATATAGGAGCATTTTGCGATTGTGCATATTTAATACATGATAAAAGAGCCCTATCCACATTTTCATAAGATGACAAGAGCTGGCGTTTTCTTTCTTGATCACAGATTTGAACATTTGAGGAGTAAGATTTGGCTGCTAAAATGTTGTTTAATGTCGTTCGAGGTATCGAATTTACTTTGGCGAATGCAGCTTTTGAAAGATTAGAATTTTTAAAATTTTTAATAAGTTCATTTTTTTCAGCAATTGATAAACTCTTTCTTTTCGAAGCCATAATATAAAATGAGCGTTCTTATTCGACGCGTTTGATCCATATGAAACAAAATTTTCCTTTATTCTTTTTGTCTCAATTTTAATGCACTTTTCAAACAAAGATAGATAACAATAAACAAACAGATATCCACCTGTTGTCCGCGGGGAGGAAGAGAATTGAGAGGTGGGGGGGGGGGGGTTCCGTAAACGATTATTCAACGTAAAAGAGAAATGAGACTGCTGGGAAGGGAAGGGGAGGGGAGGGAAGTAAAAGTATGAATTCAAGTCCTCTTTGGCGTCGCACAGACTTTTAATCTTTTTTTTTTTTTTGTCATTCCCGTTTCTCTCCACTTCAAAAAATGTTACAAAAGTGACTATTTTTTAAAAAAAATAGCCGAAAACCTCATTGAAAAGATTTAAGAAACGACCAGATAACCGATAACCAGGAAAATAACATGACTATATAAGCGGTGTGCTTTAACACATTTTTCCTATTAAGCTAGACGGGACTTTAGAAAACTGACCATATAAGCGGGGTGACCTTATAAGCGGGTGACTATATAGCCGGTACTGACTGTATATATATGTTTCTGTGTGTGTGTGTGTGCGTGTGTGTTAGATTAATATGCACTGTTTACATGGTAGCAACTATAGTCCATACTATTTGATTAATCTAAATAAATGAGCTTTAACCAAACATGCATGCATTAATTGACGGTTTTAAAGTTCACTTAGACACCTTAAGTACTTCAAAGGGGTAACTAAATCAAAGGGGTTCACTAAATCTAAATTTTAATGAAACACATTTTTCCTTTCGTAAAAAAAGATTAATAGGTAAGATCAAGATATCGTTGAAGATATTAAACATAGTCGTACTTTTGGAATAAATTAATGACATCGCTTATGTTCAAATCATTCAACAAAATGTAAACATTTCAAAGATGCGAAATGGGTTTTATAAAAAAAAAATCTGAAGTGACTCCATCCGACTTTCCAAACACTTTGCAGAATGCTATGTGTTTAAATAAATAGTAATATAAAAATAAATAACATAGATCGTATTTTTACATAGTCGAAATGTTTCCACTTGGGAAACTGAAATCATAATAAGAAACGAGAGAGATTAAAAAAGTAGATTTAATTCCAAACGCGCAAACTTTTTTCTAAAATTAAACTCAGTTCAAATGACTTTTCATTATACTACAGTACTTTCCTTATACAGTACTTTCCTGTGTTCGGATAGTAAAAAAAAAATATATATTAAGAGATATGACACATTATAGTTGAAGATGTGAAACATGCTCGCACTTCTGAAACAAATTAATAACACTGCTTATGCTAAAAGTCTTTCTAGAAAATCTACATAAAGGTGGAAGACGGATTACATAAATATATAATAAGAAAAGTATACTTACGATGATGGTACATATTCAGGTTCAAAGTTGTCTTGATAAGGATAATAATAATCATGTGCATTAGCATCGTCATTAACATGGTCATAATGTGAGAGAGACTGGTTGTCTGTGTATAGGTCATCGTAATAAGAACTGCAAATAAATGTATTTGTAAGTAAAGATCATATTTCTAGGCGCATAGTCAGCATACTTTAAAATAATCAAACTGTTTTAAAACATTTTTTGAAGCTGATGAAAAACACAAATTAGTTTTGAATTATTTATGTTAAACTTAATTTGAACAAAAGTATAAATTATATAAAAATATTTTATAAAATACGAATACGAAATTTTAAAATTAAACTGTTCTGTTTTAAAAATTACCCAATTAAATATAATCTGAAAAAAGTTCTCTAAAATTTGTACGCTTAAAAAATTTTTGTTTATTAAATATGAATTTCTTTAATGGATTTGCTCATATACTCATACAGTTACCAATCCAGTATTTGTCTTATTACCACATGGCAAACAGGCATGTGATTGATACATATTGCATGATTTTTCATATCCATGCTTTATTAAAATTTCAAATACTAATAATATTTTTTAAAAATAGGTTTCTTAATATGTCTAAAGTGAAATATTACATATCTTCAATTATTCTTATCTTATTTTTTTTATTAGGAAACCTTTTCAAATAAAGACCTTATTACACTGTTTTTCACGTGACATAGACGAAAATTGATGTTGATTGAATAATTGATGATTCGGATATCTTAGTTATCGAATAGTTGGATTTTTCTGTTTTTCGTTATTTAAAATTATATTAAAACGGTTCACTGAAAAATTGAAAAGCTGTAAGTTTAACTAAATTCATGTAACTAATTAAACATAACGACAACATAAGTACTGTTTATATCATTCAGTGTACTTACTTCTCCGATTGAGATACGTCGCAACTGAAGCTTAAATCAGTCATAATTAAAATATAAAAAACAATTACTTAATTCGAAAGATGTTATAAACAATACGAATACAGGTGAGAAGGTAAAATTATATAAGATTTATACGCTTTTTAAAATAAGATCGCCAAAACACAACGAATTAGCATCAATTGAGTTTTGAATTAACAATTAAATAAAGTGAAAATTCTCTTTTTCATTAACTGCAACAATGTGTCAATAACTACATAGGTTCATTGTTATGAATAATAATCGAATGTCTTCGAACAAATTATTTAACAATACAGAATCAGATGTGAATATTAAAAAACTTAATTGTTAAATTTCAACAATGTTTAAGCGACTTTCCTACATAATCACTTCTGATTGTTGTAGATTGCAGTAATTCAATAATGTGATATACAAGGAGGTTAAAAAAATATAAAAAATTTTAAAATTAAGAAAAAATATGCTCTCTTAAAACGAAAGAGCCAAAATAACTCAAGTTGAGCCGAAATCCACTCATCTCACGATTTGAAAGTCAGCTTCTCATGAAGAGTTGAAACAACTCGAGTAAACGAGTTGTTTTTAAGCAACTCATGATTGAGTTATCTATATTTTACTCATACTTGAGTGAAATCAAATCAATGAAGGTTAAATCCAGTAGCACTTGAGTGATTTATAACTAACTCATACTTGAGGAGGGGAAGGGGAATTAAAATTCATGGTAAAATGTAATATTTCAGTGTAAAATAATAAATTTCATGAACAGGTAGATTATTATTTTAGAAAACAAAAAGTAATTTGCATATTGAATGTATACATATCTATGTTTACATATATGTATATATTCAACAATTAAGTGAAAAGTATCTTTTTTTTTTTTTTTTTTTTTTTTTTTTTTTGTTGTTTCTGAGCTGCTTGAAATAAATACCCCCCCCCCCCCTCCCGACCCAAAAAGAGAATTTTAAAGGGAATATTTGAAAACATAAGAATTTCTGCTGATTTAAATATTTTAATCTTTTTTTTATTTTGTTATAATGATTACGTTTTCTATGCAATATTATTCTATACATTGCATGATATTTTTCAGTTTATATCAATATTATCATTAAATGTTTTAATCCTAATACTATTTAGGAATATTCACACAGTGAATATACGGGAATGGAGATATTTACCTTATTTTTAACAACATATGATACAAAAAATATGGGATTTATACAGCTTCACAAATCAAGTATATTTATTTTAAAATATTAGAAAAACAGTATATATACTAATAAAGCTACTTTTTAAAAGTTTTTGTCAACATGAAATAGATATTCTAAAGCTTTTCTTATATATTTGAGATACATTTCAAATAATCTAACTCTCAGCCGCATGAAATGACTAAAACTTATGTATGCGCATTCGAAAAACAAGGCAGGTCAATAAAAATATCCAGGAAAAAAATTCTTCAGACTGAGAAAAAAATAAGAAATATAATTTGTTTACTTTAAAACAATATTTTTAAAGTCAGACAAGTCAATTTTCAATTTATAGTATTATGAAAGTTAGAGTTCTGAAACATCATTAAAAAAATATATATATAAACAAACGCACAGTACCGCCGAGACATTTTCTTTAAAAGATTAAATTGCTACTAAGTGCTATTTATAAATCATATTTATTGAAACAACATTAAAAAAAACTTAAAATGAGAGGCAAAGGATTTGTATAATTATATTTTAGAACATTTTTTAATATTTATCCTTCCAACTCAAAAGATCGCTAAATGTTCGTTCGGGTGTAAATAGTCCTAAATATTAGGGTTAAGACATATTTGTTAAAAATATTGATATAAACTGAAAAATATCACGCCATATATAAAATAACAATAAATATAAAACAGAATCATTATAAAAAACATGATTAGAGTATTTAAAATAGCAGAAATTCTTACCTTTTACAAGTATTCCTTCTTTAAAATTGCCCGTTTGAACAGCGCGAATAATATTTCAACAGTCAAAAACGTGCTGCCAGTTGTCCGGAAGGCGAAATGCTTGCATACTCGATGACGCATGCCTGTCGTCTGCTCAGCGAATGGTCAGGTCAGCCGCATTGACATGTCCGCTCGCAAAAGAGTGCTTTTTTATCGACTTGAGTTGCTTAGTATTCGTTCTTCTGGAGTGCATTAGAAAAATAAAAATTCAGATCAAGATGAGTGAAGCGTTTAAAAATCAACTCATTTACGATCCAATAAATTGCAGCTCTTTTCTGAGAAGCCAAATCCACTCTTTCGTTTTAAGAGAGTGCCAAATCAATATATATATTTTTTAATCAATGAACGATTGGTGAAACTAAAGTGTTAATTACGCTTTTTTATTGTGAGATTTTTTTTCTATAGCACCAATGTAAATTACTTTAAAATATATATATATATACATATATATAGGACATTTGTGGGTATTTATCTACTTTCCCGCTGACCTTTTTCTATGAAAAAAAAAAAAAGGCTGTCGCGAAACAAAAATTATTGCTCGCCTATAATAGAAAATCGTTACGTCATGTTTGATTCCAAATGCGGTTTTTAGCACGCGATGTTAAGTATTCCATTTTTATTTAATTCAGAATGGTTCCAACCGGTTCCAAAATTGAAAATGTCCGCTTATAAAAAAACTGGAACCAAAATGAAAAAAGTAAAAACTAACAACGTTAGAGATCGACCTCAGCTATTCTTCCGGCCTGTACTGTGAGGAAAAGGTAGCTTTCATCGTCCATGTTTTTAAAAATTCAATTCATTTTACTGAAACTCCCGAAGCTAAAATGCTTGGAATCAGATTGTAGAAGATTCAATCTCGGGTTTCGTTAACACTGAATTTGAATTCGAATTTAAGCATAACAAAAATTAGACTCTTTCAAAATGTCAGCCACCCTAGAATTCAAACTGCCATATCTCAGCCATTTTTAAGATAAAACCAAAACAACAAATGTTCCGGAATCCTTGTATCATGATCTAACACTTAACAGAAACAATTTTTTCAATTTATAGTTTTTTGTACATCATTTGAATTTTTAAAAATTTAAACTTTTTAACTGACCGCCATTTTGATTCAAGATGGCGGATGAAGCTGGCCAACGAACTCGGTCAAGAACTTGGTCTGTCCTATACGCATACTCAGTCACATCCGAATATATTCATAAATAAAAGAGTTGGAGGATGACATATGTCAGATATATATATATACATATATACATATACCGGGTGGTTATAAAATAAGTATCCCTATTTGGACTATTTGAGAAGGGGGACGAAGAATGGAACAATAAAAAAAGATAATTGCAATAATCGCCGACAGATGGCGCTTTTGTGTGTGAAATGTAATGTGTAATACAAGAACAAAGAATTAAGGCACAAAACCGGATGGCATACCTAATTTATTGGAAAATGTCTCAGTGAATGGGGTTAAGATTTCGCATGGCGGTGCCGACCAAGTTCAGGTTCCACATGACCATTGTGCTGCAAGACACAATCCAGGCGGTGGACGACGTGCTCAGCTGCGGAATGTAACGCATCAGGAGTGATGTTTCGCACATGTTGTGATATGCGATCTTTTAAGTCATTGAGGTTTGCGACACTTCCACGGTACACAACAGATTTTAAGTATCCCCAAAGCCAAAAATCACATGGCGTCAGATCAGGGGATCGAGAAGGCCACGTCATACGAAAATACCGGCTTATTACTCTATCATCTGTGAAATGTTGTCGTAAGAACTGTTGTACTGCTCGCCCAATATGGGGCGGGGCTCCATCTTGCATAAAAATTGTTTCAAACAGGCACTGTCTTTGCTGCAGTTGAGGAACTATGAGAGTTTGTAACATGCGCAGGTATCTTTGTGCAGTAACTGAACACGTTACAGGGTCTGTTGGCCGTAACTCCTAAAAAAATAAGGACCAAGAATGAAACTTGCAGTAAAGCCACTCCACACAGTGATTTTCGGAGAGCGGAAGGGTATTTCGTAAACAATAGTTCATGGCTCCGAAGCCCATTTTCAGCAGTTCTGCGTATTGACTGTCCCATTCATATGAAAATGGGCTTCATCTCCCCATAAAATCTTCCATGGGAAGGCATCATCCACCTCCATTTGTGCTAAAAGCGTTAAAGCAAAATCCAGTCTCTGCTGCGCGTCACCTGGTAACAATTGTTGATGACAACTAATTTTATACGGATAAAATTGGATTTCCTTTCTTAGGACTTTTCGAACAGTAGCATATGGAATATCCAAATTTCGGGCAACTCCACGTCCACTAGGACCGGCTTCCGGAGTCCCTGATGACTCCACAATCGCAGTAGCAATTTCTTCTTGCATGCGAAGAGGTACTGGTTTCCTCCCTCTTTCACATTTTACAGTAAACGATCCAGTCTCCTCGTATTTTTGTATTCTTCTCACTGCACAAGGTGTCAAAGGACCTTTTCCTTTAGGCATTCCTTTCACACGCCTAAATTCACGTAAGGCAGCCGCACAGTTTGAGCTGTTAACGTAAAACAGTTTTAAAATTAAAGCGCAATCTAGTAAACTGAGAGCCATGTCGTACAACGTTAATCGCAGAAATGACCGAATTTGATTTTACTAACGATGACAACGGCGTTCGGACCAACAGGACACGTAGCGCCATCTGTTTCCGATTATTGTAACTATTTTTTTTATTGTTCCATTCTGCTTCCCCCTTCTCGAATAGTATGTGTACCGACTTTGGTTTCAGTCGGGTTATTCCTTCAAGCTACAGACAGCTCCGAATAGGGATACTTATTTTATAACCACCCTGTACATATATATATATATATATATATATATATATATATATATATATATATATGAAAGGATAAAAATAAACCCTTTTTTTAAAATGCAAAATTTAAATTCAAAATTTAAGAATCCCGAAACACCTTTTCTAACTATATAAATACGCATTTAAATCTAATCTGCCCCTGTGATACTTGTTTCCTAGCCTCACAATTATTTTTTTTCATCTATCATTTTCGATATATCTCTTTAAGTTTTAAAAGTGCCGAGTTTGAATTCCTTGCAGTAGTCTGTGGGGTGTGGCTCCCAAGCCCGGCCAATCGTTGGTGTCGGCATAAGACCCCGGACGCCAATCAAAAGCTAATTGACCAATTAAAATAAATGATCCTCCCTGTTTGACAGCTATATAATACAGCTAAATATTTTTAAATGCTTCTCAAAACCTGCGTGCAACCGAGCAATAGAGGAGATTTTGCAGATTTGAGATGCCTGTAAAATCTACGACCATGTAAGTCTCAAAAAATTAACGTAAATGGCTCGCGGGACCTCCGATCGAACGCGCGAAGATGACTGTACGACGAAATGCTTCAATAAACGAGCTCGAACTATAACTATCAAAAGGTTCCCGAGTCCAACCAGGGCTATCTCAATATACCTAATGTTATATTAAGATGGCCTTGGTCCAACCATAACGAATGAATAGAAATTTTCGAATTCATACGGAAGTAAAAGAATCCCACAAATATTAATTGTAGGTAAAACATTAAGTACATCCAAACGAAAACTTTTTTATTGTGTTTAAAATAGCTGTATTTAACACTTAAACTAAAAAATAAGCGTTAAATATTGAAAGCAGCTATTAAAGGTTCAGTACTTCAATTTCGTGTTCGGCTGCCCTCATAATTTGAGCATCCCGTTTACAACCTTAAATGATCTGCATTCTGCAATTTCAATGCCTCAACGTTACATGATAGTTATCAAATAACAATAGAACGATGCATAAATGGACATTTATGTTTGATAATCTAACACATCATACGACAAATTGTAATCAAGAATAATAGCGAAATATTACTTCATTTTTCTGGGATTTGTGGCGCACAAAGTCTCTAAGGTGTGGAAATTTTCCAACCCAGCATTGGCGGTTTCATGCCACGGCGTCCTGAGCGGAACTTTTTTTTAAATCCCCGGCGAATAATATTTTCTAAAAAACTGTTAATTTTAAACTAAGTATAAACCTTTCCAAAGAGGAGCCTGTCTATAACGGAATGCTGATTTAAACCAAAAAAAAAAATCATAATAACCGAAAGAAAAAAAAAGAATGCATTGCAAATATAATGGACGGTTAACCTCATAAGACAAAATGTGTTTAAAATTTAATTTATGTCTGTTGTTTTGCGATTCCGTCTTATCAGAATTTACTGTATTTTGCCTATTTTGAGACCTTTATTCCTTAACTCCCCGAGTGTTCTCTGTATTACACCGTGCTATTCAATTGTAAGGATGTCAACCTAAATTTTACGTAATATACTATACGTAATATACGTAATATACCTTGAACGAAAATATACAATAATATCTTCCGAGTTATCCACAATTCCAAAAAGCATTCTTTAACTCTAGAAAAGCCCAGAAACGAATATATTTTTGGGATTTAAAGAACCATTTATAAAAACAAAGTTCTTTTTGATGCCACCGATTTTCAAAATCGTAGTTTCCGAGTAGTTTTTAAAGTGTAATTATTTATAGAGTTTTAATCAGCTTTCTCAACCCGGAATATAGGATTTTGGGTTTTGGGATGCTACCAATCGTTGATTAAAAATTTTTTATGTTCAACAAATATGTTTTACAGACATACATACTAAATTAACAGCATTTACATTAACGTTAAAAGTAATATTATTTTGTTAATCTTGAGTGTATAAATGCAGTTACGCGGCTGAAAATGTTTAATTGAGAATTGATACCATTTAAAAGCCGATATACTGGTTTGAAAAAACGGATTATTAAAATAAAAAAAAAACTGCTCGGGAACGTTTCCGAGTTCAAAATCAGTGGCAGCGAAAGAAACAGGTTTTTATTAATGCCTCTTTAAATTTCGAAAACCTATTTTGTTTCTGAGATTTCTTAAGATAGATAACGCTTTTAGGAATCGTAGGTAACTCGTAAGAGGCCATTATATAGTTCCGTTCGTCGTTATATTATAATTTCGTAGATTAAGAAACATTTGTCTTTTTACTTACCCATCATACGTAGTATAGGGTAAGTCTTGTAATCGTTTTGAAAATGGAAAAAAAAAAAATTGACGGATTTACGCGTTTCAGACACTGGAGATTCCGAAAGACATATTAAAAAAAAAAAAATGCCGTCAGTCTGTCTGTGTGTGTGTCTGTAAACGCTCTGTCTCCCGAACAAATTTAGATAGAGACTTGAAATTTGGTATGTATTTAGTATGTAATAATGGGGAGAAGCTTATTGAATTTCAGTAACCTCGATTATCCGGAACTATCTTTTTCGGACTCTCGAAATATTCGTTCTGATAAAAGGTATATAAAAATTTTCGAAATTGTTTATTTTAATGAGTGAATATAAAAGACAATAAAAAAAACATAAATTTTGCATAAAGAATGAGTTGCCGAGATATTTGTGATCATATTTCACACACTCTTCGATTTTTCATGACCCTGTATTTCATTCAAATTTCAATTCAAAGATATATTTTAATTAGAAATGAGACTCTTAATCCGACGCAGTAAACCGTTAGTTAATAGGGTTATCAATTTTGCAGTTATGAGGATGTTTCTTTTACCCAATTCAGTAATAGAGCATTTAAAGTTTATGACGTCATCAAGACACGATTTTATTCGAATTGCAATGCATTATATAAATAGTTTACACTTTTTCTTTTTTTTTTTTTATATTTTATATTATACATATCCATGATGGGTAATTATTACGGTGGCCACCAACTCCTAGTTTTACACTGCAGTAATTATACAATTGTTAGACAATGTGCGAGGCTGATAACGCATACAGCGTGTAAGTTAAAGTCTAGATATACTGAACTAATTTTTAAACGGTTAAAAAGTACTACTTTAAAAAATATTTTTCTTACTCTTAAGTATTTTTAAACCACATTTCGAAATTTTCACATGTACAAAATTTTTAAATTTTACCGTCTTCTTTAAAACACATAAATTTCAGGAGGAATTTTTTTTTAATGCGATACGTTGGTATGAGATTACTACTTTCTGATGGCAAAAACCAACTTTTGATAATTACTTTAGATACTGAACAAGGTGGTTATATGATAAAAAGTCTAACGATTCCGCCGCGCTCAGTTGTGGTTTTGAAAGAGCGAATGCCAGCACCTCCACTGCTGTCACTCGAACATTACCCCTTGCCCGTCTACTTGTTCTGGGTCGTAGTTTAACAGAGCCGGTCACTTTAAGAAAGCCCAATGCATCAGTTATAGTTTCATGCGTTGTATGACGATCCCTAGGGAAACTTTCTGAATAAACCCTAGCAGTTTATATGTGAAGTTTGTGTGTTAAATTAATATGCACTGTTTACATGGAAGCGCAACCATGGTTCATACCATATTATTAATCTAAATAAATTAGCTTTAACCAGAGATGCATGCATTAATTGACGGTTTTAAAGTTCACCTACATTCTAGTAGTTCAAAGGGGCTAACTAAATTTAAAATTTAAAGAAACATTTTTTCCTTTCGTAAAAAAGATTAATAGGTAAGATAAAGATACAGTTGAAGACATTAAACATACTCACACTTTTGTAATAAATTAATGACATCGCTTATGTTAAAATCATTCTATAAAATGTAAACATTTCAAGGATGCAAAATGGGTTTTATAAAAAAAAATGTGGAGTGTTCCACCCGACTTTCTGAACACTTTACAGAATGCTATGTGTTTAAATAAATACACATATAAAAATAAATAACACAGATCGTATTTTTACATAGTCGAAATATTTCCACTTGGGAAACTGAAATTATAATAAGAAAAAAGAGAGATTAAAAAAGTAGATTTAATTCCAAACGCGCATTCTTTTTTCTAAAATTAAACTCAATTTCAAATGACTTTTCATTATACTACACTACTTTTCTTATCCAGTACTTTACTGTGTTCGGAAAGTAAAAAAAACAAAATATTAAGAGATATGACACATTATACCGGTGACACATTATACCGGGATATTTTACAGGTGACTTTTTGATGATATTTCACTTCTTTTTGTAAGTAATCCTCCTTTTCTTGATTTTGGGTTCTTTTTGGAGATCATCCACTGATTTTCGCTAATCCCACACTCTGTCCCTATTATTTACAGGCATCAAAAATTTAAAACCTTTAGTTTCGTTTGCAAAGTACTGTAGATAAAAAGAGATTTCAGGTTCCTATAGCCAAGCACTAAATTATGCGAGGGGGGAGTGTCAAAAGTACTCTCAGTTGCTTCCAGGATAGGTGCTATCCATCTGAGATATTACTCGCAGCCCTAGATACTTGATATTTAGCATAAAAGTACTTTTTAGTATAAAAAGAAAGCCAAAATTAAAATTTCCGGAAATTTCCAATAAATCTAACTATATTCCTTTTATCGATGTTTTTTTTTTTCGTTTTTTTTTTTATTATTATTTTTTTTTATTTTTATTTTTTTTTATCATTTACGGATTTTTTAATTTTTCCTTACTTTGTATACTGAATCCTACCTTTTGCCAAATGTCAAGCTTCTAGGACTACAAAATCGAATTATTTTCAAACTTTCGACTTGTTATAAATTTATATATTTTCCGATTTTAATTCTAAGTTACCTGATTGTCATGCCAATATAGTAATTCTTTGATCCGTCTTCTTAGGATCATTTAGGTTGAATTTAGAGATAAATCAAGTGAATCTTAGAATCACCATGATTTTATTTAGAAAGGACTATCAAGCCATAACAGCCAGTAATGTCGGAAGGGTAGGGGGAGCTGTGAAAATTTTTGTGGGGCTAACATCATTTAACAATCCATATTTCAGTGCCTCAACGTTACATGAAATTTATCAAATAACAACAGAACGATGCGAAAATGAACATATCTTTTTTATAATGTAACACATCATATGATAAGTTGTAATCAAGTATAATGCGAAATTCTTCATTTTTAGAGGATTTGTGGCACACAAAGTCTCTATTGTGTGGTTTTTTCGAACCCAGCAGTGGCGGTTGACACCATTTCGTTCTGATCGAGGCTTTTTTCAATTCTTCTGCGAATAATACCTTCTAAAAAATTCTTAAGTTTTAACTAACAATATAATAAACCTCTCCAAAGGGGATCCGGCCTATAAAGGAATACTAATTTAAACGAAAATAACATAATCCCCGAAAACAAGAAAAGAATGCACTGCAATTATAATGGACGGTGTACCTGATAAGACAAAATTTGTTTAAAATTGAATTTATCTCTGTTGTTTGCGATTCACTCTTATCAGAATTTACTGTATTTTGCTTATTTTGAGACTTTTATTTCTTAAATCCCCAAATTCTCGCTCTATTGCACCGTGCTATGCAATTGTATGGATGCCAACTTAAATTTTACGTCAAATGCCAAATGTGATAAACTGCTTATTGCAGGTCGTCGAATGTTACAAAAACTTTAAGTCATTCAAAAATTGTTATGAAATGACACGATTAAACGTAGCTTTTTATAACATTGAAATAATATTGTATACAGTCATGTATTTAATAATGTATTAATACAAATTCATATACCACTTTAAACCTTATACAGTTTTTTTTTAACGGTATTTTATTTTACTCTCAAAGAGTGATATTAAAACATTCGCTTACGTCAATAAATTACTACCAAGACGCATTCATTAACGTATTAAATTATGTTTTCCTTTAATGTATTGATTTTGTAATTAATAAAACAACCGTTAAAAAAATTAATCTTCCTTAATCATTTCGGTTTCGATTTCTAAGTCTAGTTACATTTTGCAACAATATTTACGGATTTAGCTACCTGGCTTTTCGAAAGCTGAAAAATTATCAAAAAATTGTCACTTTTTGAGTAGATGTTCACAAATGCAAAAATGAATGTGGATACTAGTTTGCTGAACATAAGTATTTGTTATGTTTCTTTAACTTTTTATAAATGTGAATCCGCAGGAAAGATTTTTTTATTTTTTTAAGAAAGACAAATGTTCGTTAATCTGTAAAATTTTAACATAACCTTGAACAAAAATATACAATAACCTCTTACGAGTTATACACGATTCCAAAAAGCATCCTTTAACTACATAGAAAACCTCAGAAAGAAATATATTTTCCAGATTTAAAGAAAGATTTATAAAAACAAAGGGTTTTTTTTTTTTTTTTTTTGCTGCCACTGATTTTCAAAAACTTAGTTTACGAGTAGTTTTTATAGTGCAATAATTTATAGAGTTTTAATCAGTCTTCTCAACCCGGAATGTAGGTTTTGGGGATGCTATCATTCCCCAAATAACCATTTTTTATGTCCAACAAACATGTTTTACATGTTAAATTAACATCACTAACATTAACATTAAAAGGAATATTATTTTGTTATTCTTGAGTGTATAAATATAGTTACTCAGCTGAAAATGTTTAGTTGAGAATTGATATTATTTTAAAAGCCGATATAACGGTTTGAGAAAACTGATTATTACAATATAACAACTACTCGGGAAGGTTTCCGAAAATCAGTAGCAACCAAAGAATCTAGGTTTTTATATATGTGTCTGTCAATTTCGAAAATATATTGGTTTATGAGATTTCTTAAGATAGATAACGCTTTTAGGAATTGTAATTAACTCGTAAGAGGCCATTATATATTTCCGTTCGTCGTTATATTATAATTTCCTAGATTAAGAAACATATGTCATTTTTTAGACTGCAGTAATTATACAATTGTTAGACTATGTGTGAGGCTGATAACGCATATAGCGTGTAAATAAAAGTCTAGATATATTCAACTAATTTTTAAACGGTTAAAAAGTACTTCTTTAAAAAATATTTTTCTTACTTTTAAGTATTTTTAAACCACATTTCAAAATTTTCACATGAACAAAATTTTCAAATTTTATCGTCTTCCGTAAAATAAATAAATTTCAGAAGGAAGATTTTTAAAAATGCGATACGTGGGTAGTCAGTTAGTAACGATTGAAATATATATATATATATATATATATATAGAGAGAGAGAGAGAGAGGAACTTCGGGTATTATGGAATACCATTTACGTTTGATGCAATATCACAGCTCGATGTTGTTTAAAACCCGCAAACCGAATACACTGACAAACTTCAACTATCTGTGATTAGTTATTCATAGATAAAAATCATTTTACAAAATTTCACCACATGCAAACAAGTAATAATAATGAAAGATTTTTTTGGTGGGTATTATGAGATAGCCGGTAAATAGGGAATAGGAGATTAAAAATTAAGAAAACGAACAAAATTTTGTAAAAAAACAGATGTAATGATATCAATAGAGCATCATCAAATTATAGTGTCTAGGTAGCCGTACTTCAGTCCATGATTTAGATTTGCACAAATCACAAATAAAAGGATCTGTCTTTGCGCCACTATAATCATGGAGTGTTAAGCCGCTATCAGATTCACCAAATTTTCGAGCAACCAATTTTTCAGCCAAATTTAACCCCAACTTTTTCGCTCTCAAAGTGAAAGAAGGGTTGCAATTGTCGTTGATAAAGTTGGAGGAAAAACCGGTTACTACGAGTACCAGTTGTTACTATTTATCACTCTTTTGTTGGCGTAAATAAATCGCTCCGTACTATCGGACTTGCTGCAAAACACGTTTTGTTTTCTTCAAATTGTTTTTGCTCTCTTTTGTTCCAATCTTTGTATCGACAATATGGTAAACAGCAAATTCTTATCGTTGAAGGATAAAAAAAAGTTGTCTTTAGCAATTTTATTATTAGATTCAGATTGCAGAAAGAAGAAGCAGAAAAGAGAAGTTTGGATTAGAAGTTGTATGTAAATTGTAAAATGGAAAAAATGGAAAAATTATTCTCATGTGCCCCCCCCCCTCTCCCCTATTATTAATTTGAAAAACTATCATACAATAGCTAAAATGCTTTTAGCAGTTTTCATATTTATTCATTTTTACAATAAGTAATGCACTCGGAATTTGCAAATACCTAATATCTTTTATTCAATTCCTACTATTAGTTCACACACTCTATATATTTATATATCTTGTTCCAATTTTCAATCGTTAATAAAATACTTTTTAGCTCACAGGCTAACAAAGCCTGAGAGCTAATGTGCCCGCCGTTTCTGTATGTACGTATGTATGCACGTAACGCGATAACTCTTGATAGAAATATCCGTTTTGCTTCAAATTTTGGTTACATGTTTATAGTGATAAGGCGCTTCCCTGATTAGTTTTGGGGGTTCATTGGTTAAGTATAAAGGAGGGAATGGGGGACCAATCCTTCCCCCTTTATTTTTGTAAATGGGTTTTTCATGCAGAATTATCCAATTTGCTTCAAATTTTGTATATAGATTAATTGTGGTAAGGCGTTTCCCTGATTAGTTTTGGGGGTTCAATGGTTAAGTATAAAGGGGGGAAATAGGGGGCTAATCCCCCCCCTTAATTTATTGTCGATCTCTTTATTTTTCAAGGGGCATTATTCTTTGAAATAAGAGTATAATATACAATTAGTGTGAATAGCCTGTGAGCTCAATGCCATCAGTTTAATTGGACACTTTTCTTTTTATTATTCATTCACTCAAGTTCAAATACATTTTCTTAAACTTGTAGTGGATGACACTTCATGTTCATACAGTTTTTTCAAATATTAATTCAGTAATTAAATTAATTTTAGTTTTATATTTATAAAAAAATCGGTGCTTTCTTGTTATACGAGCTTCCAAGGTTTAATCGTCAAGCGACAGAGATACTTATTTTATTACAGAAATTAATCTGCAAATGATATAATTCATTTCACGGAATTAAAAATCATCAAGATCTGAATATTTATATAACTAGCTATAGTACGAATGCACCTCATTTGTCACATTTGATGTACAATTTCCAACTTAGGTTTGTAATTAAATTAATTAATTTTAGTTTTATATTTTCAAATTTTCAATCGTTAATAAAATACTTTTTATTCATCCACTCAAGTTCAAATACATTTTTTTAAACTTGTAGTGGATGACACTTTATGTTAATACAGTTTTTTCAAATAATAATTCATTAATTAAATTTCATTTCTATTTTGCCACTTAATATTGTGATTCTGTCATATGTATATACATATTTATATTAATTGTAATTATTTAATAAAAAGTAACTAAAATAATTTTTTTCTTTGATGACCTAAGTAGGAATTGACTTTAAAAAAATTTCTTTTATATTACTTGTTTAATGTAAAACTACAGGATCATATTTGTTAATAACAAAACATTTTAAACCCATTTTAGCAATTAATAAGAAAAACACAAGGCATAAATATTAAAAAAGGATTTTGATTTTTGTACTCCTTCTTAAATCATAAAACACAGAATTAAATTTTAAATATATATATAAAAAAAATAACAAGATTTTAAAAACACAAATTATTCTTATTATTTTTCTCAATATTTAAACACAAATAAAAGTTTATTCGCTTTTTCAGTCTCTAGTCAATTGTGCAGTTTGGGCTTGTTTGGCCAAAATTAGAAAAGTTTTTCACTGATGAAGCAATACAGCCATTGTAAAAAAGTACGTAAATACCAAGCTATTTTCAAAAATATCAAACAAATCCAATATTTTGATTGATATTGAATAATATTTTCAATAGGTTAGCCAACCTATTAAACTTACAAGCAAGAATTAAAAATTAAAATACTTCACTTAACATAAAAACTGTTATTCTACATTTCTTAATAAAATATTTTAAATTATTTATGCATTCAACGACAAAATTGTGATAAAATTTAAATATCAACAAACACAAGAACAAAAAATTTTTTTCTAAATTTTTCTCTTATAAAAGAAGTATTTTAATTTTGAAAATGGGTTTTAAATTTATTTAAATATTATACTTAAATTGAGGATCAGATGTTTGAACTAATTTTTTAAGCTGATTATTTATATATTAACTGATTTTTAATTCCAAGTTAAAATTAATCTATGTAATTTTTTACTGAAAATATGGAAAACCTTATACAAACAAGCAATTAAACATTAAAAACATGTAATAGGATACCTATAACTGATTTTACAATGTTTTTGTATGCATCCAGAATAATTATATCGTAGGACTAATAACTGCATACAAAACTTTGATTACACTCTAGAGATTCATAACTAGAAGATTTAAAAATCAATACAGAGCAATACTTTTTATGCAGAATTCATTACATGGCAAAAGTAGTAAAATGAACACTTTCTGCTACTCCTGTAATGCAAGGATCGATCCAGGCAAAATTTGGGGTCTATTTAGGGCTCCTTCACAAAAATCTATTTAACAAAAGAGGCCCCTTCACAAAAATCACTTTAATAAAATAGGACCCTAAACAAAAATCAATTTGATAAAATGGGCACCTTCACAAAATTTTTTACAACAAAACAACCCCTTTACAAAATTCCTTTTAATAAAATAGGCACTTTCACAAAATTCTATTCCATAAAAACTTACTATTTATTAATTATTTATTACATTGTGGCATTTTAAAATGTGTAATTTGTCAACAAACAAGTTCACCAGAGAGGAAAACTTCGGCAAAAGGATTTTAAAAAGTTTTTGTTAATAAATGCTTTGTTCGAATTTGAGCAACTAAATAACTTTCGTTACAAAAAGTTATTTTTCACAAAAATATAATAAATTTCACAAAAATAACCTTTACTTTTCACAAAATGGACCCCAAGAAAAAAACCCTGCATCAACCCCTGTAATGTTTACAAACATTGGCGATCAAACTAGGCAAGCCAAATCACGCCAATCTCATTTCATAGCAAAAAGGCGTTCCAAACGCCTCCCTCTGATTGGCTGAAATGTTGGAAGTTGGATGAAATGTCGCTCCTAGCCGCGATTTTTTAGAGCTGTGGCAAATAAATTGGGGATATTCTTGTTTGCTATCACACTGGGTGTTGGGACGATTTTTCACGGAAAATCGGCTCAAATCAAGAGTTGGCTCAAAAGTTGCTCGAAAAGTTGGTGAATCTGATAGCGGCTTTATGAGATATTGGTATTCCATATAACCCGACAACGCCAATTTTGGGGAAAAATACTCTATGTTTATTGGTGTGAATCGCGAATTAAAAATCGAGTATTGCATAAAAAATTGTTAGTATTTCGCTGTACGTTATGCTTAATTTGAATGTAAAACTAGTACTTCTATTAATGAATAAAAAGTATTGAAAAATTATCTTCTGAAACTTTCCAAAGAAAAACAAATATTTATTCACACAACGCCCCCTGACGCCGACCGACGAACTGCGCGTTCTGGGGGGCATTCTGGAACCGTTCTTAAGTAGTTTATGATATTGTGGCTAGGTGACAGTACCTTACCAAACAAAAATCTTGGTATTCCATATTAACCGACTACTCCATAATACCCGAAGTTACTCTATAAATTTTTACTAAATTGAGCATAAACCAGGAACGTTCTCATGTTTTGTGTCGGTAGATTTGGCGAGTTTTCTTTTGGCGATAAATGTTTAAATGTGGTTGTTGCGATTGTCAGGTTCTCTCACAGCTGCAAGAGTTGAAAGCTATTCTTAAGGGATTAGTATATTGTATGTATTGTATCTGTATCTATTGTGTACCGTTAGAGTCTGGTTTAAGAAAAATCTTAATCCGAAGGGTGGCGACTTGGACATAATGAAAAGTATTTCCATTGCAATGTGGTCTTGCATAGATAAAAAAAAGCTATTGCACCCTTTTGTTTAGGAAGACAGATCCGTCAAGAGGGAGGAAGGGTTGTCAAGGACCCTTGGAAACAGAGGAGAAACCCCGTAGAAAGGAGGGTAATCCGCAGTTTACGAGAGAGAGAAAGTTAGTTCTAACGTAGGAAGCGAAGGTGTAAGGTCGTTCAGAGTTGGAGCTCTGAGACCGGTGTTGAGTTCGGACGGAGCAGCGAAGTGTGAAGGTTGCTCGGGGAATGAGCGCTGAGAGCGGGTGTGAGATGAATAGAAATCTCAGTGTGGAATAAATGAACGTAGTATAACAGTACACGTAAAGCGTTTCTATAATTATTTTGATTTAATATTAAACCGGATACTTTACCTCCGAGTTTAAGTGTAAATATTGTTAATAAAGTGTTTGTTTAAGTGTAATAGAAAGAGTTAGGTTTTTCTTGAATATACATCACGTATTGTGTCCGATATCACGTATTCATATCGGTGGTGGCAGCATATCAAAAGACCGGATTATATTTCGAAGTTGTGTGGACGGAGAAGTGGAATCCGACAATGTTGGCAGCGACGGGATTGAATCACCGAAGACCAGTGCCAGTTAGCCGTGTTACTGAGAGTTTGTGCCGGATCGTCTAGCGGAAGTGTTTGTGCTCTATCGTCGAAGACCAGCGCCAGTTAGCCGTATTAAGTCAGTTTATGCCGGATCGTCTAGTGGAAGTGTTTGTGCTCTATCGTCGTAGACCAATGCCAGCTAGCCTATCGTCATTACAGTGAAGTGAATTAGTGGTGGTGCTGTGTTAGTGTAGTGTTGTGCGTAGTGTTTTTGTGCATTGTGAAGCAAGTTGCAGTGATTGTGGCCCGAGAGTGCAAGATTTACCTTGTGGAAAAGTGAGCAGAGAATTGCCCCAGCGAATGAAGTACGAGGTAAGGTGTTTTGATCATTTTAGTCTACTGACATTCTCGAACCTATTTTTTTTATTGTGTATAATTGATGGTAATTTGTTGTGGTTAATTTATAATAATCTATGTGCAATATAATAATTGGTCTAAATCAAATGAGATATTAACAACCATTTTACACTATTGTTTTAAGAAAAGGATCTTATATTAATTACTAGAAGTGATTTTCTAATTGTTTTAAACGGATAAGGTTAATGATTAAAATTAATGCATTGTGTTAATAGTTGGAAGGAATAATTGAAATTTCTTAAATTTAAATTATTATTAAAGTAATATTTAAATTAAGTGATATTGTTTGCTTTAAGTTTGAAATATTGATAGTAAATGAGGATAGGAAATTTGTGTAGAATTTAAATTAAATTGAAATAACCTTCAAGGAAGAACTGAAGGCTCAGAGAAAAAAAAAGTGCTGTGATTTACTTTTCAATGTGAGAACTAATTTTGAAATTGAAATATTTTATTGAGATTAAATTTAGGAATTTATGTGTATTTCATGCAAATTTTTGTTAGGTGGATATTTTTATGTAGTGATTGGCATCAGTGTTTTATTCAAATTGCAACGTATCAATATTATTGTGTAAATTGTATTTTATTATTTAATGGTATAAATTTAAAATCTGTATTGTATAATAGTCAAATTGAGATTATTGTTACTTTGTTATTGGAAGCAAATTGTGGGGTATCATTGTTTAAGGAAATTTATTATTGTATTATTACTTATTTGAAATATGTTAAATAGTATAATATGTGGAGGTAACTTATGAGGGTAGGATTTGAGGAAATATTAATTTGATATTGTGCTTAAGTATTATTGTAGGGTGGTAATAATTATCGGTAGAAGGTATGGCTTTCTTACTAAAATTGAAAAGGGTGGATCTTCAGGCGATATGTGGAGAGTTAGGAATTGAGGTCTCGGAAGATGATACCAGGTTTAAGCTTAAGAAAATGATAGTGGGGAGCGACGAATATGAAGAGGGAGCCGTTATGGAATTATCTAACACTATTTTTACGGAACGGTTAGAACAAGAAAGCTTAGAAAGGGAGGAAAAGTTACAACGAGAAAAGTTAGATAGAGAAGAAAGGTCTGAAAAATTGAGATTGGAACATGAGTTAGAGTTGGAAAGGATAAAAATTCAAAGTTCGGCAAATAATTCTAATGGGTCTAGAGAATATAATAATGAGAGTAGCCTAGAGAAATTGATTAAAAGTGTTAAAACTTTGTCTATCAAGGTTCCAGAAGGGACTGAGGGATGGAATCTGTTTTTTAGCAGTTTAGAACGAGCATTCCAAACAAAAAATGTACCGGAAACCCAGCAGGCCGAAATTCTGCTAAATATGTTAGGAGATAAGGCCGATAACTTGCTAATATACACTACTAGGAAATTGAGAGTTATGAGAAGTTAAAGGAATTAGTTCTAAGGGAACACGAGCCGACACCGAAGGCGTGTTTGGAAAACTTTAAGAAGGCTAGAAGGAATCAAAATGAAACTCATGTATTGTTTGTATCACGTTTAATAGCAACGTGGGAAAATTACTGTAAGATTAGAGGTGCAGATACGTATGAGAAGGTTAATCAGTTAATTGTCACGGATAAGTTGTTAACTACTCTAGATGAGGAAACCGCGACGCATATTGGATTAACTCAGCACAGTAATTGGTTAGAAGTTTCTAAAATTGCTAAGGAATGTGATAATTTCTTCGATGCTAAACAAAAATCTTATGCGGTAACTTATAAGGGTTTTAAAGATAAAGAAAGGTATGTAAATAATGAAGATTCTAGAAGGGGAAAAGATGAGGGATTTAGTAGTAATTGGAGACAAAATGGGAAGAAAGAAGTTAGTCCATTTTCGGGTAGAAAACTGGAATATAAGAAGCCTAACGATGCGATGCCTACCTGCTTCAAGTGTGGTTTACGAGGACATGTACAGCGATTTTGTACAAAAGGAAATAATGAGGGAAGTAATCAAATTAATAACCGACAAGAACCAAGGGCTAGTATCAATAATGTCTCAGTGCGAGGAATTAAAGAATTACCAAGTAGAGCGAGTATGGCAAGAATCGGAACAAGAGGGAATTGGAGAGCTAAAGTTATTGGAGAGAAGTTAAATAAACTTGAGAAAGTGGAAGTTAGTGTAAATGGGAAGATAACAAAAGGATTAGTGGATTCTGGTTGCCAAATTAGCGTCGTTCATAAAGATTTAGTACCAGCAGAAAAATTAAGAGGGGCTGGGAGCATCTATTTACAAGGGATATTTGGTAAGGCAGTCAAATCGCCGTTAATTCAGTTACCTTTAGCTATTCCAAAACGCGGAGAAACTAATGTAATTCATCAGGATGTACTTTGCGCGATAATTGATAATAGTAAGGAACAGGTAATTTTACATCCTGACGTGGCTAATGAATTGTCAGGGTTAAACAACGAGAAATCATTAAGAGAATATGTAGAAAGGGAATGTAAGGAAGATAGTAGGAATAAAGTGAAAGAAGGGGAAGGGATTAGAAATGGTAATAATAACTGTTATGTCGTAGAAACGAGATCGGAAAATTTACAAAGTCAGGAGAAGGAAAAAGCCGAGATAGAGACAAGTAAGATTAATCAAGTTACGGAAAGTAGATTAAACGTATTTCAGGAATCCCAAATGAGTTGTAAAGATTTAGAGAAAGCTTGGGAATTGGCTGAAAATGAGAAAGGGTCTTACTATGTTGTAAATGGGTTATTGTATCATAAAGAGAAATTAGTAGATGAAACTGTAGCTCAATTAGTATTACCTAAAATTAGAAGGGAGGAACTTCTAAAATTAGCGCATATTTCCTTATATGGAGAACATCACGCGGTTAAGAAAATGTTAGAAAGAATCGAGCATTCATTTTATTGGGAAAATATGGCGAAGGAAGCTAAAATATATTGTGAATCATGTGTAGAATGTCGATTAACGAGGGAAATGAATGTGAGTAATAAGGAGAAAGAGGAAATATGTCGACCTGCAGTTATAGTTGAGTTAGGGGACGGGAGTAAGAAACTGGTGTATCAAGATGAAATGAGAGCATTTATGGCTAAAAATAAAGTAGTCGATATTGTCTTGGATAGTGACGGGGAGTTTGAAGACTGTAGGAAATATCTGTTGTTAGACTGAGAACAACCGGAAAATAAAGACAGGAAGGGATTTGAGATAAAAGGGTTAACAAATATTCAAGTTGGGGACATAAAATCAATCTTAAGGAAAAATAAGGAATTATTTATGGGTCCTATCGAACTGGTAGAAATGAAGAAAAATCGGATTGGTCGTAAACCGGAGAGGGGTAAGATAAGGCAGAAATTGTACAATGTCTTTATTACGTACAAAGAGGACTTGGACAGGCTAGAGCTCCTATAATACAGGCTGACGCATCCTCGCAGATATGTGTCTCAAAGTCGAAAAACAAAGCTAATTTTTCGCCATTTAACATCCAGCCTCTTTCAGAAGGTGGGGGAACGAGGCCTTAGGCAACCCCAGCTCCGGCAGCGGTAGATTGAGATGCTGAACTGAGACCCGAATAATGCGAAACAAAATGGATATGCGTCAGCTCCTATTATAGGAGCCTTAGGACAGGCAAGTGCCTGATTGGTTAGAGGACGATTTAATTGGGACATCAGAGGCAGAATTTAGCCATTCAAGTAGGTGCATTGCGGAAAGGGATCTACCAATTAAGTTAACGAGAAAGCACTGGAAGGAAAAAGTTCCGCCTCCAGTAATATCAGCCTAAGGACTGACATTGAAATGACATAATACTAGTGTAACTTTATTTTATTTTTTTGTGTATTTATAATTGTATTTGCATCATGTGTTTATAATAGTGTATTAGCATATTGTGTTTTTTTTGTAGTTATCACATTAGTATATGGTTCATTAGAGATGTCAGTAGTTAAATTTTCAGACACCTTGAAATATTTATGTAATTGTAGTAATGAAGAAACCTATCAAGGAACTGTTGAACTCTTCTCAGACATTACATAGTTTGAGGAAAATTAGCCCCTAAAAGGCATATTTTCCGCTAAGGTGGGAGGTGTCAGGTTCTCTCACAGCTGCAAGAGTTGAAAGCTATTCTTAAGGGATTAGCATATTGTATGTATTGTATCTGTATCTATTGTGTACCGTTAGAGTCTGGTTTAAGAAAAATCTTAATCCGAAGGGTGGCGACTTGGACATAATGAAAAGTATTTCCATTGCAATGTGGTCTTGCATAGATAAAAGAAAGCTATTGAACCCTTTTGTTTAGGAAGACAGATCCGTCAAGAGGGAAGAAGGGTTGTCAAGGACCCTTGGAAACAGAGGAGAAACCCCGTAGAAAGGAGGGTGTTCCGCAGTTTACGAGAGAGAGAAAGTTAGTTCTAACGTAGGAAGCGAAGGTGTAAAGTCGTTCAGAGTTGGAGCTCTGAGACCGGTGTTGAGTTCGGACGGAGCAGCGAAGTGTGAAGGTTGCTCGGGGAATGAGCGCTGAGAGCGGGTGTGAGATGAATAGAAATCTCAGTGTGGAATAAATGAACGTAGTATAACGGTACACGTAAAGCGTTTCTATAATTATTTTGATTTAATATTAAACCGGATACTTTACCTCCGAGTTTAAGTGTAAATATTGTTAATAAAGTGTTTGTTTAAGTGTAATAGAAAGAGTTAGGTTTTTCTTAAATATACATCACGTATTGTGTCCGATATCACGTATTCATATCGGTGGTGGCAGCATATCAAAAGACCGGATTATATTTCGAAGTTGTGTGGACGGAGAAGTGGAATCCGACAGCGATCTTCAGTCTTAGTCTTCTCTCTCAGTCTTATTGCTTTTTTTTAAACGATATTTTTCTGTAGATGTAATATTACGTAAACATATTTTTTGTGCATTTTTATAGATATATATTTTTTTAATTTTGTACCCATTTTTTTTTTCTATTGTAATAGCAGTAAGAAGAGATTTTTAATTTTTCTTCCGTGCCTTCGGAAAAAAAAGAAAGATTTATATAAAGCGTATATTTTTTTGCCTTTTTATAAGAACCACTTCTCTATTTTATGATTTTAATTGCTATTTATATGAGATATATTTTCCTGAGATTTCCACAAGTTATTTTCCGAAAGTTTTTTTTTGTTCGTTTATAAATTGCTTACAATTTCTGACAATAACAATTATTTATCACAAAAAGGACTCTTTAGGTTTGTTAAGTTTGTTTGTTTATGCATTTTCATTACTTGTTAAAATATCGAAAACGGTGATAAAATTTTGTTTTAGTGTCGTACTTATTTTTTCTTAAGATGGTGCAAAAATATGGTTTAATATACGTATGTTTATACATATTTAAAAAACATGTTCTTCTTACATCTTGAAAAAATTTGTAAGATGCTAAAGCTGCCTTTGGCACCATTTTGGATTCTTTCGCGAATCGCGCCAACCGGCACACCATACGTTCATCTCTATAATTGTGTAATAGCCCTGTTATTAATTTAAGAAAGCGGCAGGGCGACTCGAATTTTAGTAAAAACTTGTATCTTTCAATTCTGGTGATCACGTATTCTTTGCAAATGTTGGGTCTTTTTTTTTTTTGAGTAAACTATTTACGTTGCACTGCTATAAAAATACAAAATTATGCAGTAAACACTATTACCAAACGCAACTACATCGATATGATTTATTTTCAGAAAATGCAATCTAGGATAAGCTATGAAATCAATATCTTATTAATGCACCATGATTTGTTCAAGATTTAACTTTAGTAAAAGTTAAACTCTGAAAGATATATCTTTCAATTTATAATAATGTCTGATAGCATTATTATTATTATAGACACAATTCTGTATTATGAATTATATTAACGAAAACCTACTGAAAATAGCAAAAACGCACTCTCCGAACGCAACTAGTAGTGCAAAACTAAACAAAAAACTATAAATATATTTGATATTGATCATGGCACTTACTTTTGCGAATGTGATACTCCGTTGTTGTAGTCGAAATTATCCATAATTGAAAGTAAAAATTAAAAATATTAGACAAAAGGTAATAAGAGAAAACAAGACCCCTTATAACTAAAAACAAGAAGATAAACTTCAATAAAACTTTTTTAAAAGACTTTAAAAATTATAATCGCCCAAAACCAACGAACTTTAAGCAGTTGAGTTTTGAATGAGATTTAAGAGAAAATTTTCCTTAATTATTAAGTGCAACAATGTGTCAACAACTACAATGATTCATTGTTAAGAACAATAATCAAAATGCATTAGACAAGAAATATGTAACAATCGAGAGTCACATGTGGTTGTTGTAAAATTTTCATTGTTAAAGTAAAAGAAAATTATATAAGTGATTCGATTCAAATAACCAGTTTCAACAATGAATGCTAACAATAATGTTCAAATGGTCATTTTAAAAATTAAAACACAGTGTAAATTATAGGGTGTTTAAAAAACATACTAACATCGCGAAATGGGGGTGGTAATTTAGGTGTTAAAACCACTCCCAGAAAACTTTAAATGAGATATATGAACATAAAATCCACGGAGTTAAGATGAAAACATGATGTGTAATATCAAATGAAAAGAAAAACAGAAATATATCACATCATTTTAGTATACAACTGTTTCAAGGTTTTATAATAGGAACCTCTTTTTCAGGACAAAATGAATAAAAGAGAGAATGAAAAACAATAGCACCACGTGTGTTACAGCTTCTGCTGTTTCTTAATCCTTTCTATCAATGTGATGTGAAAATAAAAGAAGGGTCTTTTTTTATGAAGCTTTAGAGAATCTGAATGCGAAATTTATGTTGTCTGTTCGTGTTTTTCAATATGTCAATTTTTATACGGCATGTATTTACTAAAAAACACTTTTTAAACATATAAAACAACGTAATTGTTAATTTATGAGTAATAATCATTCAAAACCACTCCTAGGTGAAGATCCTGTCTGTGTTACTAAAGAAATATATGAAAAACATTAAGAATTGGCAGCGTACACTAAATCAAACATTTTTGGCAAGGAATACATGTTCGAAACTGAAGTGTTACGGCACTTTTTGACTGTGAGGTAATAAAAAAAATAACTTTCAGCGTCGCAGTCAATTGTTTTTAATTCTTTTTAAATCGTTACAATTCCAAACAAATCTTTAAGTAGAAAAAAAAAAACCACGAAAAATAGTAAAATAAGCTTTAAGATAGATTATAAGAGTGAGTGAACAAATGAGTGAGTAATGTGCAGTTGCAGAATTTATTATAAGCAATAACATGAAAAAAAAATTGAGATTTTACACTTCGAAATGTCCTCATGAAGGTACTCTATAGGAAGGTACTCTAGAAAGGTTCTTTATAGTTATCTGAAAAATATATAAAATTCTGTAATGCCGCAATCCTTATATCGAATATACTGGCGCTTCGTGCAAAAAAAAAAAAAAAAAAAAAAAAAAATACTGGAGGCAATGACTTTGCTGTAAGGAATATTATATTTACAAGAAATTTAGTAGTCCTGCGATGGTAAAATCATATTTCCCTTTTTTTGTAGTTAAAAGGATAACATGCATTTGGATTTTTACTCGAACCCTTCTTTTTCCTTCTCCTCTATTGATGTTCAAAAACTTCGGGTGAGAAGTAAAACTTCTTTTTGTCTTTTGTCATAGCAAAAAAATATTTGCTACGTTAATCTGAAGATTAATTTCAATACACTAGAAACAGTTTATTTTTTTTGTACAAATTTAAAATATGATTTGATACAAGATTATTTGAATTTTAAAACTAAAGTCGAATAGAATATAAAATAATGCGTTACCCAATATTTAACAATTTAATAAATCTGATTGATATGGGGTTCAAATTAATGTAATGAACAAATTAAAAAACATTCAAGTTGATAAGATTATCTTGGATGATGTATTTTTAAAGCAATTATTTTTTTTTATGATTTTAACATTTTGAATACTGTCATCAGTTGTAAAAAAAACTACTTAATTTTTGTAGTAAACTACAACTATACTAATATGACAATTAGCGACCACTACTTTTTAAAAGTATTCTCTACTTTCCTACTTTAAGATTTTAGGAATAGATTCAATCTACACTTAAAATAATCCAGGACAAGGATTAAGTAATAAAATAGCTACTCCTTATATTGCGTTTGCCGAGATACAATCAAATATATGTGATAAAGCTGAGGGCATTAGAAAAATAAGAATGTAACATACAAGTAAATGTTTAGTGTTACTCGACATAATGCTAGTTTAAACTCATATTGCTCGTTATATGCCGACCAGGCCAATTGAATTCGATTTTTTTTTGTCATAATATCGAAAAATAATAAATCTGCAAATAAAGCAATCACAAAGGAGTAAACGTGGCATTAAAATATGAAGATCTAATAAGGAGTAAGTAGTTAAGTGTTTCCAGCAAGAAAATAAATTTATTTAGATTTGGATTTTGGCATTGGGAATTCACAGCAAGTATCAATGGAAAAATCCATGATGTCCGATGCGTTGATAATCGCTCCAGCTGAATCACTCACATTTGCAAATTGTTACACAGAACACATTAAACGCAAAAGAAGCAAATTACTGTCACATGGCTAAAAATTGGCTCATTTTCCTTCCTGAAGTAGCGTTAAAAGTAGCGTCAGTGTTCTCTACAAACCACTGATTTTTTGTATCGAGCTATTCGCTACATTACATTTTTCAACATATCCATATTGAAAAATGTAGTGTGCTGTATTATACACTACCGGAAAAAATAGCAAATTCTCCAGTTTTGCTACTTGTAGTGTGCTAGTTCCGACCGTTGACTGTAAGATAAGATTTGCATTAAAACTTTTTTTCTTATTTAAATTCTAATTATTTTGCAGTTTTCAAGTGTCCTAAGTGAAACAAGACTCAGTTTTAGTAATCCTCGAATTAATAAATTTCATGTTTTTTCAGATTTTAGTTTAGAGAATTAATCTTATAATTTACTTATTTTTTTGGTTTTTATAAAACACGAGGAATTGGGTTAAAATGATCACCGAATTAACTAATATGATACATTTTTAATTTATTTACAAAGGCTTACCAGATGCCTTCTTTATCCAGTCTCTGCCATGATCCGTGTTTTGACACCCCCTTTTGTTTTATTTCCATCCAAATCTTACCTGGATCCATTATATTTCTTTAAAAAGAATGAAAACGCAATTGCTTTTCTCTCTTTTTTTTTTTATGTCCCTGTGTAAACTCAGAAATCTACTAGATTCTGTGTAGGGTGAAATTTTTTAATCTTTGACTTTTGAATTCAGAAATTTTGAAAATTAAATCAAGTCCAGTTTATGAAATATAACTACATATAAATAGATATAGCCCCATCATGGCAAAATATCTCGACCTAGGCTCTAATTGGCAATAAAAAATCTCGTTGGCGATGTTCTATTCACTTAAATTGATTTCTTTAATGTATTCGTTTATCATAAAAACAGCAAATAAAACCTTTGTGCAAGAATATTAAACGGCAGAAAACCAGCCTTAAAAAATGCACAAATAATACACAAAAATGCAGCAAACAGCTGTTTCGAATCCACAAGTGAGATTCGTCTTCAGTGCGACAAAGAGCAAGGCAGAGTGTGCTAGAAAAAGCAAGAGCGACAGAGAAGCTTATATACCCAATGCGGGTAGAAAACACCAAAAAACAACCAATGAGAAGATATCAGTGTGAAACAACTGCATGGACAAATAGAGACATCTATCGGAGAACGAAATAAATAAAAGAAAACCGAAAAAGGGAAAATAAATTAATGCTTTCTAAATACTTGGAAAATCAGGAGTCATTGACTAAAGAGTGGGAATTTTCAATGATATGGTAGGCTTCCCAAAAATCAAGATCAAGGTTAGAAGAACATTTTTGTATAATGGTGGCTGAGGAAATGTTGAACATATGTTGAAAAGACCAACAATGTATAGCAATAGAAGAACGCTGTAGAGATCTGCACGAGCCCGGGCTTGGACCGAGGCCCGTACCCGGCTCGGCCCGCGGGTCGGCAAATTGAATGAAAACTTTCAAACGGGCCGGGCCGGCAGAATTATGAGAAAATTTTAACGGGCTGGGCCAACAAAATAAATTATCGGGCCCGCGGGACAGGTAAGGGCCACCGGCCCGTACAGACCTCTAGATTTTTACTTGTTGAAACTTCTTCATCGCATCGTTAGAATCAGAATATTTGGAAGTTTAACATATTTTTATCCGTCTTTGAAACAAAATCAATTCACCACTGTCACTATCATATACCAATTTCAAAATTAATTTTACATTTAAGTGATTCGATATAAAAATTTAAGCGAAGCCGATAAAATACGAACTATTTTCAACTAATATGACTTTTGCGAGAATAAGTATTAATGTGCTTCACGAGCTGACTGCAACATCAATTCAGTAATATAACATGTCAAGCGTAAGAGCTCGGCATCGGACATGTTACATCGTGTCTGATTCCCAATTTAAGTGCTTTAGCAGACTCGGGTTCAGCCGAGATCAGGTTTACATTTTTTTACTACATAGTGGAACCAGACTGTAACTGACTAATTGTTCCCAGACAATTTGTTTTATAAAAATAATAGGCATAATAAATTTTTGATAATGGAATCAGTGGAAATATACCTTAAGTAGTTCTCAACAACACGAAACTCTCTGAAACATTTTCTGACTTATTTTTAATTGTAAATGCATAAAATTGACAGATTTGACTTTTGAAGAGATTTAGAATCAAGTAGTGTTTTCCATTTTTTGATAAATAATTTACTTATCGAAGTATAACTGATTCTTATCACGTGACGAAAGGTTTTTATCTTTTTCCGTGCTATCACGTTCGGAAATTTGATTCAAAATGCCAATTTTGTCAGGATTTACTGAACGATCTTTCGCATTTAAAAAAAATGGAAAACGCCGTTCCATTACATAGTTTCTGAATAAGAATATTTGCCAATTTTATGCGTTTTTGAACAAAATCGAGTTCAGAAATGTGTTAGGAAGTAACTATTTTCGATTTGAGAAATGTCTTAAGACGGTATTAAAAAAAATATATATTTTTTTTTCCACGCTCAACAACTCAAAATTTTGAGACACACTTTCAGACTCATTTTTAAAAGTAAAAACATGAAACTTGGCGGCGTGATTTATGAAGAGATTTATAAGTGACCCATGTTTTTATTTTTCGTTCAATTAATTAGAAATTGATTTACTTACAATTATTTTCACAGTAAGATAAATTTTTTTTTGTTTCCAGCGCTACCGCTTCGGGAAATTCGGTTCAAAATGTCCACTTTGACAGCATTTTTTCAAATATACTCTGCCTTTATCAAAAAATCGAGACAATACGGACATTATAAAGTTTCTGAATAAGAGAACCTGCCAATTGGATGCATTTTAGAGCAAAAATGAATTTACAAATATGTCTCAAAATAAGCAGTTTGGATTTGAATACACCCTTAACAGAGAAATATTTTCAAAAATCTCCCTTTTTTTTTTTTTTTTCCCATCTTTTTTCTTTAATTTTAAATACTATTATTGTTTTTAATGAATTTTTACTTGAATGTAAGAGTCTAATGAGTCCAAGCGATTATTATATTTATTATTTTGTATTATTTGGCTTCTGAACATATAGCAATATTAAATATACTGTTAAATCTTTCCATAAATATGTATTAAGTATATTCCAGAAAACAATTTTAATTGTATGTTAAGAAAAATCGGAATTTTATGTGGAAATTGAACTGGACCTGAATTTCATTGATTTTTGCACAGGTTGGACAGGACCGGACCAAACCGACCGATCCGGGACTGTTTTCACTGAATTTTGCACGGGCCGGGCCCAACTTTTAATTTCTGTATCGGGCCGGGTCGGACCTAGATAGCTTTCTTTCGGGCCAGGCGGGCCCGGGCCTGAAAATTCCGGACCTTGCAGACCTCTACTACACTAGCAAGAGATTTGGTAAATACCCCCAGTTATCTGTATGATCAACAGGGTGATTGAGATTTGAAAAAGAGATTTTATTAACAGGAGAATAAATAACATTGAATTCAAACCTTCTTAAAATTTTAGCAATATACTGACTGATTTTAGGAAAAAATAGCAAAATAACTGAAGTATCAGAGTTGGAATTAAAATTCTTTTCAAAATGAACGGGTTTCGTCAATTTCTTGTAAATAGAATCTATAATATTAGAGGAATAAGTCGATCAATAGCATTATCTTTGAGATACTTAAGTTCAGCACTAAGTAACTGAGGAGTGGGACAAATATTGGAAGCCCCAAAAAAACAAAAGTTTTGAAAGGAACAAATTTCTGGATAGGAGGATGAGAAGAATAGATACTTTAAGAGTGTTGAAGTTAAGTATCTCAAAGCTATTGCTGTGGATCGTGGTTATTCCTCTAATATTATGGATTCTATTTATAAGAAATTGACGAAACCCGTCCATTCTGAAAATAATTTTAATTTCAACTCTGATACTTCAGTTGTTTTGCCATTTTCCCTTAAAATCAGTCAGAAAATTGCTAAAATTTTAAGAAGGTTCGAATTCAATGTTATTCTTTTTCCTGTTAATAAAATCTCTTTTTCAAATCTCAAACACCCTATTGATCATAACTATCATAACTGGGGTATTTACCAAATCTCTTGCCAGTATGGTCTCTTTGATGATGGTCAAACAAAACGTGCTTTTAGATTTCGTTTAAAATAGCATGAAGGTTATGTTAAAAATCAGGAGCTTAAACGTTCTTCTATTGCTCAACATTGTTAGTCTTTACAACATAAGGTTAAACTTTTCCTCAGCCACCATTATACAAAAATGTTCTGTTAACCTTGATCTCGATTTTTGGGAAGCTTATCACATCATTAAAAATTCTCACTCCTTAGTCATTGACTTATCTAGTACTCCTGATTTTCGAAGTATTTGGAAAGCATCAATTTAATTTCCCATTTTTGGTTTTCTTTTGTTTCTTTCGTTCTCCGGTAGATTTCTCTACTTGTCCATTCAGTTGTTTCATGCTGTTTTCTTCTTATTAGTTGCATTTTGGCGTGTTCTACCCGCATCGGTATATAAGCCACCTCCTCTGTCGTTTTACCCAGTCTTGCTTTTTCTAGTACGCTGTGCTTTGCTCTTTATCGCACTGAAGAAGAATCTCGCTTGTGGATTCGAAACAGCTGTTTGCTGTTTTTTTGTGTGGTTATTATTTGTGCATTTTCAACGTTGGTTTTCAGCCTTTTAATATTCGTTTATCGTTTCGTTGAAAATCGAGTACATTAAACGAGAAAGGTTTTTGTTTTTATCATCCAAGCTTTTTAAAATTTTCTTTCAAATATTCATACAATAAAAACTAAATAAAATTACAACTGATAAGACTTTAATAAAAACTGATATTTATCCAGATAAATAATAATAAATATCATATGTGCTTAAGTTTTTTCTTCATTTTATAAGAAACTTTAAATATTTAAGTATATGATACTTTAAATATACTTTTAACATGAAAACAGATAAAAACGAGACTAACATGCTTAAATTCAAAGTCTCATAATATCATTTTGAAAAATATATTTTTCATATGAAATAATTATGTATCTTCTAAAAATACATTACTTTTTATTCTAGATCGAGATGTAACTGCAAAAAACAAAATTTATCATTTATCTGTCGCAGATTAAAATTTCTCATTAACGCCATAACATAAGTTATTGTATATACTATTAAGCTTATGTATTGAAGTAAGGAAGTAATCACGATGCCGTAATGTTACAAATGTAAAAGTAAATTTTAATGGAGATTTTTTCATTAAAGTTTAATTTGCGAAATATCTTGAGCGCTAACTGATCCAATTTTTAATTGTAAAAAGTGTGTCATATGAATAAAAAGGGAAATAAAATGTGTCATATTTAATTTGATGTAAAGTGTTTTATGTAAGACATTAATATTAACGTGTCTAAAATATTGTAAAGTATCTAAAATATTATACTTACTAGCTGTTACCCGTGACTTCGTTCACGTAACATTAAAAGAAAAATAAATATACTAATCAAGCAAAATATTTCACTCCCGATAATTAAAAACGTAAATAATTAACTAACTCTTTATCACATTTCATAGAAGAAAATACGATATTTCTTTGTTATAGGGGCCTTGACATAAATCAGTTTAAAAAAAGTAAAATTTTGTGCCAAATAACCGCGAAAAGGAAACTGCAACCAATGGAAAAAAGACGCCAAATAAAATCGTGTAAATCGACGAATTTGGTAAAAAGAAATGTCAATTTTACCTGATAAACCATTTTACTTGTAACGACTTAACGACTAGAAGAAACGTTTTAACAGCCATCATTTAAAAATAATTCATTGGAAATAGTATATGCTTTTTCTTTAAATTCAATTCTTGTGAATAGGGCGTAATAATTCTACACATAAATGCAAGGAGCTTCAATTGCAAAGCTTTTTGCAGCCCAAAATTACATGCAAACGTAACACTTAAATTGCAGAGCTTTTTGCAACCCAAAATTATATGTAAACATTAATTTTGCATGTAATTTTCATTGCAAATTAACATTTATTACGATTCAAATTAAAATTAATTTGGGTGCAAATTACATGTAAATGTTACGTTTGCATGTAATTTGGGGTTTCTAAAAGCTTTGCAATTGCAAGTGCTACGTTTGCATGTAACAGCAAATTTGTGTTCTTGGTTTAATCTATAGCTGAAACAAATCTTGATTTCTTGACGATATGCTGACAGGCGATTTTTGCTCTGCAGAATAAATTGATTCATAAAGTTTGAATATGTGGAAATATGATTTTATTTTTCGGAAATTTTACAGTAATCAAGATTTTTTTTTCACCAACTATTCAAATTGAAAATAATTTTTTTTTTCAGTTTTAATGAGAAAATGGCATAAAAATATATTAATCCGTTTCATTTCTCCTTTTTTTATCCACAAAAATGGAGTAATTTAAGTACCGTTTTTAGAGAAATTTCGTTAAAATTTACAAAAAAAAAATTAATATCTCGAAATCCAATTTAAAATTTTAAATTCTCAGAGTTTATATGACATCCTCGAATCAATGATAACCTGTATTAAGTAAATCGCGTTGCATTAAGAGGAGTAGTTGCGAAATACACACAGTCAGATTTTAACTTAATAGACTTGTGTTCAATTTTCTTTTCCTAATAATCTTACTGATGCTTGTATTAATAATCACGGAGTTCAGAGAATAAATAGAGATGAAATGTTCATGTTTAGCGTGATGCAACCCTACAGTCGGCCCAAACAACTGGCGGCTTGCTTTGAAAACCTCTCCCCGTCCAATGAATCCAGTAATTGTTCCACGTGCAGGCTCTCTCCATCCAATGAAGTCAGCCCTTGGGTCTAATGATTTGAGTGATAACCGGCTTCATATTGCAAGCCGATTTTACGGTTCTTTATCTCTCTATTCTTTCACTGTACTCAGTGATTATTAATGTATGAAATTGATACACGCTCCATTTGAAACATATTTAAAAAATCCCGTTTTTTGATGACGTCACTTTGATCCCAGAAACATCTTTTTTCAATGATATAATTCTTGTTAATTTTCTTTTCCTGGCAATAATGACGGGAATTTTAGCAGAAAACTCACATCTGTTTGTAACTGATATTCAAGCTTATTATTAATCAGTATCGAAAAAATATTTCAGTTATTAATCTTAAATATGACGTCCATTATGTATATACTTTTATTATACACTGATAGTCATGCTCTTTGTAATATTACGAATATTTAAAAATACATGTTTTATTTATGACGTCATATTTTTTCAAGCCAAGGAGGATCCTTTTCATAGTTCCATGGTTCAAGCAAAATCTTTTTCTTAGTAATATAATTATTGTTAATTCTTCTTTCTAATTATAACGCAGTTTTTGACAGAAAAAGATCTTTTTAATGTAACCGGTATTCATACTTCATGTATAATAACAAATACTACATATTGTTGTTTCAACTATCACAGAAATTCATCTTCTTTTGAATTATTTTCATTTTTCACGTGAAAATCGCTCAATTGAAACTTAATTGTTGAGGAAAAATTATTTTTCCGCATTTTTATTTATTGGCACCGATCAAAGCCCTAGTAACAATAAAGTAAAATGGTTAAATTTTATCTAAAAATGTCCATTGATTCTCTATGAAAATAATCAAATTTTGAATTATTAAGAAAAGTATTTGCATAAAATAAACAAAAAACAGTCTATGTTCATTTCCGGGTTATAATCCACCTATATGCAAAGATACAGGGCCATTAATTTCTCCATTTTGACGCTGGCTTCAGCCTAACATTTGTACACAATCGGATTTATAATATTACTAGCTGTTACCCGTGACTTCGTTCACGTATCATTAAAATAAGAATAAATGCATTAATTAAGCAAAATATTTCATTCCCGATAATTAGAAACGTAAATAATTAACTAACTCTTGATCACATTCCATAGGAGACAATACAGTATTTCTATGTTATAGAGGCCTTGACATAACTAAGTTTTTAAAAAGTGATATTTTGTGACAAATAATCACAAAAAGGAAACTGCAACCAATAAAAAAGGCGGGCCAAATAAAATCGTGGAAATTGGTGTAAAATTGTGTAAAAACATACACTGTAAAAAAAAAATGGGTCGATCTACTAAAAAAAGTTTAGTTTTTCTAACAGATTTTTTGGAAATTACTAAAAATGTTTAGTATATTTGTATTCCAAATATTTTTTTAGTAACCGGTACTAAAAATCGGAATCATTGCTAGCTGTTTTCTAGTAATGTTGCTAGCTGTTTTCTAGCAATTCTTACAAATTTTATAGTTAATAAGTAAGAATACAAAAATTTTTTTAGTATTTTAGTACCAATTTTTAGTACCGGTTACTAAAAAAAAATCTGTGGAATACAAATATACTAAAAAATTTTTAGTAACCTGAGAATTTTTTTTTACAGTGTATGTCAAGTTTACCTGGTAAACCATGTTACTTTTAACGCCTTTATGAAACGTTTTAATAGCCATCCTTCAAAGATAATGGAAATAGTATATTATTTTTCATTAAATTCAATTCTTGTGAATAGGGAGCAATAATTGTAGACC
The DNA here is from genome assembly GCA_963931845.1 of Maratus michaelseni. NCBI lineage: Eukaryota > Metazoa > Arthropoda > Arachnida > Araneae > Salticidae > Maratus > Maratus michaelseni. Next base: position 411,073,418 of record OZ007587.1, read on the forward strand.
TAAATGCATGGAGCTTAAATTTGCCTCCTTGATTTAATGTATAACTACAGCGCCTAGAATATAGGCGCTGTACTACAACTGAAAAAAAAATCTTTATTTCTAAATGAAAATATGTTGACAGACGATATTTGTTCTCCAGAATAAATTGACTCATGAAATTTGAATATGTGAAAATACGTTTTTATTTTTAAAAAATTTTACTGTAATCAAGATTTTTTTTTTCTTTCACCATCTATTCAAATTGAAAATAAATTCTTTTTTTCAGTTTTAATGAGAAAAAATATATTATTCCGTTTCATTTCTTCTTTTTTATCCACAAAATTGGAATAATTTAGTTGCCATTTTTAGAGCAACTTCGTTAAATTTATAAAAAAAAAAAAATAATAATAATCATATCTCGGAATTTAAATCATTTTTTTAAATTCTGAGAGTTTATGACATCCTCTGCGAAATACAAACAGGCGGTCAGATTTTAATATAATAGATTCGTAATTATTTTTATTTTCCTAATAATCATGGTGTGGTTTTTGGCAAAAAACTCTCATCTGTATGTAACTGATATTTATGCATAATAATCGCTAGCTAAAAAAAGCTAAAAAAAAATATTTAAATTTTTCGTTTTAAATATGACGTGAAATTCATCTACTTTTTAAACTTACCGATTCTTGTATTATTAATGTAATGAATTGATTCACGCTCCTTCTAAAACACATTTGAAAATTCCCATTTTATTTCAAATATGACGTCACTTTTCCCTCAGAGAAATCTCTTTTAAATGGCACAATTCTTGTTAATTTTCTTTTTCTGGCAATCAGGACGTAAATTTTAGCGGAAAACTCACATTTGTGTGTAACTGGTATTAAGCTAATTATTAATCAGTATCGATATAAAGTATTTCAGTTTTTCATCTTAAATATTACGTCCATTATCTATTTACTTTCATTATACATTGATATTCATGCTCCTTGTATTATTACGAATATTTGAAAGTACATGTTTTATTTATGACGTCATATTTGTCCAAGCCGAGGAGGATCCTTTTCATAGTTCCATGGTCCAATCTATTTTTTAAGAATATCGAAATCTATTTTTTAATAATATAATTATTGTTGCACTTTTCCTTCTAATTATAACGCAGTTTTTGACAGAAAAATATCTTTTTATTTTAACCGATATTCATACTTCATGTATAATAACAAATACTCCATATTTTTGTTTCAAATATCCCGGAAATTCACCTTCTTTTGAATTTTTTTAAATTTCAGTTTTCACGTGAAAATCGTTCAATTGAAAATTAGTTGTTGGGGAAAAATTATTTTTCCGTGTTTTTATTTTTGTGGCAACGATCAAAGCCCTAGCAACGATAAAGTAAAATGGTTAAATTGTATGGAAAAATGTCCATTTATTCTCTATGAAAATAATGGAATTTTTAATTATTAAAGAAAATATTTGAATAAAATAAACAAAAACCAGCCTATGTTAATTTGAGGATTATAATCAACCTATATGCAAAAATACAGGATCATTAAATGCTCCATTTTGACGCTGGCTTCAGCCTAACATTTGCACACAATGAGATTTATAATATTATTAGGATTAGGATTACTTAAATGCTTTGAATAACTTCTTTTTTTTTGCAAGAAACTTCGTACTTTTTCTAGTAAGTTTTTTATCTGTTTTCAAAACTGAAACTTTACAAATACTTTACTTCTTTTGCCATTACTTATTTCTTTTTCATTGATTAAACAATTTTGCGATATTTTAATACCTGAAATGCAGTAAAGATGATGATGCTTGGAGGTCGTCATTTTATGCAGAATGAAGCAATGCTACACATTCACTGTTCTTTACAATGTCTTCTGCATAAAAGTTTCTGAGATGATACTTCAATGAAGATTATCAATCAGATTTTTTTCGACCGTATCGCCACCTCCGATCCATCGATCTCCGGACATCACTCCATGTGACTTTTAGATATGACCGTACTTGAAAACAGTCGTGAATGTCATTGGCGTTTACAACCTGACAATCCTGAAAAATAACATCAGATGAGGTATTATAACATAAACCCAAATACCTGCATTTTATTTGTATTTTAAAAATCCGATATGGTAAAAAACGATTTTTACCATAAATATTTTGTTTTAGGTTTACTAAAACAAAATATTTATGGTAAAAATCGTTTTGTTTTTCTTTCCACCATCTGAATCTACCTAAGTAATTTAATAATTAAAATTACGGAGCTAATTTATCATCCAAGACAAATTTACCGGCAGAATTTTTAGCTGAACAATGTTATTTTACAATATTCATAGTGAGATAGATAAATATGAAAATTACAGAGCTAACTTCTATTGACTATTTTTTAGCAACCTATGCTTACTGTGGTTGAAATTAGAATTTTTATACTTCAGTTAAAACCAGTTTTGATATTTTCCAGAAATACCAATGTGGCATTCAAGGCAATATTTTCCATTATTAAAATATTTCTCAAAAGTATTTTTCATATATATTTATCTTATGAAATAACGATGCTGTTGATATTACTTTAAACAGACTCTTCGTTTTCTTTAACTTTCTTCCATTCGTAAGTCCTATTTTTCAGAATGTCAAAAACGCATTTTTTTAAAAATGTCTTTCTACAATTTCCTGCCATGTGAAACGAAGAAGCAATACAAATTTTACCATTTCATCAAATTTCAACCTTTTTTAATGTCGTAACACATTATGTAGATATGTTGACTTAAGTATTTTGATTTGGTCTCCATTGTCAAAAATATGGGTTTAGGAAATTAAAATATCTCTCATTTTTTTTAGATTTAAATATCACTTCATTGAGAAAACCAGGAGATCCAATTTGGCCTATCCGGGTTGCAGTTGCCGATATATTGCCTAGTGTGCAGAACGTAGATGAAAGTCGTTTTTAATTGAAAACTCTAATAGATTTTTTTTTTTTTAATATTTAGTATATTTTCTGAAGTTGTCAAGCAACTGAATCAAAATACCTTTTTCGTACTTGCGTATTATTCGAATGCCAACGGTTAATCGCGAAAGATTTGACTATTTATAGCAACTTTTTTATTCTTATTATTTTAATGCTTAAGTGTTTAATTCGATTACATATCTGTTAATTTTTTCTTGTATTTACTGATATATTTGTGAAGTTTGAATTTCGTTTAGCAATAAATTTATGGAATATTACACGAAAAAAAAATGCTGAATTATTTATGTTATTTTCCGTGCAAAAGGGTTAGCCTTCCGTAATCGTGTTGTACGCTAGTGAATATATTTTAGAGAATGCGACTTCACGCATTTAATGGCATCCACCATTGTTTTAGACAATATACTCAAATTGGCATTCTGTGCTTAAGTATATGGCTACATGCATTCATGTTCTGGTATAGTTCAATAATTTGGTCGATAGCCAATTTGTATATTTCAGCGAGCGTAGCTTGACTGAACTTCATTTTTTTCTACTTTTCTAACAGATTAAACAGAATGAAAAGTAAAAACTGAGTAAATATTGATATTTTGTACGTTAGCTTGAGCATGCTTACAGTGTGAGACACATATATGTATATATGTGCATAACACATGTAACACATGTGTGTATATAGCACCAAGTTTTTACGCTATAGTTCAAGTAAACTTCGCGAAAATTTCAAATCAAAATATTATACCTGGACGAAGTTATCTCCTTGATTGTGGAACGCACTCTTACAAAAAGTTCCCTGCGGTCGCAACCAATACTTCTTAGTGGTTTATCTAAAATCAATATAACAAAAAAAAATATTTTATTACTTTATCTAGTGCTTATCCCAAGGTTTTATTTTTATTTTTTTCAAATTAAGCAAAATGGTGGCTTCTAAAAGTTTACTTATGAATTTTTAAGGAAAAAAAGCGCTTGTTTATTGTTTATATATAAAACAAGTTGAAAATTGTACGTCAAACGTGACAAATGAGGTGCGTTCGTACTGTTATTATTTCAGTGAAATGAGTTATATCCTCTGTTATCTGTTAAAAATACAGGTTCAACCATTCACCAAAATATTCGTTCAAGCAAAGGCCTTCGAAAGTATGAACCATTATAATTGTTCAAGTAAAATGACATGGAAAAGAGAAATATAAGTTGAACGACAATGTCGGTTCAACGTTTGTTATTGTCTTTTGGCAACACAGCAGACTACAGCGAACGTAGCTTTAATGGCGTCTTACACATCAGATCCAGCAAACAAGATGATGAACTATTTTTCGGTTTGTCTGTCTGTCCTTGGTCTAACACGCGTAAGTATACTCGGATTGCCATGAAATTTTTATATGTTATTGAGGTTTACTGTAGAATGTTCGGTATTGAAAATGAAGTCTGTAGAAGTTATAGTTCGTTCACAGAGATACACAGAAGAAATCCGTTACATTATGGTCTATGGGGAAAGATAGATTAATAGATTTCTACACCTGTCAAATGATATTGCTTTTACAAAAAGCAACAAGAACGAAAAATCATGCGTCAAGCATAGATTATGTAACACTTTCCAACGCTTCCAAAATAATTTTACAAATCATTACCGTTTAATAAGCTAAATATAACATCTAAGTAAACAATTTGAAAAACGCATAACATATTTAAAAATGTAATTTCAGGAATTTCTAACCTATATAATATTCGGAAAAATATCCCAATACTTTTATTCAGCCCTGTATATGATCTATAGATTTGTATATATACTACATAAAATGCTAAATTTTAGTTTATTTAGGAAACGCGTAGCACATTTTAAAATACTCCTTCTGGAGTTTCTGTCAATAAACGGAAATGTGTTCGCGAACTTGTGTGCTGCCCTGTATATGATCTACAGAATTTATACACACCCAGTAATAGACAAAAATTGAGTTGAATTTAAAATTGCGTTCAGCAACTTAAAACGCACTTCCAGGAATTATTAACAGACAGTAGAGAATTCTTTTGTGTGTCCCTGTCAATGAACGATGACTTCTATATACACAATATTTTGTAGTAAGCCGCTGGTAATGCACCTTAGTGATATATATAAATTTCAATGCGTTTAAAATAGTGAAACATTATTTAATTAAACCGCAAATGATTTTTCCCATAGACCGTAATGTAACGGAATTCTTTTGAGTGTCCCTGTAAAAAACTATAAGTGCTACACACTTCAGTTGAAATAGGGAACATGCTATAGATAACGACAATAACATATAAAAATTGCAGGGCAATCCGAGCATATATACGGGAGTTAGAGCAAGGACAGACGGCAGACGTCAGATGGCCATACGGCAGACAAACCGAAGTGATAAACACTTTTCAACTAGGTCGGAAAGTGTTAAAAACATGTTTCGAAAAGCTTTTCTAACAATAGATTGTTTAGTACTATTCGATGTAAATGGCAGCACTACAAAATAAATATCACCAAGAATTGAAAGAATGGAAATAGAATCATTTGATAGAGCCATTTAAATTTCTCTAGAATAAACAGCTTTACGAAAAATAAATCTAACGAAGTCTGGATTATATGCAAATTCGGATTAATCAGAAGTATTTTCTACTATAAAATGTAATAAAGAGTTTGTTAAGTGTATATGTTGCTTAATTAAGGCATTAATTTTCTTTAAATGTTATGTGAACGAAATCACAGCTAGTTTATAATACATATCCAATGATCAATATTTCAGGAATAAAAGCCGAGGGCAATGTTTTTGGGACGCCCTGTACATTTGAGAGTCAGCGTGCACAATATCATTTCGACAATATTGATAGAATAAGCATAAAAAATCCATAGATGTGACATTTTTTATCAAAGAAAAGACAGAATAAAAAACTTCTTCGCTGAAATTTAAAATAATTTAAAAATCGATTCCAAAATTCCATGTTTGCATAAAGAAATCAAGTTGAAAAGAGTATAAAAATATTTGTAAAAAAAGAAAGAAAAGGAAAAATGACTACCGATTTTAAAAGAGATTTTTAATTGCCGAAAAGTGTTGCCTTCTTTTAAAATAACAACTTTAAAAATGGCATTTACTCTTCCTTTTTTTTTTCTTTTTTTTTTAATATGGTAAAAGCAAAGAAAAATAAAAACATTATTTAAACTACCTTTTTGGGATTTCTAAATTAATTTCTCCGTTTAATGATCAATCTGATTTAAATATTTAGCCTAATACAGTAAATTTTGTCCTCCGCAACTTTTGATTTTTTGGTGATTCTCAATGTGGTTTTTATCGTGTTTTCGCATTCCGCGGCGATTTTTGAAGTTTTTTCTATTTTATTTTAAATGCGATTTTCAATGTGATTTTTAGCGTTTTAAAACGCTGATTTTTTTATATTCGTGAAAGAATTTCAGTTACAATGTACCCTGTACTAAATTTTGTCATCTGCGATTTTTTTTTTTTTTCTGGTGTTTTTTATTTTACATTCGCATTGATTTTACCTCATTAGTAAAAAGAAATCCGCTTTTAAACTTGTAGCCCGATGTAGTAAATTTTGTCCTCTTTTCAATAAAGTTTATTCGGAATTCGTACATGGATCTCTGAATTTTTCGCGAATTTTTTTCATCAGATTTTTCGTGTTTCGGGACGATTTTTTGAAATTCGTAAAAGAAAATCCCGCTTTAATATTTAGCCCAATATAGTAAATTTTGTCGTGTACCATTTTTGAATGGTTTCTGTAATTCGATTTCAAACTCATTTTGTCTTCCGCGATTTTCAATACAATTCTTAGTGTATTTCGCGTTTCGTGTCGATTTTTGAGTTGTGAAAGATTTCCAGTTACATTTGTTTTAGTCCATTGTAGTAAATTTTGTCTTTACTTTTGTATTGTTAGCATTTTTAATGATATTTTTCCTTTTATTTATTTATTTATTTTTTTTTTTATTTTGCGGCGATTTTTCTACATTAGTAAAACGAATCTCTTAACCACAATATTATGAATTTTGTTCTCTTTTCAATTCAGTATTAATATAGTGGTGTTTGAATTTTTCTTAATTTTTTTATGCGATTTGTAGCGTTCTACAACCGATGAACCAGTCATTTCCTCCATAGGACTTGATAATCGGAAGTTGTGGTACAGTAATGGGTCGTTGGGGTGGTTCGGCATTAGCCTAGGATCCGGTTCCCTCTTTGGGGTTCCGGCTACGAAGCCGTCTGATCGTCTCAGCGTCCGCCCAAGTGTTGTGGGGTAGTGTCCTTTGTTTTTGGGCTCCACCACATGTCGCACCGCCCTCTGTCGTCATTCATTTGGGAAAGGGAAGAGAAGCGCAGGAGGCTCAGGCCCTAGGTGCTCCCCCGGCCGAGCAGCACCACCTTGGATGTGTCCAGGTAAACCGGCCCTTCTTGGTCGTGACCTCGTATGGATTCACGAGAATCTGGATTCCGCGGTAGAGTACGACTGCCTTCGGCAGCCGTAGTTTGTCATTACCCATCATACATGGTATAGGGTAAGTCTTGTAATCGTTTAAAAAAAATTTGACGGATTTACACGTTTCAGACACTGGAGATTCCGAAAAACATATTTAAAAAAAACAAAAACAATTTGCCATCCGTCTGTCTGTGTTTGTGTGTGTCTGTAAACACTCTATCTCCCGAACAAATTGAGATAGAGACTTGAAATTTGGTATGTAATAATGGGAAGAAGCTTATTGGATTTCGGTAACCTCGATTATCCGGAACTATTTTTTCGGACTCTCGAAATATTCGTTCTGATAAAAGGTATATAAAAATTTTCGAAATTGTTTTTTTAAGGAGTGAATATAAAAGACAATAAAAAAACATAAATTTTGCATAAAGAAAGAAGTTGATCGGATAATTAGTTGCCGATATATTTGTAATCCCATTTTCCACATTCTTCGATTTTTCATAACCCTATATTCCATGCGTTTCAATTCAAAGATATATTTTAATTGAAAAAGAGACGCTTATTCCGACACAGTAAACTGATAGTTAATAGGATTATCATTTTTATAGTTATGGGATGTTTCGCTTACACAATTCTTTAATAGAGCATTTAAAGTTAATGACGTCATCAAGCCACGATTTTATTCAAATTGCAATCATAAGGTGATGGGGGTATCAGATTACAGAGTGTGTCATATAATCTGCTGTCAATTGTAATTGCACGGTATTTTTAATCTATCTTCAAATATGAAGCGAAAAATTATTGCTATATTTTTACACTAGTTTTGAAAAACCTAAACGTGCAAAATAAATAAATAAATGAGCCTTTGATTTTGAAAGTGGGGCAAGACTATTTTGCAGAAAAAAAGGGTAAAACTCAGTCTCATTACAAATTTACATAAAATTTATGATTTTAATCAATTTACAATAAATATCAGTATATATTTGTTACTAGCCATTTATTGGGTCAACGCTATTTCAAATGCGTTGATCTTTGAAAGTGCGGCAAGTCTACTTTGAATAGAACTGTTTGTTATGTTCCATAATATTAACAAGCACAATCATAATGTCATCATGAATGCATCAAAATGCTCCACATTATAACTTAAGAAATATAATTATAGCCATGCAACTAATAACTAAATATTTTTTTTTTTTACCATTTTTTCCTATAAAATTAAATTTATATTTTATTTTGTAGCTTTTTCAAAGAATAAGGAAAGATTGAAATAAAATAAAATTAAACGATATTTTTTGTTGTTTTTATAATCCATTCAAAGAAAATAGATATTTTCAACAAATCATTGCTTTTGAGTGTGGGGCAAGTTAATTGGCGTTTGTTTACCAAAAGACTGATTTTTATGAGCTAACACGGAAAAACATTACTGCATACTAAATTGACATGAAATAAGACAAAAAAAAAAAAAAAAAAAAAAAAAATCAAATAAGTCTATTTCCGCATACGAACATTTGTAAATCCATTCAAATGCAAACCATTAAATATCTAGAAATAACATAAAATGGACGTGCCCCTCTTTAAAAATCAACGGCTAAAATAATATAAATGAAATTGAGAAAAATACATGAAAACTTACATGAAATTTCGTATCATTGCAGATGCTACTTTTCTAGCAAAAAAAGAATCGTTAGAAATCTTTACATTGCATCCATATGTGGCCAAAATTTGCATCAGACGATAATTCATGTTTTTTAATGCATTAACAACTTGAATACATTCTTTATCTGGAAAAACACTCACTTCCATTTTCTCACTCAAATAAAATGTACTTAATTCGAGATGAAAATTTCTTTTGCTTCTAAAAAGTTCCTCGTAAAGATCTGAAAGTTTCCGCCTTTCTCGAAAGTATATCACCTCTCTTTCCAACGGTAACACCGTCATTACCTCTATGATCCTGTTTAAAATTACAGTTTCTTCACATACATGATTTTCAAGAACTTTAATAAAGAAATCACAAAATAGTTTCGCATTCTCTAACGTTATGACAGCTTCTTTGTGATTCTTTAAATAGCACCAAACTGAGTCCCAGGAGAAAGGAGTCTTCATTGTTTCATGTGAAACTGCACTCTTGAAAAACAATTTGAGTTCGTCTTCCATTGATTTCCACTTGCTGCTTTGACAATACATGGTGTGAGCTATTCCTCTTAATTTTTCTGATTTTAAAAAAAGATGCCTGTCTAAGAATTGAAGAGAACTTTTGCACATCAAAAATGGGAGAAGGAAGTTCGAAGATGATGGTCCTCTTTTCTTGCTCGAAGGCTAAATGGGAGCTTATGGTTGAACTAATTTCTTATATCTTACTTATAATAAAATCCGAAGGCAAGAAACTGTCTGTAACTCTTCCGGGCACGACCACTCTGGTTTGCGAATCGACCATAGTTAAACGCCATGTTAGGCTTAGTGAAAAACTTATGCTACATCCGATTCTGCTGTTTAAATATTTGTAAAAGCATATTAAAGCTTTTAAATCTTTTAATTTTGTTTAAAAACTTCAAAATCTATTTCATAAAAAAATTGCATATCAACATTTCTGTTAACATTTTTTTCTGTAAGCACTTTTTTTTTCAGAAGTAGCGGTGATTTATTTCGTAAGGAGAGATTTGAGGCTGATTCAGTATATTGGCGTCATCTACTGGCGGATTTTGAAATTTTCTTCCATCGTAAAAACTCATTATCTGGAATCCTCGGGACCAAAGGTTTTCAGAGTCTTGGAATTTTCCGGCTTTCGGGTCCTCCCGAAGTTCACGATTATTTTCTGCTATTTTTTTCTGCTATTCTTTGACAAATTTTGCGTTTTTATTCTACGATCCTCTGACGAAATTTCATTTTTTCGTAGTTCTTTGACAAAATTTGCCTTTTATTCACGATCCTTTGACAAAATTCGAGTTTTTTCTGAGATTGACGAAATTAGCGTTTTTTTTTCCGAACCTTTGACGAAATTTCACTTTTTTCGCGATCCCTTAACGAAATTAGAAATTTTTTCGCAGTGCTTTGAAGAAATTTGTGTTTTTTTTCTAGACCCTAGAAGAAATTCGTGTTTTTCTGCGATTATTTGACGAAATTCGCGTTTTTTTTCTTTCTTTTTGTTTTTTTGTGATCCATTGATGAAATTTTACATTTTTTTGGAATCCTTGGAAGAAATTTGCGTCTTCTTCGCAAGCCTTTGACGGAAATCGCGTTTTTCTGCGATTTGTTAACAAAATTAGCGTTTTATTTTTATTTTTTATTTTTTGGCAACCCTGCAACAAAATTTGCGTTTTTTTCGATCCTTTGACGAAATTCACGTTGTTTCCACAATCCTTTGAAGAAATTGACTATTTTTTCTGCGAACGGTAGACATTGATTGTTTTCGGCGACGATCGTACAAAATTCGAGATATTTTATGTTCGAAATTTTGGACTAAAGGCTAAAATTTTCAAAACCGAATGCCTTAAATTTTTAGGAAAACTTGAACAGAATCACCCCTGATGAAATAAATACATAACTATTTGTTGTTTCTAACGAATCGTAATATAAATTAATTTTAAACTAAAATTTTAAAGAAAAATGATTTGTTTTTAATTTCGGGAGAGGGGGGTTTACCGTGTTCACCCGCCACCGAAGTAACAATATTTTAGTGATTAAACATTGAAACACAATGGACTGAAAAAAAAAGTTAGAAATCGGTAACATTTTCGAAAAATTTCAGAAAATCTAAAATTGAAGTAAAAATTTACAAATTTAGAAAATTTTCGAGCTTTTCTTTCCGGACTTCAGGTCTTTCCGGATTTTGGATTTCCGGATAATGGGTCATATACTGTAAAATGATTCTTTCTTATCAAACGTAATTAAAATATAAGAAATGCATAGTACAGCTTAATTTCCATTTAATTTTCCTTATGTAATCAAACAATGAGTTATGTGGTGAGTCAAGCTGTTTAAAAACTCGTTGATAACACTTTTTTACAAAAACTTTCGCACATGGATTATTTGTTAATATTTAATTTAAATGTTTTGTCCAATCGTTGAACTATTTCAGAAATTTAATACTGAGTCAAATATATATATATATCCTCATTATTTTTATTTGTAGAAATCATTTGTCATTTTTAAAATGTATTTTTCTACAATACAAACCTTTCAATAATAAATCTTCATGCTGTTTGTTTGTATGACGTCTTATGAAAATGAAACGCAGATCAACAATCCGTCATTTTTGACGGTGTTAGGGGAGAGTTGGACAAAACCGGGTAGGTGGATAAAACAGGGATCCAGGTTTTATGGCTTGATTTGTGGCAGTATCTAGCAGAAACTTCTAGAATTACTTCTAGGCGAGCGGCTTGACAGCACCCAGTAAACAGTAGTCGTGTAAAACAACTCATTTCGCAGTGGTGATTTTTTTAAAGTTTCACGTGAAAAAGTTAACAATTCGGCGTCTGCAATATTACGTTACCAATCCTAAATTCCTAAGGATTTAGTTTAGGTAAGTAAAACGTATGATAGCTCATTATTTACTTGTTATTTTAACGTTTTGTATTGGTGTCTATGAGTTGTTTGAACAACGCTAGAGTAACATTCCATGAAAATGGCGTGGTCGGACAAAGCCGGGATGCAGGTCGTCGGACATAACCGGGAAGGTCCCGGTTTTGGACAGCTCATTTATTTGCGTGATTGAAATGGAATTCACTTGTTTAGTTATTGTTTTACGATCGATAAATATTTAAAAACTATACAAAAAGTATTATTTAAATTAAGTCGTTACATAGAAAACTGTTTTTTAGTCATTTATATTCCAAATTAAGTTGAAAATTAAAAAAAAAAATTGGTAAATCATCGAATTGGGGCTAAATTAAGTTATTCGCAAGATTAACCTTTTGTTTAATTTCATGGTACTTTTTAAGTGTTTAATTTTCTGTGTATCAAATTATTTGTACATAATAAACTACAAATAATTTTTACCTTCTTCTGTCTTTTAAAAAAGAAAGTATTGGATTCGTGAAAAATTTCGACTTCCAGTTTCCGATACATTTATACGTTTTAGAAGGTCCTGAACACGATTTGATGGTTTTTAGAAAGTATCTGTCTGTCTGTATGTGACAAAAATTTTATAGGCTCTCTATCTGCTATAAAAGGGTTTGAAAAGACGGGGATCTACCCGTGACGTATTCCCAGATCATCTCTTTACTCCCGCTGAGAGAACCGAGAGGCCCATGGAAGTGGAAAAGAATCCTTTGGCTGAATGTCAAGTATTGCTTGAACAACAACAAGATCCTGATGTAGACATGCCTGTAGGTACCTATAAACCTCAGCCTGAGAAAGGGAATGGGTCTATAAAGAAGCTGTCAACGCCGACTTCGAAGGCACCAGTTCCTGTGCAAGACGACAACGTTGGCTTGCAGGTTCCAGTGCAAGCGTCTACGTCTTCTCAAGGTCTGGACAGAGATATCATGCTTCCTTTTGCAGTCTCACCACAGGATATAAAGCCTATTCCAATACAAACCGGCCCTAGGGCCATTAGGAAATCCGACAAGCGTCGAGGGAAAATAGCTATCCTTACTTCAACCCCCTACAAATTAGAGCTCGAACTAGAAGAAAAAGAAAGGATGAAAAAACAAGACAAGAAAGACTTAGCCTGAAGCGAAAACTTTTCAAGATGACAGAAAAGAAAACTAAGGTGAAAAAAAAAGAAGCCAAAGAATAAAAGACCCTTGATATCAAACAAGGAGGAGGATGAAAGTGATGCAGCGTGCATCTTTTTCAAAAAATTATATGAACAATCTAAACCCAAGGAGAGTTGGATACAGTGCATTCACTGCAAAGAGGGGCACATGAAGCGCGCAGCAATTCAGATGAACAAGATCAAACTTTCATTTGTGATTTTTGTACCAAACAAATTTAACTCTTAAAGGCATAACTTACATCATTGTTATTTGATGTAGATTTGATATAGATTCAAATTCTATAAATATAATATGTCATATCCTGCAAGTTTCCCTCTAATAAATAGTATTATTGCAAAGTTACAATGTGTTTTTAATTATTATTTCCAGCTCCCGGTTTTGTCCGACCAGGTCGGACAAAACCGGGACATCGCACACTTCTAAAAAATGTGCTTTTATGATCTTAATTGCTATTGTTCGCGATTGAATGAATACTTTTTTTCTTCACAAGGAATCAGTTTATCGTTTTAATGCAAATTTTGACTGTTTTGTTCACATAGTGAATAACAATAAAAGAAAACCCGTTAGGGTCACGGTTTTGTCCGACTTTCCCCTATATACTAGTATGTATATAAATACGTGGAAAGACGAACACATATCCAGCTCTGAAAACGTGTCTGGATTGCACGGGGTCCTCGAACTTCTAAGAACTACTCTTTAGTTTTCAAGTTTATCTTTGTTGGTTCAGTTGGTTTAGTTTTATCGTTGTTGTTCATTTGAATGACATGCTTATAACAAAGGGATAGGCAGAGAAGAATCACAGTCACACTAATCCCTTCTCCCATTTACAATAGCATGAATACCATTCTCAAATAGCAATGGGTTTATAGAACAGGATTATCACAACAGATTGGCATTTGTGTACAACTTGCAGTGGTGTCAACTGTTGAAAATTATTGGGATAATGTTCATTGGATTAACAATATTTTGGGTAAAATGGCAGGGCCAATTTTCTTTGGAAGGTGATATATAATATTGCCAGGTATTCCGATTTTCTTGGGTTCCTAGAGCCTCCCCCACAAATTATTTTACATTTCTTTTCGCACCGTGCAATTCGTTAGTCTGCATTGACTGGAACTTAAGAAAATAAAACATGTGAAGCCGGAACCTGTTTATAATGGAAACGTTTTTTTTTTTTTTGTTCCTTTCGAAAGGAATGCCTTACAAATATACCTGCCTAAGACGGAAACCTAAATAAACCGAAATATTTTGCGGTTCCAGGATATTCTGATTTGACAGATTTCGCTGTACTTTGTTCAGTATACGCTTTAAAACGGAACCTGCTTATAACGGAATTATTTTTAAAAATAACAGTTTTGTTGTTCTCTACAATTATTCAGTACTACACAATTATATCTGTTAAAGTGGAATTTTGTTTCAATCCTTAGCGATTCCGTTTTTAACAAGTTTTAGTGTATACGATAGTTGTATTTCTTTAACGTAGGAATACCTGTTAAGACGGTCTCGCAAAGGGTCGGAAGAAAATTCGTTTTCGAACAGCTTTTTATCTTAGCAGATGTAATTTTATTTTATTCCTACCATAGGAACCATGACATTTTTGTACTTAAGAAGGTATTACGTAATACACAGGTTTCGTTTTTTATAGGGTTTACTGTATTTTTATGTTCCTATTCAGAAACCGTTATTCCGTACTTTTTGTCTGTCTGTCCCGCTTTTTGTAATGCTGGACTGGGCAACACTAGTGGTAGAAGGATGGAAAAAAAAAGATGAAAGATCTATCAAAAAACGATTTAAAGAAAATAAGTATAAAGTTATTCAATTACATTCTCATGAGTTGTTCTTTATAATAACAGTAATATTTACTATAATACCACGAATATGAAAAGTAAAATGAAATCGCAAAACGCTAAACATAATACAAAACATTCAGTCACCAAAGCGCTTTATAGATAACAAGGTACTATTTAGATTACCCTTAAATTTTTGAAGTGAAAAGCATTTTGGTAAGTTTGTTATGTATAATTTTATGTTATGTTTTCTTTTCTTGGTTATGAATAGGCCTGCAACTGAAAAGTAATTTAAGCATTGCGTATGTCTCGTAGGGAATCCATCCATTAAAAAAAGGTAGTGCACCGAGTTCTGTTTACTATGCGTGGTGTGGAAACCAGCACAATTTATTTTAAAATATCTTTCAAAAGAAAATACATTTAATAAAATCATTCATATATTTCCTCTTCTGATAGAGTAATAAGTTCAATCGTTTCAAATTCTCAGTGAAAAAGTTGAAATCTCACATTCTAATCTAACTTTTCTTATTTCTTTTAATAAATACTAGCTGACCCCCTTCCGGCGTTGCCCGGACCCGTGATAATAAATTAAAAAAGAAACATCAAGTTTTTATTATTTTATATCTTTAACCGGATTTTGTATGAAATCATATTTTAAAATGAAAAATTCGCTAAAAAAATATTGATATTTAGTAATATTAGCGCTCACTTTCTTGTTTATTATTTTTATTTTTTTACGTTAGGGTCGTTTCATAGTTTTAAAATAAAAAGTCCTTTTTGTCCAAACTCTTTAAATTTTTTATTGGTGATAAATAAAACGGTTTTACAGCCCGTGTATCCAAGCTCTCTTTAAAATTTTGGAAAAACAGTGGTCGATCCAGGTAAAATTTGGGGCCTATTTAGGGCCCTTCACAAAAATCTATTTAATAAAATGGGCTCCTTCACAAAAATCAGTTTGATAAAATGGGGCCCTTCACAAAAATCTATTTAATAAAATTGGCTCCTTCACAAAAATCAGTTTGATAAAACGGAGCCCTTCACAAAAAAAACAGTTTGATAAAATGGGCTCCTTCACAAAATTCTATTCCATAAAAACTTACTATTTATTATTTTGTGATGTTTTAAAATGTGTAATTTGTAAACAAACAATATCACCAGAGAGGAAAACTTCAGCAAAAGGAGTTAAAAAATTATTTGTTTATAAATGCTTGGTTCGAATTTGATTAATTAGATTTCATCTTTTGTTACAAAATATTCTTTTTCACAAAAATAACCTTTACATTTCACAAAATGGGCCCCAAGATAAAAAACCTGCATCGACCCCTGAAAAAGTAATGCATATTTAGTAATGGAAACATGAGTTCTTAAAAAAAAAAAAAGATTTAGCTTTCAATCTCAGAGCAAAATTATGTTAGGTGTATGCTTTCAATACAATGATTACTTCATCCGTTTACAATCAACCCTTTTTACCCCCCTAGGCTAAACACGTGAGGGCTAATACATCAGGTTCCCCCTTTTTGAGGGGAACCCCTCAGAAAGACAAAGACCATTCAAAAAAAGTTGGCGCATGCGTAAAGAGACGATATTCATGTGGAATATTTGACAGAATGCCTCTTTCGTTTTAAATAAATAGACTAGATGGTACCCGTCAAAATTTGACGGTAAATAACTTGAAAGCTCCTTTAGAAATATACTTTTATTTTCAATTAGCTGCTTTTAAATTAATTAAATATTGAAAATTTTATAAACTGTTATATTGTGTAAGCGATTTCTATAGATGTAAAACGATAGATTGTGCTGTCAGTTCAGCCTACTCAACTAATGATTCAACTAATGATTGGATTCGCACATGCGCAATGAAATTTTTTTTAGTAAACCTGCTCATTTTTTATCCAATTTTTATTATTTTTTAATTCCGATTGCAGAGTATTATGTACAATGTTGTTTGGCATATTTTCTCAAAATAATTTTTATTTATATTAAGAACTCTGCAAATTATAAGCAAAAAACTTGGTGAAATTTGGGACTGTTTTTATAAAAACCTTAATAATTTCTCTTCGAGTATACATGCTATCCTCATAAAAATGAACACAGTATATTATAATAAGCCACTTATTAATAATCTGGAGTTTGACCGCTTTTGCTACATTAGTTTTTACAGAGTAATCCAAAAGATATTCGTTCTTTTTCAATTTGTTGACAGTCGATGGGGTTTCGGGAAAAAGTCTTCGCGGAAATATATAACCTATACCAGGGTCGGCGAACCTTTTCACATCCGCGTGCCAATTTGTTTCCAAAAAATTTTTCAAGGGACCATGGCGTGCCAACAACACCCCCCCCCCCCAGCCATCACCAAAAAAAACTATAAAAATAATGAATAAAATTACTTTTATTATTATTAGATTAAGATAAATATGGATAAAATACCTGCAAGTAATATCAATTGATACACATTCAATTAAATAATGTATAATATTGAAAACTAAAACCAAAACATCTGTTCAGATGAAAAATTAATTATAGTAATAATTATAGAAAGAAGATAATAAATATATAAGAAATAATTATAGTAATCGTAAAAAATATTAAAAAATTAAATCGAAACAACTTGCCAAATGACTGTAATAATTATGATAATGAATAGTGTTGCCATTGAGATCTGTTGATTTTGACATTATAAGCAGGGTGGTGTTTTTATAATTGAGGTAATTTCATTTTAAAATAGGCAATGAAAAAAGAAACTTTAAATAAAATCATTTACGAATCATATCTGCCAAATATTTGTTTTACAACTGCTATTAAATGGAAAATAATTATCTTAAAAATATATTACAATTCATAAGAATAAATTAGCAAATATAAGAAACATTACCTAAAATGTCTGCAAAGAAATCTGTTTTTCTCTTTGGTTTTCGTTGATTCAATTTTATTTTCTTCATAAGCATTGAGAAATCTTCTTTTTTTTCAGAAGAATATTAAAAACTTTGTCAGGTACGTAATGCAGCCACAGCGTTTTAGAATTTGGGTGTTAATTTCTCTTCACTGAGTTCGTTATTACTCTCATTTAACTCATTGTCACAAATGTTAGTTTTTTTTTTTCAATTTGCAGCAATCGTTTGTAGAAAAAAAGGTAAATCATAAGCCGAAAATGTCGGTTTAACATATCTCATATTTTTCCAGTCAAGATTTATGACAATTTTTTACCGCTATTTCCTTATTTATTTGCTTGGTACTTTAAGAAACTGGCATAATATGCAGAGTGATGCTTTAAAACGAGTGACGCTTTAGCAATGCCTTACTCTAGTTATATTTTTAAAATAATTAAAAAAAGAAGAAAGTAAAGTACTGAAAAAAAATTAATGTGATTTCTGATTAATGTGATTTCTGATGTTGCATCTTGGATATCAAATGATTGCTATCGGGATCATAATTGGTTATTTTTAATAAAATGTCTGGGATTGAATTTCAAGTGGATTTTATTAAAAGCATGATGCCTGATAGTCTTTCTTTTTCTATCATCTCCAAATCCTCTCTCAATCTGACGAATTTCTGAGCCCATATTGAGGTGGATTTCCAGTTGATAAGTTCCATTTCAATTTCCTAAATTTCCAACCAATTGAATACAACCAAGTTCAGTTTATCAATTAGAATGACATCTGGATAGATAATAAATTGAAGTGTTTCCGAAATACTTTTGAGTTCACAAAATCCTGATGCAAACTCTTCGATTAATGCATTTATTACCGAAATAATATCTTCAGTAAGACTTGATTCATCTATTTTTTCATGTAAATTAAAATCCCCAGCTATTTTTTTAAGTTTGGAAATACTTACAGTTTTTGGACACAGTGTCTTTTCTAAATATTTGCAGTTTCGCTTCAAAACCTCGAATCATATCTATCATGATGATAACAGTGTTACTTGTTCCTAGGAGCTTCAAATTTAAGTCTTTTAAATGTTCGTACAAATCCGTAAATTACATTAATTTTGCAAGCCATTTAACATCCATCCATTGCTATATATCAGTAATTCATTACACAGAGCTGAACATACAGAGCTTCATCTAACACAGCGTCAAACTTTCGTTTATTTAAAGATTGTGACGATATGAGATTAACTGGGTTTTTTTAGTACAACCATAATATCACCAATAGATAAGAAAAAAGCCTTTACACACAGGACTTGTTGATGTATGATGTAGTGAAATCCAAGAATAATACGTGCAATGCGAGTTTGAAATAAACTGAAAAAAACATTTATTTTATTCACCTTACTAGGGCCAGTTGTAACAGAAACTATTTTAGACAAATATATTTTATTTTCAATAAGTGAATTTATAACTGCTGTATAAATGGTGAGATTTTGGAAACGCAACAAAGAGGGAGATATAAATGGGGAAAATAGGGGAAAATACTTAAGGCACGGTTTTCGTGATTGACTTTTCAAATCATTCGGAGGAATAGAGAGTAAATGGGAAAAAATGCGTATCTGAATACATAAATCGCATAAATATCTGCACCATAGATTGTAGTTGATAATAATAATAACGAGAATAATTCTTCCTTAATGTCATTTTAAACAAAATATCATAGAAACACAGGTAAACGAGCAGATTTGGTTACATCTGTACTTTCGTCAAGGCATTATGAGATAAAAGGAGAATATATTAGATTTTTGTTGCTGTTGATATCAGATTTTTGTTGTTCCCCTATATTTTCTGCCCATTTTAGGATTCTATCTTTGCATAAAGGATTCCTTGATAAAGGAATATCTTTAATTCGTTGAATTATTTTATCTTTATTCTCAAACTTGTCAAGAAGTGATGGAGCGCATTTTAACAGGGCTTCCTTCAAAAATTCTCCATCGCAGAAAATTTTACCATTCAGGGCAATGACATTCGTAGCAGAGAAACTTGCGACAGTAGTTTGAGAATCCTTGCTGACATATTTAATCATAGATGTCGACAGTTTATTTTTCTCTTGAATTGCACTGCCAATGAAGTTTGACTGAATTTTGATTTAGAACTTAAATCAACGGCGTGCCAAAAATATCATCTCGCGTGCCACCTACGGCACGCGTGCCATAGGTTCGCCGACCCTGACCTATACTATACTGTTTACACACCTGATGTTTCAGATTAATTCCTCATGTATTTTTCTAGATAGTTAACAAAACGTCTAAAATCGCAAGTGACCGGTCACCTTTGGCAATATAGTGTATACCCAAATTCAGTGAAATAGATTCAAAATTTTAAATAAAAACCATATTTTCAATACAAATTCTTTTTCTGTTTCAAACTTTCCAACATAGTTGAAAAATGTTTAAGAATTCGGTTTGTTTGTCCGTCCGCGATCTAACTGGCGTAAATATTGTCGGATTGTCATGTAATAGATATATGTTAAGGAGGTTTATTATGTCATCTTCGTTTATTGAAAATGGAATGTGTGTGTAGCTCTTATAGTTCGTTTACAGGTGTACTCAAAAGAATTCTGTTACTTTATGGTGTATAGGATAAAATCGTTTCTCGTAATTTATTGAGGTTACACTTTGTCAAATATTTTGAAATTCATATGATCACCAATGTTCACTACAAGATGACTACTATAGAATAGGATGTGCATAGCTTTCATCGTTTATTTACAAGGAACTATGAAAGAATTCGGTTACGCAGTGCTGTCTGCGAGCAACAATTGCTGGTTAGTGCGTATTGTATGCATTTTTAAATTTAACGAATTTTTAGCATAATATTTGGTGTGTATAAATTCTGAAGATTATATACAGGGCTACAAAAAATAATTCCAGTAAATTTCTGCCTACTAATGGAAATTGCCAAAGGGGAACTTTTATATGTATTTTACGTTTCTTAACTGAACTAGGTTTTTCCGTACTATGATAGTACTATACATACAAATCTACAAATCACATATAGACCCACACAAAAGAATTTGATATTTTGCGACCATTGATGGTATAGTTGAAATTTGTTTTTTAAAATAAGTTATACGTTTTCCAAATTATTTACTAAGCCATCATCTTTCAAATTATTAAAAGGGGAAAAGTATTCAAGTATTCTGAATGTGTTGGAAAATGTTTCAGTATCTATTCTTGACGCATGATTTTTCTTTCTATTTTCATTTGTAAGAGAAAAAATATAACACGGAAAAGGAATCCATTTATTTTAAAATAAGAAACTAATGCTATACACTCCCGCTTCCGTATTAGAGTTTATTGTGACCAGTGCTCTTTCTCGGCTTATATTAAAAAACTGTAGCATATAAAAATATGAAAACAAGCAGTTTCATAGATTAATATATGATAAACACGCTAAAGCAGACAATTTTTAAATAGAAGAATTATTGCAAGCGCTATTTAATGTTGAAATCAGTCAAAATAGTTTTGTTAAAAAAGTTTTATATAGGATTAAATTTTATGCATAGCAATTTAAACATCTTTCACAGACACATAACTAACTAAATTTTTGAGTGCAATGCCCAATCCTTTTCTAATTTTGTAAGTTTTTTTTAAATTTTTCATTTATAATTTCTTTATCACAATAGATTTTTGTTAGAGACTTCGAAAAGGTAATTTTTTACCTACTGTCGCCAAAGTTTTAAAAAAATGCAAAAAATTAAAAATTTCCAAATATTTCTCAATTGAAAAATATATTTGCCTGTGAATATTAAAATAGAAAGACAACTTTATAATAGTTAAATTATTTATGTGCGAAATGCATTTAATGATGAAAATTCCGTCATATTTAGAAATTCGAAATAACGATGTATTTTCAAAAACTTTTCAATTGAAAAAATATTTACACGTGACTATAAAAAGAAAATGAACTTTTAACTTTAAAATTAAACTACGTACAAAGATTGGAGGAAATTATGTCATACTTGAAAAGATGTTCCTATAGCATCTAAAAGAAAACTTTTCTTCTAGACGTTATTATAAAAGTCCCGGAGGCAGCGACATTATTTACTGAACTATTTTATACAAGCTGATTTAAAAAAGCGTTATATATTTTACTTAAGGGGGTTCTCAAATGATCTTCAGAACAACGAGAAACTTTCTGACTCATTTTTAAACGCAAAGGCATAAAATAAACAGTTCTGACTGCTGAATCGATTTGGGATCGAAGTGAGTTTTCCATTTTTTGATAAAAAGATTACTTACCGAGTTATAAGCGATTCGTATCACTTCACAACACGTTTTTCTCCTTTTTGGCAATGAAGCATCGGGAATTCGGTTCAAAACACCAACTTTGACAGTGTTTTCTGAAAAATCATCTACTTTTGCCAAAAAAAAAAAAAAAAATGGAAAACGTGTATCGATTATAAAGTTTATGAATAACAAAACCTGCTTATTTCACCCGTTTCTGAACATAAATGAATTAAAAAATGTGTCTGAAAGTAGGCTCTTTCTATTTGAGAACAACCTTAATCGATCACGTAAAAAGCCGTCATCCGTGAGCAGTGAATGCTGCCTTGGGAACTTAAAAACCCCTCAGTCAAAATGAATTGAATGGCGACCCGATTACAAAAGATTGTCATTGGTAGTGATAATATTTTTCAGTCTTCCGTAAAGGGTAATAATTTTTAAAACAAAGCAAATTAGCTTTTTGTAAGAGCCTGCGGGGTCTGTACGGGGTCTGCGAACGTAAATCGTAGGTGGCAGAGCCCCCTAGATTAATAAATTGAGGAGAGTGTTTTAGTAGAAATACACAAAGAAACATGAAAAATTTTTTAATGCACTGACAGATTTAATTACTTATTTATTCATTACTTTGCAAACAAATTAACCGTTTTCTTTGGTGGCTTACATAAAAGGAATTTCTTAATTGACTTTGGTATTTCCACTTGATCTAAAATTGCTGTCAAAGTACTTCCATTCTTGCATAAATTCTCTCTAACCTGGCAACGAGCGAGATGACACAGTCTCCGAGGTCCTTTGTTTCTAGTACAAAACGGCATTATATCCGTGAAAACCGTGCACCATTCGTCCAGCAAATGTTCTTTGTGCTTGTGAGTGAAGTACTTAATAAACAAACTCCTTACTTCACTAACTGTAAGATATGGTTCACTTATTGTCTTGAAATAGATGTCCAGACATTTAAGGAAGTTGGTTAATTCCCGATTGTTTGTCAATTTAAGCCAAAGAGCATATATTCCCAATGTAATAAGGAACAGTCTCTTAAAACTGACACTTTTTGGTTGATAAAGTGGGTCTAATCCGAGTCGAACTAGCTCATAAGAAATTAAGTAGGGTTGCACTCCTCCAGAAGAATCATTCGCTGCAATATCAAGGAATTCATATAATCCATTATGGTGTATAACATAGCCTGCACGATTGTTAATGATCTCTTCGTAATCTAGTATCGACCTAAAAAAAGAAAAGAAAATATAAAGATAATTAAAAGATTGCTTATTGACAGCTATAATTGATGAGCCATATTTTTCAAGAATTTTAAGAAAAATACTCTTTTATTTTTAAATTAACGTTGTGCTAAATGCACAAAACGTTAGACACATATCTTACATATACCTTATATCAGGTCCGTAGCCAAGGAGAGCTCAGGGGACTGGATCCTGCCCCTCTTCCCCACACCCCGAAATCAGCAACTTTTTTCTGTTTCTTTAGCAATTGTATTTCATAGCGTATACATATAACAAATCATTAAAATAATCCCGATTACGGAAGATTAAGCAGAATGTCCGAAATAGAGAATTGGTTAGTTAATCTACCATCATCGGGTCTTCAACGTATGTTTTCGTCAAACATAAACGATGATAGTAACAGTAGGGTTAAAATTTAATGTAAATACAATTAAAATGCTGACACAAAAATCACTTTATAGAGTCAGTTGCTCACACTCAAATATAAAGGATTTGAAAAAAATCATCCTTTAAAAAGGAATTTTTCATTTAAAGGCTAGTAACAGGGAGTCTCCAGAAGGGCGCCATGGCGCCGTGTTGAACAGCCCTGCTCTAATGTATAGTAGTTTCTATAAAACGGTACATCGAAGTTTAAAAAAAAAAATCAATTTGGTGAAACCGATTTTCAAGTGGCGTGGATTATGATCAGGTGAAAACAAAACGAAATGCTTTAATTTTTGCAAACTTTTCTTTGACGTAGAAAAAAAATAATATGTCGTTAAATTAATATGAATGAGAGAAATGAGGAATTCAAAATATTTCAAAATCCCAAAATACATACGTATATACTCGTGTATAAGTCGAAGAATTTTAGACAAAATTTGGGAGCTGAAAATTGGGGGTCGACTTATACACGAGTTAGTAGAACAAAAAAAAAAAAAAAAAAAAAGGCGGAGTGAAATACCGGAATTATATTTTTTTCGCAGATAATTGATGAATGTGCAAGTCAAGTATTTTAATTAATCGCATATGGGTCTAGGTTGGTCATATATGGGTCTAGGTGGGATAAAAGCGGACAATGGGGATTGATAAAAAAAAAAGCTCAACAATAATGTCTCTGTAATTGTTCTGTACTCATTTTCTCTTGGGATGGAATTCCCTTCAATACAGGGGTATTCCTTTCAACATTTAAATCCCTTTCTAAAAAGAATTCAGCTTGAGAATGCTTCCGTATTTCTCTCCTAAAAGTCCTACAATACAAAGAAGTACTATATTTTAGCAGTCTAAGAAGTTGTTTACCCTTGTAAATAAAGCTTAAATAGATTTTTCAAAAAAAAAGTAAGTAATTATTAAATTGATGCGAATAGCTTTCAAAATAGTTTAAGTTTCTTCAGTTTTATATAATTATACAATTGATCTATTCTTTACAAGTTTTTTATTTCCATTTTTATTATTTCCAATTTTCTTCTGGTAATAATTCAGTATACCTGGATGATTATACTGATCTTAGCATATATGCCAGTATAATTATGAAATGCTGAATTATTATTTAAAACACGTGTGGGTACATCCAGGCTGAAGATTATACCAACACGTGTTTTTTTTCATATCCAATTATAATTTAAATCTCTTGTTATACAATTTTCCATTATATTTAGTTCATATTTCATTTCTTAATCCATTTGTATTCACTTGATATCAACTCCAAAGTATTAACATTTTATGGTTTATTATAATTTTTTTTTTCTCTCTCTCTCTTTTAAAGAATCTTCATATTTTCAGTATTTTTGGCCAATTACCATTGAAGCACAAGCTATGGTAAAATTATGATTGCACTTGTTAATTTATTAACTATGTGGTATTCTGTCTACACATTATTATTAATTATCTCTTTGGAGATTTAATTAGAATGTTACAAGAACTTGATATGTTTTTTGAAATTCAAAGATATTATAATTATTTAACATTCTATAAAATTCTGCTGCATTGCGCAAATTGGTATGGAATGGTTTTTACATATTCTTTTCAATAATTATCTAGTTGAAATTATTGATTTTCATATGATACCATAATTTAGCCTATTTGGCTCATAAATCACTTTGATTAGCTTCTATATATATATATATATATAAAGAAGTCTACTAAAAAAGTTTACTAATTTAATGAATTTTTATTTTATTTTTTTTATCCTTGATTACAAATCATTTTTCAGCATACTACCAGAAATGTGGTTCGACTTATACACGAAAATTCAATTTTTTCCAAAATTTTGCGTAAGAATTAGGGGTGTTGACTTACACACGAGTCGACATATACACGAGTATATACGGTATTTTTAAAACTTTTAACACATGTACAGGCAAAAAAAAAAACTACAAAAAAAAAATCGAAAAATTGTTTTCCACGGGCTATTTTTAAGGGGAGGGGAGGGGAGGGGGCAAGTGTTAGCTACTTTCTGTCTCAGTGTTTAATTATTTTAATTGAGAATAATAACAATTTTCTGTTTTCAAAATAATCAAGCACAAGAGAAAATTTTATTAATAAATTTGGAAACCAATGGAAAGACAATTGCATTCTTTTGTTCCCACCTCCCTCTTTTTTGTGGGTGCCCATGTTGATTATTATTTGTTTTCTATTAATATCGAAGTTCAGCCTTAGGTAATTTCTTTGCAAATATAAAGACTCTGAAAATACTTTACGTTCTAAGCTGTCTCAAATGCTTATAGAAGTACTATTCTGCTCATACTAACAGAATTTAAGGTTCATAAAAAAAAAAAAAAAAAAAAAAATCATTTGAAGCCACACATTCTCTCAACATCGCGCTCCCAAAGTTTAAGTTTCCTAAACAAATATTTTGCTGTATTACTTTACATATGCTTTTCTCTTCCCACTTGGTATCTGAGCCTCACCAGCGGCTGAGAGGTTCTGCTCTCAAAGCTGGTAAACAGGAGGTGCTGGGTTCAATCCCCTGTCACGCTCGTCGACCTAACCGTTTCGAGTTTTCTGCGGTTTTCTACGAAACTTGCCGTAAATACCCCAGGTAGCAACCCACTTAGCATCTCTATTTTAATTTTAACATCTGAAAATGAAAAATTAAACGCCTGTCAAAGAAAATGAAGCACCTTCACTAAAATTTAAACAAATTCACGCCACTTGCTTAAGAAACTTCAAATATTTGAGAAGTTTGATTACATGTGTTATCAAAATTTTCTGAAAAAACTTTATAATTGTTTTTTGTTGAGATTTCACTCTTAAACATTTTTATGAGTAGTAATTGGAATTCAAAGTTCCTATCCCCATATTACTGATTTCAAATGTTTTACGAGAAATTTTAATCTTCCAAATCTTTTTCTTCATTTTTTTCAAAAGACTTTGGAAAATATTTGTAAATTCCCTGACTTTTCCTATATATTTGAAAAGTTCCCTGACTACTTTGAAATTCCCTGATTTTCCATGCCGCTGGGAACCCTGTGTTTGGGGAGGGTGGGGGTGGGGATAAAAAAAAATTTAAATCAATGTTTCATGACGAATCCATTTTACTAATCTATATAATATTATTATTTTCCATTGGGCTACAGTTTCTTTTTGCTAGTTAGTCAAATAACTGAGATTGGCGAAAAAGTCATTAAAAATTGAAAAGTCAGCGAGAAACCTATTGCATATAACGCTCGATATCCAAAATTACACCTAGCATTGTTTTAAAATTTATTTATTTCTGAATGCATGTGGCCTATTACTAGTAAATTTATTTTACTTTTTATTGAAATTTAAAAATATTTCAATTTAAATAAAACAAGTCTTGAAAAAGAAGAAAAAAAATTGAGATAAATAGATTTAAAATCTTAAATATTCTTTTGGAATTCGCAGACAGTACAACATATAAAGGAGTGTCCCCTTTGATATAATTATTGTATCTACGCTCGGTTGGCGTCATTTCATTCGAAAAACTCACAGGAAAAAGACGCGAAAAGTACAAATATAATAGTTTGAGGTTTTTGTGTTCCTGACCCACTTACAGCCCCATTTCAGTAAAATGTATTGAAAATTTATTTATCTAATTGTCTATTCATAACGAAACTTTTTAGATCTTGTGCACATTTTATGCACTGTTCTACCAATGCTATACTGTATGATCAATTTACCAAAACTATGTTTTATTTAAAATTATTATTATTTGAATATTTATGTCTGCATTGCTATAGAAAAAAATGTTACTGAAAAATTGAAATTGTTACACTCAAAAAATCATCACATTTAGGACAAAATTACAATACAATAATTATTTTAATTTGACATTAAAACAGAAAAAAAAAACATTATTTGTTAATTTATATAAGTTAGGCTGTGCCATATCTTACCAAAAATATCTATAAGTACCATTTTAAAAAGCAGTGGTTTGTCCAGACATTTCTCCCAGGATCCAGTCATTCTGAAATTGCGAACAACTTTTTGCATTTGTGAAAAATCTAGTCAAAATTTTGTAAATTGGAAATAATCGTCATATTCAGATTCTTTTTTTTTTTTTTTTTAATACAGTTTTAAGAAGATATATGTATGTAAAATGCACTTATTTTCTTTATGTGTGTAAAAGTGACAGTCAGGTTTCAAATGATTAAATTTATGAAAAGTTCAGTTTGGACAGGTCTATTTCTAAGACAAAGAATTTAATGAAGGATCCTGTTTTAAGGTGAAAAGTTTTGTGAAGGATTGTGTTAAGAGATGAAAAATTTTGTGACTGGTCCAGTTTTGAAAGGAAAAAATTGTGAAGTGTCCTATAAAGGTCCCAGGTTCTTCATAAGCAGATCCCTGATAAGTAAGTATTAAAGAACAAACTATTTCTAAATTTCATATTAGTATAATTACATTTTTTTTCTAATCTATTTTTTAAAAATAAGGGGAAAAGTATTAATAAATTTCCTTACAAGTGTTTTCAGAAAAATTTGCCGCACTTCACGGAAAGCCACATTGAAGCATGGACGAAATGCTTCTGTATCCACATTAATTTGGCGCCCCTCAAATTTGAAATTCTAATTTTGTAAAGCTGATGACTGAAGTCTATTTTGACCTTGCACTGACTATAAGCCATATTTTATACTTTTAGAAGAGGAAAAAATAAAAAATATATAATATATTTTATTTATATACATAGAAATCTGAATTTTAATACTTAGAAAAGGGAAACAGATGTACTATTCACCTCAGTCCACCATCTTGTTTTTTAAATCAAAACACGTTTGTTTTGTTTCTCATTTCCAAAATTATTTCTATCCATATTTACTTATTATGAACACGTATTTAATTTAATTGACTAATTTATTTATATTAATAATAAAAGTTAAGAAAAAAAACAAGATGGCGACTGAATGCGAATGGTACATCTAAGCCACCCCCCCCCCCCGAAAAAAAAAAAAAAAAAAAAAAAAAAAAACTTTTTAGGCCACAAGAGTTTAAACGTTTAGCCATTTTAACTAAAAAACAAGTAGAACCCAAATGAAAAAAAAAAAATCCTACGTCGTTTTTTTTTATTACAAGACTAAATAAATAAATAAATAAAGTGGAAAATTAAAAATATATTATATATTTCACGAAAGAAGACCCATTAAAAATGTCATAAAATATTAGGAAGTCAAAAGTCTAAATACTTTATACATGTATTGGAAAAATAATAGAGGAAAAAAAAAAAGAACCCAACTTAGAAATTATTGGTGGTGCCCAAGTCTTACTAGCCAATACAGTTCTACGTCTATGGTCTTGCGTACAAAAAAACAAGAAAATAAATAACCAAGATTATCTGTATAAGCTAAAAAGTCTTATATATACTTACATGACCTTTGGTATCATTGTAGCTGCTAATTTTCTAGCAGAAGAAGTGCTGTTGGAGATCGTTGCATTATATCCATTTGTAGCTAAAACTTGCATCAGCCGATGATTCCCAGTTCTTATTGCATTGACAACTGGCAGACATTCATTGACAGGAAACACACTTACTTGGGGTTTCTCAAGCAAACAGGCTAAGTACTGTTCTCTTTTACGTCTAAAAAAATGCTCATAATCATCTCTAATTCTATACTCATCTCCAAATATCCACATAGGAATATTTTCTCTGGTACCATTTTCTAGAAGTAATACTGTTATTAAATCAATGATCGCAGAACAAATTGTAATGTCTGCCCTTGGATGAGTTTCGAGAATTTTAATGAAAACGGTACAAAAAATTGGAGCATTGCGTGCATCTAATACAACTTCTGTGTGTTTCTTTAAATACTGCACAACAGAGTTCCAAGGGAAACAATCTTTTTGAGTCTCAGGCGATACTGCAGGTTCGAAAAATTGATTCAGTCCATCTACTATTGCTTTAATTTGATTTAGATGATTCATGGTGCGAGACTTTCCTCTTAACTTTCTGGCAATAGAATATTATGCTTTGTTGATCAGAAATATTACTCAAATATACGAAAACGACTTCATACAACATTCAGGTAAGATGAGACTGACTTATCCTAGCTGGCACTTTACCTCCAAAATTTCCTGGAAAGAGTATGTCAAACCAGTCTGGTTCCCTCTCCTACAGGGAATCGTGGGATGAAGAAAATCCAATCCTATTGGTGAAAATTTGGCAGAATCTTTCTCCCTCCTCTCAGCAGCTTTAAAATCTATGACGTGTGAAAACCAAAAGCTTTAGAAATCTCTCCCCACATTTCTTTGACAAACAGGCTTATCCTTATGCTTTTGTCCTGAGGTAGATCATTTGAAAAGCTATAGAAAAGAATTTGTTTGCATTTTTGACAGGAAAATAGCATTTGATTTGCAAGACTGAATTCTACAGAAAATTTGGTTTACATACCAAGTAAGAACATCCCTGTCTACCCCCCCCCTCCCCCCCCCCCAGGGCCTGCTTACCGAATAGGACCGTGAAGCCCGAGCTTACCTACTGAAATACAAAGGAGCCCCCAAATTTACTTTTCAAAACTAATTTTTTCGGGAAAAAATTTTCAGTCAGGGTAAAAAATGTATTTTTTTTTTCTTAATTATAGCTAAATTTTCCCTCAGACCATTACCGACGCATTTATACTCTATTTTTTTTCTGTTGATATAATAAATGGTATAAAAACTGATTAAATGAAACTTATTTTCATTTCTTTTATGTTTTACATTTTAATTTGAAACGTGCTAAAAATAACAGAAAATTTAATCGGCATAATTATATTTTGTTTATATTTATAAATATTGGAGAAATAATATAAAATATGGAGAATGGGTTATTATGGGTAAGCATAAATTTACGTAAATATCTGTTTTCTCTGCATTGTTCTTAGCGAATCTAGGAAAAAAGTAATCGGAAAAAAAGTAACTGAGTCAACAAGAGCGGAAAAAAAGTAATCGGAAAAAAAGTAACAAGGTATTGATAAATATTGAACTTATTGATAAATAAGTGTTAAAAGCTAACGAAGTAACATATGTCTGATTTATGGTAACAGGAAAAAAAGTAATCGGAAAAAAAGTAAACGGAAAAAAAGTAAACGGAAAATAAGTAACAAGGTATTGATAAATATTGATAAATAAGTGTTAAAAGATAACAAAGTAACATATGCCTGATTTATATAATTCCCGTAGGCGGATGTTTGCGAATGCTATTAGGAATTAAGTAAAATCACCCCCGGAAAAAAAACACCATCGGTAAAAAGCTCCCTGATAAAAAAGGGGGGGTGGAGGGGGGGGGAAGACTTCATGTTAAGATGGGCAAATACCACACATTTATGAATAACACGTGTTTGAATAAGCCAAATATAATTTCGGGTAAAGCACGTGGCACCACGTGTATTTACTAACTACGTGTACTAGGAACATCAGAGCATTATATACATCATATATTCTAATACGAGATCAAATCTTGTGTGTGTGTGTGTATGTGTGTGTGTGTGTGTGGGGGGGGGGTTATATATACATGCAAATTTTATTTTAAAAACGGCTCTAACGATTTTGACGAAATTTTGTATCCTACCGTTTTGAGGCACCAGAAAATCATTAGGTTGGGTCACATGTTCGAAAAAATTCGATTAATGGGTCATTTTGGGTCACCATCGGTCAGGGTTAAGCTAATTGTATCTAAAAAACGGTTCAAACGATTTTGACTAAACCTTTGCTACCATTTTCGGGCACGAGAAGACTATTGGGCTGGGTAACATAATCGAGAATTTACTATTAGTGGGTCATTTTTGGGTCAACGCGGGTCAAGTTAATTTTATCTAAAAAACGAATCTAACGATTTTGATTAAATTTTGTATCTTACGAGTTTCGGGCACGAAAAAATCATTGCGGTAGGTCACATGTCGCAGAAAATTCAGTTAGTGGGTCATTTTGGGTCACCATGAGACAGGGTCAAGCTTATTGTACCTAAAAAACGGTTCAAACGATTTTGACTAAACTTTGTATCCTACCATTTTTGGGCACGAGAAGACTATTGGACTGGGTCACATGTTCGAGAACTTTCGATTATTGCGTCATTTTGGGTCGACGCGGGTCAAGTTAATTTTATCTAAAAAACGGCTCTAACGATTTTGATTAAATTTTGTATCTTACGAGTTTCGGTCACGAGGAAATCATTGCGCTAGGTCACACGCCCGAGAAAATTCAATTAGTGGGTCACTATGGGTCAAGCTATTTTTATCTAAAAAACGGCTCAGACTATTTTGATTAAATTTTATATCCTACGGGTTTCGGGCACGAGAACACAATTGGGCTTGGTCGCATGTTCGAGAAAATTTGATTAGTGGGTCATTTTGGTCATGAGTCATGATATTTGAACTCAAAGCTAGTTTTGACCGAGCATAGCTCTGTCTTCTTTGCTGGTATCGTTTAAGAATAAAATCTCCATATCAGACAGTGACTTATTACCGCAAGGGTGTAATATTATTAGAGTTTGTTTGTGGAATAAATTCCAGGCGACGTACATTAAAAACGACACGTTGCACTCGAAAAATGGTAACTTATAGGTTTATTTCTTGTATTTCATATAATTTTTAAAACTATTTCACATGTTTCGTTTTCGTGGGTGATATGTTATGTAATTGCATAAATCGAAAATTAAGAAAGACATGATGGCACGTAAAATAAAAAATGGAAAACGCTATTCTATATCACAGTTTCTGAATAACAAAGCTCTTGCCAATTTCATATGTCTAAGAATAAAAATGTATAGTTTAGTAAAATGGCTGACAGCTGACATTTATACTAAAAGTTAGTTTTCTTTTTCTTATTGCAATCTGTATTTGCAACATTTACTAATCCAGTTGGGGTAGAGATCTAACCTTCCAAGAGATTTTACCTTCGAATGGACAAAAGTCTTCCACCCTTTTGTTAGACACTAATTCCAAACTTTTGAAAACCAGTCAGTATTCACTCCCTGGCATTTCCCGATTCGCAGAATTTCACACATCAACGTCAACAACATAGATTTATAAATATTATGTTGTTGACGTGTATTGTGCACGTAAGTGCTGTGAAACTGCCTATTTCATTCTTCTCTTTATTTAGTTTGTAAGAAGATTAACATGTATTCGTCAGAATATTGAAAATTTCGCCTTGAGAAATACTGTAAATAATACACTCAAAGGAAAGATAGTATTATTAGAAAGTCTATAATAATACTGCTTTTTAGCGTTAGTTCACCTCCTGTCCATATCCATTATAATCAAGCTAATCATACTTTGTTGCTTCTTTCATTGTGCCATTTTATAATTTCACAATACTATTTTTCTGTGGTATTTCCAATTTTGCCATGTTGCTGTTTTTATTTGTCTTCCCAGAATAAACATTAAATTTTCCTGGTTGGTAGAGGAAGAGGATCAACCGTATCAATTTATATCCTCGGGCTCGACCCGGCCCAGCTTCTAATAAAAGCTAAAAATTCAAACCGAAACTTTAGGGAAGCTTTATTGGCGGTGCTCGGCCTATTATAAAAGCTAAAATATCAACTCGGGCAGTTTCTTTTTTGCGTAGTTTATGAATTCAGCCAGACGCAGTTTCTGAAAAACATGTCAATAGTTCTTAACCAACATTAAAGTTCTTTAAAAAATATATTGCTTACATTTTTATGTAATTTTTTTAGGTGCAGCAGATTATATGTCCACAATTTATGGAATACGGAATAACAATACTAATGATTACTTAGAGACAATAAAATGAACACTCATTGAAAAATTTGTGTAGTTTAAAATAAAAAAAAGGGTTAAAGAAAATCATAATTTTAATACTAAAAAAAGAAAAAAAGTATATTTTGGGTATATTTTGATAAGTATATTTTGAAAGTATATTTGGGGAAAAAAAAGTATATTTTGGAAAATATTTCTCTGTAATTTATTAAGGATTTAGTTAAGGTGGTTATCAAATTTCCTGCTTAGTAATGAGCAACTTTCTGACTCATGTTTAGACGTAAAGGCATAAAAGTGACCAATGTTGTAACTGAGCGCGATCATTCAGTGGAAACTCACGAGTTTCGCTCACTTTCTGTGAGCTTTGAGTTAAGTTTGACTCACTTTTTGAAAAACGAGCGATGAGCTGAGCTGAACTCAAAAAATCCGCGAGTTTGAGCGAAAATTACAACTCAAACTCATTCGATTTTTTCGCAATTTCCAGAAAATTTTTGCTGACTTTGCCAGCAAAGATGACGTTTTTTCATTAGCTAATAATACAGTCAAACCTCGTTAACACGAACACGCTTAACGCGAATATTACTTTTAGCACGAACTGTTTCCGATTGCCCCGTCCAATTGTATGTAATGTATTTAAATGATAACACGAACAAAAAAATGTTTCCACTTGAGTGTTCGCGTTAACGAGGTTCGACTGTATAAGCAAAAGTCAGGCATAAGTTTTAAAACTAAATGACAAAATGCTTATGAGTTTCAAAATAACATTTGGTTAAATCATTTTTAAAAAGACATTTTCCCTATCACTTTGACCACCACGATGTCTGAATTTAGTAAAAAAGAAATGGAAAACAAAGAAGCAGAACATGAACTTGCTTGAAGAGTCGCATTGAAAATAGGCTCTCCAAATAAAACAGGAGTTAAAACAAACGTAAAGAAAAAGAAAAATACTGCCATTCCCGCTTTTTTCACATTTGTTTTAACAAATCATATATTTTCTAATGTTTTATTTTTATACAGATAAATACAGTAACGAAAGTCAGTAACACCGGGGGGGCTGATTTCATTCATAAGCTGCTTACACTCTTTAGTATTTCTGGAGAGTTCATATGACATATGCGTGAAAACTTCAGCAAATATTTTTTAATTGACTTAAAAAAAAAAAAAATTCGTGAATACAGATTGCTCCAAGAAAAGTCAAAACAAACTCTAAGATATATAGCAGAGCACACTTACAAATAACAACTTTTGCATAGTCAACCAGAGTCGCAGTCCATTTATTCAACCAAAACACGCAATCTACTTCAAGCAGAACTCTTATATTTACGCAGACATTTAACAATAATGGCGATAGTTTAACGAAATTTTCAATATGCTTACCTTTTTCATGCGAAATACGAAAAGTGCTGAAAATGCATAGTAATTCAGTCAGTGACATCGTATAGAATTTCAACTACATTCGTTTCCAAATAATCACCGCCTAGTTCAGAGCCGAATTCTGACTGCGCCACTGATATTTATATATATTTTTATTTAATGCATTTTCGGAAGTCGAAAATAATACCAGGCTTCAAAATGAATGCTTATATAAATTCCCTACATGCATTCACGGAGTTCGAATTCCCACTATTTTATTTTTAAGGTGGTTCTCAGCACAACAACGCAAAACTTTCTGCCTGACTATTGACGCGATTTGGAATCGAAATGAATTTCCATTTTTCGATAAATAAATTTCTAATTATAAGCGATTCGTGTTACGTACGACACTTTTTTCTCCTTTTTCGTTCTGCGGACAATTGGACATGATAAAATGTACTAAATATAAAGAAAAATGATCTTGAAGCTAGAAAATATTTCTCCTGCATGTTATTGAAAAAATATATATATAATTTTCTAATGACAATTTAGTAACTCTGATATTACCATCTGATGTATATAAGAGAAATTACTAACATGACAATATAATTAAAAGTATGAAGTTATTAAATGATATTGTATTAATATGTTTTTTAATTGTAATTTTCAGTTACAGGTATTACTGGTATGATTTCGCATATGAATTTTTATTTTTAATGACAAATCTTTAATTCTCTTACACATTATAATTTTGAAGTTAATGTTTTCATGTTAACAAAATGAAATATATATATGGGAAATGTTATGGACATTTTAGCTTCAGACGGGGGACATAAAACTTGAAAAATAATCATAAAAGCATCCGAATGAAGTTATCATAAAACTCTGAATATTTTATAAATAAATTTTAATTAAAAAAAATTAAATTACTATTATATTTAGTTGCAGGATTTTTTTTTAAATCTGAAAACTTGCTCAAAAAATAAAAACTACAATTAGATCCTATGTTCCATCTGTATGACATATTTAGATTTCAAGACACAAATTCATTTTGAAAGCTTTACGCTATAAAAACTGGAGAAAATGTAAATTAATTTTAATTTTGGATTTTTATTCTTTTTTTTAAATAAAAAAGTTATTTGAAATAAAAAAGGGAAATCTGAAAAAAGGTACAATTTAATATATTTACTTTCATACAGTTAAGATGTATATTTAACACCTAATTAGTTTTGAAACTTGAATGAATTTTTCCTAGTTTTATTAAAAAAGAATAGTTATATTTTTTAAGGAGAGCTAACACTTTCTATTAACTAGCTCTTACAATTATCATCTTATTTATATAAAAAAAATGCCCATATGATCATCTTAATAATATATATATATATATATATATATATATATAATTTTTAAATGATATTGAGTTATTAAGTTCTTTCCACACAGTTACTTTGAATTATTGATATATTTTTGTATATTAATTTTTAATTTTAGTGACAGATCGGTTAATTCTCTTACAGATTATATTTTCAAAGTCAATGTTTTCATGTTAAACAAAATTAAATTTATGTTCGGAAACTGTTAAAAACATTGTTGCTTAAAAAGGAATATAGAACAAGAAAACGAATCACAAAAGCATCCGAATCAAATTGTTGCGAAATTCTGAATATTTTATAAATGATTTTCAATATTTCCTATGGGAATGGATTTTTTCTAAGTACTTCCTCATGAAAACTTCTTCAAAATACAAAAACTGTATTTATCTGTATTTACTGTGTTCCATCTAAATAACATATTTAAATTTCAGGATACAGAGCCATTTTCAAACTATAACACAAATAAAGAATCCAAATCGGTTTACTTAATCATGTATGAACTAAGAAAATTAAAAAAGTCTTATTGAATAAGATTCTAAATAAAGAATCAAAATAATGTGGAACTAAATATAGATAATTGAAAAAAAAAAAAAAAAAAAGAGTGGTGGTGGTGTTGTGTGTGTGTGCGGGGGAGGGGGGGATTGGGTAGATAAGAACCAAGTTTAGCCCATGGCAGAGACAAATATTTTGTTTTCATTTTTGTAATAAAATTTAGGATTAAATTGGTTCTTTTTGTATAA
Organism: Maratus michaelseni; assembly: GCA_963931845.1. NCBI lineage: Eukaryota > Metazoa > Arthropoda > Arachnida > Araneae > Salticidae > Maratus > Maratus michaelseni. Next base: position 411,110,277 of record OZ007587.1, read on the forward strand.
CTATTTAAGTATGCTATGTACAAGATAAAAATCAAAGTTGTTTAGCAAATTTTAATATACTCTTAACATTTTTACAGAAAAAAAAAAAAAAAAAATCTTTCTTATTTATTTATTTATTTCAATAAGAAGGTCTCATAACACCAGCATGGCTTTATGGATGTTAATATTTGAATAAAAATATAAAACATTGAAAAAAGAATGAAATCTTAATTTATTATTATTATTATTATTGAACTATTCTATTCAAATGTGAAAATAATTTAAAGCATAATTAAATGATAGAAACTTGTACTTTCTACTAAGAAAATGAATCTAGGAAAAAAAGTAATCGGAAAAAAAGTAAACGGAAAAAAAGTAACTGAGTCAACAAAAGCGGAAAAAAAGTAATCGGAAAAAAAGTAATCGGAAAAAAAGTAAACGGAAAAAAAGTAACAAGGTATTGATAAATATTGAACTTATTGATAAATAAGTGTTAAAAGATAACAAAGTAACATATGTCTGATTTATATAATTCCCGTAGGCGGATATTTGCGAATGCTATTAGGAATTGAGTAAAATCACCCTCGGAAAAAAAGCACCATCGGTAAAAAGCTCCCTGATAAAAAAAGGGGTGGGGGGGGGGAAGAATTTAGGGGGGGGGAGACTTCACGTTAAGATGGGGAAATACCACAGATTTATGCATAACATGTGTTTGAATAAGCCAATTATAATTTCGGGTAAAGCACGTGGCACCACGTGTATTTACTAACCACGTGTACTAGGAACATCAGAGTATTATATACATCATATATTTTAATACGAGATCAAATCTAATGAGTGTGTGTGTATGTGCGTGTTTGTGTGTGTGTGTGGGGGGGGGTTATATATACATGCAAATTTTAATTAAAAAACGGCTCTAACTGATTTTGACGAAATTTTGTATCCTACAGTTTTGAGGCACCAGAAAACCGTTGAGCTGGGTCACATGTTTGAGGAAATTCGATTAGTGGGTCATTTGGGTCACCATCGGTCAGGATCAAGCTAATTGTACCTAAAATACGGTTCAAACGATTTTGACTAAACTTTTATTACCATTTTTGGGCACGAGAAGACTATTGGGCTGGGTCACATATTCGAGAACTTTCTATTAGTGGGTCATTTCTGGGTCAACGCGGGTCAAGTTAATTGTATCTAAAAAATGATTTTGTATCTTACGAGTTTCGGGCACGAAAAAAATCATTGCGCTAGGTCACATGCCGAAGAAAATTCAATTAGTGGGTAATTTTTGTGTCACTGTGGGTCAGGGTCAAGCTAATTGCATCTAAAAAATGGTTCAAACAATTTTGACTAAACTTTGTATCCTACCATCCTCGGGCACAAGAAGACTGTTGGGCTAGGTCACATGTTCGGGGAAATTCAATTAGTGGGTCATTTTGGTCATGGGTCATTATGGGTCAAGCTATTTTATCTTAAAAACGGCTCAGACTATTTACACTAAATTTTGCATCCTATGGTTTTTGGACACGAGAAGACTGTTGGGCTGGGTCACATGTTCGAGAAAATTCAATTAGTGGGTCATTTTGGGTTAACGCGGGTCAAGTTAATTTTATCATGAATCATGATTCTCAAATCTTCCATTGTGTTTCAAAACACTGGGATAATTTTAAGTATTAATAAAAATAATTTTTAACCAGGTATAAAGTTTTTAAAACTGCACTGTAAACTGAAATGTCTGAAATTCAGACACTTAAGTGTCTGAAACGGATGGTTAAAAAAAGAGACACTTTAAAGTGTCTTCATTTTTTAAGACACTTATTTGTGTCTGAATTTAAGACATTTGAAACGCCTGAATTACGGCCATTTTTGTGCTCTGATCTGTCGGCAATAAGTAGCCATTTCTGACCACATTTTTTTAAAGCAGTAAATGCAGCCATATTTGACCACATTGCATCCTCAATAAATGGGACTATATATGACCACAAAGCAGGGCTGGTAATTTTTTAAGAAGAAGAACCTGATTAATGCATGGACAAACTAGCACATGGCTCTACCTCCCCCCCCCCCGATTTTATGAGGCCCAAAATTTAGAATGCAATTTTCGTAAAGCTGATCTTTTAAATCGCTTTCGACATTGTACTGATTATATTCAATGTTTTGAGCTTTTACAGTAAGATAAGATTGAAAACAAAAATTATATTTATCTAAAATCAGTAAAATCTCTCATTAGTGGATCCCTTGGGACCACAGAATTTTCCCGCTATTCGGAAGTGTTCGGTTTTAGAGGTAAAAGCGAATACCTCTATTTAGCGAAAATCCACCTTTTCAATCCACAACACATACATGTTTGAATATTTTTACATCAGAAATGTGGAAACCTCCGAATAGTAGACAAATTTTGTAGTCTCGAAATGTGCGCTATTGAACGGTTTTACTGTTTTTAGCTAAATATATTTTTTTGTTTTTAATCTTATCCTACTCTAATAAGTTTAAAATACTGAAAGAAATGTCAAATTTGGGAGGCACCTAAAATCAGAGGGGAGGGGGTCAAAGCCGTGGAAGAGTTTGCCCGTGCAATAATCAGGTCCTGCTTCTGTAAGCAACCCAAACTTGATTTATAGTTCGCTAAATGGAGTATAGAGAACAAACCCAGCAGTCCTGAGGTATCCGCTATTGAAAATTTTAACTGCATAAATTCATTTTGCATTTCATTTTCTTAGTAGAAAGTACAAGTTTCTATCATTTAAGTATGCTTTAAATTATTTTAACATTTGAACAGAATAGTTCAATAATAATAATAATAATAAAAATAAGTTTTCATTCTTTTTTTGAATGTTTTATATTTTTATTCAAATATTAACATCCATAAAAACCATGCTGGTGTTATGAGACCTTCTTATTAAAATAAATAAATAGATAAGAAAGATTTTTTTTTTTTTTTTTTTTTTTTTTTTTTTTTTTGTAAAAGTGTTAGGACTATATTAAAATTTGCTAAACAACTTTTATTTTTATCTTGTGACATAGCATACTTAAATAGTTATACAAAAAGAACCAATTTAATCCTAAATTTTATTACAAAAATGAAAACAAAATATTTGTCTCTGCCATGGGCCAAACATGGTTCTTATCTACCCAATCCCCCCCCCCTCATACACACACACACACACAACACCACCACCACTCTTTTTTTTCTTTTTTCAATTATCTTTATTTAGTTCCACATTATTTTGATTCTTTATTTAGAATCTTATTCAATAAGATTTTTTTAATTTTCCCAGTTCACATATGATTAAGTAAACCGATTTGGATTCTTTATTTGTGTTATATTTTGAAAATGGCTGTGTGTCCTGAAATTTAAATATGTTATTTAGATAGAACACAGTAAATACATATAAATACAGTTTTTGTATTTTGAACAAGTTTTCATGAGGAAATACTTAGAAAAAATTCATTCCCATAGGAAATATTGAAAATCATTTATAAAATATTCAGAATTTCGCAACAGTTTCATTCGGATGCTTTTGTGATTCGTTTTCTTGTTCTATATTCCTTTTTAAGCAACAATGTTTTTAACAGTTTCCGAACATAAATTTAATTTTGTTTACATGAAAACATTGACTTCGAAAATATAATCTGTAAGAGAATTAACCGAATTCAAAGTAACTGTGTGGAAAGAACTTAATATCATTTAAAAATTATATATATATATATATATATATATATATTATTATTATTAAGATGATCATATGGGCATTTTTTTTATATAAATAAGATGATAATAGTAAGAGCTAGTTAATAGAAAGTGTTAGCTCTCCTTAAAAAATATAACTATTCTTTTTTAATAAAACTAGGAAAAATTCATTCAAGTTTCAAAACTAATTAGGTGTTAAATATACATCTTAACTGTATGTAAGTAAATATATTAAATTGTACCTTTTTTCTGATTTCCATTTTTTATTTCAAATAACTTTTTTATTTTAAAAAAAAAGAATAAAAAATCAAAATTAAAATTAATTTACATTTTCTCCAGTTTTTATAGCGTAAAGCTTTCAAAATGAATTTGTGTCTTGAAATATAAATATGTTATACAGAAGGAACATAGGATCTAATTGTAGTTTTTATTTTTTGAGCAAGTTTTCAGATTAAAAAAAATCCTGCAACTAAATATAATAGTAATTTAATTTTTTTTAATTAAAATTTATTTATAAAATATTCAGAATTTTATGATAACTTCATTCAGTTGCTTTTATGATTATTTTTCAAGTTTTATGTCCCCCATCTGAAGCTAAAATGTCCATAACATTTCCCATATATATATTTCATTTTGTTAACATGAAAACATTAACTTCAAAATTATAATGTGTAAGAGAATTAAATGATTTGTCATTAACAATAAAAATTCATATGCGAAATCATACCAGTAATACCTGTAACTGAAAATTACAATTAAAAAACATATTAATACAATATCATTTAATAACTTCATACTTTTAATTATATTATCATGTTAGTAATTTCTCTTATATACATCAGATGGTAATACTAGAGTTACTAAATTGTCATTAGAAAATTACATATGTTTTTTTCCAATAACATGCAGGAGAAATATTTTCTAGCTTCAAAATCATTTTTCTTTATATATAGTACATTTTATCATGTCCAATTGTCCGCAGAACGAAAAAGGAGAAAAACGTGTCGTACGTAACACGAATCGCTTATAATTAGAAATTTATTTATCGAAAAATTGAAATTCATTTAAATTCCAAATCGCGTCAATAGTCAGGCCTGTCAATTTTATGTCTCTGCGTTTAAAAATGAGTCTGAATTTGTGTCAGAAAGTTTTGCGTTGTTGTGCTGCTGTTGTTGCCACCTTAAAAATAAAATAGTGGGAATTCGAACTCCGTGAATGCATGTAGGGGATTTATATAAGCATTCATTTTGATGCTTGGTATTATTTTCGACTTTCGAAAATGCATTAAATAAATATATATATAAATATCAGTGGCGCAGTCAGAATTCGACTCTGAACTAGGCGGTGATTATTTGAAAAACGAATGTAGTTGAAATTCTATACGATGTCACTGACTGAATTACTATGCATTTTCAGCATTTTTCGTATTTCGCATAAAGAAAGGTAAGTATATTGAAAATTTCGTTAAACTATCGCCATTATTGTTAAATGTCTGCATAAATATAAGTTCCGCTTGAAGTAGATTGCGTGTTTTGGTTGAATAAATGGACTGCGACTCTGGTTGACTATGCAAAAGTTGTTATTTGTAAGTGTGCTCTGCTATATATCTTAGAGTTTGTTTTGACTTTTTTTGGAGCAATCTGTATTCACGAATTTTTTTTAAAAAGTCAATTAAAAAATATTTGCTGAAGTTTCCACGCATATGTCATATGAACTCTCTGGAAATTCTAAAGAGTGTAAGCAGCTTATGAATGAAATCAGGCAGCAGATCTTTTTTCAATAATCGAGTTTAATTTATGAGTTTTAGCAAATGTAGTTTCTTGCAAATTTACTTTCATTGTTGTAATTATTGTTGCTACAATCATACACTAAAAACTACATGGTCATACCTGCTAACGTTAAATTATCGCCAAGCTTGGCGATATTTAATTAAATATCTTGGGCGTAAAATTAAATCGCCGTAAAAGAAGCCAACTTGTCGATATCTGACTAATTTTTCGAAATTCCTATGCAAATTCAGTATTGAAGAAAACTAGTAATCTTCAATAATGGGTTCCATGCATGCATTTTAGCTTCGTGTGTTTCAGCAAAATTAGCTGAATTCTTATAACAAAGGAAGCGGGAAGCTACCTTTCCCCCCCCCCCTTTTTTTTTTTTTTTTTTTTTGTCTTGAACAAAAATAATGTGGTTATTATTTTTTTAGGAGGGTAGGGGAGGGGGGGGGGGCGCAGAATTCCTTCCTGTTCCGGGCGCCAATAAAAGTAGCTACGTCATTGGTGGGACAATACTTCCTTAGAACAGCCACTGAAAGGTAGTCTTTTCTGTTTTGGTTTAGCTTATTTTAAACCCAAAGAATGAAAAAGGTTAATAAATGTTAATGAAAATGAAAAAGCATTCAAGATTACAATTATGTTCAAAATAATTTTCTTCTGTAAAATATAAAATTTTCTGGATACATGATACTAAATCTTATAATACAAAAATCCAAAATAATCCAAAAACCAAATTGTTAATTATGTTATTGAAAATATTTATAATAAGTTTTATGTTGACTAGTTTGAAAATATCGGATATATATGTAAAATATCGAATAAATATACAAATATTGGATATTTTTTGATATTTTCGAAAATATGCTATTTACCCTTCATGGGACGTGTACTAGCGCACACCGCCCCGGTGTTACTGACTTTCGTTACTGTATTTATCTGTATAAAGTAAAACACTAGAAAATATTTGATTTGTTAAAACAAATGTGAAAAAAGCGGGAATGGCAGTATTTTTCTTTTTCTTTACGTTTGTTTTAACTCCCGTTTTATTTGGAGAGCCTATTTTTAATGCGACTCTTCAAGCAAGTTCATGTTCTGCTTCTTTGTTTTCCATTTCTTTTTTACTAAATTCAGACATCGTGGTGGTCAAAGTGATAGGGAAAATGTCTTTTTAAAAATGATTTAACCAAATGTATTTTGAAACTCATAAGCATTTTGTCATTTAGTTTTAAAACTTATGCCTGACTTTTGCATATACAGTCGAACCTCGTTAACGCGAACACTCAAGTGGAAACATTTTTTTGTTCGTGTTAAACGAATATAAATACATTACATACAATTGGACGGGGCCATCGGAAACAGTTCGTGCTAAAAGTAATATTCGCGTTAAGCGTGTTCGTGTTAACGAGGTTTGACTGTATTATTCGCTAATGAAAAAACGTCATCTTTGCTAGCAAAGTCAGCAAAAATTTTCTGGAAGTTGCGAAAAAATTGAATGAGTTTGAGTTGTAATTTTCGCTCAAACTCGCGGATTTTTTGAGTTCAGCTCAGCTCATCGCTCGTTTTTCAAAAAGTGAGTCAAACTTAGCTCAAAGCTCACAGAAAGTGAGCGAAACTCGTGAGTTTCCGCTGAATGATCGCGCTCAGTTACAACACTGGTCACTTTTATGCCTTTACGTTTAAACATGAGTCAGAAAGTTGCTCATTACTAAGCAGGGAATTTGATAACCACCTTAACTAAATCCTTAATAAATTACAGAGAAATATTTTCCAAAATATACTTTTTTTGCCTTTATAAAGTATTAAAATTATGATTTTCTTTAACCTTTTTTTTTTTATTTTAAACTACACAAATTTTTCAATGAGTGTTCATTTTATTGTCTCTAAGTAATCATTAGTATTGTTATTCTGTATTCCATAAATTGTGGACATATAATCTGCTGTACCTAAAAAAATTTACATAAAAATGTAAGCAATATATTTTTTAAAGAACTTTAATGTTGGTTAAGAACTATTGACATGTTTTTCAGAAACTGCGTCTGGCTGAATTCATAAACTACGCAAAAAAGAAACTGCCCGAGTTGATATTTTAGCTTTTAAAACGGGCCGAGCACCTCCAATAAAGCTTCCGTAAAGTTTCGGTTTGAATTTTTAGCTTTTATTACAAGCTCAAGCTGGGCCGGGTCGAGCCCGAGGATATAAATTTAGGTCCGTACGGTAGATCCTCTTCCTCTACCAACCAGGAAAATTTAGTGTTTATTCTGGGAAGACAAATAAAAACAACATGGCAAAATTGGAAATACCACAGAAAATAGTATTGTGAAATCATAAAATGGCACAATGAAAGAAGCAACAAAGTATGATTAGCTTGATTATAATGGATATGGACAGGAGGTGAACTAACGCTAAAAAGCAGTATTATCATAGACTTTCTAATAATACTATCTTTCCTTTGAGTGTATTATTTACAGTATTTCTCAAGGCGAAATTTTCAATATTCTGACGAATACATGTTAATCTTCTTACAAACTAAATAAAGAGAAGAATGAAATAGGCAGTTTCACAGCACATACGTGCACAATACACGTCAACAACATAATATTTATAAATCTATATTGTTGACGTTGATGTGTGAAATTCTGAGAATCGGGAAATGCCAGGGAGTGAATACTGACTGGTTTTCAAAAGTTTGGAATTAGTGTCTAACAAAAGGGTGGAAGGCTTTTGTCCATTCCAAGGTAAAATCTCTTGGAAGGTTAGATCTCTACCCCCAACTGGATTAGTAAATTTTGCAAATACAGATTGCAATAAGAAAAAGAAAACTAACTTTTAGTATAAATGTCAGCCATTTTACTAAACTATAAATTTTCATTCTTAGACATATGAAATTGGCAAGAGCTTTGTTATTCAGAAACTATGATATAGAATAACGTTTTCCATTTTTTTATTTTACGTGCCATCATGTCTTTCTTAATTTTCGATTTATGCAATTACATAACATATCACCCACGAAAACGAAACATGTGAAATAGTTTTAAAAATTATATGAAATACAAGGACATGGAGGTTTTACTCTTAAACGATACGAGCAAGGAAGACAGAGTTGTGCTCGGTCAAAACTAGCTTTGAGTTCAAATATCATGACCCATGACCAAAATGACCCACTTATCAAATTTTCTCGAACATGCGACCAAGCCAATTGTGTTCTCGTGCCCGAAACCCGTAGGATATAATATTTAATCAAAATAGTCTGAGCCGTTTTTTAGATAAAAATAGCTTGACCCATAGTGACCCACTAATTGAATTTTCTCGGACGTGTGACCTAGCGCAATGATTTCCTCGTGACCGAAACTCGTAAGATACACAATTTAATCAAAATCGTTAGGGCCGTTTTTTAGATAAAATTAACTTGACCCGCGTTGACCCAAAATGACGCACTAATCGAAAGTTCTCGAACATGTGACCCAGCCCAATAGTCTTCTCGTGCCGGAAAATGGTAGGATACAAAGTTTAGTCAAAATCGTTTGAACCGTTTTTTAGGTACAATTAGCTTGACCCTGACTCAAGGTGACCCAAAATGGCCCACTAATCGAATTTTCTCGAACATGTGACCTAGCCCAATAGTCTTCTTGTTCCTTAAAACTGTAGAATACTAAATTTCGTTGAAATCTTCTGCGCCATTTTTAAGATAAGAATAGCTTGACCCATAATGACTCATGACCAAAATGACCCACTAATCGAATTTTATGGAACATGTGACCTAGCCCAACTGTCTTCTCGTGCCCGAAAACCACAGGATGCAAAATTTAGTCAAAATCGTTTGAACCGTTTTTTAGATACAATTAGCTTGACCCTGACCCACAGTGACCCAAAAATGACCCACTAATTGAATTTTCTGCGACATGTGACCTAGCGCAATGATTTTTTCGAGCCCGAAACTCGTAAGATACAAAATTTAATCAAAATCGTTAGATCCGTTTTTTAGATACAATTAACTTGACCCGCGTTGACCCAAAAATGACCCACTAATAGTAAGTTCTTAATTATGTTACCCAGCCCAATAGTCTTCTCGTGCCCGAAAATGGTAGCAAAAGTTTAGTCAAAATCGTTTGAACCGTTTTTTAGATACAATTAGCTTGACCCTGACCGATGGTGACCCAAAATGACCCACTAATCAAATTTTTTCGAACATGTGACCAACGCAATGATTTTATAGTGCCTCAAAACGGTAGGATACAAAATTTCGTCAAAATCGTTAGAGCCGTTTTTAAAATAATATTTGCATGTATATATAACCCCCCCCCCCCCCCCACACACACACACGCACATACACACACACTCACAAGATTTGATCTCGTATTAAAATATATGATGTATTTAATACTCTGATGTTCCTAGTATACGTGGTTAGTAAATAAACGTGATGCCACGTGCTTCACCCGAAATTATAATTGGTTTATTCAAACACGTGTTATTCATAAATGTGTGGTATTTTCCCATCTTAACGTGAAGTCTCCCCCCCCACCCACCCCCTTTTTTTATCAGGGAGCTTTTTATCGATGGTGCTTTTTTTCCGGGGGTGATTTTACTCAATTCCTAATAGCATTCGCAAATATCCGCCTACGGGAATTATATAAATCAGACATATGTTACTTTGTTATCTTTTAACACTTATTTATCAATAAGTTCAATATTTATCAATACCTTGTTACTTTTTTTCCGTTTACTTTTTTTCCGATTACTTTTTTTCCTGTTACCAAGAAAATGCACTGTAAAATGAATTTATGCAGTTAAAATTTTCAATAGCGGATACCTCAGGACTGCTGGGTTTGTTCTCTAGTTATATACCTCCATTTAGCGAACTATAAATCGGCTTGGGTTGCTTACAGAAGCAGGACCTGATTATTGCACGGGCAAACTCTTCCACGGCTTTGACCCCCTCCCCTCTGATTTTAGGTGCCTCCCAAATTTGACATTTCTTTCAGTATTTTAAACTTATAGAGTAGGATAAGATTAAAAACAAAAAAATATATTTAGCTAAAAACAGTAAAACCGGTCAATAGCGGACATTTCGAGATTACAAAATTTGTCTACTATTCGGAGGTTTCCACATTTCTGATGTAAAAATATTCAAACATGTATGTGTTGTAGATTGAAAAGGTGGATTTTCGCTAAATAGAGGTATTCGCTTTTACCTCTAAAAGCAAACACTTCCGAATAGCGGAAAAATTCTGTGGTCTCGAAGTATCCACTATTGAGAGATTTTACTGTTTTTAGATAAATATAATTTTTGTTTTCAATCTTATCTTACTGTAAAAGCTCAAAACATTGAATATAATCAGTACAATGTCGAAAGAGATTTAAAAGATCAGCTTTACGAAAATTGCATTCTAAATTTTGGGCCTCATAAAATCGGGGGGGGGGGAGGGGAGGTAGAGCCATGGGCTAGTTTGTCCATCCTTTAATCAGGTTCTTCTTCTTAAAAAATTACCAGCCCTGCTTTGTGGTCATATATAGCCCCATTTATTGAGGATGCAATGTGGTCAAATATGGCTGCATTTACTGCTTTAAAAAATGTGGTCAGAAATGGCTACTTATTGCCGACAGATCAGAGCACGAAAATGGCCGCAATTCAGGCGTTTCAAATGTCTTAATTTCAGACACAAATAAGTGTCTTAAAAAATTAAGACACTTTAAAGTGTCTCTCTTTTTAACCATCCGTTTCAGACACTTAAGTGTCTGAATTTCAGACATTTCAGTTTACAGTGCAGTTTTAACAACTTTATACCTGGTTAAAAATTATTTTTATTAATACTTAAAATTATCCCTGTGTTTTGAAATACAATGTAAGATTTGAGAATCATGATTCATGATAAAATTAACTTGACCCGCGTTGACCCAAAATGACCCACTAATTGAATTTTCTCGAACATGTGACCTAGCCCAACAGTCTTCTCGTGTCCTAAAACCATAGGATGCAAAATTTAGTGTAAATAGTCTGAGCCGTTTTTAAGATAAAATAGCTTGACCCATAATGACCCATGACCAAAATGACCCACTAATTGAATTTTCCCTAACATGTGACCTAGCCCAACAGTCTTCTTGTGCCCGAGAATGGTAGGATACGAAGTTTAGTCAAAATTGTTTGAACCGTTTTTTAGATACAATTAGCTTGACCCTGTCCCACAGTGACCCATGAATTTTCTTCGACATGTCACCTAGCGCAATGATTTTTTCGTGCCCAAAACTCGTAAGATACAAAATTTAATCAAAATCGTTTTTTACATATAATTAACTTGACCCGCGTTGACCCAGAAATGACCCACTAATAGAAAGTTCTCGAATATGTGACCCAGCCCAATAGTCTTCTCGTGCCCAAAAATGGTAATAAAAGTTTAGTCAAAATCGTTTGAACCGTATTTTAGATACAATTAGCTTGATCCTGACCGATGGTGACCCAAATGACCTACTAAACGAATTTCCTCAAACATGTGACCCAGCCCAGCGGTTTTCTGGTGCCTCAAAACTGTAGGATACAAAATTTCGTCAAAATCGTTAGAGCTGTTTTAAAAATAATTTTTTTATATATATATAACCCCTCCTCCCTCCCCCCCCCCCCCCACACACAAGATTTGCTCTCGTATTAGAATATATGATGTATATAATGCTCTGATTTTTCCTAATACACGTGGTTAGTAAATACACGTGGTAGCACGTGATTAACCCGAAATTATAATTGGCTTATTCAAACACGTGTTATTCATAAATGTGTCGTATTTTCCCATCTTAACGTGAAGTCTCCCCCCCCACCCACCCCCTTTTTTTATCAGGGAGCTTTTTACCGATTGTGCTTTTTTTCCGGGGGTGATTTTACTCAATTCCTAATAGCATTCGCAAATATCCGCCTACGGGAATTATATAAATCAGACATATGTTACTTTGTTATCTTTTAACACTTATTTATCAATAAGTTCAATATTTATCAATACCTTGTTACTTTTTTTCCGTTTACTTTTTTTCCGATTACTTTTTTTCCTGTTACCAAGAAAATGCACTGCAAAATGAATTTATGCAGTTAAAATTTTCAATAGCGGATACCTCAGTACCGCTGGGTTTGTTCTCTAGTTATATACGTCCATTTAGCGAACTATAAATCAGGCTTGGGTTGCTTACAGAAGCAGGACCTGATTATTGCACGGGCAAACTCTTCCACGGTTTTGAACCCCTCCCCTCTGATTTTAGGTGCCTCCCAAATTTGACATTTCTGTCAATATATTTTAAACTTATAGAGTAGGATAAGATTAAAAACAAAAAAATATATTTAGCTAAAAACAGTAAAACCGGTCAATAGCGGACATTTCGAGATTACAAAATTTGTCTACTATTCGGAGGTTTCCACATTTCTGATGTAAAAATATTCAAACATGTATGTGTTGTAGATTGAAAAGGTGGATTTTCGCTAAATAGAGGTATTCGCTTTTACCTCTAAAAGCAAACACTTCCGAATAGCGGAAAAATTCTGTGGTCTCGAAGTATCCACTATTGAGAGATTTTACTGTTTTTAGATAAATATAATTTTTGTTTTCAATCTTATCTTACTGCAAAAGCTCAAAACATTGAATATAATCAGTACAATGTCGAAAGCTATTTAAAAGATCAGCTTTACGAAAATTGCATTCTAAATTTTGGGCCTCATAAAATCGGAGGGGGGGGGGGAGGGGAGGTAGAGCCATGGGCTAGTTTGTCCATGCTTTAATCAGGTTCTTCTTCTTAAAAAATTACCAGCCCTGCTTTGTGGTCATATATAGCCCCATTTATTGAGGATGCAATGTGGTCAAATATGGCTGCATTTACTGCTTTAAAAACTGTGGTCAGAAATGGCTACTTATTGCCGACAGATCAGAGCACGAAAATGGCCGCAATTCAGGCGTTTCAAATGTCTTAAATTCAGACACAAATAAGTGTCTTAAAAAATTAAGACACTTTAAAGTGTCTCTCTTTTTAACCATCCGTTTCAGACACTTAAGTGTCTGAATTTCAGACATTTCAGTTTACAGTGCAGTTTTAACAACTTTATACATGGTTAAAAATTATTTTTATTAATACTTAAAATTATCCCTGTGTTTTGAAATACAATGTAAGATTTGAGAATCATGATTCATGATAAAATTAACTTGACCCGCGTTGACCCAAAATGACCCACTAATTGAATTTTCTCGAACATGTGACCTAGCCCAACAGTCTTCTCGTGTCCCAAAACCATAGGATGCAAAATTTAGTGTAAATAGTCTGAGCCGTTTTTAAGATAAAATAGCTTGACCCATAATGACCCATGACCAAAATGACCCACTAATTGAATTTTCCCGAACATGTGACCTAGCCCAACAGTCTTCTTGTGCCCGAGAATGGTAGGATACGAAGTTTAGTCAAAATTGTTTGAACCGTTTTTTAGATACAATTAGCTTGACCCTGACCCACAGTGACCCATGAATTTTCTTCAACATGTGACCTAGCGCAATGATTTTTTCGTGCCCAAAACTCGTAAAATACAAAATTTAATCAAAATCGTTTTTTACATATAATTAACTTGACCCGCGTTGACCCAGAAATGACCCACTAATAGAAAGTTCTCGAATATGTGACCCAGCCCAATAGTCTTCTCGTGCCCAAAAATGGTAATAAAAGTTTAGTCAAAATCGTTTGAACCGTATTTTAGATACAATTAGCTTGATCCTGACCGATGGTGACCCAAATGACCCACTAAACGAATTTCCTCAAACATGTGACCCAGCCCAGCGGTTTTCTGGTGCCTCAAAACTGTAGGATACAAAATTTCGTCAAAATCGTTAGAGCTGTTTTAAAAATAATTTTTTTATATATATATAACCCCTCCTCCCTCCCCCCCCCCCACACACAAGATTTGCTCTCGTATTAGAATATATGATGTATATAATGCTCTGATTTTTCCTAATACACGTGGTTAGTAAATACACGTGGTAGCACGTGATTAACCCGAAATTATAATTGGCTTATTCAAACACGTGTTATTCATAAATGTGTCGTATTTTCCCATCTTAACGTGAAGTCTCCCCCCCCCACCCACCCCCTTTTTTTATCAGGGAGCTTTTTACCGATTGTGCTTTTTTTCCGGGGGTGATTTTACTCAATTCCTAATAGCATTCGCAAATATCCGCCTACGGGAATTATATAAATCAGACATATGTTACTTTGTTATCTTTTAACACTTATTTATCAATAAGTTCAATATTTATCAATACCTTGTTACTTTTTTCCGTTTACTTTTTTTCCGATTACTTTTTTTCCTGTTACCAAGAAAATGCACTGCAAAATGAATTTATGCAGTTAAAATTTTCAATAGCGGATACCTCAGTACCGCTGGGTTTGTTCTCTAGTTATATACCTCCATTTAGCGAACTATAAATCAGGCTTGGGTTGCTTACAGAAGCAGGACCTGATTATTGCACGGGCAAACTCTTCCACGGTTTTGAACCCCTCCCCTCTGATTTTAGGTGCCTCCCAAATTTGACATTTCTGTCAATATATTTTAAACTTATAGAGTAGGATAAGATTAAAAACAAAAAAATATATTTAGCTAAAAACAGTAAAACCGGTCAATAGCGGACATTTCGAGATTACAAAATTTGTCTACTATTCGGAGGTTTCCACATTTCTGATGTAAAAATATTCAAACATGTATGTGTTGTAGATTGAAAAGGTGGATTTTCGCTAAATAGAGGTATTCGCTTTTACCTCTAAAAGCAAACACTTCCGAATAGCGGAAAAATTCTGTGGTCTCGAAGTATCCACTATTGAGAGATTTTACTGTTTTTAGATAAATATAATTTTTGTTTTCAATCTTATCTTACTGCAAAAGCTCAAAACATTGAATATAATCAGTACAATGTCGAAAGCTATTTAAAAGATCAGCTTTACGAAAATTGCATTCTAAATTTTGGGCCTCATAAAATCGGAGGGGGGGGGGAGGGGAGGTAGAGCCATGGGCTAGTTTGTCCATGCTTTAATCAGGTTCTTCTTCTTAAAAAATTACCAGCCCTGCTTTGTGGTCTTATATAGCCCCATTTATTGAGGATGCAATGTGGTCAAATATGGCTGCATTTACTGCTTTAAAAACTGTGGTCAGAAATGGCTACTTATTGCCGACAGATCAGAGCACGAAAATGGCCGCAATTCAGGCGTTTCAAATGTCTTAAATTCAGACACAAATAAGTGTCTTAAAAAATTAAGACACTTTAAAGTGTCTCTCTTTTTAACCATCCGTTTCAGACACTTAAGTGTCTGAATTTCAGACATTTCAGTTTACAGTGCAGTTTTAACAACTTTATACATGGTTAAAAATTATTTTTATTAATACTTAAAATTATCCCTGTGTTTTGAAATACAATGTAAGATTTGAGAATCATGATTCATGATAAAATTAACTTGACCCGCGTTGACCCAAAATGACCCACTAATTGAATTTTCTCGAACATGTGACCTAGCCCAACAGTCTTCTCGTGTCCCAAAACCATAGGATGCAAAATTTAGTGTAAATAGTCTGAGCCGTTTTTAAGATAAAATAGCTTGACCCATAATGACCCATGACCAAAATGACCCACTAATTGAATTTTCCCGAACATGTGACCTAGCCCAACAGTCTTCTTGTGCCCGAGAATGGTAGGATACGAAGTTTAGTCAAAATTGTTTGAACCGTTTTTTAGATACAATTAGCTTGACCCTGACCCACAGTGACCCATGAATTTTCTTCAACATGTGACCTAGCGCAATGATTTTTTCGTGCCCAAAACTCGTAAAATACAAAATTTAATCAAAATCGTTTTTTACATATAATTAACTTGACCCGCGTTGACCCAGAAATGACCCACTAATAGAAAGTTCTCGAATATGTGACCCAGCCCAATAGTCTTCTCGTGCCCAAAAATGGTAATAAAAGTTTAGTCAAAATCGTTTGAACCGTATTTTAGATACAATTAGCTTGATCCTGACCGATGGTGACCCAAATGACCCACTAAACGAATTTCCTCAAACATGTGACCCAGCCCAGCGGTTTTCTGGTGCCTCAAAACTGTAGGATACAAAATTTCGTCAAAATCGTTAGAGCTGTTTTAAAAATAATTTTTTTATATATATATAACCCCTCCTCCCTCCCCCGCCACACACACAAGATTTGCTCTCGTATTAGAATATATGATGTATATAATGCTCTGATTTTTCCTAATACACGTGGTTAGTAAATACACGTGGTAGCACGTGCTTTACCCGAAATTATAATTGGCTTATTCAAACACGTGTTGTTCATAAATGTGTGGTATTTTCCCATCTTAACGTGAAGTCTTCCCCCCTACCCCCCCTTTTTTTATCAGGGAGCTTTTTTTCCGTGGGTGACTTTACTCAATTCCTAATAGCATTCGCACATATCCGCCTACGGGAATTATATAAATCAGACATATGTTACTTTGTTATCTTTTAACATTTATTTATCAATAAGTTCAATATTTATCAATACCTTGTTACTTTTTTTCCGTTTACTTTTTTTCCGTTTACTTTTTTTTCGATTACTTTTTTTCCGATTACTTTTTTTTCCGATTACTTTTTTTCCGCTTTTGTTGACTCAGTTACTTTTTTTCCGTTTACTTTTTTTCCGATTACTTTTTTTCCTAGATTCCTGATTTATATAATTCCCGCAGGTGGATATTTGCGAATACTATTAGGAATTGAGTAAAATCACCCACGGAAAAAAGCACCATCGGGTTGGGTTGGGTTGATTGTTGACGGCCAATTATCTGCACTTGGGATATAGGCCCGGGGGGAGTGCCCTTCGTGGGGGTCTTTCTAAGGGAACCTAATCCGTATTTACGCATGGATAAATCCACGGCTCGAAGAAAACCACGAAAACTCCGAACGATTAGGCCGACGGGCGCGATTGGGATCGAACCCAGCACCTCCCGTCTACCAGCTTCGAGAGCACAACCTCTCACAAGGCACCATCGGTGAAAAGCTCCCTGATAAAAAAAATGGGGGGGGGCTTCACGTTAAGATGGGAAAATACCACACATTTATGAATAACACGTGTTTGAATAAGCCAATTATAATTTCGTGTAAAGCACGTGCTCACCACGTGTCTTTACTACGCACGTGTACTAGGAACAATCAGAGTATTATATACATAATTTATTCTAATACGGGAGCAAATCTTGTGTGTGTGTGTGAGGGGGGTGGAGGGGGTGTTATATATATATATATGAAAATTTTATGTTAAAAACGGCTCTAACGATTTTGACGAAATTTTGTGTCCTACCGTTTTGAGGCACAAGAAAACCGTTGGGCTGGGTCACATGTTTGGGGAAATTCGATTAGTGGGTCATTTGGGTCACCATCGGTGAGGATCAAGTTAATTGTATCTAAAATACGGTTCAAACGATTTTGACTAAATTTTTATTACCATTTTTGGGCACGAGAACACTATTGGGTTGGGTCGCATATTCGAGAACTTTCTATTAGTAGGTCATTTTTGCGTCAACGCGGGTCAAGATAATTTTATCTAAAAAACGATCTAACGATTTTGATTAAATTTTGTATCTTACGAGTTTCGGGCACGAAAAAATCATTGCGCTAGGTCACCTGTCGAAGAAAATTCAATTAGTGGGTCATTTTTGGGTCACTGTGGGTCAGGGTCAAGCTAATTGTATCTAAAAAATGGTTTTCAAACAATTTTGACTAAACTTTGTATCCTACCATTCTCGGGCACAAGAAGACTGTTGGGCTAGGTTACATGTTCGGGAAAATTCGATTAGTGGGTCATTTTGGGCATGGGTCATTATAGGTCAAGCTATTCTTATCTTTAAAACAGCTCATAGTATTTGAACAAAATTTAGTATCCTACAGTTTTAGGGAACGAGAAGACTATTGGGCTGGGTCACATTTCGAGAACTTTCGATTAGTGGGTCATTTTGCTTCAAGTTAATTTTATCATGATCATGATTCTCAAATCTTACATATATTTCAAAAGACTGTTATAATTTTAAGTATTAATAAAATAATTTTAATCCAGGTATAAAGTTGTTAAAATGCACTGTAAACTGATATGTCTGAAATTCAGACACTTAAGTGTCTGAACCGTATAGTTAAAAAAGAGACACTTTAATGAAATTCTTGCAACTACTCGGTATTGGCCGAGTACTCCGCTGAATTTTGGCTTCGTGTGTTTCAGCAAAATTAGCTGAATTCGTAAAACAAAGGAAGCGGGAAGCTACCTTTCCCCTTTTTTCCCCAATTTTTTTACCCCCAATTTTTTTTTGTCTTGAACAAAAATAATGTGGTTATTTTTTTAGGAGGGTAGGGGGGGGGTGCAGAATTCCTTCCTGTCCCGGGCGCCAATAAAAGTAGCTACGCCATTGGTGGGACAATACTTCCTTAGAACAGCCACTGAAAGGTAGACTGTCGCATTTAGAAAACCAGCTTTTCGCACCCCACTAAAAATAATCTGAAGATTATCTTAAGAAAGTGCCACTTTCTTCAGAAATTCTGCAGATTTATCTTTACCTTTAAAAAATCTGCAGAATTTTTTAAGACATTTCGCAGATATTTTGAAGATTTGAAAAAAGTGGGCCAAATACCTACAGATTTTCTTCAGATATTTTTTTAAGATAATCTTCAGATTTTTTTTAGTGGGGCAGCTTCATTAGAAAAAATCTTTTCTGTTTTGGTTTAGCTTACTTTAAGCCCAAGGAATGGAAAAGGTTAATAAATGTTAATGAAAATGAAAAAGCATTCAAGATTACAATTATGTTCAAAATAATTTTCTTCTGTAAAATATAAAATTTTCTGGATACATGATACTAAATCTTATAATACAAAAATCCAAAAAAATCCAAAAACCAAATTGTTAATTATGTTATTGAAAATATTTATAATAAGTTTTATGTTGACTAGTTTGAAAATATCGGATATATATGTAAAATATCGAATAAATATACAAATATTGGATATTTTTTGATATTTTCGAAAATATGCTATTTACCCTTCTTGGGACGTGTACTAGCGCACACCGCCCCGGTGTTACTGACTTTCGTTACTGTATTTATCTGTATAAAGTAAAACACTAGAAAATATTTGATTTGTTAAAACAAATGTGAAAAATGCGGGAATGGCAGTATTTTTCTTTTTCTTTACGTTTGTTTTAACTCCAGTTTTATTTGGAGAGCCTATTTTCAATGCGACTCTTCAAGCAAGTTCATGTTCTGCTTCTTTGTTTTTCATTTCTTTTTTACTAAATTCAGACATCGTGGTGGTCAAAGTGATAGGGAAAATGTCTTTTTAAAAATGATTTTACCAAATGTTATTTTGAAACTCATAAGCATTTTGTCATTTTGTTTTAAAACTTATGCCTGACTTTTGCTTATACAGTAGAACCTCGTTAACGCGAACACTCAAGAGGAAGCATTTTTTTGTTCGTGTTATCCGAACTTAAATACATTACATACAATTGGACGGGGCAATCGGAAACAGTTCGTGCTACAAGTAATTCGCGTTAAGCGTGTTCGTGTTAACGATGTTGGACTGTATTATTCGCTAATGAAAAGACGTCATCTTTGCTAGCAAAGTCAGCAAACATTTTCTGGAAATTGCGAAAAAATTTAATGAGTTTGAGTTGTAATTTTCGATTTTTCGCTCAAACTCGCGGATTTTTTGAGTTCAGGCTTAGCTCATCGGTCGGTTTTCAAAAAGTGAGTCAAACTCAGCTTAAAGTTCACAGAAAGTGAGCGAAACTCGTGAGTTTCCGCTGAATGATCGCGCTCAGTTACAACATTGGTCACTTTTATGCCTTTACGTTTAAACATGAGTCAGAAAGTTGCTCATTATTAAGTAGGGAATTTGATAAACGCTTTAACTAAATCCTTAATAAATTACAGAGAAATATTTTCCAAAATATGCTTTTAGTATTAAAATTTAGTATTAAGTAACTTAAGTATTAAAATTATGATTTTCTTTAACCATTTTTTTATAATTCTAAACTACACAAAATTTTTCAATGAGTGTTCATTTATTGTCTCTAAGTGATCATTAGTATTGTTATTCCGTATTCCATAAATTGTGGACATATAATCTGCTGTACCTAAAAAAAATTACATAAAAATGTAAGCAGTATTTTTTAAAAATAACTTTAATGTTGGTTAAGAACTATTGACATGTTTTTCAGAAACTGCGTCTGGCTGAATTCATAAACTACGCAAAAAAGAAACTGCCCGTACCGGCACCGAGTTGATATTTTAGCTTTTATAACAGGCCGAGCACCGACAATAAAGCTTCCGTAAAGTTTCGGTTTGAATTTTTAGCTTTTATTACAAGCTGGGCCAGGTCGAGCCCGAGGATATAAATTTAGGTCCGTACGGTAGGTCATCTTCCTGTTACCAACCAGGAAAATTTAGTGTTTATTCTGGGAAGACAAATAAAAACAGCAACATGGGAAAATTGGAAATACCACACAAAAATAGCATTGTGAAATCATAAAATGGCACAATGAAAGAAGCAACAAAGTATGCTTAGCTTGATTATAATGGATATGGACAGGAGGTGAACTAACGCTAAGAAGCTGTATTATAATAGACCTTCTAATAATACTATCTTTCCTTTGAGTGTATTGTTTCCAATATTTCTCAAGGCGACATTTTCAATATTCTGACGAATACATGTTAAACTTCTTACAAAATAAATAAAGGGAGGAATGAAATAGGCAGATTCACAGCACATGCGTGCACAATACACGTCAACAACATAATATTTATAAATCTATGTTGTTGACGTTGATGTGTGAAATTCTGCGAATCGGGAAATGCCAGGGAGTGAATACTGACTGGTTTTCAAAAGTTTGGAATTAGTGTCTAACAAAAGGGTGGAAGACTTTTGTCCATTCGAAGGTAAAATCTCTTGGAAGGTTAGATCTCTACCCCAACTGGATTAGTAAATGTTGTAAATACAGATTGCAATAAGAAAAAGAAAACTAACTTTTAGTATAGATGTGAGCCATTTTACTAAACTATAAATTTTTATTCTTAGACATATGAAATTGGCAAGAGCTCTGTTATTCAGAAACTATGAAATAGAATAGCCTTTTTCATTTTTTATTTTACGTGCCATCATGTCTTTCTTAATTTGCGATTTATGCAATTACATAACATATCACCCATGAAAACTAAACATGTGAAATAGTTAAAAAAATTATAAGAAATACAAGAAATAAACCTGTAAGCTACCATTTTTCGAGTGCAACGTGTCGTTTTTAATGTACGTCACCTCGAATTTATTCCACAAACAAACTCTAATAATATTACGCCCTTGCGATAATAAGTCACTGTCTGATATGGAGGTTTTACTCTTAAACGATACGAGCAAGGAAGACAGATCTGTGCTTGGTCAAAACTAGCTTTGAGTTCAAATATCATGACCCATGACCAAAATGACCCACTAATCAAATTTTCTCGAATATGCGACCAAGCCCAATTGTGTTCTCGTGCCCGAAACACGTAAGATATAAAATTTAATCAAAATAGTCTGAGCCGTTTTTTAGATAAAAATAGCTTGACCCATAGTGACCCACGAATCGAATTTTCTCGGACGTGTGACCTAGCGCAGTGATTTTCTCGTGCCCGAAACTCGTAAGATATAAAATTTAATCAAAATCGTTAGAGCCGTTTTTTAGATAAAATTAACTTGACCCGCGTTGACCCAAAATGACGTACTAATCGAAAGTTCTCGAACATGTGACTCAGCCCAATAGTCTTATCGTGCCCGAAATTGGTAGGATACAAAGTTTGAAAGTAGTCAAAATCGTTTGAACCGTTTTTTAAGTACAATTAGCTTGACCCTGACTCATGGTGACCCAAAATGACCCACTAATCACATTTTCTTGAACATGTGACCTAGCCCAATAGTCTTCTTGTTCCTTAAAACTGTAGAATACTAAATTTAGTTCAAATCCTCTGAGCCGTTTTTAAGATAAAAATAGCTAGACCCATGACCAAAAATGGAACACTAATCGAAATATCTCGAACATGTGACCTAGCCCAATAGTCTTCTCGTTCCCTAAAACTGTAGGATACTAAATTTAGTTGAAATCTTCTGAGCCATTTTTAAGATAAGAATAGCTTGACCCATAATGGTCCATGACCAAAATGACCCACTAATCGAATTTTCTGGAATATGTGACCTAGCCCAACTGTCTTCTCGAGCCCGAAACCCGCTGCATATAAAATTTATTCAAAATAATCTGAGCCGTTTTTTAGATAAAATTAGCTTGACCCACAGTGACCCAAAATTGACCCACTAATCGAATTTTCTCGAACATGTGAACTAGTGCAATGATTTTCTCGTGCCCGAAACCAGTAAGATACAAAATGTAATCAAAATCGTTAGATCCGTTTATTAACTAAAATTAACTTGACCCACGGTGACCCAAAAATGACCCACTAATAGAAAGTTCTCGATTATGTGACCCAGCCCAATAGTCTTCTAGTGCCCGAAAATGGTAGCAAAAGTTTAGTCAAAATCGTTTGAACCGTTTTTTAGATACAATTAGCTTGACCCTGACCGATGTGACCCAAATGACCCACTAATCGAATTTTTTGGATCATGTGACCCAACCCAATGATTTTCTGGTGCCTCAAAACGGTAGGATACAAAATTTCGTCAAAATCGTTAGAGCTGTTTTAAAAATATTTTTTTTTATATATATAACCCCTCCTCCACCCCCCCCCCCCCCCCACACACACAAGATTTGCTCTCGTATTAGAATATATGATGTATATAATGCTCTGATTGTTCCTAGTACACGTGGTTAGTAAATACACGTGGTAGCACGTGCTTTACCCGAAATTATAATTGGCTTATTCAAACACGTGTTGTTCATAAATGTGTGGTATTTTTCCATCTTAACGTGAAGCCTTTCCCCCCAACCCTTACCCCATTTTTTTAATTTTTATCAGGGAGCTTTTTACCGATGGTGCTTTTTTCCGGGGTTGATTTTACTCAATTCCTAATAGCATTCGAAAATATCCGCCTTCGGGAATTATATAAATCAGACATATGTTACTTCGTTAGTTTTTAACATTTATTTATCAATAAGTACAATATTTATCAGTATCTTGTTACTTTTATTCCGTTTACTTTTATTCCGTTTACTTTTTTTCCGATTACTTTTTTTCCGCTCATGTTGACTCAGTTACTTTTTTTCCGTTTATTTTTTTTTCGATTACTTTTTTCCCTGTTACCGTTCTCAGCACAGGCAAATCCTGCAATTTATAAAGCATAAAATATATTTTGAAGTTTAAATATTCACACTTGTTCATAATTGTAAATTCATTTTCAAAATTAATTTGTTATGTAAAATTATGTATATAATAAAATATTTTTTATAACTAGTTTAATAATAAAAGTGGTGTTTACTCAAAATTTTGACGGTAAAATTTCAGATTGTTGAAGCATAATTGGTAGAATAAAAGTGGGCCCCGTGTGTGACATCGGGCTTCCCCTATTTCTAAGTCTTAAACTTATTTTCATAAGACGTCATGCAAACATACAGCATGAAGATTTTATTATTGAAAAGTATGTATTGTGGAAAAGTACATTTTAGAAGTGACAAGTTATTTTTAGAAATACAAATTATGAGGATTTTTTTTTTTTTTTACTCAATATTAAATTTTTGAAATAGTTCAACGATTGAACAAAACATTCAAATTAATATTAAAAAATAATCCATGTGTGAAAGTTTTTGTAAATAAGTGTTATCAATGAGTTTCTAAAGAGCTTGACTTACCACATAGCTCATTTTTTGATTATATAACCAAAATTAAATGGAAATTACTCGGTACTATTTGTTCCTTATATTTTAATTACGTTTCATAAGAAAAATCATTTTATTTACTATGGAAACAAAATTTCAAAATTTGTTTGTATCAGGCATAAAAGTGGGAAGCAGGAAAAAAAGTTGGAGAATTTTTTCCATCTATACAATGGAGCCCGACTCTTATAATTTAAACACATTTTAACAGTTATTTATACAATAAAATGCAATATAACTGTACACATGATTGTTATTTGTTTCCATAACTTAGAAAGTACTAAAAACAAATTTAAACTTACAATAAATTCATAGCATAATTTCATCAAAAAATAAAACTGAATATAGTTTGCTAAAGGTATAAATCCAAATATATCTGATCAACTTATGTACAATGATTAATTTTTCGAAACAAATATTATTCTGGATGATTTGACTGTTCAAGATTTTCCCCCTTTTTCCAAAAGAAAAAAAAATTCTCAATGCTAAATATTTACACGTCAAATCAATCTTTACACCAGAAATAAATCTCCAAACATGCATCAGTGAAATTATCCAAAAGTGTTGTATAAATAACAGAATTTATTCCATTAAAAAAAGGGACCTTATGAAAACTTCCTTTAAAAGAAATTTCACTCTGCAAAGACACTTTAAACAACTTCATTTATATACATGACTTTCAGATACTTATAATATAAGCTCGCCTTTCATTTGATGGCTCTTTTGCACAGATATTCAAAAACAAACTCCAAGGATTTGAGTAGACGAAAGATCTGATTATTAAATTTTTCAACCCCCCCCCCCCTACAATTTTTTTTGCATTTTTGCATTAATTCATAGAATGTCCAAAATTGCTTTAAAAAAGGTGGAATTTCTCCTTTAGGAGAAGCTCTTTCATGCCCGTTGTATTATCTGCTGGTAGATGGCGCCAGAATATTTAAAAAGAAAGCGTAATATAATACTGGATAACAGTGTTCGTTTGTTTATATCTGGGATTCCGATGTTTAATCTGGCTTTGTAATTAAGAACTTAAAACATTATAATAGGATATGATATACATGTTTTATAGGAAAATATGCTGAACAGGCATAATTTCAAGTAGAAGATATTATCTCATTTAGCTGTAGCTAGCACAGGTTTTTCATTAAGCCCAACATGGCGTTTAACTACCGCTTATTCGCAGACCAGAGTGGTCGCGCCCGAAATGGTTGCAGACACTTTCTTGCCTTCGGATTTTATTATAAGTAGATGATTGTTTTGCAGCTTGCGTGCATAATTTTGTGGAAATGACTATATATTTGTGAAATTGCAACTCCCTTCTCAGTAAATAGTATACATAATAGAAATACATAAAACCACCTGTTTTTATGATATATTACTAAAAATTTCTTAAAATATGTTTTTGTTTTTAAAATGTTTTTGAATGTTTGACTAAGAAATATTTACATTTTATAACTCAAAGAATAAAAGTTTTGCTTACATAGAAGAATATTTTAATTTGACATTATTTGTGTAATAAAGCAAAATAAATAAAGAAAGAATCAAGAAATTCTTATGTTATGGCCTTCACGAAACTTTCTTCTATATTTCAAACAAAACATCAAATTTCGGCACCCCCGCTTAGATGAACGCAACCAAAATTGCTATTCCTATCGAATTTAGGTAAAACCGTCAGCGTTAAAGACGTCAACAGGTGAAAAGGTCAAAATAAATATAATATATTACTTATCATTGAACATAAAATCGAGATATATTATTTATTGAGATGTATATATGTCCAGTTACAGAAAACCGATTCTATGTTTTTCCGGAATTCCCTTTCTTCCACTCCCCTTTATGTTACAAGAACCAGCTTATTTAAAACCTTTTTCAAGTTGAATCCCAGAGTGAAAAGTAAATGAGAAATTGACAAAAGGAAGTTCCCTTCCTGCTGTTGCTAACTTGCTTGCAAAGCGATGATGAATGAATGCGCTATTTAAAGTGAATTTTAACAAATGCCATGAAATTATCTTATGCAATTTATGTGGGACCTTTTGAAAACAATTACTACATTATTTTCTAACACACTTCAGAAGTAAAGTGCATCCAAAGTACCTGTGTTAAATTTATGCAGAATGGCTTTTGAGTTACACCTGAAACGAATATAACAGAATCAGAAGAGTTAAAACAGTGAAATGCTGTCACCACGGTAAATATCCCCCCCCCCCCTGGACAAAAGCAGCATCGGTGAAACAATGAGAGATAATACATATCGTTTAAGAGTAACACCTCATATCGAACAGGTCTTATTATCGCAAGGGCAAACGGGGAAGCTGCCCGTTCCCATAGTCAAATATTGGATATATATTTTTTTTATAGAATTTGTAGCTACAAAAACGTTTTGGATGCCTTCGGTAACAGGAAAAAAGTAATCGGAAAAAAAGTAACCGGAAAAAAAGTAACTGAGCCAACAAAAGCGGAAAAAAGTAATCGTAAAAAAAGTAAACGGAAAAAAAGTAAACAGAAAAAAAGTAACCAGGCATTGATAAATATTGAACTTATTGATAAGTAAGAGTTAAAAGCTAACGAAGTAACATATAATTCCCGTAGGCTGATATTTGTGAATGCTATTACGAATTGTGTAAAATCACCCCCGGAAAAAAGCACAATCAGGAAAAAGCTTCCTGTTAAAAGAAGGAGGGGCGGGGAGGCTTCACGCTAAGATGGAAAAATACCACACATTTATGAATAACACGTGTTTGAATAAGCCAATTATAATTTCGGGTAAAGCACGTGCTAACCACGTGTATTTACTAATCACGTGTACTAGGGACAATCAGAGCATTATTTTATATACATCATATATTCTAATACGAGAGCAAATCTTGTCTGTGTGTGTGTGGGGGGGGGGGGGCAGGGGTTATATATATATACACATTTTATTTTAAAAACACCTATAACGATTTTGATGAAATTTTGTATCCTACTGTTTTGAGGCACCAGAAAACCATTGGGCTGGGTCACATGTTCGAGAAAATTCGATTAGTGGGTCATTTTGGTTCACTTTCGGTCAGGGTCAAGCTAATTGTATCTAAAAAACTGTTCAAACGATTTTTATTAAACTTTTCCTACCATTTTCGGGCACGAGAAGACTATTGGGCTGGGTCACATATTCGTGAACTTTCTATCAGTGGGTCATTTTTGGGTCAACGTGGGTCAACTGATTTTTGATTAAATTTCTGCCTAAAAAACCCATTTATATAAATTAAGGGGGGATTAGCTCCCCCCGTTCCCCGGCTTTATACTTAACCAATCAATCCCTAAAACTAATCAGGGAAGCGTCTTAACCCAATGAACTTATAAACAAATTTTGAAGCAAATGGGATAATTCTGCATGAAAAACCCATTTATATAAATTAAGGGGGGGATTAGCCCCCCCGTTCCCCCCTTTATACTTAACCTAGCAATCCCGAAAACTAATCAGGGAAGCGCCTTAACACAGTGAACCTATAAACAAAATTTGAAGGAAAACGGAATAATTCTGCATGAAAAACCCATTTATGTAAATTAAGGGGGGGGGTTAGCCCCCCGTTTTCCCCCTTTATACTTAATCAATCAATCCCGAAAACTAATCAGGGAAGCGCCTTAACACAGTGAACCTATAAACAAAATTTGAATGAAAACGGAATAATTCTGCATGAAAAACCCATTTATATAAATTAAGGGGGGATTAGCCTCCCCGTTCCCCCCTTTTTACTTAACTGTTCAATCCCGAAAACTAATTAGGGAAGCGTCTTAACACAGTGAACCTATAAACAAAATTTGAAGGAAAACGGAATAATTGTGCATGAAAAACCCATTTATGTAAATTAAGAAGGGGATTAGCCCCCCGTTTTCCCCTTTATACTTAATCAATCAATCCCGCAAACTAATCAGGGAAGCGTCTTAACACAGTGAACCTATAAACAAAATTTGAAGGAAAACGGAATAATTCTGCATGAAAAACCCATTTATGTAAATTAAGGGGGAGGGATTAGCCCCCCTTTTTCCCCGTTTATTCTTAACCAATCTATCCCGAAAACTAATCAGGGAAGCGTCTTAACACAGTGAACCTATAAACAAAATTTGAAGGAAAACGGAATAATTCTGCATGAAAAACCCATTTATGTAAATTTAGAAGGGGATAAGCCCCCCGTTTTCCCCCTTTATACTTAACCAATCAATCCCGAAAACTAATAAGGGAAGCGTCTTAACACAGTGAACCTATAAACAAAATTTGAAGGAAAACGGAATAATTCTGCATGAAAAACCCATTTATGTAAATTAAGGGGGGGTTAGCCCCCCGTTTTCCCCCTTTATACTTAACCAATCAATCCCGAAAACTAATCAGGGAAGCGCCTTAACACAGTGAACCTATAAACAAAATTTGAATGAAAACGGAATAATTCTGCATGAAAAACCCATTTATATAAATTAAGGGGGGGATTAGCCTCCCCGTTCCCCCCTTTTTACTTAACTATTCAATCCCGAAAACTAATTAGGGAAGCGTCTTAACACAGTGAACCTATAAAGAAAATTTGAATGAAAACGGAATAATTCTGCATGAAAAACCCATTTATATAAATTAAGCGGGGGATTACCCTCCCCGTTTCCCCCTTTTTACTTAACCAATCAATCCCGAAAACTAATTAGGGAAGCGTCTTAACACAGTGAACATATAAACAAAATTTGAAGGAAAACGGAATAATTCTGCATGAAAAACCCATTTATGTAAATTAAGAAGGAGATTAGCCCCCCGTTTTCCCCCTTTATACTTAACCAATCAATCCCGAAAACTAATCAGGGAAGCGTCTTAACACAGTGAACCTATAAACAAAATTTGAAAGAAAACGGAATAATTCTGCATGAAAAACCCATTTATATAAATGAAGGGGGGGATTAGCCCCCCGTTCCCCCCCTTTATACTTAACCAATCAATCCCGAAAACTAATCAGGGAAGCGTCTTAACACAGTGAACCTATAAAAAAAATTTGAAGGAAAACGGAATAATTCTGCATGAAAAACCCATTTATGTAAATTAAGGGGGGGATTAGCCCCCCGTTTTCCCCGTTTATTCTTAACCAATCAATCCCGAAAACTAATCAGGGAAGCGTCTTAACACACTGAACCTATAAACAAAATTTGAAGGAAAACGGAATAATTCTGCATGAAAAACCCATTTATGTAAATTAAGAAGGGGATTAGCCCCCCGTTTTCCCCCTTTATACTTAACCAATCAATCCCGAAAACTAATTAGGGAAGCGTCTTAACACAGTGAACCTATAAACAAAATTTGAAGGAAAACGGAATAATTCTGCATGAAAAACCCATTTATGTAAATTAAGGGGGGCGGTTAGCCCCCGTTTTCCCCCTTTATACTTAACCAATCAATCCCGAAAACTAATCAGGGAAGCGCCTTAACACAGTGAACCTATAAACAAAATTTGAATGAAAACGGAATAATTCTGCATGAAAAACCCATTTATATAAATTAAGGGGGGGATTAGCCTCCCCGTTCCCCCCTTTTTACTTAACTATTCAATCCCGAAAACTAATTAGTGAAGCGTCTTAAAACAGTGAACCTATAAACAAAATTTGAAGGAAAACGGAATAATTGTGCATGAAAAACCCATTTATGTAAATTAAGAAGGGGATTAGCCCCCCGTTTTCCCCCTTTATACTTAATCAATCAATCCCGCAAACTAATCAGGGAAGCGTCTTAACACAGTGAACCTATAAACAAAATTTGAAGGAAAACGGAATAATTCTGCATGAAAAACCCATTTATGTAAATTAAGGGGGGGGGGGGGATTAGCCCCCCGTTTTCCCCGTTTATACTTAACCAATCAATCCCGAAAACTAATCAGGGAAGCACCTTAACACAGTGAACCTATAAAGAAAATTTGAATGAAAACGGAATAATTCTGCATGAAAAACCCATTTATATAAATTAAGCGGGGGGATTACCCTCCCGTTTCCCCCTTTTTACTTAACCAATCAATCCCGAAAACTAATTAGGGAAGCGTCTTAACACAGTGAACATATAAACAAAATTTGAAGGAAAACGGAATAATTCTGCATGAAAAACCCATTTATGTAAATTAAGAAGGGGATTAGCCCCCCGTTTTCCCCCTTTATACTTAACCAATCAATCCCGAAAACTAATCAGGGAAGCGTCTTAACACAGTGAACCTATAAACAAAATTTGAAGGAAAACGGAATAATTCTGCATGAAAAACCCATTTATGTAAATTAAGGGGGGGGGGGGTTAGCCCCCCGTTTTCCCCCTTTATACTTAACCAATCAATCCCGAAAACTAATCAGGGAAGTGCCTTAACACAGTGAACCTATAAACAAAATTTGAATGAAAACGGAATAATTCTGCATGAAAAACCCATTTATATAAATTAAGGGGGGGATTAGCCTCCCCGTTCCCCCCTTTTTACTTAACTATTCAATCCCGAAAACTAATTAGTGAAGCGTCTTAAAACAGTGAACCTATAAACAAAATTTGAAGGAAAACGGAATAATTGTGCATGAAAAACCCATTTATGTAAATTAAGAAGGGGATTAGCCCCCCGTTTTCCCCCTTTATACTTAATCAATCAATCCCGCAAACTAATCAGGGAAGCGTCTTAACACAGTGAACCTATAAACAAAATTTGAAGGAAAACGGAATAATTCTGCATGAAAAACCCATTTATGTAAATTAAGGGGGGGGGGATTAGCCCCCCGTTTTCCCCGTTTATACTTAACCAATCAATCCCGAAAACTAATCAGGGAAGCACCTTAACACAGTGAACCTATAAAGAAAATTTGAATGAAAACGGAATAATTCTGCATGAAAAACCCATTTATATAAATTAAGCGGGGGGATTACCCTCCCGTTTCCCCCTTTTTACTTAACCAATCAATCCCGAAAACTAATTAGGGAAGCGTCTTAACACAGTGAACATATAAACAAAATTTGAAGGAAAACGGAATAATTCTGCATGAAAAACCCATTTATGTAAATTAAGAAGGGGATTAGGCCCCCGTTTTCCCCCTTTATACTTAACCAATCAATCCCGAAAACTAATCAGGGAAGCGTCTTAACACAGTGAACCTATAAACAAAATTTGAAAGAAAACGGAATAATTCTGCATGAAAAACCCATTTATATAAATGAAGGGGGGGATTAGCCCCCCGTTCCCCCCCCTTTATACTTAACCAATCAATCCCGAAAACTAATCAGGGAAGCGTCTTAACACAGTGAACCTATAAAAAAATTTTGAAGGAAAACGGAATAATTTTGCATGAAAAACCCATTTATATAAATTAAGGGGGGGGGATTAGCCTCCCCGTTTCCCCCTTTTTACTTAACCAATCAATCCCGAAAACTGATAAGGGAAGCGCCTTAACACAGTGAACCTATAAACAAAATTTGAAGGAAAACGGAATAATTCTGCATGAAAACTCATTTATATAAATTAAGGGGGGGGGGATTAGCCCCCCGTTTTTCCCCTTTATACTTAACGAATCAATCCCGAAAACTAATCAGGGAAGCACCTTAACACAGTGAACCTATAAACAAAATTTGAAGGAAAACGGATATTTCTATGAAGAGTTATCGCGTTACGTACATACATACGTACATACATACATACAGAACCGGCGGCCACATAAGCTCTCAGGCTTTGATAGCCTGTGAGCTAAAAAAGAAGAAATTTAATTAAAAATTGATAAAATAAAATTTGTGGAATTTAGACAGAATTTTCAAGTCCCACATGCCTAAATACCACAAATAAAATGTGTGGTTTCATCATCTTATTAGCCATAACATTGCTAAAGAATATGATTTTGGGATTACCACACCATAATAGAGAAAAAATCACGAAGTTAAAAAAATAATAAAAATGAAAGAAACCTTACCCATAAAAAGAGAAAAATACAGTGAAATTAAATCATAAAGTTCAAAATATAACTGGATTAAAAAGGATATAGGGAAAAGAGCACAACAGTTACCAGATATACAAGAGTCATCACATAACACAGGCAATGAATTGCAGAAAAAAGCATTACATGTTGCCAAAATAAGTTTTAAAAGATGATAGACTATGGAATATTATTGTACAGCAAAGCAAAACTCAAACAATGGTGCTACCATCTATGAGAAAATTAATGAATATTCTATGATCTAATAAAAGTAGTGGATTAAAATTATTAGTTAAAGATTAAACCAAATACTGTCTAAAGAATGATGACTATTAGTTAAATAATAAATAAATATAATTAAATAATAAATAAAATTATAAATTATAAATAAATTATAGGCCAAATTAAGCACCTACTAACTTTGGACGTGTGATCTCGTGGCATATGTTTTACTATTTTCAAATATGCGAGAATTTTGTATTTATCATTAAAATCTGAAGATGTCACCCATAGTTGTGAATGAAACATACCTTATCTACATTTAAAAAAAAAGGTATTTTAAATATTCTGTGTTATATATATTTTTTCACTTTAAGCATTATTGGACATTAATTTAAAGTTAACAAGTGATTGTATTATATTATTTAAATAAAATTATGTTGATAAAAAATTCTCTTACATTAAAATAAAAATATGGATGTATTAATGAAAAATTCTATGTTAAAAATGATATGTAAAATGGTAAATTTAATAATTATTGATTAATGCTACAGAAAAATATTTGTTTATTAATTATTTATTATTTATTAATTATATATTATTTTGTGACTTTTAAAATGTCTAATTTGTAAACATACAAGTTCACCAGAGAGGAAAACTTGAGTAAAAGGATTTAAAGTTTTTATTAATAAAGTCTTGGTTCGAATTTGAGTAACTGGATTTCAACTTTCATTACAAAATGTGATTTTTCATAAAAATATAATAAATTTCACAAAAATAACCTTTATTTCACAAAATGGGCCCCCAGGAAAAAAACAAAAAAACTTCATCAAAACATACAAGTTCACCAGACAGGAAAACTTGAGCAAAAGGATTTAAAGTTTTTGTTAATAAAGTCTTGGTTCGAATTTGAGTAACTGGATTTCGACTTTCATTACAAAATGTTATTTTTCACAAAAATATAATAAATTTCACAAAAATATAATGAATTTCACAAAAATAACCTTTATTTCACAAAATGGGCCCCCAGAAAAAAAAAAAACCTTCATCCACCCCTGGTACAAAATTCCTGTACAAAATTAGAAATATACAATAATATAAATAATTAATGAAAATACTGATTTCACAATAAAAGTTTTTATCAAAATTTATCTCTTTAAAAAATAATTTTTAAGGCTCTTCATCAGTGAGATTTCAAATTACTCTCGCTAATGTTAAACCTATGGCTATGCGATGCATTCGTATTTTTAAAATATCTCCTTAATGAATTAATCTTATTAACTTCTGTTTTCTGTGTATTGTTCTTAAAAGATGTCTCTTTCTTTCTTAGTTGTCAAACTATTTCTAAAATATATGTTTAATTTTGTGCGAAGATTTTCTCAGTTTCGCGCTAAGATTTTAACACATGAAATTATAAATTAATTCTATAATTTAGAAATAGTTTGACAACTAAGAAAGAAAAACACATCCTTTAAGAAGAATAAATTATATTCACATAAAAACACACTATTAAAAAAAAGTGAAGGATAAAAGAAACTGATTAAAACCTTCTAAGCGTTTTGCCCGTATTTTTCCGTTTCCCAAAAAGAACTTAAATTTGGCTGTAGATAATTTTTTTTAAACAAAATTGTATTTTAAGATATATGTAAAATAAAGAGATATGAAGTGTATATTATAGAAACAAACGGGGAAAGAAACTTTAAATTATTTCAAGTTTTACAAATATTTTTATGAAAATGCAAGAAAGCCCTCAGACGTTCAGAGGGTTAAGAAATTTATCAAGTACACGTATAAAAAAATTAGAAATTCATAGGTCCATGAAATTATCTTTCTTGCCGTGGAGAATATGGCGGTAATGTCAAACTGATTTGCATAGTTGTTTACGAATTGTTTGTTTGAAATTTGCATCAGATTGTAATTTTGGGACATTTCTCGTGTGCGATTATTCACGTTTTTTCAATATTCACATTCGTAAATATCAATGGAAATTCATATTAGTGATCTCGAACGTTAAACATTAAGTAATGTTTCAAAAAGAAGTTCTCTCGTATGCAAATATTCACGCCATTTTGCAATATTCGCATTCATAAATAACGATGGAAAAATATTCGTATTTACGTACGTCAAAAATGTATCAAGTAGATGAGCATTCTCTCGTATGTAAATAGTCGCAGCTTTTTTTCGAACATGTGACCCAGCCCAATAGTCTTCTCGTGCCCGAAAATGGCAGGATACAAAGCTTAGTCAAATCGTTTCAACCGTTCTTTAGATACAATTAGCTTGACCTAGAACCATGGTGACCCAAAATGACCCACTACTCGAATTTTCTCGAACATGTGACCTAGCCCAATAGCCTTCTCGCTCCCTAAAACTGTAGAATACTTCATTTAGTTCAAATCCTCTGAGCCATTTTTAAGATAAAAATAGCTTGACCTATAATGACCTATGACCAAAATGACAAACTAATCGAAATTTCTCGAACATGTGACCTAGCCCAATAGTCTTCTCGTTCTCTAAAACTGTAGGATACTAAATTTAGTTCAAATCCTCTTAGCCGTTTTTAAGATAAGAATAGCTTGACCCATAATGACCCATGACCAAAATGAACCACTAATCGAATTTTCTCAAACATGTGACCTAACTCAACAGTCTTCTCGTGCCCGAAAATGGTAGGATACAAAGTTAGTCAAAATTGGTTGAACCGTTTTTTAGATACAATTAGCTTGACCCTGACTCATGGTGACCCAAAATGACCCACTAATCGAATTTTCTCGAACATGTGACCTAGTCCAATAGTCTTCCCGTGCCCGAAACTCGTAGGATACAAAATTTAATCAAAATCGTTAGAGCCGTTTTTTAGATAAAATTAACTTGACCCGTGTTGACCCAAAATGACCCACTAATGGAAAGTTCTCGAACATGTGACTCAGCCCAATAGTCTTTTCGTGCCCGAAAATGGTAGGATACAAATTTTAGTCAAAATCGTTTGAACCGTTTTTTAGATATAATTAGCTTGACCCTAACCGATGGTGACCCAAAAAAACCAACTAATCGAATTTTCTCAAACATGTGACCCAGCCCAATGGTTTTCTGGTGCCTCAAAACTGTAGGATAAAAAATTTCGTCAGAATCGTTAGAGCCGTTTTTTAAATAAAATTTGCATATATATATAACACCCCCCCCCCCTCCATACACACACAAGATTTGCTATCGTATTAGAATATATGATGTGTATAATACTCTGATTGTTCCTAGTACAAGTGGTTAGCACGTGCTTTACCAGAAATTATAATTACCGATGGTGCTTTTTTCCGGGGGTGATTTTACTCAATTCCTGATATAGTACATTCGAAAATATCCGCCTTTGGGAATTATATAAATCAGACATATGTTACTTCGTTAGCTTTTAACACTTATTTATCAATAAGTTCAATATTTATCAGTATCTTGTTACTTTTATTCCATTTACTTTTATTCCGTTTACTTTTTTTCCGCTCATGTTGACTCAGTTACTTTTTTTTCCGTTTATTTTTTTTCCGATTACTTTTTTTCCTGTTACTGTTCTTAGCACAGGCAAATCCTGCAATTTATAAAGCATAAAATATATTTTGAAGTTTAAATATTCACGTTCCATATTTGTAAATTCATTTTCAAAATTAATTTGTTATAAAAAATATTTTATTATATACATAATTTTACATAACTAGTTTAATATTAAAAGTGTTGTTTACACAAAATTTTGACGGAAAAATTTCAGATTGTTGAAGCATAATTGGTAGAATAAAAGTGGGCCCCGTGTGTGAAATCGGGCTTCCCCTATTTCTAAATCTTAAACTTATTTTCACAAGACGTCATACAAACATACAGCATGAAGATTTTATTATTGAAAGGTATGTATTGTGGAAAAGTACATTTTAGAAGTGACAAGTTATTTTTAGAAATACAAATTATGAGGATTTTTTTTTTTTTTTACTCAATATTAAATTTTTGAAATAGTTCAACGATTGAACAAAACATTCAAATTAATATTAAAAAATAATCCATGTGCGAAAGTTTTTGTAAATAAGTGTTATCAATGAGTTTCTAAAAAACTTGACTCACCACATAGCTCATTTTTTGATTATATAACCAAAATTAAATGGAAATTATTCGGTACTATTTGTTCCTTATATTTTAATTACGTTTCATAAGAAAAATCATTTTATTTACTATGGAAACAAAATTTCAAAATTTGTTTGTATCAGGCATAAAAGTGGGAAGCAGGAAAAAAAGTTGGAGAATTTTTTCCGTTTATACAATTATAATTCAATTATAATACAATTATAATACAATTATAATACAATTATAATACAATTATATTTTCCATTTATACGACTCTTATAATTTAAACACATTTTAACAGTTATTTATACAATAAAATGCAATATAACTGTACATATGATTGTTATTTGTTTCCATA
This sequence comes from Maratus michaelseni, assembly GCA_963931845.1. Lineage (NCBI taxonomy): Eukaryota > Metazoa > Arthropoda > Arachnida > Araneae > Salticidae > Maratus > Maratus michaelseni. The sequence continues at coordinate 411,147,197 of OZ007587.1, forward strand.
ACTTAGAAAGTACTAAAAACAAATTTAAACTTACAATAAATTCATAGCATAATTTCATCAAAAAATAAAACTGAATATAGTTTGCTAAAGGTATAAATCCAAATATATCTGATCAACTTATGTACAATGATTAATTTTTCGAAACAAATATTATTCTGGATGATTTGACTGTTCAAGATTTTCCCCCTTTTTCCAAAAGAAAAAAAAATTCTCAATGCTAAATATTTACACGTCAAATCAATCTTTACACCAGAAATAAATCTCCAAACATGCATCAGTGAAATTATCCAAAAGTGTTGTATAAATAACAGAATTTATTCCATTAAAAAAGGGACCTTATGAAAACCTCCTTTAAAAGAAATTTCACTCTGCAAAGACACTTTAAACAACTTCATTTATATACATGACTTTCAGATACTTATAACATAAGCTCGCCTTTCATTTGATGGCTCTTTTGCACAGATATTCAAAAACAAACTCCAAGGATTTGAGTAGACGAAAGATCTGATTATTAAATTTTTCAACCCCCCCCCCCCCCCTACAATTTTTTTTGCATTTTTGCATTAATCCATAGAATGTCCAAAATTGCTTTAAAAAGGGTGGAATTTCTCCTTTAGGAGGAGCTCTTTCATGCTCGTTGTATTATCTGCTGGTAGATGGCGCCAGAATATTTAAAAAGAAAGCGTAATATAATACTGGATAACAGTGTTCGTTTATTTATATCTGGGATTCCGATGTTTAATCTGGCTTTTTAATTAAGAACTTAAAACATTATAATAGGATATGATATACATGTTTTATAGGAAAATATGCTGAACAGGCATAATTTCAAGTAGAAGATATTATCTCATTTAGCTGTAGCTAGCATAGGTTTTTCATTAAGCCTAACATGGCGTTTAACTACCGCCTATTCGCAGACCAGAGTGGTCGCGCCCGAAATGGTTGCAGACACTTTCTTGCGTTCGGATTTTATTATAAGTAGATGATTGTTTTGCAGCTTGCGTGCATAATTTTGTGGAAATGACTATATATTTGTGAAATTGTAACTCCCTTCTCAGTAAATAGTATACATAATAGAAATACATAAAACCACCTGTTTTTATGATATAATACTAAAAATTTCTTAAAATATGTTTTTGTTTTTAAAATGTTTTTGAATGTTTGACTAAGAAATATTTACATTTTATAACTCAAAGAATGAAAGTTTTGCTTACATAGAAGAATATTTTAATTTGACATTATTTGTGTAATAAAGCAAAATAAATAAATAAAGAATCAAGAAATTGTTATGTTATGGCCTTCACGAAACTTTCTTCTATATTTCAAACAAAACATCAAATTTCGGAACCCCCGCTTAGATGAACGCAACCAAAGTTGCTATTCCTATCGAATTTAGGTAAAACCGTCAGCGTTAAAGACGTCAGCAGCTGAAAAGGTCAAAATAAAGATAATATATTACTTATCATTGAACATAAAATTGAGATATATTATTTATTGAGATGTATATATGTTCAGTTACAGAAAACCGATTCTATGTTTTTCCGGAATTCCCTTTCTTCCACTCCCCTTTATGTTACAAGAACCAGCTTATTTAAAACCTTTTTCAAGTTGAATCCCAGAGTGAAAAGTAAATGGAAATTGACAAAAGGAAGTTCCCTTCCTGCTGTTGCTAACTTGCTTGCAAAGCGATGATAAATGAATGTGCTATTTAAAGTGAATTTTAACAAATGCCATGAAATTATCTTATGCAATTTATGTGGGACTTTTTGAAAACAATTACTACATTATTTTCTAACACACTTCAGAAGTAAAGTGCATCCAAAGTACCTGCGTTAAATTTATGCAGAATGGCTTTTGAGTTACACCTGAAACGAATATAACAGAATCAGAAGAGTTAAAACAGAGAAATGCTGTCACCACGGTAAATATCCCCCCCTGGACAAAAGCAGCATCGGTAAAAAACTCCGCGAAAAAAAAAGGGCTCACGTTAATTAAAGTGGAAAGAGCCCTCATATTTATGAATAACATAGCTTTGATGTCTTTGATTAAGCCAATTATAATTTTATGTAAAGCACGTGCTAATCACGTTTATTTATACTAGAAACAATGAGAGATAATACATATCGTTTAAGAGTAACACCTCATATCGAACAGGTCTTATTATCGCAAGGGCAAACGGGGATGCTGCCCGTTCCCATAGTCAGATATTGGATATATATATTTTTTATAGAATTTGTAGCTACAAAAACGTTTTGGATGCCTTCGGTAACAGGAAAAAAGTAATCGGAAAAAAAGTAACCGGAAAAAAAGTAACTGAGCCAACAAAAGCGGAAAAAAGTAATCGGAAAGAAAGTAAACGTAAAAAAAGTAAACAGAAAAAAAGTAACCAGGCATTGATAAATATTGAACTTATTGATAAGTAAGAGTTAAAAGCTAACGAAGTAACATATCATTCCCGTAGGCTGATATTTGTGAATGCTATTAGGAATTGTGTAAAATCACCCCCGGAAAAAAGCACAATCAGTAAAAAGCTTCCTGTTAAAAAAGAAGTTACGTTAAGATGGAAAAATACCACACATTTTTGAATAACACGTGTTTGAATAAGCCAATTATAATTTCGGGTAAAGCAGGTGCTAACCACGTGTATTTACTAACCACGTGTACTAGGGACAATCATATATTCTAATACGAGAGCAAATCTTGTCTCTGTGTGTGTGTGTGGGGGGGGGGGGGGGGCAGGGGTTATGTATATATACAAATTTTATTTTAAAAAAAGCTGATGAAATTTTGTATCCTACTGTTTTGAGGCACCAGAAAACCATTGGGCTGGGTCACATGTTCGAGAAAATTCGATTAGTGGGTCATTTTGGTTCACCATCGGTCAGGGTCAAGCTAAATGTATCTAAAAAACTGTTCAAACGATTTTTACTAAACTTTTCCTACCATTTTCGGGCACGAGAAGACTATTGGGCTGGGTCACATATTCGTGAACTTTCTATCAGTGGGCCATTTTTTGGTCAACGTGGGTCAAGTTAATTTTATCTAAAAAACGGATCTTACGATTTTGATTAAATTTTGTATCTTACAAGTTTCGGGCACGAAAAAATCATTGTGCTAGGTGACATGCCGCAGAAAATTCAATTAGTGGGTCATTTTTGGGTCATTGTGGGTCAGGGTCAAGCTAATTGTATCTATAAAACGGTTCAAACAATTTTGACTAAATTTTGTATCCTGTGGTTTTCGGGCACTAGAAGACTGTTGGGCTAGGTCACATGTTCCAGAAAATTTGATTAGTGGGTCATTTTGGTCATGGGCCAAGATGGGTCAAGGTCAATCTATTTTTATCTTAAAAACGGCTCAGAGGATTTGAACTAAATTTAGTATTCTACAGTTTTAGGGAACGAGAAGACTATTGGACTCGGTCACATATTTGAGAAAATTCGATTAGTAGGCGATTTTGGATCAACATGAGTCAGGGTCAAGCTAATTGTACCTAAACAACGGTTTAAACGATTTTGACTAAACTTTGTATCCTACCATTTTCGGGCACGAGAAGACAATTGGGCTGGGTCACATGTTCGAGAACTTTCGATTAGTGGGTCATTTTGGGTCAAGTTAATTTTGTCTAAAAAACGGCTCTAACGATTTTGATTAAATTTTGTATCTTAAGAGTTTCGGGTACGAGAAAATCATTGCACTAGGTCACACGTCAGAGAAAATTCGATTAGTGCAGAGGCGGATTACCAAATAGGCTGAGTAGGCTGAAGCCTAGGGGCCCGACAAACTAAAGGCCGCAAAGTTTGTGCATTTTTTTTGTCCTAAAAAATATGTATGTATATGTGTGTGTGTGCGTACACACACACACATGTGTGTACACACACAAGATTTGCTCTCGTATTAGAATATATGGTGTGTATAATACTTTGATTGTTCCTAGTACAAGTGGTTAGCACGTTCTTTATCAGAAATTATAATTACGGATGATGCTTTCTCCGGGGGTGATTTTACACAATTCCTAATAACATTCGAAAATATCCGCCTACGGGAATTATATAAATCGGACATGTGTTACTTCGTTAGCTTTTAACACTTATTTATCAATAAGTTCAATATTTATCAATACCTTGTTACTTTTTTTCCGATTACTTTTTTTCCGATTACTTTTTTCCGATTACTTTTTTTCCGTTGTTGTTTATTCTGTTACTTTTTTTTCGATTACTTTTTTTCCGGTTACTTTTTTTCCTAGATTCGATGCCTTCATTTGAGTCCTTGCCTCAAAGTGTTATATATGGTTATTCAGGCATTGATAAATGATTCCTGATTAGTGGACACACCTACATTTCAGTTCGCATCATTAAGAAAGTTCGTCTATTAAGAAATTATATCGAAATTACCATTAGGGAAATAACATAATAGAAAAGAGGAATATTCCCAAAACTAAAAGTGAATATTTCTAAAAACGAAGGACTAGTGCTACAAAATCAAACGTTATAAAATCCTTTAAAAAATACAAAAGGAAAATTCTTTAGCTAAACCTTTTGTAACAAATCAGGAAGTTTTTAGGGTATTTAGATATTAATTGCATTCCTAGGTGCAATAAGTTTGCTGAAACCGGTTGAAACACCTTACTGGATTTTGATACAGTTTACAAACCAATTTCCTCTCTTTAAATACAAAGGGATATGAATGAAGTTCATATTTCTATCCTAAAGGTCTTTCTATTTATTTGGCATAGCTTGTCAAAATCACAATACAAGTTTACATTTTACATACTCAAACCTCAGCCCTTTTTTTACTTAAACCTAAAGGGCTCTGGTTTGCACCTGTTGTCCATACCCACCCCACGCCTAGAGACAATAGATAAGTACAGGACAAAACCACGAGGAAATCCCTGAGTAAAATTTTATATTTTGATGTTAGTAGACTAATCACAAAATTTTAGCTCATATTTTATGATTTATCCTTTTTTTCTTCGTCTTTATTTTATTCTCTTTAAATGCTCCCCCCTCCACCACACCCAAAGGCCATTCTTAATTAATATATAATTATTCATAATATATAATCATTCATATAATTATACATAACTTATTATATATAATTGTATATAATATAATATAATAATATATAATAATATCATATAATATATAATATATTATATGTAAATGTGTGCGCCCTTTTTTTTTCATGGTGATTTCATGGGGAAAAACTCACTTATAACTCAAGACTTCGTTTGTCAAAAAAAGAAAAAAAAAAAGAAAAAGAAAAACCCATGCTTATAAAATCTCTAATTGTTAACCCGGGAATTTTTTTATTTTTTTATTTTACAACCACCATAACCATTTAATTTAGATCCTAAATTTTCTTTCAAATCACCTTTGAAAAAACATTTTTATTTCGTTGCATAATTTGTGTTTTTTTTGACCAAATCTCCAAATTTTGACTCACATTTTCTGTTATTCTTCTTAACTCTGCCCTCTCCTCCTTTGTAAAGGTAAAAAAAAAAATTACTACCACTAATAATAATAATAATAATAATAATAATAATAAATTTTCGCAGCATATTCTAAAAATTCGCCAGTTTTTTTCAAAAAATGGAAAAAACTGTTCTACTTTATAGTTTCTAAATAAAATCATTTACCAATTCCATGTGGTTATGAAGGAAACTAAATTCAGAAATCTGTTAGAAAAAGTCAATTTGGATACTTATATAAAGAGATTATACGATTTCTGTATGGGCAAGTGAATCATTTACCTAGGGCCCCATAATTTAGTGTCCAAATTAGAAGTACAGTTCCAATTTTAGTAGTATACTTTTTCTTTTCTACTTTACACGAAAAATATAAAACATTTTTTAATATATTTTATGTAATCTCTACGTAATCTCTATTAAAAGTATTGTTTTAATGATATTTATCATATAGTATTAGTATTAATTCTAATCATATGCTTATGTGAGTTAAGTTGGAAAAAATGGGATTTTCAAGATTTAATTCGTCATTTGGCCAGCTTGATTATGAGAAGTAAAGTAATAATACAACATTAAAGAAGTGAATATAAAACATCACATATTTTTACTGAATGGTGTATACAAATTAAAATTTTTATAGAAACATTAATATTAAAAATATCGACGTTTCGACCACCATCTATGGTCATCTTCAGGAAAATTTTCTTATATTGCTTTTAAAGTTTCTGATTAGGAAAAATGAGGTTTGTAATGATAGCATTTCATTTAATATCCCTAAAATTTGGATGAACATTTTGAAATAGTTTATTCCGCTTTTCTTTATTTTAATATTCTTCATTAATAATACGTTTACAGCAGTTAGATTTTTGTCCGTTAGGAGATGCTTCTGCATCGTTTCTACTTGTGGTTGGTTGGTACTATGGTTGAGTGTTACACTTGTTAATTTTTAATTTGTGGACTTCAATAATATTGTGGCAACGGTCGGATTGTTTTTCGCATTTGAAACTTTAAAAGCAATATAAGAAAATTTTCCTGAAGATGACCATAGAAGGTGGTCGAAACGTCGATATTTTTAATATTAATGTATGTATAAAATTTTAAATTTGTATACACCATTCAGTAAAAATATGTGATGTTTTATATTCACTTCTTTAATGTTGTAATATTTCATGGTGTAATCGTCCAGCATTTATATTGTTATAAAACAGTACTCGTATATATAGCTACAGTTTTACAAAGAAGTGTTTTGTGACTAAATGTGAGTGAGTACGAAGAAATTTATTCCTCGCATCTTACAAATTCTTTGATTTCAGAGAAAAAATATTTTAGGTAAATTCTTACTGAAGGTAAAAGTACTGACATAACTAAACTTCTCCTCCCCCCCCCCCCCCCTCCAAAAAAAGGGAAGAAAACAGTAAATAGTTTTATTATTCAAATAACAAGAAATCGAAGTGTTTCTCTTTCTCCTATAAGGGCATATGGTCTTTTGAAAGTATATTTTCAAGTTGATACGTTTAGGCTGTTCTCAAGTCCAAACAGGCTACTTTCTGACGAATTTTTTAATTCATTTTTTTGTCCGCAAATGCATGAAATTGGTAGGTGTTCTTATTCAGAAACTATGTAATCGAAACATGTTTCCCATTTTTTTTGTAAGGGAAGAAGATTCTTCAGAAAAGACTGTCAAAGTCGGCAATTTTAACCGAATTCACGACGTGGCAGACCGAGAAGCCCAAAAAGTTATCGTCACTTGACAGGAATCGCTTGTAACTCGATAAGTACATATTCTATTTGTCAAAAAATGGGAAAATCATCTCGGTTCCAAATCGCTTCAAAAGTCAGGCATGCCAATTTTATGCCTTTGAGTTTAAAAATGAGTCTGAAACTGTGTCAGAAAGTTTTGCGTTATTGAGCCATTTATATATATTATTGAGCCACAATATATTAAGTCATTTGAGAAAACCTTAAGTCAATTTCTGGCACACAACTTTCAGAAAAAGGTTCGCAAGCAATTATAATTATAAGAATGTATAATATTTATGGGGGAAAAATATTTTTTTCAAACCTTTGGCAGCTATATATTAATATCTGAACATTTCAAGCAACCTATACATATAAAAATGAGTCATATCTGAATATGTCGCATTGTTTGGTTAAGACTTTTTTTCTTTTTTTAGAACTCTCGTAAGGAACTGAACCCAGTGTCCAAAAACAATACGTAATTTAGTAACAATATCGGTTTTGAATTTTCCCATTAAAATACCCTATTTGCAATAGAACAATACTTCATAAAAGTTTTTATAAGCACTTGTAAACTGTTTCAACTAGTTAATGAAACCCTATAAAATGCATTTAATAAAGTTCTTTTTTCCTTCTCTGTGTGTGTCGGATATTTTTACCATTGATATGTTAATGCTTAGTCATATATTTATTTAAATATTTCAAAGGATTTCTAGTTGAACATTATATCATACATAAAAGATTTAAAAATTGGATTTGGAGGAGAATTTTATTTTATTTCTTTTTCTCTCTCTCTTTAAATTTGAATATGATAATATATTAAATGAATTTTCATGAATTTTTTTTCTCCTGCGGTTGCTTTGTTTTATCTTAAACTCGCTATTAGATAAGCTACCCCTTAATGCTGTTCTCAAATCTAAAAAAGCCACTTTCTGAATTCATTTTTGTACGGAAACGCATAAAATTCGAATGTATTCTTATTCTAAAACTTTGTAATCAAAAGACGTTTTCGATTTTTTGGTAAAGGCAGAAAATCTTTCAAAACATAGAGTCAAAGTTGGTGTTTTGAACCGAATTTACGACGCCGCAGCACAAGCAAGGGGAAAAACGTGACTCGAATCACTTATAACTCGGTAAATCATTTATTTATCGATTATTATATATATATATTAATTATTATTATATATTAATTATTATTATATTTATTATAAATTTTTTTAATAATTTATTTATAGTTTTAATTAAAATTTGCAGATTTGGTTCAAGAAAACACAATTCCACAGCAAAATTTAAAATGTTTTTCGAAAAACGATTTAAAAATAAAATTCAGAATCTAAATTTATTGGTTATGGTGGTTCTAAAAAAAGAGAACTTTTTTTACTCGGTTGACAACGAGAGTCTCTAAAAGCACAAAACAAAATGATAAATGCAAAATGACAAATGCAGACATTTACATGCATGACAATAACATTGCAAATAATTTGGGAGATCCAATCTCTCTCTTTTTTTTTTTCTTTCACATTTTTTGAAAAATTAAGTCTTGAATTTTAAGTGAGTTTTTTCCCATAATGATATTTATCGGGCTGTCGCGTGCAGAAGTTATATTCTAAACGACAATTTTCACAGTAGTTTCTAAAAGACCGCCTGCCTTTTTCGTAAAATGGAAAAAACTGTTCGACTTTATAATTTCTAATAAGAGCAATTGTCGATTTCATGTGTTTATGAACGAAACTGAATTCAGAAATCTGCTAGAAAATAGTCAATTTGGATTCCGATATAAAAATATTATACTATTTCTCTATGGGTAAGTGGGGCGTTTGCCCAGAGCTCCCATAATTTAGAGTCCGAAAATTAGAAGTAAGATGCAACTTTAGTAGCATTTTTTTTCTTTTCTACTTTATTCGAAAAACATAAAAGACTTTTTAATATGTTTTATGTGATCTCTAAGTAACCTCTTATAAAAAAAATTGTTTTTATCATATTTATCATATAGTATTACTATTAATTCTAACCCTGAAATGCATTTAATAAAGTTCTTTTTTCCTTCTTTGTGGTGTGTCTGTTATTTTTACCTTCGAAATGTTAAGGCATGGTCATATATTTATTTAAATATTTAAAAGGATTTCTAGTTGAACATTATATCACATGTAAAAGATTTAACAATCGGATTTGGAGTAGAATTTTATTTATTTATTTTCTCTTTCTCTCCCTCTTTCTCTCTCTTTTAATTTAAATATATTATCATTCATGATTTTTTTTTCTCTTGAGCTTGCTGTGTTTTCTCTTAAACTCTATATTAGACAAAAGCTATCCCTTAATGCTTTTCTCAAATCTAAAAAAGCCTCTGACACATTTCTGAATTCATTTTAGTTCGGAAACGCATAAAATTGGAAGGTGTTCTTATTCTAAAGCTTGAAAGACGTTTTCCATTTTTTGGTAATAGCAGAAGATCTTTAAAAAAAAAGTCAAAGTTGGCGTTTTGATCCAAATTTCCGACGCCGCAGCACAAGAAAGGGGAAAAACGTGTTGTCACGTGATCCGAATCACTTATAACTCGGTAAATAATTTATTTATCGAAAAATGGAAATCTCATTTTGATTCAAAATCGCTTTATTGAAGCTATTGGTCAAGCCTGCCAATTTCATGCCAATGCGTTTAAAAATGTGTCAGAAAATATGTTTCTGTGTCGACCCCCGACCCTTTTCTTTTCTTCTATTCTTTTAAAATTATGTATACCGTATATACTCGTGTATAAGTCGACTCGTGTATAAGTCTACCCCCCCAATTCTTACGCAAAATTTTGGAAAAAATTGAATTTTCGTGTATAAGTCGAACCACATTTCTTGTAGTATGTTGAAAAATAATTTGTAATCGAGGATGAAAAAAATAATAATAAATTTTCATTAAATTAGTAAACTTTTTACGTTTCTAATCAGACTTCTTTTTTTTTTAAATTCAACATTTTAAAATTGTATAATTATGTAAAACTGAAGAAGCTTAAACTATTTTGAAATCTATTCACATCAATTTAAGGATTACTTACTTTTTTTTTTTTGAAAAATCTATTCAAGCCTTATTTACAAGGGTAAACAACTTCTTAGACTGCTATAATATAGTACTTCTTTGTATTGTAGGACTTTTAGGAGATAAATCTAGAAGCAATCTCAAGTTGAACTCTTTTTAAAAAAGGGGATTAAAATGTTGAAAGGGATGCCCCTGTATTAAAGGGAATTCTATCCCAAGAGAAAATGAGTGCAGAACAATTACAAAGACATTATTGTTGAGTTTTTTTTTTTTATCAATCACCATTGTCCGCTTTTATCTGTCTCTCCAACTTAGACTCATATGTGATTATTTAAAAGACTTGCACATTCACCAATTATCTGCAAAAAAAAAAAAAATAGGACTCCGGTATTTCACTCCTCTATTTTTTTTTTTTTTTACTTACTCGTGTATAAGTCGACCCCCCATTTTCAGCTCCCAAATTTTGTCTAAAATTCTTCGGCTTATACACGAGTATATACGGTATATATATATTTTTTATGATTAAAAAATGTTACATATTGCAGGGGCAGATACAAGCGAATTGTTTAAAAATTCTATTAAATAGCTTGCACAATCTTTGAAAAGAAATTATAAACACTTTCTTTTATTATTATCATCATCTGCCTGATGAAATTAACATGCTGCCAAAAATAAATGCTGTCAAAGTAACGCACATTCAGTTAATACGATAAAGTGCATTCAGATGCTACAAATTAAAGGGTGTAACTTATCATGTCGTAATGTATTAATTGGTTAGTATGCATGCATGTGTGTTTAGATTTATATAATTAAAGTAATTTTACAAAATGTTAGTGATTATTATTAGCCGCTGGACCTGGAATTCATTTGGAGCATATATTTCCTGTTACACAAATTAAACACTTTTTATGCTTTAGAATACACATAAAAATTTATTTATAAATATGAATATATAAAACCTCTCAATAGCGAACACATCTCCAGACTGCGGAATTCATCTGCTTTTCGGAGCCAAAAGTATACAAATATGTATGTATTGTGGATTGAAAAAGGTGGGTGTTCGCTAAATAGTGGTGTCTGCTTTTTGGAAGAGTCTGTTATAAAGGTTTAACTGTCAACTCCCCACAACGGACACTTCTATTTAGCGAGCACCTTTTTCAATCCATAACATATACATGTTTGCATACTTTTATTTCTAAAAAGCTGACACCTCGAAATAGTGGAAAAATTCTGTGATTTCGAGGTATCCGTTATTGAAAGGTTTTGCTGTTTTAAAACATATATATTTTGTGTTTTCAATCTTATCTTACTGTAAAAGTTCAAAACATTGAATATAATCAGTACAATGTCGAAAGGAATTAAAAATATCAGCTTTACGAAAACTGCATACCAAATTTGAGGCCCCATAAAATCGGGGGAGGGTGGGAGGTAGGTAGTGCCATGTCTCAGTTTGCCCATGCTTTAATCAGGTTATACTTCTGGAAAAATTCCCAGCCCTGCTTTATGGTCAAATATTTTTCCATTTATTGACGATGCAATGTGTTCAAATATAGCTGCATTTAATTCTAAGAAAAATAAATAAATAAATGTGGTCAGTCCGCCTATTGCCGGCAAAGCATAGCACAAAAATGGCTGCTATTCAGACGTTCCAAATGTCTGAAATTCAGACACAATTAAGTTTCTTAAAAGTAAGACACTTTAAAGTGTCTCTTTTTTTCTAACCATCCGTTTCAGACACTTCAGTGTCTGAATTTCAGACATTTCAGTTTACAGTGTGCCACAACTTAAAACACGCACTTCCAGTAATTATTGTTCTTAGACAGTACTGAAACCGAATTTTTTTGTGTGGCCCTGTAAATGAACGATGAATATTATACCCACTCTATTCTATAGAGCCTCTTTTAGCGCACCTCAGTAATATATATCAATTTAAATATATTTGGAATAGTGTAAGATCTTTAAAAGATACTGCAATCTATCTTTCCCCATAGACCTTAATGTAACAAAATCCTTTTTAGTGTGCCTGTAAATGAAGTATAAATTCTACATACTTCATTTTCATTACCGAACATGCCATAGTAAACCTCATTAACCTATATCAATTGCGCGGCAATCGAACTATATTTACGCGAATTATTTAGATTACAGATAGGCAGAGACAAACCGAATTGATAAACAGTTTTGAATTATGTTGGAAAGTGTTAATAACAAGGTAAAGTTACTTTCTCAAAGATTCTAACAATAATGCGTACGAATGCCTTATCTATATTAAAATTTATATTGTTATTATTATTATTATTATTATGCATTTCACAATCACGGTGGACAAATTACAGATTAAATCTTGAAAATCTATTTTTTTTTACCCTTCTACCTTACATATGAACTTCAATATAAGTCGAACCTCGTTAACATGAGCCTAAAGAGGAATTAAAATTTTGTTCATGTTAACAGTAATTCATGTTATTAGTATCAAATCTTTGTACTCGTTTTTATAGGGGACTTTGAAAACAATTCATGTTAAAAGTAATTCCCGTTAAGCGTGTTCATGTTAACGAGGTTTGACTGTATTCAGAATTTCTAATAACGCCATATGATAAATATGATTAAAGCAAGACTTTTATTAGAGGTTTCTTTTTAAAAACACTAAGGAGAAAAATAGAAATAAATAAAAAACTAGTCGGATGTGCCAATTTCAAAATTTTATTCAATCTCATCCATGTTAATATTTCAAACAGCATAATTTTTTTAATTATGCATTTTAGAATCCAAAAATGCAGTATAGCAGCGCCACCTGTTCACCTGTTATATGATATACACGAAAAACTAATCAGCACCATCTTATGTCAAAGTGTAACAGAATATGAAGTTTGATGAAAATCCGTGCATTAAACCTTGAGGTATGACTATCACTATAATCGAGTAAATCCTAAAAAAATGAAGCAAATCAGGGCCACCTGTAGGGCTATTTACTCCAAAACCTAATCAGCAACAACTTATGTCAATGGCTAACGAACCTGAAGTTTGTTAAAAATCTGTGCATTAGTTCTTGAGATAGAGCTATTGCTGAAATCGTTAAAAATACAGCATAGCAGCGCTACTTGTTAGTCAATTTATACCAAAAACTAATCAGCACCAATTTATATCAAGGTCTAACTGAATCTAAAGTTTTAATAATGTCCAATTTTTAGTTCTAGAGAAAAGGCCCACAAATTTTTTTGTCACATACACACACAGACAGACAGACTCACAACAAACAGACAGACATTTTCTAAAAACAGTCAAATCGTGTGCAGGGCCTTCTTAAACGTACAAATCCGTCAAAAACCGAAGTGGAAAATTTTCAGGAAAACCAATACTTTCTTCTTGTAAAGATATAACAACGTAAAACAGGCGACATAATAACTTTTACCACAAGAATAATAACAATAAGGTATCAAAAGAAATAAAATATTTTAAAATAAATGTTTTTTTTAAATTATTATCATGCTGGCGAAAACAATGTTTTCATCATTGAAGTCTAGTTCCTAAGGAAATTTCCCACTTGCACGTACAGAGATCCCGAATAAAGAGATTCGAAATCGAATAATGTTTTCAAGTATGTTGAAATCCAAAGTGACTATTTTCTGACACATTCCTGAATTCAGTTTTGTTTGTAAACAAATGAAATTGGCAGGTGCTTTTATTCATACACTATAAAATGCAACATTTTTTACCATTATTCGATAAAGGTCTTTTAGAAACTGCTGTCAAAGTTGGCGTTTTGAATAGAATTTCTCAACGCGACAGACCGATAAATGTCATCATGAGAAAGCCCTCGCTCATAACTCATTATGTAATTCGTTCGTTGAAAAATCAAACAAGTTGAAAAATGTACGTCAAACGTGACAAATAAGGTGCGTTCGTACTGTAACTAGTTTCAGTGAAATTAATTATATCGTCTGTTATTATGATATGATTAATTTCCGTTATGAAATAAGTACAAATCAGTACAATAGTTTTAAACTGACAACATTTTATCTTTTGTTGATATTTACAGAAACTTCCAATGAGAAACTCAAGCCTAGTTTTGAAATTTTCAGAATTTGAAATCCATATTTAGACTATTTTTTCCATTTAATATCTATTTCTCCGTAACATCTATCCAAAAAACTGTCAGTAGATTATAGGTTTGCTATAATTAAACAATTTTACACAAAATTTATACAAATTTTGTTTTTAAATTCTGTAATACGGAAATAATATGATTCCATCTTAAATAGGACGTAATCACCATGGCAACCGAGAATCATTATCTATCATGGGATATCACTGAATTAATTATGTATGATAGGATATAATAGAATGAAGAATGTGAGTATAACTTGGTCATAAAGTTTATAAAATGCCATATACGTCATATATGATTATGACGTCAGACATGTCAGAAAACTTGGAGTGAAATTTCAATTTTAATTAGTTTTAATAGTCACACTGAAAATATAATAATTATGTAAATGCCTATATCGAGTAGTGGATTACACAATGAAATAATGTATAATAAATAAAATATTTCTTTGCACAATGCATTAAAACATTTCGAGATTACAAGGGAAGGTTTTTCGGATCTTGGCACCTGTCTAGTGAATAATATGACAATATGTTGTCTCATATTGTCATATTATTCACTAGACTTTTCTTCCACTCCCCTTTACCTTACAAAAACCAGCTTATTTACAACCTTTTTCAAGTTGAATCCCAGAGTGAAAAGTAAAGGGGAAATGGACAATAGGAAGTCCCCTTTCTTCTGCTGCTAACTTATTTGCAACAGAAGAATTCTCACCCCTATTTGGAACATTGGAAATGCAAATACATGCAACCTCCAACTTGTATATACTAATTTTAGGGTTACAGATTCACGTGCATAAATAGCACGTGCTTTGCTTGAAAAAACATAGAATCTGTTTTCTATAACTGAACATATATACATCTCAATAAATAATATATCTCAATTTTATGTTGAATTATAAGTAATATATTATCTTTATTTTGACCGTTGACCTTTGTACCTGTTGACCCTTTTACCTATTGACGTTTTTACCGTTGAACTTATTACCTGTTGTCGTTTTTATCGTTGACATTTATACCGTTAACGATTTTACCTAAATTCGTAAATATTTCGTAGTCAAACATTCAGAAACATTTTAAAAACAAAAACATATTTCAAGAAATTTTTAGTAAGATATCAAAATAATAGGTGGTTTTGTGTATTTCTATTATGTATACTACTTGCTGTGAAGGAAGTTACAATTTCACGAAAATATAGTCATTTCCACGAAATCATGCGCGCTAGCTGTAAAACAATTATATGGAATAAAATTACTTTAAAATTGAACTTTTCCTATGCTGTATACGGCAATAACAATCATTAAAAAGTTTTTTAATAGCATTCTTTATTCTAAAATAAATTTTGATTTCTGTTTTGTTTAAAATATTTTAAATCAATCATATATTAATATGCATGAATAAAAAAATGTATTTTTTTACTTGATCAATTAAAAATACAAGACCTTATTAATCAATAAAATATAGTAAAACCTCCATAACGGATATTCCCAAATAGCATGCATCTCTATTTAGAAGACACTTTTGCTATCTTCAACTCCTATATATTTGTACATTTTTACCTCTGATTAACATATACCTCCGAATGGCGGACAAATTTCGCTCTCCCGAAGTGTCCGTTATTCAGAAGTTTTACTGTGTAAACTATCCTTAACTTATCGTAATTTTTGTATCTTCATTCTAGATACAGTGCTCATGAAATATGGATCATCCTCCAATATCGTTTCAATATTTTTATCTATTTGTGTTAGCTATCATTGAATATTTTCTGCCTTGGAAAACAACTCAGGCATTTAATAAAAAGAAATAGTGAAAATTTTGAAAAATTCCTATTAAATTACCGAGATTTTGTGCTGCGCAACATTTAAACAAATTTTATTTTTCTAAATAAATAACAAGGAAAAAAAATAACGTAGATGCGAATCGCTAAAGTAAAATTTACATTATGGAAAGATGTCTTATTACTCTAAAGCATAGACAGGATTCAGTATATTTTTGAGGTGGGGGAGGGAGCAGGACCCGCTTAAGACTTAGAAATAGGGGAAGCCCGATGTCACACAGGGGGCCCTACTTTTATTCTACCAACTACGCTTCAACAATCTAAAATTTTACCATCAAAATTTTGAGTAAACAACACTTTTAATATTAAACTAGTTATAAAAAATATTTTATTATATACATAATTATACATAACAAATGAATTTACAAATATGGAACAGGTGTGAATATTTAAAATTCAAAATATATTTTATGCTCTATAAATTGCAGGATTTGCCAGTGCTAAGAACAGTGCAGGGAAAACAAATATTTGATGTAAATTTATGCTTAGCTGCAACACAATTGTGCTTCTATTTTATAAACAGAAATTTGATATCACTTGAATAATAATTACTTTCTCCTTTATTTAAGTAACCTATTCTCCATATTTTATATCATTTCTCCACTATTTATGAATATAAACAAAATATTATTATGCCGATTAAATTTTCTGTTATTTTTAGCACGTTTAAAATTAAAATGTAAAACATAAAAGAAATGAAAATAAGTTGAATTTAATCAGTTTTTATACCATTTACTATATCAACAGAAAAAAAAAAAAGAGTATAAATGTGTCGCTAATAGTCTGGAATCTAGGAATAAAAGTAACCGGAAAAAAAGTAATCGGAAAAAAGTAACAGAAAAAACAAGAGCGGAAAAAAAGTAATCGGAAAAAAAGTAATCGGAAAAAAGTAACAGAAAAAACAAGAGCGGAAAAAAAGTAATCGGAAAAAAAGTAACAAGGTATTGATAAATATTGAACTTATTGATAAATAAGTGTTAAAAGCTAACGAAGTAACATATGTCCGATTTATATAATTCCCGTAAGCGGATATTTGTGAATGCTATTAGGAATTGTGAAAAATTACCCCCGGAAAAAAGCACCATCGGTAAAAAGCTCCCTGATAAAAAAAAAAAAAAGGCGGGGGGAGAGGGATTCACGTTAAGATGGGAAAATACCACACATTTATGAATAACACGCGTTTGAATAAGCCAATTATAATTTCGGGTAAAGCACGTGCTAACTACGTGTATTTACTAACCACGTGTACTAGCAACAATCAGAGCATTATATACATCATATCATTCCCGTAGAGTATTTGCTGTAAATATTTGTGAATGCTATTAGCAATAGTGTAAAAAAGTGAAAATATTCGTACGAAAATTCTCGTATTCATCACTATTTGATTTTTTATATTCGTGTACGCGAATACGAATATTTCTTGTTGATGTCTACGAATGCGAATATTGGAAAGTGGTGCGAATATTCGCATTCGAGAATACTCGTTTTAAACATTATTATTATTTTTTTTTTTTAATACGTGTACGTGATAAATTTCTTAACTCTCTGAACGTCTAAGGGCTTTGTTGCATTTTCATAAAAATATTTAAAACTTGAAATAATTTAAAGTTTCTTTCCCCGTTTGTTTCTAATATACACTTCATATCTCTTTATTTTACATATATCTTAAAATACAATTTTGTTAAAAAAAAATTTGTCTACAGCCGATTTTAGTTATTTTTGGGAAACGGAAAAGTACGGGTAAAACGCTTAGAAGGTTTTAATCAGTTTCTTTTATCCTTCATTTTTTTAATAGTATGTTTTTATGCGAATATAATTTATTGTTCTTAACGAATGTGTATTTCTTTCTGAGTTGTCAAACTATTGCTAAAATATACAATTAATTTATAATTTTATGTGTCTTAATCGTGTAAAATTTTAGCGCGAAACTGAGCAAATCTTTGCACAAAATTAAACTTATATTTTAGAAATGATTTGACAACTAAGAAGAAAGAGACATCCTTTAAGATCAATACACAGAAAACAGAATAAGATTAATAGTTAATAAGATTAATTCATTAAGGAGATATTTTAAAAATACGAATGCATCACACGAATCTAGGAGAAAAAGTAATCGGAAAAAAAGTAACAGAAAAAATAAGAGCGGAAAAAAAAGTAATCGGAAAAAAAGTAATTTGAAAAAAAGTTAACGGAAAAAAAGTAACAAGGTATTGATAAATATTGAACTTATTGACAAATAAGTGTTAAAAGCTAACGAAGTAACATATGTCAGATTTATATAATTCACGTAGGCGGATATTTGTGAATACTATTAGGAATTGTGTAAAATCACCTCCGGAAAAAAGCACCATTGGTAAAAAGCTCCCTGATAAAAAAAAAAAAGGGAGGTGGGGGGGGCTTCACGTTACGATGGGAAAATACCCCACATTTATGAATAACACGTGTTTGAATAAGCCAATTATAATTTCGGGTAAAGCACGTGCTAACCACGTGTACCAGGAACAATAAGAGCATTATATACATCATATCATTCCCGTAGGCGATGTATTTGCTATAAATATTTGTGAATACAATTAGCAATAGTGTAAAAAAAGTGAAAATATTCGTACGAAAATGCTCGTATTCATCACTACTTGATTTTTTATATTCTTGTACGCGAATACGAATATTTCTCGTTGATGTCTACGAATGTGAATATTAGAAAGGGGTGCGAATATTCGCATACGAGAATACTCTCGTTTTAATCGCTACATGATTTTTGACATTCAAGAACGCGAATACGAATATTTTTCGTCGATGTCTACGAATGCAAGTATTGAAAAGAGGTGTGAATATTCGCATACGAGAATACTCGTTTTAATCACTACTTGATTTTTGACGTTCGGCTACGCTAATACGATATTTTTCTTCGATGTCTACGAATGCGAATATTGAGAGTGGGGTGAATATTCGCATACGAGAATACTCGTTTTAATCACTACTTGATTTTTGACATTCGGCTACGCTAATACGATATTTTTCTTCGATGTCTACGAATGCGAATATTGAGAGTGGGGTGAATATTCGCATACGAGAATACTCGTTTTAATCATTACTTGACTTTTGACATTTGCAGACATGAATACCAATATTTTTTGTCGATATTTATGAAATCGAATAATGAATAAAATCTGTGACTATTCACATACGAGAGAATGCTCAACTACTTGATACATTTTTACGTACGTGAATACGAATATTTTTCCGCCGTTATTTATGAATGCGAATATTGCAAAATGGTGGGAATATTCGCATAACGAGGGAACTTCTTTTTGAATCATTACTTAATGTTTAGCGTTCGAGATCACCAATATGAATTTCCATTGATATTTACGTAACGTATGTGAATATTGAAAAAACGTGAATAATCGCACACGTGAAAATGTCCCAAAATTACAATCCGATGCAAACTCCAAACAAACAATCCGTACACAACTGTGTATAATGCAAATCAGTTTGACATTACCGCCATATTCCCCACGGCAAGAAAGAAAATTTCACGGACCTATGAATTTCTAATTGTTTTATACGTGTACTTGATAAATTTCTTAACCCTCTGAACGTCTGAGGGCTTTCTTGCATTTTCATAAAAATATTTGTAAAACTTGAAATAATTTAAAGTTTCTTTCCCCGTTTGTTTCTAATAACACTTCATATCTCTTTATTTTACATGTATCTTAAAATACAATTTTGTTAAAAAAAATTGTCTACAGCCGATTTAAGTTGATTTTGGGAAACGGAAAAATACGGGCAAAACGCTTAGAGGATTTTAATCAGTTTCTTTTATTCTTCATTTTTTTAATAGTGTGTTTTTATGCGAATACAATTTATTGTTCTTAAAGGATGTGTATTTCTTTCTTAGTTGTCAAACTATTGCTAAAATATACAATTAATTTATAATTTAATGTGTTAAAATCTTAGCGCGAAACTGAGCAAATCTTCGCACAAAATTAAACATATATTTTAGAAATAATTTGACAACTAATAAAGAAAAAGACATCCTTTAAGAAGAACACACAGAAAACAGAAATTAATAAGATTAATTCATTAAGGAGATATTTTAAAAATACGAATGCATCACACAGCCATAGGTTTAACATTAGGGAGAGGAATTTGAAATCTCACTGATGAAGAGCCTTAAAAATTGTTTTCTAAAGAGATAAATTATGATAAAAACTTTTATTATATGAGATCAGTATTTTCATTAATTATTTATATGATTGTATATTTCTAATTTTGTACAGGAAATATATAAACCAGGGGTCGATGAAGGTTTTTTTTTTCTGGGGGCCCATTTTGTGAAGTAAATGTTATTTTTGTGAAATTTATTATATTTTGTGAAAAATAACATTTTGTCATGAAAGTTGAAATCCAGTTACTCAAATTCGAACCAAGCCTTTATTAACAAAAACTTTAAATCTTTTTGCTCAAGTTTTCCTCTCTGGTGAACTTGTATGTTTACAAATTACACATTTTAAAAGTCACAAAATAATAAATAATTAATAAATAGTAAGATTTTATGGAATAGAATTTTGTGAAGGGTTCCATTTTATCAAACTGATTTTTGTGAAGGGCCTTTCGTTATTGTAATTATCTGTATAAAAATAACATTAGAAAATGTATGATTTGTTAAAACAAATGTGAAAAAAGCGGGAATGGAAGTATTTTTCTTTTTCTTTACATGTGTTTTAACTGCCGTTTTATTTGGAGAGCCTATTTTCAATGCGACTCTGCAAGCAAGTTCATGTTCTGCTTCTTTGTTTTCCATTTCTATTTTACTAAATTCAGACATCGTGGTTGTCAAAGTGATAGGGAAAATGTCTTTTTTTAAATGATTTAACCAAATGTTATTTTGAAACTCATAAGCATTTTGTCATTTAATTTTAAAACTTATGCCTGACTTTTGCTTATAATATTCACTAATGAAAAGACGTCATCTTTGCTAGCAAAGTCAGCAAAAATTTTCTGGTAATTGCGAAAAAATTTAATGAGTTTGAGTTGTAATTTTCGCTCAAACTCGCGGATTTTTTGAGTTCAGCTCAGCTCATCGGTCGTTTTTCAAAAAGTGAGTCAAACTCAGCTCAAAGCTCACAGAAAGTGAGCGAAACTCGTGAGTTTCCGCTTAATGAGTGCGCTGAGTTGCAACATTGGTCACTTTTATGCCTTTACATTTAAACATGAGTCAGAAAGTTTCGCATTATTGAGCAGGGAATTTGATAACCGCCTTAACTAAATCCTTAATAAATTACAGAAAAATAGTTTCCAAAATACACTTTTTTTCCCTTTATAAAGTATTAAAAATCATGATTTTCTTTAACCATTTTTTTTTCATTCTAAAAACTACACAAATTTTCCAATGAGTGTTCATTTTATTGTCTCTAATTGATCATTAGTATTGCTATTCCGTATTCCATAAATTGTGGACATATAATCTGCTGTACTTAAAAAAATTACATAAAAATGTAAGCAATATTCTTTTAAAAGAACTTTAATGTTGGTTAAGAACTATTGACATGTTTTTCAAAAACTAAACTGGGTCTGGCTGAATTCATAAACTACGCAGAAAAGAAACTGCCCGTAACGGCACCGAGTTGATATTTTAGCTTTTATAACAGGCCGAGCACCGCCAATAAAGCTTCTGTGAAGTTTCGGTTTGAATTTTTAGCTTTTATTACAAGCTGGGCCAGGTTGAGCCCGAGGATATAAATTTAGGTCCGTACGGTAGGTCCTCTTCCTCTACCAACTAGGAAAATTTAGTGTTTATTCTGGGAAGAAAAATAAAAACAGCAACATGGCAAAATTGGAAATACTACACAAAAATAGTATTGTGAAATCATAAAAGGGCACAATAGATGAAGCAACAAAGTATGATTATCACAATGGCTTTTCCTATGCTGGTTTTCTGAGCAAAATACAGGGGTTTCGAGTGAGATATTGGAAAGTTTTGACAAGGAAAACAAGCTGTAAATTGCACGTGAAACGTGAAAAATGAGGCGCGTTCGTACTGTTATTATTTCAGTGAAATGAATTATATCGTCTGTTATTATGATATGATTAATTTCCGTAATAAAATTAGTACATTTTAAGTTGGCAACATTTTACCTTTTGTTGACATTTACTGAAAATTGAATAGCATTGAATTAATTACATATGATAGGGTTTAATAGAATGGATAACGTGGCTATAATTTGGTCATAAAATGTCATATATGACTATAACTGGGTCATAGAGGTTATAAAATGGCATATACGTCATATATGATTATAACGTCATACATGTCAGATAACTTGAAGATTCATCTCGGTCGCTTGAAGATTAATCCTCAGAAGCTGCTATAACAAGGCAGTACCGATTTTTAAAAAATTCAAATTACTTAATAAATATTTTTATTAGTATTATTTTAAGTTTTGATTCAATTTTAATAAAAATTAAAATGACGCGACAAAATGTTGCAACGATTATATATATTAAATTTCAAACCATTTGGTTGGGTTGATTTTGCACTATTATATACGGACGGACGGATCAGACGACGATTATAAGGTGCTACGTATTTATATAATTACGAACGCACCTAATAAAAAGAAATAACAGCAATTATAAATAAAGGCACAAATGATGGCAGATATCTGTTTAGGAGGAAACTGTGTCCTTTAAAGGACCCTTCTCTTCATTTTATTAAACTAGGGGGGGGTCTGCCCCCTACAAGCTACGCTCGCCAGCTACACCGCAGGCTCTAAAAACAGGCTAATATTTTATGTTTTTAAAAAGATTATCCGATTGCAGAGATAAAAAGATAGCAGTACCATGACTAATGTTGGGGGAAGAGTAAATATCCAGCGGTTAGTTTTTTTTTCGGGGAGGGGGATATATACCTGATCCTGGTGTAATTACCCAATAATTGTGTGAAAAATAATCTTGAAAAGTTCTTGAAATCATAGGTACAATTATTTTAAAATAACTGCAGATTCTAAATTAGTTTAAAAAAAAATACCCAGTATCGTTCTCTTAAAGAGCCTTCCACAACATGATGCATCTCAAAATAGGATCCTTCACAAAATTTTTCACCTCAAAACAGCGTCCTTCACAAAACTTTTCACCTTACAACAGGCCCTTCACAAAATTCTTTGTCTTAGAAATTAACTTTTCACATTTTTTTTTTTTATATCCAAATTGAATCTTTCACAAATTTAGTCATATAAAAGTAAAACGTGATTTATCACTTTAGCATATATACCAAAAAAAAGTATGTATCTTGCATACATATATATTGTTAAAAAGCTGTTCGCAATTTCAAGAAAACAGAACACTGTTAAAGAAGTCTGGCCTGGATATACAAACAGACGGTTATAAATGAACAATATATGAGAAAAATATAACAAAAACAGCAAAAAATATGTTTAAATGACAATTTGTGTTTTAATAAAACACCTGTAAAATTCAAATCTTTTATGATAATACATATAGGGTGTCCCAAAATTCTCCGTACAACTTCAAAAATTTATTACAATAATAATAATAATAATAATAATAAGCCTACAGCAAAATTAATTACAACAGTACATAGAGTATCTTAAAAAGTTTTTTTCTACTACCTTAGTATACTTGTACATGAGATCCTTTCGTCGCACGAAGAATATCAAGTCGATATTCCAATTCCATCCACGTGCGTTTCAGCATGCTAACATCAAAGTGCGGCAAGTCTACTTTGAATGGAACTGTTTGTTATGTTCCATAATATTAACAAGCTCAATCATAATGTCATCATGAATACATCAAAATGCTCCACATTATAAATTAAGAAATATAATTATAATCATGCAACTAATAACTAAATATTTTTTTTACCATTTTTTTCTATAAAATTATATTTTATTTTGTAGCTTTTTCAAAGAAGAAGGAAAGATTGAAATAAAATAAAATAAAATAATTTTTTTGTTTTTATAATTTATTCAAAGAAAGTCGATATTTTCAACAAATCATTGCTTTTGAGAGTGAGGTAAGTTAATTGGCGTTTACCTAAAGACTGATTTTTGTAAGCTAACACTGAAAAACATTACTACATACTAAATTGATATGAAATAAGACCACAAAATATATCAAATAAGTCTATTTCTGCTTATGGATATTTGTAAACCCATTCAAACGCAAACCATTAAATATCTAGAAGCAACATAAAATGGACTTGCCCCTCTATAAAAATCAACGGCTAAAACAATATAAACGAAATTGAGAAAAATACATGAAAACTTACCTGAAATTTCGTATCATTGCAGATGCTACTTTTCTAGCAAAAAAAGAATCATTCGAAATCCTCACATTGCATCCATATGTGGCCAAAATTTGCATCAGACGATAATTCCTGTTTTTTAATGCATTAACAACTTGAATACATTCTTTATCTGGAAAAATACTCACTTCCATTTTCTCACTCAAATAAAATGTACTTAATTCCAGATGATATTTCTTTTGCTTCTAAAAAGTTCCTCGTACCGATCTGAAAGTTTTCGCCTTTCTCGAACGTATATCACTTCTCTTTTCAACAGTAACACCGTTATTACATCTATGATCCTGTTAAAAATGACAGTCTCTTCACATACATGATTTTCAAGAGCGTTAATAAAGAAATCACAAAATAATTTTGCATTATCTAACGTTATGACAGCTTCTTTGTGATTTTTTAAATAGCACCAAACTGAGTGCCAGGGGAAATGAGTCTTCATTGTTTCATGTGACACTGCAATGCTGAAAAACCATTTGAGTTCGTCTTCCATTGATTTCCACTTGCTGCTTTGACAATACATGGTGTGAGGTGTGAGGTATTTCTCTTAATTTTTCTGATAAAAAAAATGCCTGTCTAAGAATGGAAGAGAACTTTTACACATCAAAAATGGGAGAAGAAAGTTCGAAATTAGTGAGATGATGGTCCTCTTTTCTTGCTTGAAGTCTAAATACAAGCTTAACGTTGAAGTAATTTCTTATATATGTATGCAAATACGTGCAAAGACGAATAGACATACCCAGCTCTGAAAACGTGTCTGGATTGCACGTGGTTTTTCGTGGGTTGGTAACATATATGTACGCTTGGCGTACATTAACCGACCCCCCCCCCCCCCCCTGGATACATGAAACTCACTGTGCAGAAATCTCTAGAATGCATGAAACTCATTCAAGCAGCGGTTAGTAAATTATATATGTACGCTTCGAACATTAACTGAAAAAAAAAAAAAACCCTGGATGCATGAAACTCACTATGCAGCAATCTCTAAATATAAAGTGCGTTTTTTTTCAACTTACCGAATATGCCTCGAACTCAAAATAATTTAAACATTGCGTGTGCTTCGTAGGGAATCCATCCATTGAAAAAAGGGTAGTGCACCGAGTGCTGTATATTATGCGTGGTGTGAAAACCAGCACAATTTATTTTAAAATATCTTTTAAAAGAAAATAGATTTAATAAACCATTTATTTATTTCCTCTTCTTATAAAGTGATTAGTTCAATCGTTTGAAAATCTCCGTGAAAAAATTTAAATCTCGCACTTTAATCTAACTCCTCTTATTTATTTTAATAAATATGGAAAATTTCATTTTTTAAAAACATTATCACTTGTAGTATAATCCAAGTTCCCTTTCATACTCACTTTCAAATGAAAAGAAAAAAAAAGTCCCCTTATTTCGTATAAAAATGTTCTGTCGCCCATTTAATAAATCCTCGTACTATAGTACAATTTAAATTAATACTCCATAAAAATATCCTGTTATTTAAAAATATTCCATTTTCGTGTTCGATTCCAGGTTGAAAAAAAAATGTCAAAGAAAAAGTAATTTTTCCAAATACAGAAAATAATATATGTTGACCGATAGAGCGCGACGCCATTTTTTCTCCCTAAAATTTAACTTTCTCGTAAAGCATGATTTAAACTATCATTTTAAAATTTCTAGTTTAAAAATTTAACCTCTTCCTGCACTTTTAATTAAATAGAAATATACCCTGTTTATCGCTTATCACGGGTCACTCCACTCGGAAATACATACTCTCGTAACACAGCTCTAGACAGCAGGAGTCGTATTCTCCATCACCTTCTTATAGTACAAGCTCGACAGCAAGATGATCGAATTCTTTATTATCTTACTGCCGGCATAGAAACTTATATATATTATATATATATAAACTTATATATATATCTTACTGCCGGCATTTCTTATTCTTGTACTACTCTTGTCTAATGCGGGTTTATTTTCAGCAAAGTTTTTTTTTTTTTTTTTTTTTTGTTGAATTGAACACTTTTCTCCAGTTTCCTAGTACGACTTTCATTTTCGCAAGGCCCAGCAATGCGATTTATTCTATCAAGTGATATTTATTTAATTTTAAGTTCCGTTTTCAATTTTAGATGATATTGCCAATTTAAAGAAATATATATGAAATTAACAATTCTTTACAGGCACATCAATTGAATCCTTAACTGTATACAATAGCGTGTATGATGTGTACGCAAAGTGTACAAATATTCTTCATGCATTATTACGTTTTAAGTGTGTGTAAAAAAGACAAAAATCAATAGTGTTTTGTTTTGGTATTTATGTTTTAAAATTACATTGGTACAACACAATTCCTTAAATTGAACAATTCTATTTAATTTTGTTGAAAAAGAAAGAGGCTGAGGTGTAGAAAAAAAAAACATATTGCGGATTGTATATACCCAAATTCTGTGAAAAGATAAAATTTTAAATAAAAACTATATTTTCAATACAAATTCTTTTTCTTTTTAAAACTTTCCAACATAGTTGAAAAATGTTTAAGAATTCGTTTATTTGCCCGTCCGAGATCTGACTGGAGTAAATATTATCGGATTGTCATGTAATAGATATATGTTATGGAGGTTTATTATGTCATCTTCGTTTATTGAAAATGGAATGTGTAGTTCTTATAGTTCGTTTACAGGTGTACTCAAAAGAATTCTGTAACTTTATGGTGTATGGGAAAAAATTGTTTCCATGTAATTTAATGATGTTACACTATGTCAAATATTTTGAAATTCATATGATCGCTAATGTGCACTACAAGATGACTACTATAGAATAGGGTGTGCATAGCTTACATCGTTCATTTACAAGGAACTACAAAAGAATTCGGTTACGCATTGCTGTCTATGAGCAACAATTGCTGGTAGTGCATTTTCAAATTTAACTAATTTTTAGCATAATATTTGGCAGACCTGATTACTGAAGCGATTTACAATCGAAATGAGTTTTCTATTGTTTCATAAATAAATTACTTATCGAGCTATAAGCGATTCGTGTCACGTGACAAAAAGTTTTTTTTTCTGGCAATGAAGCATCGGTATTTGGTTAAAATAACTTTCACAGTGTTTTCTGAAAAATCTGCCTTTAACAAAAATTGGAAAACATGTTTCATTTACAAAGTTTCTGAATAACAACACCTGCCTATTTCTTGCATTTTTGAACAAAAACGAATTAAAAAATGTGTCTTAAAGTAGCCCCTTTGTATTTGAGAACAGCCTTAATCGATCACGAAACTAACCGTCATCCGTCAGCAGTGAAAGCGGTCTTGGGAAACTAAAAACCACTCAGTCAAAATGAAATGAATGACGACCCGATTGCAAAAGATTGTCATTGGTAGTGATAATATTTTTCAGTCTTCCATAAACGAGTAATATTTTTTTAAACAAAGCAAATTAGTTTTTTGTAAGAGCCTGTGGGGGTCTGTACGGCGGTTGCCGAGCGTTAGACCGTAGATGGCAGAGCCCCCTATTTTAACAAATTGAGTAGAGTGTTTTAGTAGAAATACACAAAGAAACACAAAAAAAAAATTAATGCACTGACAGATTTAATTACTTATTTATTCATTATTTTGCAAACAAATTAAGCATTTTATTTGGTGGCTTACATAAAAGGAATTCCTTAATTGACTTTGGCATTTCCATTTGATCTAAAATTGCTGGCAAAGTACTTCCATTCTTGCATAAATTCTCTCTAACCTGGCAACGAGCGAGATGACACAGTCTCCGAGGTTCTTTGTTTCTAGTACAAAACGGCATTATATCCGTGAAAACATTGCACCATTCGTCCATCAAATGTTCTTTGTGCTTGTGAGTGAAGTACTTAATAAACAAACTCCTTACTTCACTAACTGTGAGATATGGTTCACTTATTGTCTTGAAATAGATGTCCAGACATTTAAGGAAGTTGGTTAATTCCGTATTGTTTGTCAATTTAAGCCAAAGAGCATATATTCCCAATGTAATAAGGAACAGTCTCTTAAAACTGACACTTTTTGTGTGATAAAATGGGTTTGCTCCGAGGAGCCCTAGCTCATAAGAATTTAAGTAGGATTGCACTCCTCCAGAAGAATCATTCCTTTCAATATTAAGGAATTCGTCTAATCCACTATAGTGGCGAGTATGAATATAACCTTCATGATTGTTAATAATCTCCTCGTAATCTAGTATCGACCTAAAGAGAAAAGAAAAGGAAAAATATAAATATAATTAAAAGATTGCTTATTGACAGCTATAATTGATGAGCCATATTTGTCAAAAATTATGAGAAAAATAATCTTTCCTTTTTAAATTAACGTCGTGCTAAATGCACAAAACGTTAGACACATATCTTACATATACCTTATATGAGGTCCGTAGCCAAGGAGAGCCTAGGGGACTGGATCCTCCCCCTCTTTCCCACACCCCGAAATCAGCGACTTTTTTTCTGTTTCCTTAGCAACTGTATTTCATAGCGTATTCATATAATAAATCATTAAAATAATCCCGATTGCGAAAGATTAAGCAGAACGTCTGGAATAGAGAATTCGTTAGTTAATCTACCGTCATCGGGTCTTCAACGTTTACTTGCGTCAAACATAAACGATGATAGTAACATTAAGGTTTAAATTTAATGTAAATACCATTAAAATGAAGTCACAAAAACCACTTTATAGCGCCAGTTGCTGTCACTCAAATATAAAAGGATTTGAAATAAATCATCCTTTAAAATGGAATTTTATTTTTAAAAAAGGCTAGTAACAGGAACTTTCCAGAAGGGCGCCATGGAGCCTTGTTGAACAGCCCTGCCCTAATGTATAGTAGTTTCTATAAAACGGTACATCGAAGTTTAAAAAAAAAATCAATTTGATGAAACCGATTTTCAAGCGGCGTGGTCAAGGATTATGATCTGGTGAAAACAAAACGAAATGCTTTAATTTTTGCATACTTCTCTTTGACGTAGAAAAAAAATAATATATCGTTAAATTAATATGAATGAGAGAAATAAGAAATTCAAAATATTTAAAAATCCCAAAATGCATATATTTAAAATCTTTAACACATGAACACGGAAACAAAAACAAAAATTGTTTTCCTCGGGATATTTTCAAGGGGGGGGGGGGGGGACAAGTTTTAGCTATTTTCTGTCTCAGTGTTTAATTATTTTAATGGAGAATAATAACAATTTTCTTTTTTCAAAATGATCAAGCACGAGACAAAATTTTGTTAATAAATTTGGAAACATATGGAAAGACAATTGCATTATTTTGTTCCCCCCTCCCTCTTTTTTGTAGGTCCCCATGTTGATTATTATTTGTTTTCCATTAATATCGAAGTTCAGCCTTAGTAATTTCTTTGCGAATATAGAGACTCTGAAAATACTTTACATTCTAAGCTGTCTCAACTGCTTATAGAAGTACTATTCTGCTCATACTAACAGAATTTAAGGTTCATAATTTAAAAAAAAAAAAAAAAAAAAAAAAGATTTGAAGCCACTCGTTCTCTGAACATCGCGCTCCCAAAGTTTAAGATTTTTAAACGAATATTTTCCTGTATTACTTTACATATGTTTTTCTGTATTATATTTACATATGTTATTTTCTATTACTTTACATATGTTTTTCTCTTCCTACTTGGTATCCGAGCCCCACCAGCGGCTGAGAGGTTCGGCTTTCAAAGCTGGTAAACGGGAGGTGCTGGGTTCAATACCCTGTCACGCTCTTAGATCTAACCGTTTCGAGTTTTCCGTGGTTTTCTTTGAACCATGCGTAAATACGGGTTAGGATACCCTAGAAAGACCCCGCACGGAGGCAGGGCCCGTTTAAGATTTAGAAGTTGGGGAAGCCTAACGTCACACAGAACCTCTACCAATCATTCTTCAACAATTTGAAATTTTACCATCAAAATTTCGAGTAAACAACACTTCTAATATTAAATTAAAACTAACTACCTATATACTTATGAAAAAATATTTATTATATACATAATTATACATAATAACAAATTAATTTTGTAAATGGATTTGCAAATATGGAACAGGTGTGAATATTTGAACTTCAAAATATATTTTATGCTTTATAAATTGCAAGATTTGCCAGTGCTAAGAACAGTGCACGGATAACAAATACTTAACATAAATTTATGCTTAGCTGCAACACAATTTTGCTTCTATCTTATAAACAGAAATTTGATATTAATTGACTGCTAATTAATTTCCCCTTTATTTAAATAACCTATTCTCCATATTTCATATCATTTCTCCACTCTATGGATTTAAACAAAATATTATTATACAGATTAAATTTTATGTTCTTTTTAGCACATTACAGTCTTAAACATTTGAAATTAAAATGTGAAACACAAGAAAAATTAAAATAAGTTGCATTTAATCACTGTTTTTATACCATTTATTCTATCAACAGAAAAAAAAAGTGTATAAATATGTCAGTAATAGTCCCAGGGAAAATTTAGTAACTATAATTAAGAAAAAAATATATATATTTTACCCTGGCTGAATTTTTTTTTCTTAAAAATTAGTTCTGAAAAGTAAATTTGGGGGCCCCTTTGCATTTCAGTGGATAAGCTCGGGCTTCACGGGCCTATTCGGTAAACAGACCCTGCACGGAGGGCACACACCCCCACCGACCTATATCCCTAGCGCAGATAATCGGCCGTAATAAATAACCAACCAACCAGCCCACTTAGCATCTCTGTTTTAATTTTAACATTTGAAAATGAAAAATTAAGCGTCTGTCAAAGAAAATGAAGCACCTTCACTAAAATTTAAACTAATTCACGCCACTTGCTTAAGAAACTTCAAATATTTGAGAAGTTTGATTGCATGTGTTAACAGAAGTTTCTGCAAAAAACTTCATAATTGTTTTTTGTTGAGATTTCGCTCTTAAACATTTTTGATGAGTAGTAATCGGGATTGTAAGTCCCTATCCCCATATTACTGATTTCAAATGTTTTACGAGAAATTTTAATCATTCCAAATCTTTTTTTAATTTTTTTTCACCAGACTTTTCAATGACTTTTTAGAAAAAATTTGTAAATTCCCTGACTTTTCCTATATATTTGAAAATTTTCCTGACTACTTTGAAATTACCTGACTTTCCCGATTTCCTATGCCGCTGGGAACCTTGTGTGTGTGTGTGGGGGGGGGGGGGTAAAAATAATTTTAAAATCAATGTTTCATGACGAATCCATTTTACTAATCTATATAATACTATTATTTTCCATTGGGCTACAGTTTCTTTTTGCTAGTTAGTCAAATAACAGATTGGCGAAAAAAGTCATTAAAAATTGAAAAGTCAGCGAGAACCCTATTGCATATAACGCTCGATATACAAAATTACACCTGGCATTGTTTTAAATTCTTTTTTTAAACTTTAAAACTTATTTATTTCTCAATGCAGGTGGCCTATTACTAGTAAATTTATTTTACCTTTTATTGAAATTTAGAAATATATCAATTTAAATAGAACAAATCTTTAAAAAAAAAAACATTTTGAGGTAAATAAATTTAAAATCTTAAATATTCTTTTGAAATTCGCACACAGTACAACATAAAAAGGACTATTTCCTTTGATCTAATTATTGTACTTAAGCTCGGTTGGTGTCATTTTATTCGAAAAATTCACAGGAATTTCTAAGACGCGAAAAGTAAAAATATTATAGTTTGAGGTATTTGTGTTTCTGACCCACTTACAGCCCCATTAAAGTAAAATTTATTGAAAATTTATTTATCTAATTGTCTATTTATAACGAAACGTTTTAGATGTTATGCACAGATCTTGTGCAATTTTTATGCACTGTTCTACTAATGTTATACTGCATGATCAATTTACCAAGACTGTTTTTTTTTTAAATATTTATGTCTGCATTGCTATTGGAAAAAATTTTACTAAAAAATTGAAATTGTTACACTCAAAAAATCATCACATTTAGGACAAAACTACAATACAATAATTATTATGTTCATTTGACATTAAAATAGAAAAAAAACCATTTTTTAATTTATATAAGTTAAGCTGTGCCATATCTTACAAATAATATTTATAAGTACCTTTTTAAAAAGCAGAGGTCTGTCCAGACATTTCTCCCAGGATCCAGTCTTTGTGAAATTGTGAACAACTCTTTACATTTGTGAAAAATCTAGTCATAATTTTGCAAATTTGAAATAATCGTCATATTGAGGTTCTTTTTTTTATACATTTTTAAGAAGATATATGTATGTAAAATGCACATATTCTATTTATGTGTGTAAAAGTGACAGTCAGGTTTTAAATGATTAAATTTGTGAAAGGTTCAGTTTGGACAGGGAAATGTTGTCTATTTCTAAGACAAAGAATTTAGTGAAGGATCCTGTTTTAAGGTGAAAAGTTTTGTGAAGGATTGTGTTAGGAGATGAAAAATTTTGTGACTGGTCCAGTATTGAAAGGAAAAAAATTGTGAAGGGTCCTTTAAAGGTCCCAAGTTCTTCATAAACAGATCCCTGATAAGTAAGTATTAAAGAACAAACTATTTCTAAATTTCATATTAGTATAATTACATTTTTTTTCTAATCTATTTTTTAAAAATAAGGGGAAAAGTATTAATAAATTACCTTACGAGAGTTTTCAGAAAAATTTGCGCACTTCACGGAAAGACACATTGAAGCATGGACGAAATGCTTCTGTATCCACATTATTTCGCCATCCCTCAAATTTGAAATTCGAATTTTGTAAAGCTGATGACTGAAGTCTATTTTGACCTTGCACTGACTATAAGCCATATTTTGTACTTTTAGAATAGGAAAAAATTAAAAATATATAATATATTTTATTTATATACATACAAATCTGAATTTTAATACGTAGAAATGGGGAACAGATGTACCGTTCACCTCAGTCCACCATATTGTTTTTTAAATCAAAACACGCTTGTTTTGTTTCTCATATCCAAAATAATTTTCATCCATATTTACTTATTATGGACACGTATTTAATTTAATTGACTAATTTATTTATATTAATAATAAAAGTTAAGAAAAAAAAACAAGATGGCGGACTGAGGGCGAATGGTACATCTAAGCAAAAAAACATTTTAGGCTACAAGAGTTTAAACGTTTAGCAATTTTAACTAAAAATCAAGTAGAACCCAAAAGGAAAAAAAATCCTAAGTCGTTTTTCTTTATTACAAGACTAAATAAATAAATAAATAAAGTGGAAAATTAAAAATATATTATACATTTCCCGAAAGAAGACACATTAAAAATGTCATAAAATATTAGGAGGTCAGAAGTCTAAAAACTTTATATATGTATTGGAAAAATAATAGAAGAAAAAAAAGAACCCATCTTAGAAATTATTGGTGGTGCTCAAGTCTTACTAGCCAATACAGTTCTACGTCTATGGTCTTGCGTACAAAAAAAAAAAAAAAACAAGAAAATAAATAACTAAGATTATCTGTATAAGCTAAGAAGTCTTATATATACTTACATGACGCTTCGTATCATTGTAGCTGCTAATTTTCTAGCAGAAGAGCTGTTGGAGATCGTTACATTATATCCATTTGTAGCTAAAACTTGCATCAGCCGATGATTCCCAGTTTTTAATGCATTGACAACTGGCCAACATTCATTGTCAGGAAAAACTCTTACTTGGGGTTTCTCACTCAAACGGGTTAAGTACTGTTCTCTCTTATATCTAAAAAAATGCGAGTAATCATCTCCAAATCTCCACAAATGAAAAATATCTGTGCTACCATTTTCTAGAAGTAATAATGTTATTAAATCAATGATCGCAGAACAAATTGTAATGTCTGCCTTTGGATGAGTTTCGAGAATTTTAATGAAAAAGTCACAAAAAATTGGAGCATTGCATGCGGCTAATACAAATTTTGAGTGTTTCTTTAAATACTGCACAACAGACTTCCAAAGAAGACAATCTTGTTCAGTCTCTAGCGATACTTCAGGTTCGAAAAATTGATTCAGACCATCTACTATTGCTGCAATTTGATTTCGATGATTCATGGTGCGAGACGTTCCTCTTAACTTTCTGGCAATAGAATATTATGCTTTGTTGATCAGAAATTTTTCTCAAATATACAAAAACGACTTTATACAACATTCAGGTAAGATGAGACTGACTTATCCTAGCTGGCACTTTACCTCCAAAATTTCCTGGAAAGAGTATGTCAAACCAGTCTGGTTCCCGTTATCTTGGGATGAAGAAAAATCCAATCCTATTGGTGAAAATTTGGCAGAATTTTTCCTCTCCTCTCAACAGCTTTAAAATCTATGATGGATGTACAACAAAAGGTTTAGAAATCTCTCCCCACTTTTCTTTGACAGACAGGCTTATCTTTATGAGCTTGTCCTGGGGTAGATCATTTAAAAAGCTTTAGAAACGAAATTGTTTGCATTTTTGGCGGGAAAATTGCATTTGATTTGCAAGACTGAATTCTACAGAAAATTTGGCTTACGTACCAAGTAAGAGCATCCCTGTCTTAGGCCCGTGAGCTAATATCCGAACCCTATAGCTTACAGCCACATTGACGAGTGCCAAATGATTTGGCGAGAACAGCGCTATTTCGTGCATGCGCATAACCTAGCCAAGCAGTTCAGTGCTTACGCCGCTACGCTTAACGCTTATGCAAAGCAATGGCCGACGGTGCAGTGTTTTGCTACGAGAAACTAGAGATAAAAATAAATAAGAAAATAAATACCTTGCTCTACCACAAATCAAGCAGATACACGTAGAAAATACAGGTATGTGAAATAATTTCAGTGTTCTATATATTAACGTAATATCCTTTAGATATTGACAAATTTTTAAGATAAGACAGACATGAGGCAGGTCATTAGAATATCGATGTTGATAGTTGAGACTTTAATCTTGTGAAAATTAAATTAATGTCCACCAATTAACACTATCTGTAAGATACAGTTACTTTTATTTTTGGTTGCGAAAGCATCTTTAAAGACGCCAATTTGGTTATATATATTTTTTTAGTTTTTGTGATAAAAGGCAAAAAACAAACAAAAATCTTCATAATTTCTACATTCCCCTAAAATATCGCTTTTTTTTTTTTTTTTTTTTTAATAGAGTTTTCCTTACTAATCACCCAATAATAGTTTAAGTGATGCTACATATTAAGAATTATTAACACAACATTTTGACATTAATAAATGTGTCTTATCTTGAAAAAAAATGTTTATAGAGATAATAATACAACGCTGAAATTATTTCACATTGTGGTTAAATGAGAGTTTGTAAGCAAGAATGTATGAGTATTGAGTGAATGAACAACCATTAACATAGAAAAGTTAGGTAAACATAAATTATTGGTAAATAGCAACATGAATAAAGAGTAACCTAAAGTTTCAATGCAATTAATTTCTGTAACTGTAAATATAAATAAATGTATCATTATGTCATGTATACGTACGTCATGTATTATTATCTCTATAAACATTTTTTTTTTCAAGATAAGACACATTTATTACATGTACAACAGTCTTAACAGCATAATCACCTTTTCCCCCCTATCTTGAAAAAATAAATACAGTAAAGTTTAACCACTGTTTATATTATATTAGTAACATCCTCCCCCCCCCCCTTTTCATTTTTAAGTGGGAGACAAACCATTTAGAATATAAATTTAGGCTTAAAAATTCAATCATAAATTGCAATGAGGGTTTTATTTAAAGTTTAATATTCATTTAATGTTTTCAACTTGTCAGTTTATATTAGTATGGAGACTTTTAAAGTGTATTTCTGGAAATGTGGAGTTTGATTTGAATTTGGAGACTTTTTAAATGGAAGAATTGCACTTTACCTAAATAACAGAAAGTTGTGACCATAACATTTTCTCATATTGCTGCTTTTGTTGATAGTGGCATGGTTTAGCCAAAAATTTTTAAAATATATTTATGTATAAAAATATTATGAATTATTTAGTAATAAGACTTTTTGTCTTATGGCGTCCCTCAAAGATAAATCAGCAAGCGATCAAGATTTATCGCCAAATTATAAAGCATGTGTGACATAATAGTATATGATCAATATAACATTTTGTGACATATATGGCCAAGTTATAGTCATGTGATGTGTATATGTTGTGTGTATATATATACAACATATATATATTATGTGACATGTGTATAAGATGTATATAATATGTATAATGTTCGTAAATAATGTAAATAAACGTATCATTATACATAAGCATGTCTTATCAACAGCATAATCGCTTTTTCCCCCTAATCCTGAAAAAATAAGCAAAGTTTAACCACTGTTTTTGTATTTTTTTTATAGTAATGTTGCTTCCCCCCCTTTTATTTTTAATTGGAAGTCAAATCATTTAAAATATAAATTTAGGTTTAGAAATTCAACATTAGCTTCAACAAGCACCTACTAATATAGTGCAACACTACTACTTACTGCAGTATATATATATATATATATATGTGTGTGTATAAGATGTAAATAATGATGTATATGGCACATGTATGAGTGTTTGGAGTATATATATACGCATATATAACGTTTGCGATGATCTTGGCGAAATCATAACCGCAACCTTGGCACAATCGTAATTCTAGTGGCTGCTATAACATAAAAGTACTGACTTTTTACCTATATAACAGGACACAGCACTAAAAGAAGGACAAAAGGAGATAATGTTATAAAATGAGAAAATTCCAATGATATTTTTTAATACTAGTATATATTATTTAAAAACAAATTTAATAGCGCCATTACCAAGTTATCTTTCATAATTTTTTTTATGTCCTTGAATTTATCTCATTCAGACTATTGCATTTTAAGTTTAAATGATTCTTGATTGTCATTTAATGAAAGTTCACGAAACTCAGATAATTTTATTTTTAAAGTTTCAAGCAGCAATATGTACTTTCTAACAATAATACATCAAAAGCAGTATCATAGTACTTTATTATATTTTTTGTTTGCGTATATTGGGTTTTAAGGAAGTTTTCGGTGGATCTATTGTAGTTTTTCTCATTGAATGCCTCATGTGTTTTGGTAAGTGAGGTAATATAGCAAAAGATCAATTAACCACATACTAATCCAGGGAAACCTTTACTCCTCAGCCCATGTCTTAAATTTTTAGTGTAGATAGAGTCTAAAATCTGAAAGTATTGAAGTAGTTTGTAATTGATACTTTTAAAACATGTAAGTTAGTTGTAGTTAACTATTCTTTTTAATAAACTAGTAGTTCGCTACACACACAAAATTTCTTTTCTCCATTGACACAAAATTTCTTTTCACTGATAGTTTTACGATAGAAAATGAGGCAATGGGAAAACATGTTGATACATTTAACATAAAACAATAATTATTTTTAGCTTTTAAATCATTCTGCAGAATTTTATGGTGGTTCTGAAATGACCAGCTCGACAATGCAAAACTTCCTGACACATTTTTAAATGCAAAGGCATAAAAATTAGCAAGCCTGTCTATTGAAGCGATTTAGAATTGTAATGAGCTTTCCATTCTTTGCTAAATAGATTACTTATCGAGTTATAAGCAATTTGTGTCATGTGACATGTTTTTCTCCTTTTTTGTGCTGCGTTGTCGAAATTTCGGTTCAAAACGCCAACTTTGGCAGTGTTTTCTGAAGGATCTTTTGCCTTTACCAAAAAGGGAAAACATAATTCAATTATATAGTTTCTTGAATAAGCACACCTGCCAATTTCATGTGTTTGCGAAATAAATTGAATTAAAAAATGTGTCAGAAAGTAAGCAGTTTGGATTTCTCAAAACAGCCTTAACAAATAGTCGGTTCGTTTTAACAAACGGTGTCTTGTTGCACCATTGATTTTTTTTCCATTCTTTATATGTAGAAACCTATATATATATATATATATATATATATATATATATATATATATATATATATATATAAAATATATTTATGAAATCCATTTGCAAAACATTTATATTTAAAAAAAACTTATTTTGTTTGGAAATTGCAATTTTGAACTTTTTAACAAAATTTATAGGATTGTAAAATAAGTATTTTGTAAATAAAGATAAACAAAAATTTCAAAAAGGTCTGAAGTTCAGGAAGGAAAGGAAATCTTGTGATCTCTTTTAGTCTTATGTCCGTAAAAAATTAGGAAAATTTCGTGTTTTTGGCGATTTATTGCTGATTGGTGATACACAAAAAAAAAAAACAATTTTATGATAGATACTCTTTTATGAAAAACTTTTTCTGTGCATCATACTGAGTAAGTTTAACTTAAATAAATACACTTTTATAACTACGGTTTTGCCATATACATTTATATGTATATATAAAGAAAAATAACGATCATATTCAGTGGTTTAGAACAAAATTTAAAAATGTTTTAAACTAAAAGTTAATGTCCAATTCTGAACACTGTCAATTTGACTTCGATAGTATTAGCATCGGAGACAACTAGTGTGTGTGTGGGAGGGGGGGTGTTACACCCCTCACTTATTTATAAGATACCAGTTATTTCTAAGAGTTGGTAACATTTAGAATAATCGGAAAGTTAAGAACACTTCCTGCAAAAAAGTTTCCTCCCCCGTCGTCAGTTTCATTTCAATTCTCTGTTGTCTGTCTTTAAAGGGGAAAAGAAAGAGCTTCTCACACAGAACGGAAGATTGTGTATGATTCTGTGTAGGAGGGAGGGGGGTGGTCATGGCTTACTCCAGTGTAGGTTGTTGGACGATGTCCAGGGCTAAGATAGAAAGCGCTTTTCTGAGAATTTGAGACTTTGGTTACAGTGCCTAGAAGCTTACTTCTAGGCACTGTACTTTGGTGAAAGGTACTTGCGTATCAACATGTCGGAAGAGCGACTGGATGAACTGATGCTATTAACCTGTGAAGCAGACATAACTGACATGTTGGATTTAGACAATTTAGCGGGAAAATGGGCTATTCTGAAGGATAGGTGGGTGGTAATTTAAAAATGTAGAGAAGGATAATTTTTAGCCTCTTATACTAATATATATCTTATTTTTAACAAGCAAGAATTGTCTTTTTTATGTATTTTAAAATGTATACACTTACATAACGCAACAGCATGCGATTTTATTTATAGAAACATAACTTCCGAAGTACTTCAACGTTCTTAAATTGTTACTTTTGAGAACTGGTTAATGTACGGTACTTCCGTACGCATTTCCTTTAAAATCGTAAGCAGAATCCTAATTAATAACAGGAATCTCAACTCTACTTATATAGTAAAAGAATAAACATTTTTTTTACACATACTGAATAACAGCATTTCATTTTGACTGTGGTTAGGCAGAATGCATGTGAGCACTTGGGCCTTTTTTTAAAATTCACAGTATTGTAGAACAGTTCACTCCGTTGCTGAGAGGGGGGGGGAGGGAAACTATCACAAAGCCTTTCTCACCCTCTATCCCGTACTCGGCAAAATTCAGTTCACACCCCCTCACTAAAACAGCCTTCGGCACGCCCCTGACAACAAGAGAAAAGTATTGTTGCCATAACATAACAACTTACTAAATACTGTAATACATAATGAGAGCATTCTTAATTGGGTAGTTATTGTTAAAATACACGTAAAACCTATCAAGTCAGCGAAGCGGTGTAAAATTAAATACCTTCAGAAATACGCAACTTGTACATACAGTCCCTGGCCAAATTATTAGACGCAGTTGTTTTTATTATAACTTGTTAAATATCTGGAAAGACACATGAGGTTTTATCTTGAAACTTTAGGAGTGTAAACAACATGATAAACGTCATATATTTCCGAGAAGATTTTTTCTTGAAACCCCATAAGGGGCCGTCAACAAATTGAAGAAAAACGAATACGTTTTTGATAACCCTGTAAAAACCCATATCACAAAATCGTTGAAACGGTATCATACGCTTAGGAGGCTTATGGGTTCATTTTTATGAAGATAGCATGTATACTCGAAGAGAAATTCAGGTTTTTATAAAAACAGTCCCAAATTTTACGAAGTTTTTTGCTTATAATTTGCAGAGTTTTTAATATAAAAACAAGTTATTTTCAGAAAATATGACAAACAAAATTATACACAATACCCTGCAATCAGAATTAAAAAATAATAATAATTGCATGAAAAATGAGCAGGTTTACTAAATATTTTTTCACTGCGCATGCGCGAATTCAATCAAAATATACTGTGCATAATATATTAGCTAAATATATAGACCAACTTTTATGAAAGTCTCAAAAACATAGCTTGAAAATTCTGATAGTGATCGTCGATAGAATAAGCTCAAAATTCATTGTTCCCAAAAGGAAGCAAAAAAGATGAGGGGTTGTATCCAAATATACTAGCTTATGAAAGTTGACATAATAAGAACGAAGTGTTTCTCATTCTATATTTGATACAACCCCTCATCTTTTTGCTTCCTTTTGGGAACATTTTAAATTCACTGTCTCGCACTTAGAAAAAAGTCAATTTTTCATAACTGAATTCAGTGGTCATGCCAAATAGTGTATTATAATGGAAACGTTTGAAAAAAAAAAAAAAAAAAAAAAAAAAAAAAAACGTGAATTGCAGTTATGAAATTAGACATGCTTTTTTCAAGATAAACATTGCATGCGTAAAAAAGAGTGGGGTTTTTTTCTAAACTATTTTTACATAAAAAAAATACAATTTAAAATAAAAAAAAAAAATCATGTATTTTTCAAGCCATTTCTTTTGATACGAAAGAAATGGGAAAAAAGAAAGAAAAATATTACTGAGTAAATATATATAGTTATTTAATATA
Source organism: Maratus michaelseni (assembly GCA_963931845.1). NCBI lineage: Eukaryota > Metazoa > Arthropoda > Arachnida > Araneae > Salticidae > Maratus > Maratus michaelseni. The sequence goes on from OZ007587.1 coordinate 411,188,440, forward strand.
AAATTGTGCTGACATAATGAAGAAAAAATATCCCGTGTAAATAAATATATATATATACGAGTTAGATTATCTGAATATTCTATTTGAAGTCAATCGAAACCCACAAAAAATTTCATTGACAAAACCCAAAATCCAAATTAAAAGGAAATTATTCCCTTTTTCTAACTTAACTATACTAATAGTCAACAATTATATTCCCAATATCAGTTTTATCATTTATTTTAAAAAAATTAACAAATAAATACTCATTTATATTCAAATATTATATAGTTTTGAATTAAAAAAAAAAAAAATTCTGATTTTTTTTTTTTTTTTAAATGTCGGGCTAACCCGAAACAAATATATATTCAATCCAATCCACTACGAAAAAAATACTCCGACCCATAGAAACTTAATGAATCTCATAATTTAAAAATATGAATCTAGATAATACTTCATATTTCTCTATGTCATAAATTGCTTACATTGTTATTCTTTTGAAAAAAATAATAATAATCTTGATATCCCAAATCTTTTATATATTTTCCCCACTCTTACATTGAAATTCGAGATATAAAAATTTATAATACTACAGGGTCTGTTAGGCAAAGAATGTGCATACGTTTATCATTGATATTCTGAAGCTTTTTTTATTATTTATTTTAACTATGAAGTTAATTTACAAAAAAATGTTATTTCAACAAAACTGAAATAAACAAACTAAATCTTAGGAACTAAAGAACTCCTAAAGATTAGAACAACATAATAATTAGAAAAAATGCTGCGCTACCAAAGAAAAAGAAAGCGACAGAGCTTTAAATATGGAAAACTACAATTTACCGCGATAATAGTTCGACCGTTCGAGAGCTAATGGACTCGTCCGCTACTACGTCATGAATAATTGACAGACGTCATCTCCTGAACGACGATCATTATACATATTATACATCTTATGTCACTTATACATGTTATACATCTTATGTCACTTATACACATGTCACATATTATATATACAACATATACACATCACATGACTATAATTTTGCTATATAATGTCACAAAATGCTATATTGATTATATATTATTATGTCACGCATGCTTTGTACTTTGGCAGTAAATCTTGGTCGCTTGGTGATTTATCTTTGAGGGAGCCATAAGATAAAAAGTTTATTACTAAATAATTCATAATATTTTTATACATAAATATATTTAAAACAATTTTGGCTAAACCATGCCACTATCAACAAAAGCATCAATATGAGAACATGTTATGGTCACAACTTTCTGTTATTTAGGTAAAGTGCAATTCTTCCATTTAAAAAGTCTCCAAATTCAAATTAAACTCCACATTTCCAGAAATACACTTTAAAAGTCTCCATTACTAATATAAACTGACAAGTTGAAAACATTAAATGAATAATCAACTTTAAATAAAACCCTCATTGCAATTTATGATAGAATTTTTAAGCCTAAATTTATATTCTAAATGGTTTGACTCCCACTTAAAAATAAAGAGGGGGGAGGGGGGGAAGGATGTTACTAATATAATATAAACAGTGGTTAAACTTTACATTATTTAATTTTTCAAGATAGGGGGAAAAATGTGATTATGCTGTTAAGACTGTTGTACATGTTTATGCATAATGATACATTTATTTATATTTACAGTTACAGAAATTAATTGCATTGAAACATTAGGTTACTCTTTATTCATGTTACTATTTACCAATAGTTTATGTTTACCTAACTTTTCTATGTTAATGGTTGTTCATTCACTCAATACTCATACATTTTTGCATACAAACTCTCATTTAACCACAATGTGAAATAATTTCAGTGTTGTATTATCTTTATAAATATTTTTTTTTCAAGATAAGACACATTTATTAATATCAAAATGTCGTGTTAATAATAATTCTTAATATGTAGCATCACTAAACTATTATTGGGTGATTAGTAAGGAAAACTCTATTTTTTTTTTAAAAAAAGCGATATTTTTGGGTAATGTAGAAATTATGAAGATTTTTGTTTGTTTTTTGCCTTTCATCACAAAAACAAAAAAAATATATATACAGTAGAACCTCTATAAGTTGACCACCCAAGGGACTGTAACTAAGTGGTCAACATACGGAGGTGGTCAACTTAGGGAATTTTTAGAAAATATTTAGTACAATATTAGAAAAAAAAATTGTAAACTTTTTTAGTATTTTTTAAGGAAAAATTTAGAAAATAATTAGCACTTACTTATTTTTACTGAAGGTACAGCACATTTTTACAATTTTTGAAAGAATTATTCAATTTTTGTTTGAGTTCTCTTTTTGTTCATTAGGTAACTACAAAAAGTACTTTCACATAATGAACAGAGGAGAGTATATTCAACTAGGTAAATTATATTCAATGGTTGGAGTAATCTCAACTATGATACTCCAACTATTGAATAGAATAGCACTTTCACAGTTTACAAGTCCATTAAGCATGCTTGGGCATTTTTCTTGCCCAAGCATGTTTTGCCCATTCTAAGTTGCTCCATCATGCGCTTTACATCGTCTTCCTTCAGAGTTGGGTACTTTTTAGTTTCGTCGTCACTTTGATCATTATTCTCTTTGCCGTCCATTTCTTGTACCTTAGAGTTCTCGCTGTGCTTAGTTGCAGAGAGTATCTCATTGAAGATTGCCTTTGGGTCTGGCTCAACACATGTTACTAACTCATCGTCCATGGTAACATAATCTTCAAAATCAACTCCACCAAAAACTGGCAAGGGAGATAGAGGAAGCTCATCCTCTTGCACCGATGTTGTAGCTGTAAGAAATCCAGCTTTCTTGAAACAGTTCTTAAACGTGGTTTATGTAACTTTATTCCAAGTAGAATTAATCCAATGAACAGCATTCAAAGCATATACTATCGTAGCTGTTGATGATGCCAATGCAGAATGACCACAGGTTTGTGCTTTCATGATCACCCATTCCAGAAGTTGAGCTCTGTAGTGCACTTTGAATTACTGAATAACGCCTTGATCTAAAGGTTGCGTTTTCGAAGTTGTGTTTGGAGGCAAAAACTTTAGCTTCACATTTGTGAGATTATTCCCTTTCGGGTGGTTGGGGCAGTTGCCCACGGTAAGTAGAATAGACCGCTTTTTTTCCTCATTTCTGCGTCAATTCCTCTAACTCACTCTTCGAACAAAGCACTGGTCATCCCAGTGGATTTATTCGCTCTCCAAAAAACAGGAAGGTCTTCAGGTTTTACATTTTTAAATGCACGAAGTTTTGCGGATTTGCTGATCACCGTAGGCTTCAATTTTTTCCCAGTCATACTAGCACATAGAATAGTAAAACGCTGTTTTGAATGTTTTCCTCTTTTGCAAGTGTCACCATTCATTACTAGACTTCTATCAGGCATTGCTTTAAAGAAGAGACCGCACTCATCAGCATTAAAGATGTCCTTATCTTCAAAATCTTTAGCAAACTCAGGGAATTTTTCAATAAACTTCTCCACTACTTCAGCTGAAACCTCATTCGATTCCCCACACAAAACTTTTTGAGAAATCTCGTATCGTAGTTTTAATTTTTTAAACCAACCTGCTGACGCTTGGAAGTTCTCTATTTCGAATTCTTTTACATTTTTTTTTGCTACTTCCTGAAGCATAGGTTCCGATATTCTTGCATTGATTGAGCTCATCTCTTTAAACCAACGAAACGCGGCTTCGTTCACAGCGTCGAGACAGGTTTTCCTGCGTTTTCTTTGGAGTCCCCAGATATTCTTCCTTGCGTTTTAAACTATTGATCACAGTTGTCTTGCTCACACCAAATTTTTCTTCTGTCTTTCTTTGGCTGCTGCTTTCCAGAAAATTAAGAAGATCCACTTTCTCCTTTAATTTAAGTTCTTTTATAGCTTTTCTTTGCGTCATGTTTGTTGAAAATTCGCACATAAAGGACCGGTCCCGTCGCGACGCGACTTCCAGACAAAAAGAACGGAATGTCTTTCACATGTGAGCGATACATTTTGTTTTCCTATTCTGCGTATAGCTACACCGCTATGCACATCCCCCCACCCCTGACATTTTTCGACATATTTCAGGAATTCTGGCATTTCCCTCTCATTGTATCTACTGGAAGTGAACAATGAATGGAGCACAACCAGGGGAGCGAGTGTAGCTCAGATAAGCCGAATGACTGAAAAATAAATTCTTATGGAGAACAAACGGGGGAAAAAGAAAATTCAAGAAAACATCAGTGGTCAAGTTACAGAGAGTAAAACCTACTAAAAAGTGGTCAATATACAACTTACGGAGGTGGTCAACATAAAGAGGTAAATTTCCATTGAAAATGCGTTGTGACCATTCAAACTAATAAATTTCGGTCAGCATAGAGAGGTGGTCAACGTAGAGAGGTGGTCAACTTTGGAGGTTTTACTGTATAAGCAAATTGGCAACTAAAAATAAAAGTAACTGTATCTTACAGATAGTGTTAATTGGTGCGACATTAATTTAATTTTCACAAGATTAAAGTCTCAACTATCAACATCGATATTCTAATGGCCTGCCTCATGTCTGTCTTATCTTGAAAATTTGTCAATATCTAAAGGATATTACGTTAATATACAGAACAGTGAAATTATTTCACATACCTGTATTTTCACCGTGTATCTGCTTGATTTGTGGTAGAGCTAGGTATTTATTTTCTTATTTATTTTTATCTCTAGTTTCTCGTAGCAAAACACTGCACCGTCAGCCATTGCTTTGCATAAGCGTTAAGCGTAGCGGCGTAAGCGGTGTTCTCGCCAAATCATTTGACGCTCGCCAATGTGGCTGTAAGCTATAGGGTTCAGATATTGGCATCCCGCTAAGCCCGGTATATAGAATCCTTAGGGGAGTGTAAAATGTGTTACACACAAGAAGCCAGTTTAGTTCTTAGTACATGTGCTTATTCTTACCCTTGCTCTCTTCGAGCTAAGCTTTTGTTTGGGGGAGACAAAATCCAAATACCAGTGAAAACGTAACCAGTCTGTAATAGAATTCTGCGTTAAACAGAAACTAGCTGATCCCCGCCCGGCGTTGCCCGGGCCTGTGATAATAAATAAATAAAAAAAAAAACATCAAGTTTTTATTATTTTATATCTATAACTCGATTTTGTATGAAATTACATTTTTAAATGAAAAATTCGCGAAAAAAATATTGATATTTAGTGATAAAAGCGCTCATTTTCTAGTTTTTTACCCAGGGTCGTTTCGTAGTTTTAAAATAAAAAGTTATTTTTGTCCGAACTCTTAGAAATCTTTATTGATGATAAATAAAACAGTTTTACAGTCTGTGTAAAAATTTCGTGAAAACAAATTGTTATCTAGTTGTAAACGAAATGTTTTCTTCTCGCTTTTTTGTTTGTTTGTTTGTTTTCGCGTCGGCTTCTTTAACGTAGCAGTAAAAAAAAAAAGATAGTTCTTCCGAACTCTCTGACATTTCAATCGATTATAAATATAACTTTAAAATTTCCTTTAAATTTTTGCGAAAAAATATGCATATTTAGTAGTGAAAACATGAGTTCCTTTTAAAAAAAGCTTTAGCTTTCAACCTCAGAGCAAAAATAAATGAGGTCTATGCTTTCAATCCAATGGTGCGACTTGATCCGTTTTAAATCAACCATTTTCAATCCTCCCTGGCTAAACAGGTGAGGGTAGTAGAAGTTCAATATAGAGTGAGCTCTTGACGGGAGCATGTACGGCGCGTGTTGCTTGCTGCCTTATTACTTGGCGATTTGCGGAAGTCTTCGCCAAGGAGCTGAAGGGCGAAAAGCTCTGACCGAACTTTTCTCTCTGCTGATTGTAAGGATAAGCACTATAATGTCAAAATAGGTTGCGAAAAAAAAATGAGAATAAATTTTTATTATCACGTTTGCTTCATGAATACATTTAAATCAACATTAATTATATTACTTAATATAATATTTTATTTTCATCTACATAATTGAAACGAGACCAAGTGTTAAATGTTAATGTACATTAACAGTTATAACATGTTACTCATTAAATGCAATACAATAATTGTATATAAAATTAATTAATATAGCTTTTAACATAATGTTTTTATTCATTAAAACTTTACAGACTACAGTAATTATTAAATACCGTATATAATTATTTGTAACTGAATATAGCTTTTAATATAATGTTTTTATTTCATTAAAACTTTATAGAAGACAGTAATTATTAAATACCGTATATAATTATTTATAACTGAATATTTCTTAAGTGAATTTTTTTTTACTACCTTTATATAATATATAATATAATGTTTTAATGAACTCTACTTTGTTTTTTCATAACTCAAAATAATAATAATAATAATAATAAACTAAGCTCATAAATATATATTTATAAATTTATGAGCTTAGTTTATTATTATTATTATTATTTTGAGTTATGAAAAAAAAGTAGAGTTCATTTTTTATACAATGTAGTATATTTAGTGTAACGAAATTACACTATCCGTGTTTACCTCAATAAGGACAAAAATTAAATTTTTTTCACAGAAAAGATGAATTTTTTTGCTTGATTAATGAACAATAATTCACAGATCAACATACAGTGATCGGACAATCATGATTGATACAACATTTTTATCCTTAGATTATAAGGAAGAATACGGCACTATTGTATACAACCTAATATATGGTAATTTTTGCAGTGTGAAGTGGAGATGTTCCCAAATCGTAACATATAGTCTAAAATTTAAATATCCACATTTTTCTTCAACAATACTGTTTAGCATACATTCTATATATAAGTGATAATTAGCTTTTATTATTTAAATGTGAATAATGTAACAAACTTTAAATATTAATAAGTACTTAAAGTAGTAATGCAATATTTTATTTCATTAGATTACTATTTTCAGTAGATTAGTTGTGTTCATTGATTTTAACTTAATATTTTGAAATTAAATTAATTTTAAATTACATAAAAGTTACTCTCGTATTCTGTAATATGGTGACATTAGAAATTTTTTCGACCCCATCTCCTTCCATTTCTGTTTATTTGCTTGCTTATTTTATTTATGTTTATTATTTTTAACTTAATACTCAAAAATTAAATTAGTTTTAAAGCAAATAAAATATACTCATTTTTTTGACGATCAAAAAAAAAAAAAAAAAAAAATGAATGAAGGTGAATATTTTATATGATAAAGTAATATTCAAAATGATTTTGTTCGTACAAATATTATTTTTATTCATGAATATTTTTTTATGAGTAAAATATTTCATGATTCAGCCAAAAGTCATTTTCAGCATTTCATTTTGGAAAAATAAGTATTACATATACATAGAGTAAGACCTTATTAAATACTGTAGGACCTATTACATAAAGTAAGTCCACCTTTTCATGCCAAGCGTATAATTGGCTTTAAACATCCATTTTGTCAAAATTTTCTGAAGATTCCTTGCAACCTCAATAAAGTTCACTGGATAAATAATTTGCAAGATTTTTAAAACTACAATATTTTATTTCAGGAATAGTTGTTACTTTTACCCTGATGAAAGAAAGAAATAAAAATTATACTTTGTCTGCATTTCTGAAATCTAAAAAAACAGGGCACTCATAAAAAATATCCCTGTATATCTGATAAAAAAAAAATATATATAAACTGAAATACTACACAATCAATGGTACTTTTATGTTAGCCGGGCGCCAGTGATATACATAAATATATGTATATATACACATATACATATATATAAATTTGTGTCTATATCTATGTATATATGTGTGTATATAGGTATGTATATATATATCACTCGCATCCGGCTAACATAAAAGTACCCAATTAATAACACGACACAAACAGACATATAATAGAATAGATATAAAACTTACTGCAACTTTTTAATTTTTTTTTCTTTTGCTTGCTAATCAACATTTTTGTAAAGAAATAAAACATGCCAGGTTTTTTAAAAAGTGCATTTGCTCTAAATCATAATTTTTACTGAACAACCATCCCTAATATGTCAAACACAAATTACAAATATAGAATTCTTCTCCACAAGCTCCATTCTTACAATAAACTTGCATTATTGTAACTTAACTTTTCAACAGCTCTCTTTTAAATATGTTTTATTCTAGTGCATTAGATTTTTTCTCTTTTTTTGCTCCCTTAAAACTTTAAATAAGATAGTATTAAAAAATATTTCAAAACAAAAATGCTCAATGATAAATTCAGGAGGTGGGCCTGATGCGCGCATGCGAGTGGGGGGGGGGGGGAACTTCCCCGGAAGATTTTTAATTTTATGCTTATTAATGGTGTTGAAGTTCAAATTCCCCACACGCACCACCACCACAGTTAGAACTTTAACCTCACCTCGTATGGAGAAGAATGCCTGAATTAAACACTGAAAATATTAAAGAATTATTAAAATTTCTAAATTATCTAACGTACGTAGTTTTTACTTATTCTCGCATTAAATGAAAGAAAAAAGGGTCCATATAACATATTATAAAAAATTGTAATGAGTTACATTAATTTTTCAAAATTAAAATTGCTAAAAAAATTATAAATTATTTAACACTAATTTTTTTATGCATCATTACTCTTTTATCAGTCACCTACAAAAATGTCTATATGTTATAAAAATCAGGCATTGAAATTATTTCTTAAAAATAAAACTGCTGAAAAATTACGTTTCTTAAACTATTTAACAGAAGATAATTTAACAGACCCCCCCCCCTCCCCCAAGTCAGATTACTTGATCTAATCATTAACATTCTCATAAATAAAGTTATTCTTGCTCAGTATATTTTTATGTTATTAAAGATAAAATATAAATACAACTTCAAACATAAACACTTTTTTTCTACACGAAACACTTATTTTCCTCTCATTGGCAGAGTGGGAGTCAATGCTTCCTTTTTCTTTCTCTTTTCGTGTTCAGTGGGAGCCAATTCTACCATATGCTTATTTTCTATACAAATATTAAATCCAGTTAGCCAAACAAGCGATAAACTGCCTAATACAGTAACCCTATTCATGCGCTGCAGCTTCTCAGAAGGAGCCCTTTCTATATTGAGAAGCTAGTGGTGAGGGTTGGTTTAATCAATCAGGTTTCCCGTTTCTGAGGGTAGAAGCATTGAAAAATACATTGACGCATGCGTAAAGAGACGATTTTCATGTGGATTTGACAAAATGCGCTTTTCGTTTTAAATATATAGATGTTTCATGGTCCTAACGAATGGAACAAAACAAGTGTACCTGCTAAAATATAGATTTTTTTATTTCGGTCCCTAACGATTACATTTTCACAGGTTTTACTGTCATGTGTATTAACCAATGTAAAGATAAACACGCAGTCACATAGATTAAGCTTGCAGCGTTGCAGCTAGTATATAATGAGTATGAAGCTGGTTTCACAGCTTTAAAAAGGAGCTCCCCTTCCTTATGAAAAATCACAGCAGCAAAGCACGGTGCTGCTCCTGTTTTCAGTATCTTTTATATTGTATTTTAGACTGAAAAGGTAAGCCTTGAATTTTTTCGATATTTTCGCATTTTCGTTTTCGTTTTTTTTTATTGTTTTTACACATCAAAACACTATAGTTTTTGTACTTATCCATTCTTAATTGATATTTTAAGTCTTAAATACTCTCTTTGCGTGCGCCAATGCAACTACAGTAAAACTTGCTAAGACGGAATCACTAGGCACAAAAAAAAAAAAAATCCATTGTAAACAGATTTTTGTCTTACCAAATATAGTTAGTTATATGCTATTCTTTTTGCGGCAACCATGTAATATTTCCGGTTTAGGCAGGATTCCCTTATACACAATTTCCATTTTCACAGATCTTATTATATTTCGTTAAATGTAATTAGCTGCAGCATACAGTTTCTACTTTTGAAGAACTAAAATTATTTCATAAAAAATAATTCTAATGGTAATAAAATAGTTATTACACAGTAAAACACGTGAAAAATGATACAGTAAAACATGTGAAAACAGGATCGCTATAGGAACTGAAAAAAAAAAATCCGTTTTTGACAGGTTTCTATCTTAACAGGTTCAATTATATGTAATTCCTTTTGCCGGGATTGTGATTAAGACAGGATTTCGTTAGAGACAGGTTTCCTTCACAAATTACTCTATAAATATTACTGATAATGTTTTGAGTAATAAGGTTATCTAAATGCTTGCTTTGAAATGTTTGGAAAAAACTAATACCTCTACGAAAGTCCGCATCATTATCGAATGGTAATAAAATACAATAAAACTTGCTAGCACGGAATAGCTAGAGACTAAAGAAAAGTTTCGTTTTAATCAGGTTTCCGTCTTAATACCTTTAATTGTTTAATATCCTTTCCGACATGTGAAAGTTGAACCCGTCTTTTCTGTAATCATCTCTTAAACAGAAATATTTCACGGTCCCGACGGAAGGAATACCGTAACAATCTATCTTTCTAAGATGGAAACAAACCTGTTAAAAAGGATTTTTTTTCCGGTTTCCAGAGATTTTGTTTTCTCTGATTTGCTGTATTGCTATTTGTAAATCATTAAAACTACACATAGTAGTATTAGTTTTCTATTAATTAAACAATCTACTATACTAATAAAATAAACTTGTTTGTCTGTGTGTGTGCGTGCGATATGGCTAGCGAAATCTGCCGCACGTAGAAGTCTGAAAATTTGGCGCAGATACTCCAAGACAGGTCCTGATGCACCCGAAGCTCAGAGTTTTATTTTTTTAAGACTCGAGCCGCCTGGGGCCCCGTTAAGTTTTGTGCCCTAAATTGTTAATAACTTGACCCATTTTTATCCGTTCTTCTTTGTTTTTGGGGCCCTTTCTCCCTTTAGCTTTTCTCCAGTGAACTAAATTGTTAATAACTTGCTCCCTTTTATTCCAATTGTCTTAGTTTTGGAGTCCTTTTCTCCATGTAGCTATTCCCCCATTTCTACACACCACTTAAGACCCAGGCGAACCTTTAAGTTTTTGTGCCCTAAATAGTTAATAATTTGCCCCCTTTTTATCCGTTCTTCTTTGTTTTTGGGCCCTTTCTACATATAGTTATTTCTACATTCCAGTTACGACCCTGGCCCCCTGGGGCCCGGTACGGGGGCCTCTTGAAGTTTTTGTTCTCTAAATTGTTAATAATTTGCCCCTTTTATCCGATCTTCTTCGCTTTTTTGGGTCCTTTCTCCATTTACTTATTTCCACATTTCTACATTCCAGTTAAGTCCCTGGCTCCCTAGGGTCCGGTTATGGGTCAGTTAAGTTTTTGTGTCATAAATTGTTAAATAACTGGCCCTATTTTAATCAGATCCGGTTTGTTTTTGGGGCCCTTTCTCCATTTAGCTTTCCCCTCATTTCTAGGTTCTAGTTAAGATCTTGGCCTCTGGGGCCTGGTAAGGGGCCCGTTGAAGTTTTTTTTCCTAAATTGTCAATAAGTTGCCCCCTTTTAATCCGATCTTCTTCGTTTTGGGGGCCTTCTCTTCATTTAGCTATTCCTTTATTTCAAAGTCCAGTTAAGATCCAGGGGCTCGGTGCGGAACCCCTTGAACTTTTTGTGCGCCACGCATTTTTCACCCCTTTCATTGTGTCACCCTCTCAATGCATAACTTTAAATTTGAATCTTGGAATCTTCGCTCCGGGCCATCGCTCTCATATCTTTATTGGGGCAATAGGGCTCTTTTTATGTCTTTCTTTAAAATATTATTCTAATGATTAATTCATATCCTATTGCCTTATTTCGACTAATTGGGGATCTAAAGCGCTAAGTACTGGGACCTCTTAAGATGTCTTCAACTTAGGGCCCTTCTCAAAACTATCAGTGTTCTTCTTTTGGGCCCCTTACTATAGCTCCCTTAAAAATCGTCCGATTCACTACCTTTTTTTTCTAACAACTTCTTAGGTCCTTCTTAGGTACTACATGAACAACAAAATAATTTCTTGGACTTCAGCTACCTTCAATTTTGAATATTAATATCCTGCTTGGGGCCCTTGGTGCAGCTTCTTTAAAAATGATACGATTCTCTTACAATTTTTTTAAACATACCTCTAGCGTCCTCCAGCTACTTTATAAACTACTAGCAAGCTATGCCCGCTACGCTGGTCAATTTCTTATAACGAACTTTTAATCAAACAAAATATTGACATTTCATAATTCACTTTTATATTTTAACCGAATAATAAGACTACTATAATTTGTGACTCGTGCTATAGTCAATATACACGTCAGGACACGTCGCCCTTATTATTATCTTTTTACGCATGAAGATTTTGCTATGGTACTCCATTGTGAAATTTGGTAACTTTTCAAATTCAATATTTGAAAAATGGCATAATCATTATATTTGAAATTTATATAAAAAAAAATACAATTTTTTACCTTTCAAACGCAGTTTGCCTAACAATTTTCTGACAAATACTTTTCGAGCTATTATTTTTTTTTCCGTAACTTCAAATGTTTCATTTTCCGATATTAATCTGTGGTAACAATTAGCTAAAAACCCAGTCGTCAGCAACGCATAGTTTTTTATTAAAGAGGCTGTTGTAGCAGGGATTGTCACCACCAATTTGCCACCATCCCTTTTGAAATCGGTTTTGTAGTTCCAGAGATTCCATAGAAATTGTAATTTAGAATGATTTTAGAACGCTTTTCGCCGATTTCACCATTTTAAATAATTTTTTTTTAAAAAAATTTGTTCTTAGAGAGCATTTACATCTTATTAGTAGCTACCATGCCAAATTTCATGTTTCTAGCTGCTTCAATATAAAAAAAAATCAAAATTTTACAACGCTTTTCGCTCCTGCAACCCCCTGGGGTTAATGACACCGACATAAAATATTGCCTATGTTGGAGCAAGGATTGTCACCATCAATTTGCCACCATTACTTTTGAAATCGGTTCGGTAGTTCTGGAGATTTCATAGAAATTGTAATTTAGAATGTTTTTAGAACGCTTTTCGCTCATTTCACCCTTTTAAATTTCGATTTTTTTTTCTTTTTTTTTGCTTTTAGAGAGCATTTACATCTTATAAGTAACTACAACGCCAAATTTCATATTTCTCGCTACTTCAGTATAGAAAAGATCGCAATTTTAGAACGTTTTTCGCTCCTGCAACCCCCTGGGGTTAGTGGCACCAAAATAAAATATGGCCTATGTTGGAGCAGCGGTTGTCACCATCACGTTTGAAATCGGTTCGGTAGTTCCAGAGATTCCATAGAAATTGTAATTTAGAATGTTTTTAGAACGCTTTTCGCTCATTTCACCCTTTTAAATTTCGATTTTTTTTTAATTTTTGTTCTTAGAGAGCATTTACATCTTATAAGTAACTACAACACCAAATTTAAAATTTCTATCTTCTTCAGTATAGAAAAGATCGCAATTTTATAACGTTTTTCGCTCCTGCACCCCCCTAGGGTTAATGACACCGACATAAAATATAGCCTATGTTGGAGCAGGGGTTGTCACCATTAATTTGCCGCCATTACTTTTGAAATCGGTTCGGTAGTTCTAGAGATTCCATAGAAATTATAATTTAGAATGTTTTTAGAACGCTTTTCGCTCATTTCACCCTTTTAAATTTCGAATTTTGTATTTTATTTTGTGCTTAGAGAGCATTTACATCTTATAAGTAACTACAATGCCAAATTTCAAATTTCTAGCTCCTTCAGTATAAAAAAATCGCAATTTTAGACCGTTTTTCGCTCCTGCACCCCCCTGGGGTTAGTTGCACCGACATAAAATATAGCCTATGTTGGAGCAGGTGTTGTCACCATCAATTTGCCACTATTACTTTTGAAATCGGTTCGGTAGTTCTAGAGATTCCATAGAAATTGTAATTTAGAATGTTTTAGAACGCTTTTCACTCATTTCATCCTTTTAAATTTCGAATTTTTATTTTATTTTGTTCTTAGAGAGCATTTACATCTTATAAGTAACTACCATGCCAAATTTCAAATTTCTAGCTCCTTCAGTATAAAAAAAATCGCAATTTTAGAACGTTTTTCGCTTCTGCACCCCCTTGGGGTTAGTCGCACCGACATAAAATATAGCCTATGTTGGAGCAGGGGTTGTCACCATCAATTTGCCACCATCACTTTTGAAATCGGTTCGGTAGTTCCAGAGATTACCCCCTACAAACAAACAAACAAACAAACAAACAAAAAAGAATCTATACTCCTTTATAATATTATAGTATAGACTAAAAATTTCCTTAAAACCCGAAATCGGGTTATTACAAAATCCGGTTGAAGATATAAAATCATACAAACTTGATATTTGTTTTAATTTATTATCACGGACCCGGGCAACACCGGGCGGGTGAGTTAATAATGAACGGCAAATTATAGTAAAAGTTCACGAAACTGATTCAGCAATGAGCTGGAAAAAATTATTTTATATAGGTTTCCGTTTTAGTAGATAGATATGTATAGTATTCCTTCCACCAAGACTATAAATTTTTTCCATTTAAGATATAATTCCGGTATAGGCAGGTTCCGTTCTTAGAGGTTCTACTGTAATGAATTAACCAACAAGAATTATGACTAATAAATAATTGTAAACATTAAATCACTGTATTCTTTTACATACTGTAAATCCTGTAAAAACGGAATCTCTATCAAACTATAATTCCGTTTTAGACAGGTTTTTGTTTTGCTAGCATATGGTATTTCTTCCTTCGAACCATGAAAATTTCCCGTTAGCAACACATCCTACAAGGTATCTTGTAGGATGTGTTGTACAGACAGCTTAATTTTAAAAGGTTTTACCATGAACCTCTATAGAGGTTCATAGGTTTTACTATACTATGCCTATTATATACAACAATGTATCGCCCCCCCCCCCCCCGAAAATAAAAGGACGCTCTGGATCCGCCCCTGCTTTGACAGTCCATAGTCTGAAATATACCCTTCAATTTTAAAATGCTAATGTAAGAGAAAAACTTTTGCACATTAGAAATGGTTCAAGGAAGCTTGAAATTAGTGAGATGATGAAACTCTTTTCTTGCTCAATGTTTAAATAGAAACTTCGAGTTTCTGTACTTTATATATATGAATGTAAAAAAGTGATTGAATGTGGAGTTTATTTTTGTTAATAGCACATGACACTCTGTGCATTTGAATGACATGCTTATAATAAATTGGTAAGAAGAGAATAATTCCTATGGCATGATGTTAGTTCGCCTGACTCCACCCATTTGACAGGTAAATAGGTTCCCTCTTCAGCACTGACAAGCAAAGCAAAATATGAATTTCCCTGAAAGTTTCTGGCAAAAAGGATTAAATTAGGGTGCTGCAAGGTGAAGATAATACCAGGAAATTTCTTACCTTCTCCTTGGCTACCTTATTATACTATTTGGCGACTTTTTCTTACAAAAGTGTTAAGAATTCCCTGATTAACGGAAAACGATCCACAAAGAGAAATGAACAATATACTTTGTAAACATGCAAATATTAAAGTTTTCCATACAAGTAAATAATAAGCTTTTCTGAATTTGGATTTAAAAATTTACAGAAAATTTAATTTAAAATTTAAATATGCTTCCAGGGCCTGATTATCCAAAAGGCACGTGAAGCACATGCTTCCTCTCTAAAATTTAAAAGGGGCCCCAAAATGCCTGTGAAGGGGGCTCTCTAATTTCCATTTTCATTTTTTTTTTCATTGTATTTTTATTTTTATTTTTTGGAAAAGAAAGTGTTTAATTCAAGGGGAAATCCACACACTACTTCACGAAATTTATTTATCGGAGAAATATGAATGTCATCAATAGGATGTTAATTAATCTTATAGCATCCTCATGTGCCTGTTAGATATCATCCGGTAAATTGAACATAGGGGAGATGGGAGATAAATGGGACATTTTCACAAAAATATTTATTTTAAATATTTTATTTAAGTTATTATCAATATTATGTATCACATGTCATACATTAAGTGTTTGACTACATCTTATGCACAATATTTGTTCAAGATTATTATTATACAGAAATATAAATAAATAAATAAATAAAAAAAGTTCTTCTGCGTCCCAATCATCCCCACAGCAGGGATGAATGGGACACAAACATTTTCCTCCCCGTATTCAATGTTAAGGACTAAAAGCTGACAAAAATGCCTCCTTGGCAGAAGCTGAGAGATTATAAATTGTAATATGATCTCCAGGATTATTTGTTAGCCAATCATCTTGGACTCATCTCAGCTTTGCCTTAAAAGGGCCATAAACTGAAGCATTCAATGGCTGAAGACGTTGGCCACAATGAGGATGAAATGTTAAAAGAATAATTACCATAAAGTATCAATTTATCAACGTATATCAACGTATTTAGTTATTAAATATATTTTTCAGCATCCTCTAGCGATGAATGAGACAGTTCCATTCATCCCATTTGAAATGTCCCAATCATCCCCGTGATGCATATTTTCAATTGTCAGCCATTTTATCTCAAAAATTATTTTGTCACAATGGTTAATATGAATTCATTTTAATTACCAATATTGAGCCTTGAAATAAAAAATAACAACATATCTTAATTCTTTATATTGCCTAAGATATTTAAGTAAGTTCAAATGTAAAAAAAAATTACTTTTAAGCAGAGTTTTCCGGAAATGCAAATTTGAAGGAAACTGAAAACAGCCGTGTGCTCTTGCTTTTGGTTCTGAAGCACACTATGGTAGAGAAATCTATGAGGATAGGAAGCAACTAAAAAAAAAAGTTTATTACCTGAAATATTTAGAACGTCCCATCCATCCCTTGTCCCATTCAGAACCCATCTCCCCTACTATATATCTGATATATCTGAATATATCTAAATTTATCTGAAGTATATACAGGGAACATAAAAAAGCTGTTTAATGAAATATATTTGACCTCGGCTAATATATTCCAGGAAATAATATTAGTATCGTTTTTGAGTTTTCATGAATGATGAATTCAGAAAACTTTTGCCAAAGGAAAGGGGGTCCCAAAATGATACCATGCTTCCCCTAGATTCAGAGGTTAATCGGCCCCTGTATGCTTCCGCATGCATAAAAAACTAAGTTTGAAATTTCTACGAGTTTAAAGAAGCATTATTATGCATTAAAAAATAATTTACGTTAAACATGAAAACAATATATCAATTATGATGTTGGAATAATTGTCGTGAATTTTTCATATTTTTTAAGCAACTTACTTTTTTAAGAAATGAAGCATGATTCGTATCTCATCTGAAAATAAATTTTTTTTTCAAAGAAATTGCTATAAACGGGCTCTAACGCAATCCGAGCATAAATTTAAAAAATGACAATCAACGTTATTTATTAAACTTTAATTTTATTTTAATTTAAAAAAAATATTAAATATCTTAATGTTTAAAACAAGACTGCACTAGTCAGATAAGCAGGAGCATATCCCAGGAGCATTTTTTTCACATGTAAAAACGTATTAATTTCAGAAAGTGCAAGTTAAATAAAACTTTTAAAAAATGACATTTAGTCCTGAAATCATACATGGTTTATAATGGATTGAAATTACAATATATTTAAACGATAAAATTGGTTGGTTGAACTACAAAATAAAAAAGAAATTGTGTTGAAAAATGAGATTTCTTTTCTTTTAGCGCAGAACTTTCCAAATATTCCAACATATGAAAATTGTTTTGATTAGTAAATTTGAAAATAAAGAAAACTTCCTATGTTTTAAGCCTATATATGTATTATAATCAAACTGCGAAAATTTAGCATCTCAGAAAATTTTTCATTGTATGCTTCTTTGTAAACAGGATTTGTTGGAAAATAAGTCTCTTATAGAAATTTAAAATGAAGTATAAGTCTGAAAAGTTTTGCAAAGAAAAGGCTTAAAATGATAACAAGATACTATACAGTCTGTTAGAAAAGTATAAGACCACAACATGTTATTTAGGTAATTAAAGAAATATTTCAATCAAAATAAAGAATATTTTATGTTAGTACATCAAGTTTTTAGTAAAATGTAGCAACTTACACAAATGAAATTAATTCGAAAAAAAAAAAAAAAAAAAAACTACAATATAACAAAAAAGTGTCAAAAAGAACTGTTAAAAAATTATAGGACCACCTGTGGGAAAGACAGTTTTCTGAAATTTAGTAAGATGTTGCTCCACCATTTCTCTGAATAACTTAAAACACACGATTTGGCATAGAGTTAATTAATTTTTTGAGGAACGATTCCGGAATATTGTCCCATTTCTCCATAATGGCCATTTCTAATTCATATGTTGAATGATATTGTTTGTTATTTTCATACACTTGGCGAGACAAATAACCCCACAAGTTTTCTATGGGGTTTAGGTCTGGGCTTCGACTTGGCTAAGGTAAAACATTAATCTTTTCTCTTTTAAGCCACTCTTTTGTTGATTTCGATGAATGACTGGGAGCATTATCTTGTTGAAACTTCCATTTTGCACCTTCTAAAAGTGGTCCGAAGGGTATCAGGCTTCAAAATAGCATCCGTTGGTAACTGTCTGAGTTCATTTTCCCTTCAACTCTTAGGAGATCGCATTTTCCTGCATATGAAAATGCGCCCCACACCATGAAGGAACCGCCTCCCATCTGCTTACTCGCGAGATCTTCACCTTAAATTGGTAGGCGGAAAAAGCGCACGGAAAAAAGCTCACCTTGAAGAAACGCACCGATAAAACGTCCACCTAAAATTTCAAAGTTATTACAATATAAATATATATATACCAGAAGGACCCGTGCGAAGCTTTCACACTGCAATCTTTGAGATTATTTCCTAATGTTTCCTAGTACGTTTTAGCGCTAATTTTTAATTAACTGATTTTTTTTTAAATCAATCACCGCGTTTTAACGAAATGTAGTTGTACTTTCTCAGAAACTTGTTCAAAAACTTTTCGAATACCTCATTCATCGTTGTATGTTTTGTAGGCGCATAGAAAAAAGGATATTGACAAATGAAATAATATATATAATGATTGCTTGTGCAAAAAGATTGCCAGGAAATATTTTGCCAAATTTTCTTCTCTCGCCAAGGTCATTTCTCTAGTTTGTCAAGACCCTTATACTTAAAGAAAGAAAAAAAAACCAATTGTAAAAAAATTGAAACATTGAATCAGACGTTTGGGGAATTTATATGACAGCATGGCACAGATGTCACATACGCACCACATTGGCACGATTTTTTCCCCCGCCAATTTGGCGAAAATTTTGTTTTTGAATATTAGTTACAAATAGCATGCAATAATAGCACATGATTTTTTATTTCGATATAAAAGTAAAATAAAGTAATAAATGAAATAGCTTCTATTATTTTAAAAAAAGAAGTATAAAAGAAGTAAGTATAAAGGAAATAAAAATAAGTTTTCGCCAAATTAGCGAAGGGAAAAAATCGCGCCAATGTGGTGCGTATATGACATCTGTGCCGAAAGCATTTCCTCAGATTTTGCGAAACTGTTAAAGAAATGTCTTAAATACATAAATCAATATTTGGTACACCACTTTTTTGAAAGCCTATGGGAACTTAAACATGGGGCTTTCAAACTTTGTGGTCCAGCAGCCATTTAAGTGACATCAGACTTAGCTGGCATATTAACAGCTTAATGAAATATTAAAAAATAAATATTTACATTTTTTTAAAATCCTAATGAAATGTATATTTGGAAGTTAATCCTTAAATTACGTAACCTACTGGTGCTCATATTCCGATACAGTACGTATATAAACAGCCATGATTAAACAAAGCAAACAAATAAACAATTGGTGACGCACGCGTAAAAATTAAATAAAAAACCCGATTAAAAGCTCTATATTTTTTCAAAAAACACGCGCAAGAAATAAATTAACAATCATATTTTAATTGCATTAGAGGATGACGTCATCCGATAATGCAGTATTTTATTTTTGTGGCAACACTGATTTCAGAAAACCTTTTATTTTCATTTATGAAAACAATGTCGATTTAATTTTTAATTAACAGAAATTTTTAATCGAAAAACATGTTTTTAAAAAATGTAAGTGTACTATGTCAGAAACCGGTTTAAAAACCTTTCATATGGTATCTCATTCGTCGTTCTGCGTTTCATATTTTCTTAGAAAAAGGGATGTTGACAGGAGGAATAATATATACCAGAGGGCCCGTGCGAAGATTTCGCACTGAAATCTAATATTTTTTAGGTACTTCTCTATTAACCCGTCGACCGCTTTTCATAATAAAAAAACTACCGCCAAACTGTAAGATTAAAAGCCAAAAATGCAGTCCCATTTACTTGATGTCAGAATCATTATGCGTGTTTGTTACGTCATCTAGTGGTATTACATTCGACATTTGCGTGTATTTTTCATTATGTTTTACTGATTTAGTAGTTATTTTATTAATTAAAATAACAATTGTGTCCTTAAATTCTTATATTTTATTTATTTTTCGATATTACAATGGCAACGTTCTTCCGTTTATTTGGCGATAGTTTTTTGTTTTGAAAAGTGGTCGACGGGATAATAGAGAAGTATCATTTTTTATCAATAGGTAATATTTATTAGATGCAGGTTTAAACTTCTAAAGAAAAAGCAAGGATAAAAATATCTGCAAACAACATTTAGTTGTTAGTCAAGCCAGAATATCATCTAATTTATTCCATCAAAGTTAGACTAAAAACTGATCTAAGATGCTAAAGGCACGCACGAGAAAAAAAAAAAAAAAAAATTAACAATCGTATTTTGACTGCATTAGAGGATGACGTCATCCGCTTCGGGAAAACCATGGGACTTAGAAATATAAATCTAAACATTTCAATTTCAATTTCGCTTTTAGTATATAAAATAAACTCGTGCGGTGTTTTTTATAATAATTTCTATGAGCATCATATAATGTGGTATTTTATTTTTTTTGGCAACAATAATTTCAGGAAAACCTTTCATTTCTTTCATGAAAACAATGCCGATTTATTTTTTTAATTTCAGCAAATTTTAATCAAAAACATGTTTTAACGAATTGTTAAGTGGGCTATGTCAGAAGCCTGTTCTAAAAACCTTTCATATGGTATCTCATTCGTTGTTCTGCGTTTCATATTTTATGAGTAAAAGGGATGTTGACAGGAGAAATAATATATAAGGATATATGATATATATATATGTATGGTACGCGGTAAAATGGTCAACGGTAAAAATGTCAATGGTCAAAATAAAGATAATATATTACTGCACTGAACACAAAATTGCGATATATTACGTATTAAGATTACGTTGACACTATTTATGTAATAAAGCAAGAAAAAAAAGAAATAATAATAATAAAAAAAAGAAATTAGTACAGGGTGATTATAAAAAAACTATCCCGACATTTGGGCCCCTAACTATCATACCATTCACAGAAACTGAATGAAATTTTGGCAAAAGGTATTTTGAGGTATGCGCTCAAGAATGATATGGAAAACAACAGTGTCACTCAAACAGTTACGGTTACAGTGAGAAAATTTAAAAAAAATCAAATGGCAACACCCAGTTTTTGTGTTGGAATGTGATCTCCATTGTGAAAAACCCTAAATAGCGTTGGAACGGCAACTGTAGCATGAAAATCACCGGCGTTAGATAGGCTAAAAGTGAGGACAACCAATAAGGACAGAGAAGCAACATAAAATAAAGCATTTTATTGGTTTCACAAATTTTCCACATGACCTCCTTCAGACACGATGACACTTTGCATGCGGCTGATGGTGAATAGCACTACAGCACGTATCATGGCAATAGGAATCTCTTGAATCGCAGTTCTGATGGCATCTTTCACATCAGATGCAGTTTGAGGACAAAACTGATACACTTTGGATTTCAGATATCCCCACAGCCATAAATCCATTGGTGTCAGATCAGGAGACATTGGTGGCCACGGAAAAGGGAAATGACGGGAGATAACTCTATCACCAAACTGTTGAGTTAACACACGTTTGACTGAAGACCCGACATGTAGAGGAGCGCCATCTTGCATCCACACAACTGCAGATAGAGCATTTTGCCGTTGCAATGCGGGAATCGCGTAATGAGTTAACATGTCTAGATAGCGAGCACTCGTTACTGTACACGTTTGCTGATCACCGGCAGTAACCTCTTCAAAAAAAGTAAGGGCCGAGGATGAACGTACTCGTCATACCACACCACACAGTCACTTTTTCCTCGTGGAATGGACGTGCATGCACATCATGTTGATTATTCTCTGCCCAGTGCACACAACCTTTCGAATTCACGTTACCAGTTCTCGAGAAATGCGCTTCATCTGTCCACGGAATGCGTAAAGGCCAGCTGCTATCTTCATCGTACTGGATAAGGAATTGGTTTTCAAAATCCAGCCGTAATTGATAGTATCCCGCTTCCAACATCTGGACACGTTGGAATCGACACGGAAATATGTTTAGAACAAAGCATAGAATCTTGCGTACAGTTGAATTTGGCAGATCCAGAACACGTGAAACACCGCGTGCAGTTGCGGGACGAACTGTGTTTATCGTCTGATGGACTTCTGCAACAGCTTCCACAGGAACGGAAGGTCGTCCAGACCGAGGTCGATCGCATGTGCAACCAGTTTCTTCAAATTTATGAATCAAGTCCCGTACAGCTTTGACAGTGCACGGGCCTCGCCGTAATCCATGGTTTTTGCGGTAAACACGCAATGTCTCTGCGGCATTTTGTCCATTCAAGTAATAAATCTTTACGATTTCCCCACGTTCTTTCCCTGAAAGCGGCATCTTGTTCGGAATGGCAGAAAGGAACATACGCGGCTCACATTTCGCAGTGCATTTTCTTTCACCTAGCGTGACGACGTCAGTCATGACTGTGTCTTACGGAAAACCCGAAATTTGCGTTTCTTGGTTTCTTCTTCTCGTTTTGTGGAGAACTAATCAGGCTGGGATATCAGCCAAAGAAACGGTGTGACGTGTGACGTAAATGAAACGAAAATTAATGCTCTGGTGCACGGCAAAGTCCTTTTTAGTTTTCCCTTGCCTAGTTCCGGTGATTTTCATGCTACAGTTGCCGTTTCAACGCTATTTAGGGTTTTTCACAATGGAGATCACATTCCGATACAAAAAACTGGGCGTTGCCATTTGATTTTTCTGAAATTTTCTCGCTGTAACCGTAACTGTTTGAGTGACACTGTTGTTTTCCATATCATTCTTGAGCGCATACCTCAAAGTACCTTTTGCCAAAATTTCATTGCAGTTTCTGTGAATGGTATGATAGTTAGGGGCCCAAATGTCGGGATAGTTTTTTTATAATCACCCTGTATATTGTGGCCATCACAAAACATTCTTCTATATTTCTAACAAATCATCTATTCGACAACCCGTCTTAGATGAACTCAACCGAAATTGCTATTCCTATTATTAGAATTTTGATTTTTCGTTGAATTCAGCGCACATAAAAAGCATCTCATGAATCGAAGAAATCATTGATTTGCGGCAGCCCCTCTTGGGGTATTTTGCTCAAAAACTAATGAGCACCAGTTCACATAAGGATATAGAACTTCCAGGCGCTAGCCAGACCTTATATGGAAGGTCCCAGGGTCTCCTGTCTTTGTGAAAATATGAACAGCTTTTTACATTCGTAAACAATATAGTCATATTTTCTGAATTTGAAATAACCTTCATATTTAGGTTCTTTTTTATACATTTTTAAGAACACATATGTATATCAAATACACATATTTTCTTTATATATATAAAAGAGGCAATCAGATTTTATTTTTAAATTTGTAAAAGATTCAGTTAGGAGAGGGAAAAGTTTTGTGAAAGGTTTTTTTTTTTAAGATAAAGAATTTTGTGAAGGGTTCTGTTTTAAGGTGCAAAGTTTTGTGAAGGGTGCTGTTTTGAGATGAAAACTTTTGTAAAGGGTTCTGTTTTGAAATGAAAAAATCTGTGAAGGGCCCTTTAAAGGACCCAATTCCTTCCTAAACAGATCGTTAACTTCATATGACATTTAATGCTATTTTACGCAGTAGTACGTGATTAGCGCCCACAAAATTTGCGTCATACAGACATTTTCTAAAAACAGTCAAATCGTGTTTAGGATCTTCTAAAACATATAAATACTTCAGAATGTGGAAGTCGGAAATTTTCATTAATCCAATACTTTGTTGTATAGATAGACGAAAATAAAAATAACCCACATGGCATAATTATGTGAGCATTATCCTGTGCGGAGTACATAGTATATGCATTACAAACATACATAAATTAAATACCTTTAAATTTATTAAAACCAAAATTTTTTTTAAAAAAGGTTGTATATATATTTTACTTATTTCAGTTTTTCACCTTCTCATAGTTTCAAAATAACAAGCTTTAAAACTTTTGACATATAAAGTACAAGACTCCTTGATTAATAGAGTAATGACATTTTAAAAATGTAGTTAAATACTTCAAAGTTAGAGATGATTATTATTTATTTTAGTTTATTTATTTATTTATTTTTGTCATTTTTTTCCCTTGAGCGCAAAACATTAAACCTAAAATTTAAATTAATGTACCTAAAAAAAAAAAAAAAAAAAAAAAAAAAAAAAAAAAAAAAAAATTAATTAAATAAATAAATAAAATAAATAAATAAATAAATAAATAAATAAAATTCCTTTAAAATCCTAAACATAAAATATAAAATTAAGGAGTATAAGGCATTACTTTTCTGCGGATACAGAAATGCTGTACATCTGTATTATATCTGCAAGAAATTGTATCCGTGTTTTATCTAACAAGTTGGAAATTGTACGTTAAACGTGACATATGAGGTGCGTTTGTTTTATAACTAGTTTCACAATGTAAAAAAATCATCCTTATTATTTCAGTGAAATGAATTATATCGTCTGCTATGACCGAAATGAGCATGCCTTTTTTATTATTATTACGTATGCTACGTTTAAAATTCGATTTTTTTTCAACACCAGACAGCGCAGTCACATGACTTGCGCTTTTATTATATAGATTACTATATAATCCTATATAGTCCTATATACGATAGGATTTAATCGAATAAAGAAAACTTTTATTAATATCTTTTAAGTTTTGATTCGATTTTCATAAAATTTGAAATGACTCTACAAAATTCTACAACGATAATATATATTAAATTTTAAACCATTCGGTTGGGTAGTTTTTGAGCTGTTATATGAGGACGGACGGACAGGAGAACGACTATAGGTGCTACGTATTTATATAATTGCGAACGTACCTAAAAGTAAAATCAGCAAAACATTTGATGGAATAAAATTAAAAATTATGCATATCAGACATTTATTGCATACATAGAAATAAATCTAGATTAACAGTTTAAATTAGTGACATAAAAATATACGAACGAAACTATAAATTTTGGAAGTTTAAATCATGTGATTTTAAACTTAATAAAATAATCTACCCTATATATATAAAATCCTAATGAAACGAATTTGTGAAACGATTTTATGAAACGAATTTATGGAACGATTTTATGAAACGACTGATTAAACGACTAATTACGTTTCAGGGCTATTTTTAATAAAATATTAAACGCTTGATGGTAAAATTAATACCAATTTTCCATAAAAATCAGCGGATGTCAAAACTGGTAATAGAATTTTGAAATTGGAATTAGTTTTCGAGATATTATTTTTTTCTAATTTTAATGACATTTCTGTAATGATGGCAACTAATTATTCAGTTTTTTTGTGACAAAAAAGGGGGAAAAATTGAAAAGGATCCCGATAGGGATTTATTGATTTCTTTTCATTCGTCATTTTCAAATTGAAATTGAATTTATCTTTTATTTCAATCGATAATGAAGACAAGATTGTGATTAAATTATGTTTTTCAGGAAAATTTGAAAAAAAAAAATCACATTTCTATCGTCAGGATTCAATCGTCTGTCAGCATTTAATTTAATTTATAAACTGAAAATATTTTGAATAAATTCGTCCAAATAACGTCATTTATGTAAACACAAACGAAAGGGGGAAACGGAATTAATAGTAATTATTATTTATTGATATCATTTTGTTATTTTTTTGTAAAATTTAACTAAACGAATTTATAAAATCACTAATTCGGATATTTGAAACGAATATATAAAAAAATAATTGCCCAACTGAACGGAAGGAGAATAAAATATCCTGCTTGGTTTTCTATCCTTCTTGGTTTTTTCCGCCAAGCTTTTTAAAAAAGCGTCAAGACCCCTATAATAGAAAAACGCCAAAAGTTCATTGGGTTTGTTTTCATACCTTTTGGCAACAAATCTATGTATATTAACGAATCTATCCCTTTTTTAAGCTCGAATTACGCCAAACCTAAAAGCAAAGGATCCTATACTGGAAAAGTACCCGATTTTCTTATGGACAATATTAAAGTGACATAACATGGTGTAAAATTATCGCGGATAGCAAATTTGTTTAAATATCTCATCAATTGATGCCGAATAAATGCAGGCATGCATGCACAAAATATTTAAATAATTTTGTATGATAAATAATTATTAGAAAATTCGTGTATACATATTAATTAAAATAAATAATTTACATATTTAAATAACATGAAAATATGCATGATGGTGCACTAAAATAGAGAGAAAATTAAAACCTGTTACTGAAAATGTCTATAACATAGTACTTTTCAATACCGTGGTTCTTAATGTTATCACAAGCAGATGGAATTTTTCTCATCCTTAAACGCAAAGGAAGAATAGAATACAGATCGTTGTTATAAAAGTCCGAGAGGTAGCCACAATTTAAACCTAACCATTTTATACAAGCTGGTTTTCAAGTTGTAATTGATTTTACTTATCAATCCCGAAAACAGTCGTCAGTTGTCGCAACAGTATGAGACCATGATAATAAAAAAATGTCCCATTAAAACGTTAAAAGCATGGCAACCCAACAACAGATTTACCAATATTTTTAAAATAAAGCACGCTGTCATGTTTTTAGAGGCCTCGAAGTCTGAGCGGGGGTTGGCGAGCGTAGCTCGCAGGGGGTAGGCCCCCTAGTGTTAATATAAAATAAAGAAATAAGATAAAATAAATTAATTATTCATTTTGTGGGGTAATAATAATTAAAAACCTCTTCTATGTGAGAGGATAGCTTACTTTTAATGAAAAAAAAAATCATCCATTAAGCATAGATTACGAAACACTTTCCAACACATTCAGAATACTGTAAGAAAGTTTCACCATTTTATAAGATGAATTCTACGTAAACAATTTGGAAAATTCATAACACATTTGAAAACACAATTTCAGCAATTATCATCTATTGTCGGAAAAATAGTTGAATTCTTTAGGGTATTCTTTTGTGTTATATGATCTGTAGATTAGCTTGTGTACTATACTGCAAATTCCTAGCACACTTTGGGAACACATTTGGAACACTTTGATTAAAAAAAGTGTTCCAGGTACCTTAATGTGTGTTGAAATGTGTTGAGAATATGCTCCGCTATAAAGAAAGTGTTCCGAAAGTGTACCAAAAGTGTTCTGTTCAGGATCTTTGTTAAATTTAAACTTGGGAACACATTTCATTCAAATAATCCATTAAGCATAGATTACGAAACACTTTCCAACACATTCAGAATACTGTAAGTTTGTTTCACCATTTTATAAGATGAATTCTACGTAAACAATTTGGAAAATTCATAACACATTTGAAAACACAATTTCAGCAATTATCATCTATTGTCGGAAAAATAGTTGAATTCTTTAGGGTATTCTTTTGTGTTATATGATCTGTAGATTAGCTTGTGTACTATACTGCAAATTCCTAGCACACTTTGGGAACACATTTGGAACACTTTGATTAAAAAAAGTGTTCCAGGTACCTTAATGTGTGTTGAAATGTGTTGAGAATATGCTCCGCTATAAAGAAAGTGTTCCGAAAGTGTACCAAAAGTGTTCTGTTCAGGATCTTTGTTAAATTTAAACTTGGGAACACATTTCATTCAAATAATCCATTAAGCATAGATTACGAAACACTTTCCAACACATTCAGAATACTGTAAGTTTGTTTCACCATTTTATAAGATGAATTCTACGTAAACAATTTGGAAAATTCATAACACATTTGAAAACACAATTTCAGCAATTATCATCTATTGTCGGAAAAATAGTTGAATTCTTTAGGGTATTCTTTTGTGTTATATGATCTGTAGATTAGCTTGTGTACTATACTGCAAATTCCTAGCACACTTTGGGAACACATTTGGAACACTTTGATTAAAAAAAGTGTTCCAGGTACCTTAATGTGTGTTGAAATGTGTTGAGAATATGCTCCGCTATAAAGAAAGTGTTCCGAAAGTGTACCAAAAGTGTTCTGTTCAGGATCTTTGTTAAATTTAAACTTGGGAACACATTTCATTCAAATAATCCATTAAGCATAGATTACGAAACACTTTCCAACACATTCAGAATACTGTAAGTTTGTTTCACCGTTTTATAAGATGAATTCTACGTAAACAATTCGGAAAATTCATAACACATTTGATAACACAATTTCAGAAATTACCATCTATTGTCGGAAAAATAGTTGAATTCTTTACGGTATTCTTTTGTGTATATGATCTGTAGATTAGCTTGTATACTATACTGCAAATTCCCAGCACACATTGGGAACACATTGATTAAAAAAATGTTCCAGGTACCTTAATGTGTTGCGAATATGCTCCGCTATAAAGAAAGTGTTCCGAAAGTGTACCAAAAGTTAGAGCACGGACAGACGGATGGACAAGATGAATTCGTAACACTTTTCAATTATATGATGGAAAGTGTTAAAAATGAATATCATAAATAATTTGAATCTCTCATTGGCCAAGTGTAATTTATCCCTAACTAAACAGCTGTTAAGCTGATTTCCACAAGAGTCAATTTCACTATACGAACCAGCTACCAAAGTTCAACTCCAACTTCCAGATAGCTTAGAAACGGCACTTCATGAGCGCCAAATAATTTTATTCAAGTATCACCGAATCAGAGTAAAATACTCTTACCAATGGCCAACATTCCTTCTTTGCTACGTCTTAGTTGAAGCAACTAGAGCAGATCTTGAGGTACCAACAAGGTCCAGCACCGATCCAGAGTTAAAGTTTCCCAGCGCATGCCAGCGCTTAAATACTGTTATATTGATTGACTAGATGCAGAAATTTGCGTAAATATCGATACAAAGAGAAAAATCACAAGTTCCGAGGTTTACACACTAATTCATCGAAAGTTAGAGAAAGATAGCCTTGATAACTTTTACGCACATTGACTATTATTGGACAAAAACTACGTTCGCAATCGAAACTTCGTCTACTCTTATAATCAGAATAGTCGACACATCTTAACCGTTTTATTTATAACCAATGAAAATTTCAGATTTCGGACAAAAAGAACCAGAAAATGGGCGCTTTTATCACTAAACATCAATATTTTTTCTCGAATTTTTCATTAAAAATATAATTTCATACAAAATCGGGTTAAAGATATAAAATAATAAAAACTTGATTTTTAAAAAAATTATTATCACGGGCCCGGGCGACGCCGGGCAGGTCAGCTAGTACAAAATTATGTCAAGGTGGCTTTGGGGTGGTGCCGGAACAGAATACCGAGGCCCGACTGTCTTAATGCTGTTCTGAAATCCAAACTGGCTACTTTATGACACATTTTTTAATTCATTTTTGTTCGAAAATATATCAAATTGGCAGGTGTTCTTATACAGAAACTTTATAATCGAATGATGTTTACCAATTTTGGTAAAGGGAGCAGATCTTCCAGAAAATACTGTAACAGTCGGAGTTTTGTACCATTTCCCGATGAGCCAGCATTAGACAGGGAAGAAATGTGCTGTCAAGTGACACGAATCGCTTATAACTCGATAAGTAATTTATTTATCAAAAAATTGAAAACTCATTTCGATTCCAAAACGCTTCAATAGTCGGGCCTGCGAATTTTATACCTTTACGTTTAACCGCTTGCCTGATTATCCCGAGTTATCTCGGGTTCGTATATATTGCATTTAATTAGGTACTTTTCGGTTAGCCGGGCGCCAGTGATTTATATACATATATAAATATATATGTATATTGTATATGCATATATATGTAAATTCATACATATATGTGTGTACATATACATATGTATATGTAGATATTTTTGTATCTGTATATACATGTGTATATATACTGAATGAAAATGAAATGAAATATTCAGCTTTGATTGGCAGTTTACCAAGTTTTGTTGGTTTCGGGGGTTTTTTGGTGGGATTGGTCACGTGTTATCCTTATTGTATAGTATACGTCGGCTTGTGGATTAGTAAGTAATGTACACTGGCCACCAAAAGTTAAGGTACAACCGGTTTTTTTCGTCTAATTTGCAAATGAATGAATACAGAAACAACAAATTTGGAGGAAATGTGCGCTAAACTGTTATTTATTAAATACGACATAGAAATTCACTTAAGTTAAACATATAAATGAAATTACAACAAAAAAGCACTCATGGTGGAAAATTCCATTCTTGGAGAAATCAGTACATCGCAGTATTATGCAGTAAAATGTGACAGAAACATTAAAAAACTGGTTCTAATACGGAATATGTCCACCCTGGACTTGAATGCATTGCCGGCATCGACTTTTCATGCTCTCAATTAAATTGTCGGACATCGAAATAGGTAACGCTGACCAGACGTGGAGTAAGCCTTGTTCCAGCTCATTTAATGACTTTGGCGGATGACTTAAAGCCGCAACTTGCCTTCCAAGATAGTGCCAAATATGTTCTATCGGATTCAAGTCTTTAGAGTGAGCTGGCCATTCCATTCTCTCCAAACCATGATCCTCGAGCTAATCCTCAGCAACCACAGCTCGGTGTGGTCTCGCATTATCATCCATTAGTATGAAAAAATTGCCAATAGCACCGGCATATAGGCGCACATATGAATCAAGGATCTCATCCCGATATCTCGCACTAGTCACAGTTCCTCCATGGAACACATGCAGGTCAGTGTGGCTTCCGAGTCAGATCCCTGCCCAAACCATGATTCCACCGTTTCTGTACCTGTGTGTTTCAACAGTGTTTGATTGATGGTATCGAGTGCATTGTTCTCTCCAGATCAGAAGACGTCCTGAATCGCTTTCCAGTGTGAATCTAGACTCGTCTGTGAAGAGTACAGAAGCCCACTGTTGTCTGGTCCAGGAAACATGTTTTCTTGCCCAATATAAGCGGGCCCTTCTCTGTCGTCTGTTGAGGGGGACACACACAACTGGTCGCCTTGCATAGAGACCTGCATTGTGAAGACGTCTTCGCACCGTAGTAACGGAGATTCTTCTCCCTGATGTTGCAAAGTGGTCTGCAATGAGTTGCGGCACAGTAGTGCGTCTTCTCCTTCGGGCCGAAAGAGCTAGAAACCGGTCTTCTGCAGGTGTTGTAACACGTGGGTGGCCTGGAATATGTCTTCTGGACACAGAATATTCGGATTCATACTGATCTCAGAGTCGTTGGACTACACTGCCAGACACATTGAGCCGTCTAGCAGTATCGGCCTCTGACAACCCCATTTTCATCCATCCTACCGCCCGCCACCTTAATGAATCGGGCAAACGACTTCTTCTAGACATTTCTAGACTCTACTGGCTGTTGTGAACAAAACTGATAACAATAGTTCGAATACAACAAAACTTACACGCGAAATTACGAAAGCTTCGTAATTGCATACTTTTCTCTCATTCTCAAATACCTATTCTTTTCTATAAAACAAAAGTGGTAGCTGTAATTTTTGCGTAAGTTTTTTTAAAGCTTATTATTGTCATTCATATAAACTAATGAAGTTTAATCTGACTGCCATTTTTTGTCTGGTGAGCTTCGAAAAACATGTTGCACCTTAACTTTTGGAGGCCAGTGTATAAAGAAGGATAGTTGCGTTGAAAGAAAATAAATAATGGCGATGATGCAAGATAGCGAAAGCGATGATTTTTTAGATAGTGATTATGAAGAGGTAGACTTTGAAAATAGTGGAAATGATTCTTCTGTATGTAGCCTTATTGAAGACGAGAGAAGAGATAAAAACTCCCGTAAAAGAGATTCTAGAGATAAGCCAGTAAGAAAAGAGACCAGATACCAGTGTACAAAATGTCAGGTATGACTTTGTGTTGTCCCTTGTTTCAAAAGACTAATATTTAACTTTTTTCCATTTGCCCGAGATAACTCGGGATAATAAACTAATGTTAAAACTAAATGCTTTTACACTTGTCAAAAATTAAAAGTTCAACTTAAAACCTACATATTTTGTTTTGTATCGTTTCCTTGTATTTAATAATAAAATTAAAAAATTTGATGATTTTTTGCAATTTTTTTCAAAAAAATTTGTAAGGGAAGAGGTTAATAATGTGTTAGAAAGTTTCGCGTTATTTAGCAGGTCATTTGAGTACCACCTTAATGTTGTTCTCAAATCCAAAGGATGCTTGCTTACATTCTGATGCATTTCTGAATTCATTTTTGTAGAGAAACGCCTGAAATTTGCAGATGTTCTTATTCAGAAACTTATGGTTTGGATTTCAGAACATCTGTATCATGTGAATGGCATTTTTCAGGGAAATACCACATTTATCACCGCACCTTTCTTATCACAAAAATCCAAATAATAATAATAACATGGAAATAATAAGAATCTTTAAAATTATATTAGCAATAAAATTTCAGTTTTAATTTTGTTTTTAAGAAATAAATACAACAGTTAATTGGCAATAAATACTTTTTTTTAATAGAGGCTGTGTGAGTCCACTGATTAAATAAAGAGAATACAAAATTTTGTTTATGTACTTACAGATTTTATTACATGTCTATAAACAATGTTGAAAAACATTAAACCTTTGTTTCTTTTCTTATGGCTTACATAGAAGAAAATCCTTTATTTTCTTTGGTAGTTCCATTTGATCTAAAACTGCTGGTAAAGTACGTCCTCTTTTGCATAGATTCTCTCGGACCTGGCAACGAGCTAGATGACATAGACTCCGAGGTTCGTAGTTTCTGGTACAAAAAGGTACTGTATCCTCGAAAACCTTACACCACTCGTCTAATAAATATTCTTTATTTATGGCTTTATAGTAATCAATCAATAAGCTTCTCACTTCATTGACTGCGAGATAAGGTTCATTTATAATTTTGAAAACGATATCCAGGCATTTAAGGAAGTTGATGAATTCGAGATTGTTTCTCCTTTTAAGCCATTTTAAGCCAAAGAGCATGAATTCCCAATATAAGGAGGAAAAGTCTTTTAAAACTGACAGTTTTAGGTTTCCATAATGGGTCCCATGAGAGATACACCAGATCGTCAAAATTTGGTCGTACATTTAAAAGTTTTGGATCATTTTCTATAGAAGAATCCAATTCTGGAATTTTAAAGAAGTGGCCGTATCCGCTTAGAAAGAAAGATGCCGAAAATCTCCCACGATTAACTCGGGAGTTCTCTGCATGCCTTAGGAAAAAAAATAATTATTGTAATATAAAAAATTAATAATATTGTAATATAAAAAAAAGTAAATGAGAGATTATGAAATGATGGGGTTAGAATGACAGATAGAGTAAGTCAATATTTAGTAATTTGAGAAAGGAAGGGATTTGTGAAACTTTTCGTATTGCCTTTGCATTAAGTGGTCCAATTTGTTTTGCCCTGTAGTGACTCCCTATGTAAACTATGACTTATTTGACTGTCGCAGACAGAAATTTTGACAGATATTAATATACGTTCAGTAAAAATATGGTTATCTAAAATTTTCACTTACTCCACTGGCATTCTAACCCCCTCAATATCTGCGAATACTACAAGAATATTGATATAAATTTTCATTTTTTGACACAGTGAAGAAAATATTCGAAATAGACAATTTAGAAAATGCATTATATAAACAGAGCCAGCGCAACATCGCACGTAACCCTGGCAAATAACTTAGCTGGACCCAACGCCTCTGACTGCAATACTGGACTAATAAAAATAAAAATTATTTTTAAATTGTATATATTATAAAATATTTTATAATATAGATTATAAAATGGATGAAAAAAAAACATACAAATGCTTTCACATGTAATGTGCATAATTATTTTTAATTTCTATAAATAGTCTATCCTTTACATTATTTCAAATATTTATTTTTTGCGTTCACGTCTACTTTCAGCATCCCCAAATCTATACATTCCCCGAAATTTTTATCAACTTTGACCGTAAGAAATACAGTTCATATTCTGATTTTCCACAAAAAGACATTTAAAAACATATTTTGAGCGAAAATATCTTTATTTTACATTAGACACAACGTTGTTTCGAAATATATATAAATACGCTCACGGTTCCTAACAAGACCCCCACCAGCCGCCCGGTCCCTTTCTCCAAGTCTGATTATTGCGCCGGCCCTGAATATAGTAGTTGAAAACTGATTTTCAGAAATTACCTCCCCATCAAAGAAATAGAAGCATTTCTAGATAGCTATTCGACTTTCTTTGTCCCCATCACGGTATATGAATAGGTGCCTGAAGGAAGGGCCTATGCTACAAATTTTGGAAAGTATTTTTTTTTTTACTGAAAAAGAGCCTATGTGTGATGATTACCCAGTTTATTATTATTTTTTTTCTAACTCAATTGATACGGATCTTCATTAAGATTATCATACGAACTGAATTTTTACAACTGAGTGAAGAAATGCTCAAGTAAAGATGTCATACGAACTGAACTACGCAATAAATTGGATTTGCGTAATATCCATCGTTTAATAGAGTTCCATTACTTGCCGTATATTCTGTTGAGCTGTCTAAATGGGGGGGAGGGGGGCAGACCAGATGCTATTGGCAATAAGGTTATCTGAGTGAAATGTGTGAGCTAGTTGTCAGCCCAAGTAGCTCAATCACTGGCAATTTAAGTGAAAGATGTTGGGTTCAACTCCCATCACTGTATATACGAATGGGTTCCTGGAGGAATGGCGTATGTTACACATTTCAGAAAATTGGGAATTTTGTTAGAAAAGGGCATATGTGGGAGGATTGGTGATTAACCAATTTTCTATTATTTTATATAACTCTATCATACCGATTGGTAAAGATATCATACGAAATGAATTTTTATAACTGAGTGAAAAAATACCCTGGTGAAGATATCATACAAACAGGTAATTAAGTGTATTTACGTAATCATCGTTTAATGGAATTCCATTACCTGCGGTATATTCTGTCGAGCTGTCTGCATGGCAGAGTAGATGCTATTGCCAATAACGTTATCTGTGTGGAATGTGTCCGCCAGTCGGCTCAGTTAGCTCAATAAGTAGAGAGTTAGCAATTTAACTCAAAGATCTTGGGTTCGACTACCGGTCTAGATACTTTTCACTCAGTTGTGAAAATTCAGTGGCAATGCTATTGCCAATAAGGTTATCTGAGTGGATTTGTGTCGCCAATCAGCCCAGTTAGCTCAATAGGTTGAGCAATGGCAATTTAAGCAAAGATCTTGGGTTCGACTCCCGGCCTAAATACTTTTCACTCAGTTGTGAAAATTCAGTGGCTGTCGCAGGCAATACCAGTTTCTATTGCCAATAATGTTATCTGAGTGGAATGGGTCCGCCAGTCGGCCCAGTTAGCTCAATAGGTAGAGCGTTGGCAACTTAA
Organism: Maratus michaelseni; assembly: GCA_963931845.1. NCBI lineage: Eukaryota > Metazoa > Arthropoda > Arachnida > Araneae > Salticidae > Maratus > Maratus michaelseni. The sequence goes on from OZ007587.1 coordinate 411,223,980, forward strand.
GTCATAGATCTTGAGTTCGACTCCCAGCCTAGATACTTTTCACTCAGTTGTGAAAATTCCCATTGTGAAAAAAACCCAGTGTTAAAAATTACAATCTCATAACATACAAGTTTAATTCGAAAAAAAATTAAACAGTAAAGTAAAAGAAAAATGTTATTATTTCCCTTTCACCAGATAACTAGTATTATATGACTTGTTACTGCTCAGCCACAGCCAAACTCGATTCATCCTATGCGGCAGTACCAAAAAGTCAAAATCCCTTTTTTCTTGCGGAATCAGATTTTCCTTCCGGAGAAATACAGATAATGTGCATGTTTGTTAACAAACTGACTCCTCGCTAGACAACTCCTCTTGTTGTAGGCAAAATATTTCCCGCTCAGTGCACTGTTTCTTATGTGAAAGCGAAGTTTTTGCATGTCGTTATGGGTAATATTTATTGTAAAACAAATTTTGTTTGATCAGATTAAGCACATAACTTAAATTCTGCTTAAATTCAAGATTATTTATCTAAACTGTTATTTGTTAAAACGGATAATAATTCTCAGGCATGCTTAATGAATAAATTAGATCAATGATACTAGTGAATTATAGTGTTCCCACCCCCCCTTTTTTTTCTCCAGAGGGCACTTTGTTAGAAGTTAGGGCAAAAATATAGGATTTACTGAAAATACAACGTGCCATATAAGATAATTAAAAATATTGAATTAAACTGATCCTTCCCCTCTCCATTCTTTTTAAGGGAGATTGAATTATTTATTATGTGTTATAGTATATGATGGGTATTTTAGAGAAGTTTTTTTTTTGATGAGGTGAAATTTTTAAAAAGATTAATTATAAAAAGTAATTGAAAATATTAATTATAAAAATTAATTAAAAATATTAATTATAAATATTAATTAAGGAATAATGATGAGATTTAAGAATTATCACAATTTTTTTTTTTTAACCTGGTGAATGGTGTTATATTTAGCAGGAGTTCGTGAGTACTTTTTGAAAAATATTAATTATAAATATTAATTAAGAAAAATAATTAATTATGATAATGACTTAAGAAAGTTTAAGGGATTTTTTCTTCTGCGGGAATATTTTCAGAATTGTTTGAATGTACTAGATTAATTTTAACACAATTATTTAAATTGGTAAAGAAATCATACGAGTTGTAATTTTTCCAACTGGACGAAAAATGTCCGGGCCAGGATTCGAACCTGGGATCTCTAGGCTGAAGCTGCCACGCTCTACCAACTGAGCTATCCCGGTCGAATCTGGAGGGCATAATTCATCCAGTTAACCTTATTGATCATAGCATCTGGTCTGATATTTTAATCAGCTCAACAGAATAAATCGCAGGTAATGAAACTCCAGTAAACGCTTGATACGTGATTACACTAGATTAATTTTAACACAATTATTCAAATTGGTAAAGAAATCATACGAGTTGTAATTTTTCCAACTGGACGAAAAATGTCCGCTCAGGGATAGCTCAGTTGGTAGAGCGTGGCAGATTCAGCCTAGAGACCCCAGGTTCGAATCCTGGCCCGGACATTTTTGGTCCAGTTGGAAAAATTACAACTCGTATTGTTTGAATGTGTTTGGGGAAAATGAATTATTAACACTTTCCAACACATTTTGGGTCCTTTAAAAACCCTTTCACAATTGTTTTTTCATTTCAAAATAGGACCCTTCACAAAACTCTTCATCTTAAAACAGGCAACCCTTCACAAAAATTTTTATCTTAAAAATAAACCTTTCACAAGCATTTTCCCTCTTCGAACTTCTTCCCTCTTTCCGTTCACAAATTTACTCATTTGAAAGTAAAATCTGACTGACACTTTTGCACTTAGATGGTAAGCTCAACTAAAAAATTATATTATATTTTAATAATTAGTTAATTAACTTATTTCATATAACATTCCAATAGTGTTTAAAAGTGTTTAATTCATGTAAACGAATCTGAAAATATTTCCGGAGGAAAAAAAATCTTGCTAAAATTCTTAACTCACTATCATAATTAATTATTTTTCTTAATTAATATTTATAATTAATATTTTTTGATACAATTTTTCAATAATTACCAAATATCTCTCGCTAAATCTAACGCCTTTTACCAGTTCAGAAAAATATCTTGGGAAAATTGTGAAGTCCCATCATTATTTCTTAATAATATTTCTAATTAATATTTTTAATTAATTTTTATAATTAATCTTTTTAAAAATTCCACCTCCTTAAAAAAATTCAATCTTCCTAAAATGAAAGCAATTTAAGAATTTTCACGAGTTTTTTTTTTTTTTTCAACTGGTGAATTCGCGGATAATAGTGCGAGAAGCCTAGTATCTCGAGGAAAAACATACATCCCTATATTATCTCTTTTTTAAGCCTATAAGTACAATCTTATACACTGCAGCTGGTTGCCATTTTATAACAAATTAGTAAAAAAACAATAAAATTATATGAATAATTAAATAAAAAATATGAGTAATAAACACATAAAATAGCTAATTATACAGTAAGAAATGCTAAAGCTTGCGTATGTTCTGTCTACATTCCGTTTAGTTGTATGTCTTTAGGGCTTCCTGACGTCACATGCACATTACCTATGTAGCTGGGCGCTTTTAACCACTGTGACTAATGCAGAATTTCCTTAAATTTGCATTGCGCTCTCGTGTTTTTTTAGATATAACTTAGAAGGAGAGGTTCCGAGTTCGGGAACACAGAATGCGGTGAACGGCTGTGTATCGATAGAGTATATCTATACTAATAAAAGAAAGTTTCGCTCTGTGTGTGTGTGTGTCTATTGGCGATGGCTAGGAAAATTTAGCCCACCTAGAAGGCTGGAAATTTAGATTTAGGTAGTCCAAACCCTCTCCTGGTGCAACATTACTTCAGAATTTTAATATTTTAATTACTTTCTGAAATATTAATTAAAATACACAAAGCACTCTCATTAAAAATACGCTTTTATTCTCTTCTGTTGGTTGGTTCACTGGTTGGTTGCATCGATTCTTCACAGAAGTAATTAAATAAACCAGAGTAGCGATGCAAAAATAAGGATTTCTAAGGAAATAGTGGTCGCACGGCTCTGCCGTTACAAACATACAACCGTGCACACGTAGCGCCATCTGCCGACGCGAAACTGAAAGTGTCATTAACGCAGAAGAACTGATACAACTGTCCTACTCGAGCGCCATCACCATCTATTTGCAACATTTTAGAGGGACGTTTTTCGTTAGAAATCTTTGGATGAAAGTCGAGTGTTTCATGAATTACTGTTTTTTTTTTCAGCTAAATATTAATATTTTCACACAAAAATTATACCCATGCTTAGGAAACATTTTTTTTTAATACTCATAAAAATTTGGATAATAAGATTTTTTTTAAAAAAACATTAAATAAAAAATTAGAACACTTCTAACAGGCAATTTTGTCACTACAAATTGGCAATTCTTAAGTTCTTGCTTGAGCTGCGGATAGTTTAGCGAGAATTCTTGAAACTTTCTATTGCAAATTTATTAATATTAGTATTTTATATCTATATTAATAAAAGAAAGTTTCGCTCTATGTGTGTGTCCGTGTGTGTGTCTGTTGGCGATGGCTAGCAAAATCTAGCCCACCTAGAAGTCTGGAAATTTAGGTGTGGATAGTCCAAGGTCTGGCCATGTGCACCTGAGCCTCAGAATTTTAATATTTTGATAATTAGCCTAGCTATTAATTAGATTCTCATTAACCATCGCTTCTAAAATGTCATCTTTTAAATCAAAATGGCGAAAGAAACGAACTGACGCGTTGGATTTGCAAGCGCAAATGAACAAATTCGAAATTATTTTACTAATTAGCGAATTTTAAGAAAACTAATTGAGATATCAATTTGAAAATTTCTGAGCATATGTAAAAATATATTCTGTATCTGAATATGTGATTTTTGAAGAATTCGGTTGTTAATTTTTTTTTATTTATGCAAAAAACTGCCAAAAATCTGCCGGCGCCAGTGAAAACGATCCGAGAAAGTTTCAGACAGGGATCTGCTTTCATTAAAAACTGAACTACAAAGAGATCTGTTTCTCGGGCCGAACCCTCCATTTAGTTTGCGAAAATGAAAGGAAATAATTGCCAATTTTTACTAATGAACAAAAATTTAGGTAACTAATTAAGATATAGATTTGAAATTGAGGTCGGGAAGGAATGTCATCTGCCGGCTATTTTAGCGTAGCGTCTTCGTTATGTTCTAATTATCAGAAAAATGTAATTCTTTTTTTAATGTTCGCGTTAATGTAGGTGACGGTGGTTCTCTTGAACAAATTATTCATTATATTTGCGGGTATGGGGAGGGAGGGGGTTAACGCCTTTCTCTGAGATTGTAATTATCTCGGGCCCGGGAAACGCCGGGCGGGTTAGCTAGTTTAGTATATAAATATATAAAAGCCATGTGCAATACCCAGAAAAATAACAACATTACAGATTGCATTATGTTAAGAAAATTTAAAAAAACGAGACAAATTATAAAATGAAGTATTTGAATTCTGTACGGCCATGGTATAAAAGTATATGATAAAAATAAAAATATATTTACGTCTCAAAGTATATCTGATATATCTCAAAATATTAACTGAATAAGGAAGCCTTTTTCTCAAATATCTGGCCTTCAACTCATATTGAAATAATGTTTTCAGAACATGGATTATTTTTACACGATTCTTAATTATTTAGAAAATATAAATATTTGTACATTATGAACAAATTTCCGTAATTTTAGGTACTGGCCATATATTTCAAAATGATGGGCAAGAGTTTTGCACAGATTAATGAGTCTATATTTGTTTTATTTTTCTTTATGTCGCATTCCCATAAAGGACTTTTTTTTTAGTATCGGATATAACAATTTATAAATAGTTATGACATTTCTGTTTCAATTTAGTATTGGTACTTTATGAACAAATTGAAGTGCAATATCCAGGTGGTCATGAGACAAAAAGTCTCAAAATGTACGTTACTGTTTATAAGCGGATAAAGTTTAACCTTCGATAAGAGGCTGAGCATCCTGGTTGGCAGCACGCTGGACTCGAGACTTTCCTTTTTGGGTTCGAATGCCAGTGAGATTTACTTTTCACAGCCAAAGTTTTTAGGGTCTGTCCAGACTTTTTACTCAGGGTCCTGTTTTTGTGAAATTGTGAACAGCTTTTTAGATTTGTGAAAAATCTAATTATAATTTTGTGAATTTGAAATGATCGTTATATTCAAGTTCTTGTTTATACATTTTTAAGAAGATGTATGGATGTAAAATACATGTTTTTTCTTTATATATGGAAATGTGAAAGGTCAGATTTTACTTTTAAATGATTAATTTGGGAAATGTTATGTTTAAAGATGGAAAAATTTTGCGAAAAACCTATCTTTAAGGACAAAGAATTTTGTGAAGGATCCTGTTTTAGGGAAAATAATTTTGTGAAGGGTTCTGTTTTGAAATGAAAAATTTTGTGAAGAGTCCTTTAAAGGACCCAATTTTTTCCTAAACAGATCCCTGGTTTTTCGACCCACAATATGTATAATCATTGAAAATTACGAAAATATAAATTGAATATAAGTTTTGTAGCATATAAGTATATTTTTGCTGTGAAATTTTGCATATTGAAATAGATAATGAAAAGTAAAAAAAAAAAAAAAAGTAGGAAATTTATATTTCTGCAGACTAGAAATTTTTGCTGTTATTTAAAATTATTTACATTTATTTAAATGAATAATCTATTATTTATCACAGAGGAAGAAAAAATCAAAACATGTCATATAAATCTGTAATATGTTATTTTAATTTTGTTTCATTATACAAACACTTCGAACATCTCATGATTTATTAAAAATATGCTTTCAGATTTTAAATATGATTTTTTTAAATCTCGAATTCTTTATTTTGTAATTAGAATAATTCAAATGTAATAATTTCTAGAAATTCAAATTCTTTTTTTTGTTGTTGTTTAATAAGTTTTTATAATACCGTTTAGTTATATAAATACAGTTTAAAGTATGGAATTTTGCATGTTTATATATTTAATGAAAACTACAGAAAAAAAAAAAAAAAGCCAATTGTTACTTTTATAAATCTCAAAATTTTGCTAGTTCTAAAATGTATTTAATATTATTTACATAAATTAACTACTATTTTTCACAGTGAAAAAAAAAATAAAAATACGTTATGTAAAATTATAACACGCTGCTTTAATTATTTGTTAAATTGTAAATTTTCTATTATCATAACAGTATATTTTAAAATATGTCGTATTTTAAACAACTAATTTTTTTAACCTTTGAATTTTTTAAATCTTGGATTCTTGTGTTTATAATTAGAATAACTAGCCGTCCACGTACTTAAAAATTAGTTCTAAAAAGATACTAAATTGCTAAAAATAGTTTTTACGTAAGCAGTAACTACAAAACCAAAAATCCGAGATTTAAAAAAATCATATTAAAAATTTAAAAGAATATTTTTAAAAAATCATTAAATATTTGTATAATAAAACAAAATTAAGATAATATATAATAGATTTAAAGGACGTATTTTAATTTATTTATCTGTTTTCACAGAGAAATATTAAATGAATAATTTAAAAATAATGAAATATTTTTACATTTTTACTATTATTTAAAATAATTTACAGTTATTTAAATGCATAATCTACCAAGGTAGATTATTCATTTAAATAACTGTAAATAATTTTAAATAACAGCAAAAATTTCTGGTCTGCAGAAAAATAAATTTCCTACTTTTTTCTTTCAATTTTCATTATCCATTTAAACATGCAAATTTTCACATTCAAAACTGTATTTATATGATACAAAACTTATATTTAATTAATATTTTTCGTAAATTTCAACGGTAATACCATGCCTGCCAACTTTTCAAAATGGCAAAGTGTAAAATAACGCGTGGAGTTCATTTCTTGCAATTTTTTTCTTTCATAAGAGCATATTACGCATATAACACATTATATAAAAAAGATATAAATAGCATTTAAGCATGTAACAGATAAATATTGTTAAATATTATTTTGATATTAAACATATACAGACAGATTCTTTGTTTTTGTTTTTTTAAGAAAGTCTAAGCAAAAACATTACCCAAAACACGACTTCCATTTATATACAATGACAATTAAAAGATTTTGTATGGTAGGGTAGATGCGCCAGTAATGGACCGCCTTCCAGTAATGGGCCTCCTTCAATATTTTTGGTTTATAAAAAAATAACCAATAAAAATTCAGCTTTTTTTATTTCATTAATATGCTTTTTTTAAATTCTAGTTTTAAATCAGGGGTCTGTCCAGACACTTTTCACAGGGTCCTGTTTTTGTGAAATTGTGAACAGCTTTTTATATTTGTGAAAAATCTAATCATAATTTTGTGAATTTGAAATGGTCGTTATATCCAGGTTCTTGTTTATGTATTTTTAAGAAGATATGTGGATATAAAATACATATATTTTCTTTATATATGTAAAAGTGACAGGTCAGATTTTACTTTTAAATGATTAATTTGTGAAATGTTTGGTTTAAAGATGGAAATTTTTTGTGAAAAACCTATTTTTAAGACAAAGAATTTTGTGAAGGGTCCTGTTTTAGGGAAAATAATTTTGTGAAGGGTCCTGTTTTAGGGAAAATAATTTTGTGAAGGGTCCTGTTTTAGGGAAAATAATTTTGTGAAGGGTCCTTTTTTGAAATGAAAAATTTTGTGAAGAGTCCTTTAAAGGACCTAATTTTTTCCTAAACAGATCCCTGTAAATACAATCATAATATCAATTATCTATTACTTTTTGTGGGGTGTCCAATACTGGAATTTAGGGTGTTTTGATTTATTTCTGTTATTTACAATTAAATTTCGATTCACATTGAGAAATGTGACTGTGAACATGGTTAAATATTGTTGATAGATTAATATAATATTGAGAAATGTGAAATATAACAATTATAACTATTAATTAAAAAAATAATTTTTAAAGAAATTCCTTAAGGGTGTCCATTACTGGCACATCTACCCTATATTTTGAATATGAGCCCTTGATTCATGATTTTAACTATATAAAATATTCCTTTACATTCAGCAACTATCATTAATAAAAGAAGTTAAAAAGTATTTCCTAATTTTAGGGAGTAAAATAAAGCTTAGAAGAAACTTTGCAAGAAAGTGTAAAAATAAACATCCTAAGTGTAAAAGTGTAAAAAATGGTCAAAAAGTGTAAATTTTACACCTAAAGTGTAAAAGTTGGCAAGTATGCCGGTAATATATTTTTTCAATTGTGGTACGAAAATAATTAAAAGTGGTATAAGTGTAATTGAAAGAGGTAAAATATTTTCGCTGCGAAAAACAAGTCCCACTAGGATTCGAACCCAAACAGAAAAATCGTGAACCCAGCGTGCTGCCAACCAAGCTATTGAGCCGTATATTTAAAGAAGAAATTTATCCGATTATAAACTATAACGTAAAAATTCAGAATTCTTTTTTTCTCAAGACCCTGGGTATTCCGTTTTGTGACTTTCATATATTTATACTGTTTTTTTTTTTTTTTTTTTTTTAATGTCTATTTTATGCTGAGAATTCTCTATGTTACTTAATCAATCACGGAAACAGCTGTAAGCTGTCGTGACAGCGTTAAATGGGGTCAAGAATAGCAAAAAGATTACAGAATAGTATTGTCACAGGTCGTAATAATATCATTCCATTTTTTGCAATCGGGTAATATTTTTAAAACAGGGCAGATTAGCATGTTTTTAGAGCTTGAGGTGTGTGGAAGGGGATTGGCGAGCGTAGGTCTCAGGGTGTAGAGACACCTGGTATTTGAAAGTCTTCACTATCCAAATTAAGAAATATAACTATAAGCATACAACTTATTACATTTTTTTTTTCTTTTCTTCTATAACATTAACATAATTATTTTGTTGTTGTTGTAACTTTTCTAACGAAGAATGAAATATTGGAATAAAATAAATAAGTAAAATAAAACAAAATATTGCATTTTTTGTTATAATTCTAGTCCATTCAAAGAAAATCAAGGTTTCCAACAAATAATTGTATTTGTAAGTGATGCAAGTCATTGGCGCATACAATTTTTTTTCAGAATAATTATTATCACTTATTAAATTTACATAAAGTTAGACCACGCACATATCAAACTAGTCGTTGGGGGCTACCGTGATCCTTACACATCATGGATATGCATAATATAAAATATGAAATTAAACATGTGTAAACTATTTATAAAATGCATTGTAATTCGAATAAAATCGTAGCTTGATGACGTTATATCTATTACTCAATTGCGTAAAAAAAGCATCCTTATAACTTCAAAAACGAAAATCATATTAACTAACAGTTTTCTGCGTCGGATTAAACGTCTCATTTCCAATTAAAATATGCCTTTGAATTGAAATTTGAATGAAATACGTTTTCATGAAAAATCGAAGAGTGTGGAAAATATTACAAATATCTCAGTAATTCATTATCCGATCGACTTTATTCGTTATTATTTGAATAACACACGTTATTCAAAACTTATGTTTTTTTATTGTTTTTATATTCACTCCTTAAAATAAACAATTTCGAAATTTTGTATATACCTTTTATTCGAACGAATATTTTGAGAGTTCAAAAATAGTTCCGGATAATCAAGGTTACTGAAATTCAATAAGCTTCATCTCATTATTACATTCTAACTACACACCAAATTTCAAGTCTCTATTTCAATTTGTTAAGGAGATAGAGCGTTTACAGACACACACACAAACAGGCGGACAATTCCCCCCCCCCCTAAAAATATGTATTTCTGAATTTTCAGTGTCTGAAACGTGTAAATCTGTCAATTTTTTTTTTTCAAATTTTAAAACAATTACAAGATTTACACTATACTACGTATGATGGATAAGTAATAAGTCTATTACTACTTACGAATATTTTTAAAATCATGCAAATGCAAAACATTAAATATCTAAGAATAACATAAAATGGACTTGCCAAAATTTCAAAATCAACTGCTCAAATAATACAAATGAATATGGTAAAGATACATGAATACTTACAGGAAATGTCCTATCATTGCAGATGCTACTTTCCTAGCAAAAGAAAAATCGTTGGAAATCTTTAAATTACATCCATAGGTAGCCAAAACTTGCATCAGTCGATAATTCCGGGTTTTTAATGCATGAACAACTGGAATACATTCTCTGCCAGGAAAAACACTCTCTTCCATTTTCTTTCTCAAATATAATGTACTTAATTTCAGGTCAATTTTTCTTTTCCTTCTAAAAAAATGCTCGTACGGATCTGAATGATACTGTGGTAGCGTGAACACATGTATATATAATTAATGAAATCCATTTATCGTTTGAAACGAAAAAAACTTTATTTTAAATTAACATTTAAAAAAAAAAAAATATAAGTAAAAAAATCCGATGAACATATCCACGTTGTATAAGCATCATTTCAGAAACAAACCTTTCTGACCTCCGCTCAAAGCGAACCTCTCTCTAACCCCTTCAACATCCAACTGCCGTCTGCAATTTCACTTCCTAGGGGCTTTCCTTGCATTCCAGGAATTTTTGCAGAAAGCATTCTTTCACTCCCACACCTGCACCAGTCTCTTATCTCCCGTGGACAATGAAAGACCCCAATCTCTAGTTCTATTTTTCATTCTTAGGAGATTATCCCATTTCTCCAAGTAAGTGTTTATCCGATTCACGTCCACCTGTCAACCTTCTGTATAGTACTCTTACTTGAATAGTGACAATTCACAAAAGGCCTTTCATTCGTAAGGGATTATCTTTATCTTCCAAGCATGTGAGCATGTGAAATTTTCAACATGTCACAACTCCTCCCCCCTAAGGAAAAATTTCTGCAGGAAATTTGGCATATACATGAATACAATAAGCTCCTTCAATCAACTTCTAAAGAGGTCAAAGTATAAAGGAATTTAAAATAATACACGAAATCCCTATAGAATACAAACACATTCCTATACTCAGTATTTGATAGACCACACTGTCAATAGGATTTACTATACTCCCTCACCTACAATACCTAAATATAATTCCAGGAATAATTTATACAATTGATGACCTAAGAAACAATTTTGAAATACTTCACATACATATAATACCAAATACAGATTACACTTTACATGACTCTAACAAAAAAAAGTAATAATAAAAAAAAATCTATATACAACACAATGCCTAAAACGATTCTCTTAAAAACTTGCTTAAAAGCCTAAATTTAGACACTTCTACAAACAAAAAGAAAGCATACTAAATTATACAATTATTAAATTAATGAAGTTTTACTATTACGAAAATAATATTAAGCATTAAATGATAAATAAACACAATACAGATATTACAATAATGAGTACTCCCAAATTTAGAATAAACTTAATTTAGATAATTCTCCCGAAAACCAATATCTATATTACTTCTATCAGAAAATCTTTTTGACAATAATTTTCGCCTCACAACTTCATAATCATGATTTTTCCTTTCAAAATCTTGTTTGATTTCAATACATCTTTCTTTGTGATCCGTTTTAAAAGAAGAATGCTCCATTCTTTTTAACTTTGATTTCTTATTTACATCTTCTTGGCATTTAGCCCCCCAATTTACTCTATTATTTTCCTTCATCCTAGAGTTAAATTTACTGGCCACAGTCATAGATGAACTCAATTTCTTTCTAATTCTATTTCTAACATGTATAAATCCCATACTACCGACAAAATACCTGGGTATATTTACATCATGCTCAGAATTCTTTTCCCGAAATTGACCTCCAATACCTGACCTTTTATCACCATCCTTTTTAGACGCACCCTCTTTTGTATCGATCAATTTAGACCCTTTTTCCAAATACCTATCAGTCACGTCTTCCAGTGAATTTACCTCTATCTCATTAACAGACTTATTATCCCTTTCACAGATTTCATTCACAACCATTTTTCTAACAACCCTTTGCTCATGATCGCTAGATAATCTGAGGGTTCCCTGCCCATTTAATTCTCTTTGATTCCCCACTTGTTTATACACCGAATTTTGCTTTTCCATATTTCCTAACTTTAATAAGTCATAAACAGCTGGTGTTATAAGGGGCGGAGAATTTAGTTTTCTCACAACTGCAACCACCACATTTTTTTCAACATACTCTTTTTCATCTTCTATCAAAGCAACCGGCACTGACACCAAATCCGCTTTTTGTCTATTTCCGAGGGCCGGTACAAGAAAAACATTTCCCACTTTCTTAGCACTCCACGGAATGTCATTAGCATCAAAAACCGCAATTTGCGCACCTGTGTCCTTAATCGCTTTTACTTTCTTACCATTCACGCATAAATCAACCATAGGTAATTCGGTTTCCACACCTTCCTTATTATTTACACTTTTCCCATCACTAGTAACAATCCAAGCTATGCTTTTATCCTCATAATTAGATTTACTTTTTAACAATTCAGGACAATTTGGTCTGATGTGGCCCACGGCCAAACAATTATAACATTGGACTTGTCTTTGCTTTTCAAAAGCATTGTCCTTCTTAAATTGATCAAATTTCCCACACTCTTTCGTATTCTCAAATTCCAATTTTGGTTTAATTTCCTTTCTACTTTTAGAATTAAAGCTGTCTTTTTGCTTATCCTGAAAAGATTTATTTTCCCACGGTTTTCTATCCGACCTGTTAAATTCTCTTCTTATACTCTCAAATTTTTCCGATTTTTCCGCAAGTTTAGAATCAATCTTTATTTCCTCCCACTCATCCATAAATTTTTCTTTTATTTCAAAAGGGACACGTTTTTTCAACTGTTCCGTGAGCATTAGTTCTTTTAAGGATTCAAAATCCCTCACTTCTAATGACTCTAACCAATTATCTAGATAACCCCTTAACTCATAAATCAGATCCACCCATAATTCACCAGATTTTCTTTGATGAGTTTCAAATTTTTGTTTTAAGGCGCCTGTACTTAGCCTAAACCTATCTAACAAAACTTTCTTTACATGTTGAAAATCATCACATTTATCTGCTGGTTGTTTTACAATAATTTCGGCAATATCAGAAGGTAACAAAGGAATTAATTGACTGACCAAATCTTCCTGAGAAATTTTAGCTTTCTCGGCTTGCCTTTCAAAAATCATAAAGAAAAGAGTTATATCAATTAATTTAGAATCAAAGCGCGGAACTAAATCCTTTAAATTTACCTTAGGAGTTCTATGAAAATCTACATTTGATTCATTAGATGAAACACTAACAATATCCGCAGAATTTTGAATACGCAATTTTTCTAATTCAAATTGCTGTTCTTTTTCAAGCTTTTGTAATTCAAGTTGTTGCTGTTTTTCGAGTTTATCTGCCTCAAGTTGTTTTTCAAGTTTTTGTAATTCAAGTTGTTGCTGTTTTTCGAGTTTATCTGCCTCAAGTTGTTTTTCAAGTTTATCTAACTCAAATTTCCTAAGTTTATCTTTTTCCTCTTGCTCAATCCTATCTAATTCAATTTGCCTCTCTCTTTCTTTACGATCTTTTTCGATTTGTTTTTCCTGCTCTTTCCGCTCCGCCTCCTGTTCACTAAAATATTGCAATCGAATTTTAGCGAAACTTTCATCATAATCCTCTGCATCTACGATAGCCTGAATTATAGCTTTATTTCTACACGTTTTTGACACACTGGTCTCAAATTCCTCTGCTAATAACAGCAAGACACTTTTATTATATTTTCCTAAATATTCTGCCATATTTTCCTCCAAAATATAATAAATTTCAAAATATCAGATATATTCAATTTACAATAATACAATAAACACAGAAATAGAATTTTCTTCACTATACGTATAATAATGTATTCAAAAACGACACAATTTTAATATAGCAAATTCTCATGCAACAGTGACGTCTTTCAAACTGAGTATATCCCCCAAAATAAATTTTATACCCAACAGTACAGTATAACATCAATTTATTTTGTAACATTAATCATAATCATCCACAGTATACCCATAAAATTAAGCTATAACTTTATTACTGTAAGAAATAAAATGTATATAAACAAAACTCTTATTTCCAAAAGTTTTATACAAAACTATGATTAAAATACCCTGATTAATAATCTCAATTAATCAATAACAATTTACTATACCCCAAGTAAATTTTAACATATACATAAGTATATAATTTTCTCAACCCAATATTATACCAAACAGATACCAGAAAATCAACAAACATAAAAATTCTAACTAAAATTTAAATACCAAATTAATAACTTCCCTAGAATTCTTAAATTTCACATAGAGTTTTGTTCCCCAAAATTAAAATTTATACACAAAATTCAATTTAAAACAGACCTCTATAGAAGATTTCATAAAAGAGCTTACCTTCAGATGCAGATATTTCCTCCACACTGATACCAGGCTTCCAAGCACTTTTAAAGATGGCACACACAGATGTTTGAAGATTTGAAGACACTAAATTTTGCTGATGAGGCACTAATTGCACCTTAGATCCGTATGTAGACAACTTAGACGGTACGCCGCATATCTTCATTCCACTGGATATATTAAGAAGCACAAACACGTATCACCAAATCTATAGTTGACTGTCCATACACTACACAGCTTTTGTCGATAAAGTTTTTTTTTTTTTTTTTTTTTTTTACTCGTTCTCTGTTTGCTAGAACTCCGAGAAAAAACCACGACTCCAATTATACTTCAAAACTCCACAATTCTGCTTATCCGTTTTCCACTGGCTCATCATCTGTTTAATCAGGTTAACGCATAGATCCGTAATCTAATTTACTTTAGATCACATATCCCATTTGCTGCCACCAATTATTTATATATACTATACTATAGCTGTGGTAGCGTGAACACATGTATATATAATTAATGAAATCCATTTATCGTTTGAAACGAAAAAAACTTTATTTTAAATTAACATTTAAAAAAAAAAAAATATAAGTAAAAAAATCCGATGAACATATCCACGTTGTATAAGCATCATTTCAGAAACAAACCTTTCTGACCTCCGCTCAAAGCGAACCTCTCTCTAACCCCTTCAACATCCAACTGCCGTCTGCAATTTCACTTCCTAGGGGCTTTCCTTGCATTCCAGGAATTTTTGCAGAAAGCATTCTTTCACTCCCACACCTGCACCAGTCTCTTATCTCCCGTGGACAATGAAAGACCCCAATCTCTAGTTCTATTTTTCATTCTTAGGAGATTATCCCATTTCTCCAAGTAAGTGTTTATCCGATTCACGTCCACCTGTCAACCTTCTGTATAGTACTCTTACTTGAATAGTGACAATTCACAAAAGGCCTTTCATTCGTAAGGGATTATCTTTATCTTCCAAGCATGTGAGCATGTGAAATTTTCAACATGTCACAATACCAACACTCTCTTTTCAACTGTAACACCGTCATCACATCTATGATCCTGTTAAAAACTACAGATTCTTCACATACATGATTTTCAAGAACTTTAATTAAGAAAATGCAAAACAGTTTAGCATTAGCTGACGTTAGGAAAACTTCTTTGTGATTCTTCAAATAGCATGAAACTGAGTCCCAAGGGAAGTGATTTTTCTTTGTTTCGTGTGAAACTGCAATCTTGAAAAACGATTCGAGTCCGTCCTCCATTGGTTCGCAATTCTTGCTTTGACTTCGACAACCCATGGCGTGAAATATACCTTTCAATTTTCAAACTATAAAATGCTAGTGTAAGAGAAGAACTTTTGCACATCAGAAATGGTTCAAGGAATCTTGAAATTAGTGAGAAGATGGAACTCTTTTCTTGCTCGAAGACTAAATAGAGACTTCGGGTTGCTGTAATTTGTATATATAAATGCAGAAAAGTGCTGGAATGTGAAGATTATCTTTGTAGATAGCACGTGACACTCTGCACTCAGTTCATTTGAATGACATGCTTGTAACAAATGGGTAGGAAGAGAATAATTGCTATGGCAGAATGTTAATTCGCCTGACTCCACCCATTTGACAGGTAAATAGGTTCCCTCTTCAGCAGTGACAAGTAAAGCAAAATAAGAATTTCCCTTAAACTTCCGGGTAAAAAGGATTAAATTAGGGGGCTGAAGGGTGAAGATAATCCCAGGAAATTTCGTAACAACTTAATCGCCACCTTATTATATCATTTGGCGACTTTTTTTTTTTTTTTTTTTTTTTTTTTTTACAAAAGTGTTAAGAATCCCCTGATTAATGGAAATCGATCCATAAAGAGAAATGAATAATATACTTTGTAAACATGTAAATATTAAAGTGTTCCATACAATTAAATAATAAGATTTTCTGAATTTGCATTAAAAATTTACAAAAAATTAATTAAAAATTTAAATATGCTTCAGCATGCATAAAAAAATAAGTTTGAAATTTGTACGAGTTTGCAGAAAGAATATTATGCATTAAAAATAATTTACGTTAAATATGATAACTATGTGTCAATTATGATGTTGGAATATTGGAAATTTTCATATATTTTAAGCAACTTATTTTTTAAGAAATGAAGCATCATTTGTATCTCATCTAAAAGTAAAGGAATTTTTCAAAGAAATTACTATAAACGGGCTCTAACGCAATCTGAGCATAAATTTAAAAATTGTCAATCAGCGTTATTTATTAAACTTTAATTTTATTTCAATTTCTAAAAAATATTAAATATCTTAATATTTAAAACAAGACAGCACTTGTTAGATACTATCTTCTTATCCTAGGGGCATTTTTTTTTTCACATATTGTTAATTTCAGAAAGTGAAAGTGAAATAACACTTATATAAAAATGACATTTAGTCAGAAATTCTTACAGGGTTTATAATGGATTGAAATTACTCTATTTAAACGATAAAATTGGTAGGTTGAAGAAAAAAATTGTGTTGAAAATGGAAATTCCTTTTCTTTTAGCGCAGAACTTTCCACATATTCCAACATGGGAAAATTATTTTGAATAGTAAAATTGCAAATAAAGAAAACTGCCTTTATTTTAAGCCTCAAATATCTGTATATGGATTATAATCAAACTGCGAAAATTTAGCATCTCAGAAAATTTTTCGTTATAGGCTTCGTTGTAAACAGAATTTGTTGTAAGATAAGTTTCTTAAAAAACTTTTAATTGAAATATAAGTCTAAAAAGTTTTAATGATAACAAGATACTATAATCTTTTTAATATTTTCATGAATTGCTCTGAAATTCAAATTCGCTCGTTTCGGATACTAATCTCACTCTAATTTCATTCGCAAAGTAATTTTCATTCATAAATGTGTTCAATTTTCAGATTTTCTTATTCAGATACCAAGGAATTGAGGAGCACGTTGTTCAGCATGTCATTTGAGAACCACCTTAAAAATATGTTTCTGCGTCGACACCCACCCCTTTTCTTTTCTTCTATTCTTTATAAATTATATATATATATATATTTAATTATTTAAAAATGTTACACAATGCAGGGGCAGATAGAGCGAATTATTTACAAATTCTATTAAATAGCTTGCACAATCTTTGAAAAGAAATTATACAGACTTTTTTTTTATTATTGTTATCAAGATTACTATTATTAAGAAATAAACATGCTGTCAAAAATAAATGCTGTCAAAGTAACGCACATTCATTCAGTTAATACAATAAAGTGCATACAGATTAAAGTGTGTAACTTATCATGTCGTAATTTATTAATTGGTTAATATGCATGCATGTGTGTTTAGATTTATATAATTAAAGAAATTTTACAAAATGTTAGTGATTATTATTAGCCGCTGGACCTGGAATTCATTTGGAGTATATTTCCTGTTACACAAAATGAACACTTTTTATGCTTTAGACTACACATATAAATTGATTTATAAATATGAATACATAAAAGCTCTCAATAGCGAACACCTCCAGAATGTATAATTCATCTGCTTTTCGGAGCCAAAAGTATGCAAATATGTATGTATTATGAATTGAAAAAGGCGGGTATTTGCTAAATAGTGGTGTCCGCTTTTTGGAAGCGTCTGTTATAAAGGTGTAACTGTAAACTCTCCATAACGGACACTTCTATTTAGCGAGCACCCTTTTCAATCCATAACACATACATGTTTGTATACTTTTATTTCTAAAATGCTGACACCTCGGAATAGTGGAAAAATTCTGTGATTCCAAGGTATCCGTTATTGAAAGGTTTTGCTGTTTTTAAAAAATATATATTTTGTGTTTTCAATCTTATCTTACTGTAAAAGTTCAAAACATTGAATATAATCAGTACAATGTCGAAAGGAATTAAAAATATCAGCTTTACGAAAATGCATACCAAATTTGAGGCCCCATAAAATCGGGGGAGGGGGGGGCAGGTAGTGCCATGTCCCAGTTTGCCCATGCTTTAATGAGGTTGTGCTTCTGGAAAAAATTCCCAGCCCTGCTTTATGGTCAAATATTTTCCCATTTATTGACGATGCAATGTGTTCAAATATAGCTGCATTTAATGCTAAGAAAAACAAATAAATAAATGTGGTCAGTCCGCCTATTGCCGACAAATCAGAGCACAAAAATGGCTGCGATTCAGACGTTTCAAATGTCTAAAATTCAGACACAATTAAATGTCTTAAAAGTTAGAAACTTAGACGTGTTTCTTTGTTCTAACCATCCGTTTCCGACACTTCAGTGTCTGAATTTCAGACATTTCCGTTTACAGTGTGCCACAACCTAAAACACACTTCCAGTAATTATTGTTCTTAGACAGTACTGAAACCGAATTCTTTTGTGTGGCACTGTAAATGAACGATGAATGTTATGCCCACTCTATTCTATAGAGCCTCTTTTAGCGCACCTCAGTAATATATATCGATTTAAATATATTTTGAATAGTGTAAGATCTTTAAAAGACACTGCAATCTATCTTTCCCCATAGACCTTAATGTAACAAAATCCTTTTGAGTGTCCCTGTAAATGATGTATATACTCTACATACTTCATTTTCATTACCGAACATGCCATACTAAACCTAATTAACCTATATCAATTGCGTGGCAATCCAACTATATTTACGCTAATTATTTAGATTACAGACAGACAGAGACAAATCGAATTGATAAACAGATTTGAATTATGTTGGAAAGTGTTAATAACAAGGTAAAGTCACTTTCACAAAGATTGTAACAATAATTCATACGAATGCATTATCTATATTAAAATTGATATTGTTATTATTATTATTATTATTATTATTATTATTATTATTATTATTATTATTATTATTATTATTTTGCATTGCACAATCACGGTGCACAAATTATAGATTAAATATTGGAAATCTATTTTTTTTACCCTTCTACTTTACATATGAACATCAATATATTCAGAATTCGTAATAACACCATATGATAAATATGATTAAAGCAAGACTTTTATTAGAGGTTACTTTTTAAAAACACTAAAGAGAGAAAAAAAAAACTCGTCGGATGTGCCAATTTCAAAACTTTATTCAATGTCATCCATGTTAATAATTCAAACACCGTAAATTTTTTAATTATGCATTTTAAAATTCAAAAATGCAGTATAGCAGTGCCGCCTGTTATATGATTTACACGAAAAACTAATCAGCACCAAGTTATGTCAAAGTGTAACAGAATATGAAGTTTGATGAAAATCCTTGCATGACATCTTGAGAAATGACTATCACTGTAATCGAGTAAACCCTAAAAAATGAAGCCACAAAGATTACCACAAAGATTTTACCACAAAGATTTTACCAATAATGAAACAAAACAAATAAAATATTTTAAAATAAATGTTTTTTCCCCATTATCAGGCTGGCGAAACCAATGTTTTCATCATTGAAGTCTAGTTCCTGAGAAAATGCCCCACTTGCACATGCAGAGATACCGAATAAAGAAATTTGAAATCGAATAATGTTTGCAAGTATATGTTGAAATCCAAAGTGACTATTTTCTGACACATTCCTGAATTCAGTTTTGTTCGTAAACAAATGAAATTGGCAGGTGCTCTTATTCATAGAATATAAAATCCAACAGTTTTCTTTTCCATCATTCGATAATGGCAGGAGGTTTTTTAGAAACTGCTGTGAAAGTTGGCATTTGGGATAGAATTTCTAAACGCGACAGCACGATAAAGGTCATCACGAGAAAGCATTCGCTCAAGATATAATTCAAATCAAGATATAATTCATTCGTTGTAAAATCAAAAAAGTTGTGAAAAAGAAAATGTACGTCAAACGTGACAAATGAGGTGCGTTCGTACTGTAACTAGTTTCAGTAAAATTAGTTATATCGTCTGTTATTATGATATGATTAATTTCTGTAATGGAATAAGTACATTTTAAACTGGCAACATTTTATCTTTTGTTGATATTTACAGAAAATTTCAATGGGAAACTTAAGCCTAGCATTGAAAATTTCAGAACTTGAAATCCATATTTAGACTCTGTTTTCCATTTAATACCTATTTCTCTGGAATCATCTATTCAAAAATTACAATTAAACAATTTTACACAAATTTTATACAAATTTTGTTTTTAAATTCTGTAATATGGAAATAATATGATTCCATCTTAAATATGACGTAATCACCATGGCAGCCTAGAATCATTACCTACTATTGGATATCACTGAATTAATTACTTATGATAGGATTTAATAGAATGAAGAATGTGACTATAACTTGATCGTAAAGTTTATAAAATGTCATATACATCATATATGATTATGACGTCATACATGTCAGATAACTTGGAGTGAAAATTTAAAATTTTATATTAATTACATAATTAGTTTTATTAGTCATACTGAAAATATAATAATTATGTAAATGCCTATATCGCGTAGTTAATTAAACAATGGAATAATGGATAATACATAAAATATTTCTTTGCACAATGCATTAAAAACATTTCGAGCTCACAAGGGAAAATTTTTCGGATTTGGTCACATGTCTAGTGAATAATATGACAAAGTTTTCTTCCACTTCCCTTTATCTTACAAAAATCAGCTTATTTAAAACATTTTTCAAGTTGAATCCCAGAGTGAAAACGGAAGGGCAAATAGACAATAGAAAGTCTCCTTCCTTCTGTTGCTAACTTGTTTGCAATACCTTTCACCCTCAGAGAAATAATCTACGTAATCTACGAAGTTTATTGTAAGGTCTATGCTTTCATCCCTATTTGGAACATTGGAAATGCAAATACATGCAACTTCCAACTTGTATATAGTAAAATTAGGGTTACAGATACACGTGCTTTGCTTGAAAAAACATAGAATCGGTTTTCTATAACTGAACATATATACATACATCTCAATAAATAATATAACTCAATTTTATGTTCAACGATTAGTAATATATTATCTTTATTTTGAGCTTTCACCTTTTTACCGTTGAACGTTTTAGCTGTTGACGTTTTTACTCTTGACGTTTTTACTGTTGACCTTTTTACCTGTTGACGTTTTTACCGTTGCCCTTTTTACCATTGATATCTTTACCTAAATTTGATAGGAATAGGAATTTTGTTTGTGTTCATCTAAGAGGGGGTGCCAAAATTTGATGTTTTGTTCGAAATACAGCCAAACCTCGTTAACATGAACACGCTTAACGTGAATTACTGTTAACATGAATTGTTTTCATAGTCTCGTATAAAAACGAGTACAAAGATTTGATACTGATAACATGAATTACTGTTAACATGAACGAAATTTTGATTCCCCTTGAGGTTCATGTTAACGAGGTTCGACTGTATAGAAGAAAGTTTTATGATGGCCATAACATAACAATTTCTTCTTTCATTCTTTCTTTATTTCTTTATTTTGCTTTATTACACAAATAATGTCAAATTAAAATAATAAGCAAAACATTTATTCTTTGAGTAATAAAATGTAAGTATTTCGTAGTCAAATATTCAGAAACATTTTAAAACAGAAACATATTTTAAGAAATTTTAAGTAATTATATCAAAATAATAGGTGGTTTTATGTATTTCTATTATGTATACTATTTACCGTGAAGAAAGTTACAATTTCACAAAAATACAGTAATTTTCACGAAATCATGCGCTCAAACTGCAAAACAATCATGTGGAATAAAATGACTTTTAAAATGATCTTTTCCTATTCTGTATATGGTAATAACAATCATTATAAAGTTTTTTAACAATAACCTTTATTCTAAAACGAAATTTTGAATTCTGTTTTGTTTAAAATATTTGAAATCAATCGCATTTTAATATGCATGAATAAAATAAAGTTTTTTTTTTTTTTTTTTTTTTTTTTTTTTTTTTTTTACTTGATCAATTAAAAATACAAGACACTATAATTCATAAAATATAGTAAAACCGCCATAACAGACATTCCCAAATAGCATGCATCTCTATTTAGAGGACATTTTTGCTATCTTCAATCCTATATATTTGTACATTTTTACCTCTGATTAACATAAACCTCCGAATAGCGGACAAATTTCGCTCTCCGGAAATGCCCGTTATAGTATTTTCATCTATTTGTGTTAGTTATCATCGAATATTTTCTGTCTTGGAAAACAACTCAGGATTTTAATAAAAAGAAATAGTGCAAATTAAAAAAAAAAATCCTAATAAGTTAACGAGATTTTGTGCTGCGCAACATTTAATCAAATTTTATTTTTCTAAATAAATAATAAGGAAAAAAATAACATAAATGTGAATCGCTAAAGTAAAATTTATATTTACATTATGGGAAGTTTTCTGAATACAAGCTCATAATACATGCATGTACACAATTGCTGTACACACATGCATGTACACAATTGCTGTACACACATGCATGTACACATGCTTGTAATGTATACAAGCATGTAATACAAGCAGCATGTACTCAAAAGCATAGAAAGGTTTTAATATATTTTTGAGGTGGGAAGTTGGGGGGGGGGGGTTGACAGGGATGTCCTAACATAGGTATGGATATGGAAACCGAATTTTCTGTAGAATTCAGTCTTGTAAATAAAAAGCTATTTTTCGGCCAATAATGCAAACACTTTAGTTTATAAAGGTGTTTAAAGGATCTACCCCCAGGACAAAAGCATAAGGATAAGCCTGTCAGACAAAGAAATGTGGGGAGAGATTTGTAAAGATTTTGGTGTACATCCATCATAGATTTTAAAGCTGTTGAGAGGAGGGGAAAAAATTCGGCCAAATTTTCACCAATAGGATTGAATTTCTCTTCATCCCAAGATTCCCTGTAGGAAAGGGAACCAGACTTGTTTGACATACTCTTTCCGGGAAATTTTGGAAGCGAAGCGCCCAGCTAAGATAAGTCAGTTTTATCTTACATGAATTTTATATGAGGTCGTTTTTGTATATTTGAGTAATATCTCTGATCAGAAAAAGATAACATTCTATTGCCAGAAAGTTAAGAGGAAATTCTCGCACCATGAATTATCGAAATCAAATTTCAGAAATAATAGATGGACTGAATCAAATTTTCGAAACTTCAGTTTCGCCTGAGACTGAGAACGATCGTTTCCCTTGGAACTCTGTTGTGCAGTATTTAAAGCAACACAAAAAAGTTGTATTAGCCGAAAACAATGCTCCAATTTTTTGTGACTTTTTCTTTAAAATTCTCGAAACTCATCCAAAGGCAGACATTACAATTTGTTCTGCGATCATTGATTTAATAACAGTATTATTTCCAGAAAATGTTAGAACAGAAATTTTTGAAATGCAGATGTTTCGAGATCAGTACGCACATCTTTTTAGAATTGAGAGAAAACAATACTTAGCCAGTTTGAGTGAGAAACCCCAAGTAAGAAGTGTTTCCCCTGACAATGAGTGTATGCGAGTTGTCAATGCATTAAAAACTGGGAATCATCGGCTGATGAACGTTTTAGCAACAATTGGATATAATGTAAAGATCTCTGACGACTCTTCTTCTGCTAAAAAAGTAGCACGTAGAATGATACGAAAGGTCATGTAAGTATACACGTCTTTTTAACTTAGTTTATCCTGGTTATTTTTTTGTTGTTTGTATGCAGGACCATAGGGGTAAAGTACATAGTTCCACGAAATATAGTACGAAAATAGTTCATAGAGCTCTATAGAACTCTATAGAATTCTTTACAAGTTCTATAGAATAGCCATTCTATAGAATACTATTTCTATAGAGTTCTATAGAATACTTTTTCTAAAGAAAATGTTTCTATAGAATTCTACGAAGTTCTATAGAATTTTTTTTTATAGAACAGTTTTTCTATATTCTAATTTCTATATATTTTCTACATCTTATAGAATTAAAGTCTATAGACTAATGATTCTAATTTTTTTTAATTAAAAAAAAATTAAGTAAAATTTTTTAATTTATTACTTTAATTTTTAAGTTATTACTTTAATTTTTTAAGTAATGTTTTTTAAGTAATTTTTTTTGTAGTAATTTATTTATAACTATACATTAAAATTAAAAAATAATAATTAATTTTATAATACAGTTCAGTATATAATTGTACTCCATAGATTTAATATGATTATCTCTCTCTCTCTCTCTCTCTCTATATATATATATATATATATATATATATATATATATAAAAACTTATTATGAAAATATATATATTTTGCCAAAATTTGGGCTGTAATTAGATGAATATCTAATTGGGCTGCAAGTGATCGATATTCTTACGAATATAAAAATTAATAGTAAAAAAAAAAATATATATATATATATATATATATAGAGAGAGAGAGAGAGAGAATTGAATTAAATTATATATATATATATGTGTGTTATATAAAAATTTTATTTCCTTTGCATATCCTTCGCATTTATTTTGCATTATTCCTTTAAATTAATGTAAATTCTGATATAGTCATTATTTTATTAATTCTTAATAATATTTATTCCTATTTAATGTCCTTTTAAAAGTAATAACACGTATATTAATAATTATCTTATTCCAAATCTTAAAAAACTTTAAGTTCATTCGTAGCTTTTATCAACTCCCCAATCTATAAAATTCTGAGAGACGTTTGTTGTCATTTCGAATGTTTTTAAAAGCTATTTTTTTTTTATTCCCTGCTTTGCTTCGCGCGCTGGGTATTTTTCACTTCAAAATCAATGCGCAGCTACGATGGGGATTCTTTCATGTTAAATCTTGTCCCTCGCACCACATTCGCTTAGCTTAAATTTATCTCTCACTCATTGGATCGCGCGCTCTTACGTTGTTGTCAGTAACCATACGCGCGGTTAAAAAAATGCGCTTGCAAGATTTTGGAGAGCATATGTTAGTCGTGTTTGGAAGTGCTGACCAAAGAGTTATCTGGTGTTCAACTAACATAGAATTTCATAAAGCTCTTTCAGATCTATTAAACGATGTAGTAAGCCATCGTCAAGCCTGAGGGCTAGAAGTTTATACCGGATACTGTGGGAACTGTTACTGGCATCGCTCCTGTTCATTAATAAACGATTTATCTGGAAATTGGCTGCTCTTTATTGAAGAAACTCTTGTGGTGTCTCATCATTGCCTAACCTCCTCGCCACGATTATTGATTACGACTGCAATAATGCACCATCTTTAACAAGTGCCATTTTCTCGTGGAATAAAAAATCATCTTCGTAAAAACTCCACATATATATATATATATATATATATATATATATATATATTCAATATATTGTATATATATAATTTAATTCAATTCTAATACTTTGTGATTAAATTATTAATGTAATATTATATCAGTCAAACTATTGAATTAAATTATTATTAATTAATTTGTTTATGATTCATTAATTTGTTTGTTAATTTTATAATAATTTATTAATTTGCTGTTAAATTTATAAAACCATCCATCTAAAATTTAATAAATTTTATTCACTAATAATATTATAATTTTTATTGAAATATTTTAATCTGAAATATAAATATTTAAATAATTGTTTCAGTTTTAACAAATAATAATTTATTAAACTTTAAATATTTTTACAAGACTATGTTGTGATTGGGAATGCAAATCACAAAAGAAATAAATTTTAAATAGTGTAATAAGAGTACTAGAGACTGTCAATGGTTGTGTGTCATGCTGAAAGTACTCGTTCTTTGTCCGATCATTACAGTCAAGCAGCATCGAGAGTGGTTACTACTTGGCAAGGTGACCACCTGAGTTCTATACACAATTCTATGCATATTTTTATAGAAGCTGTATATTTTTTCTATAGAAATTTTATAGAAGCTCTATAGGCATTTCTATTGAACATCTACAGATATTTCTATAGCTTTCGGTTAAACAAGCTTATAGGAAAACGGGCCATAATTCTATAGGATTCTATAATGCAATTTCTATAAATATTTTTTATAGAATTATATAAAGAATTTTTGTAAGGGTAAGGCTCGAGCACATATTTCTCCAATATATATATATATATTTATATACAGTTTTAAGACTTTTGACTTCCTCATATTTTAATGTGTCCCTTTTCTTCAAATATATAATATATTTTTATTTTTCACTTTTATTTATTTAGTCTCGTCATAAAGATAAACGACGATTTTTTTTTTTTTTTGGGGGGGGGGGGGTTCTACTTGTTTTACTTAAAATAAAATGGCTAAAACTTTTGAACGTTTGTCACCAAAAAGGTCATAAAAATAGGGGAAATAATTCATATTTTGAAAGAACATGTTATTCAAAGTGAATTTTCACTGTGATTTTTTTTATAAGCTAATCGCGAATAACAACGAGTGCATTAGTTTTTATAAACGAGACTGTACACTCAGATTTTTATATTGTCTTAATGTTTTATATTTATAACATATAGCACATTCAATTGTGATTTATTTAATTATATACGATTCTGTTCAATTTATGTAAAAGTGGGTTAAAAAACATTAAATTAGTAATTGATCTATATTACACACACATATGCATTTATGTGTAAAAGAGGTATATTAGAGTTGAGCCCCACGAATAATTTTCAAAACTCGACGCCTTTGTGCAGGAGTCCATCAATATAAAGACTAAAAGAGGTCTAGGAACTGGTGTTTATTCGAGTCCCCTCTTTTATACTGTCGTAAAAAAATTACACATTCTCTGTGCATTAAAATTCACATATGAATATATAAATGTACTATTTGTTATTAATTTTATCCGATTCTAAAAGTACAAAATATTGCTTAGAATCAGTGAAAGGCCAAAACAGACTTAAAATATCAGTTTTACAAAAATTGACTTTCAAATCTGGAGGCCCTCAAAATAAAGTAGACCCGGGTCCGTTTGGCCCATCAAGGGTCGATTCAGGCAAAATTTGGGGCCTATTTAGTTCCCCTTCACAAAAATCCATTTAATAAAATGGACCCCTTCACAAAAATCAATTTGATAAAATGGAACCCTTCACAAAAATCAGTTTGATAAAATTGGGTCCTTCACAAAAATTTTTATAACAAAATAGAGCTCTTAATAAAACTCCTTTTAATAAAATAGGCACTTTCACAAAATTCTATTTCATAAAAACTTACTATTTATTAATTACTTATAATTTTGTGACTGTTTAAAACTGGTAATTTGTAAACAAACAAGTTCATCATAGAGGGAAAATATCATAGTCAAACAAAACAGCCAAAGGATTTTTAAAAAGGTTTTGTTAATAAATACTTGGTTCGAATTTAAGTAACTGGATTTCAACTTTCGTTACAAAATGTTGTTTTTCACAAAAATATAACGAATTTCACAAAAATAATCTTTACTTTTCACAAAAATGGGCCCCAAGAAAAAAAAACGGCATCGACCCCTTGCCCATGAGTCAATCAGACTTTTCCTGTGCGGCACAAGCTTCAGAAAACGTCTAAAGGAATATATTGATAGTTTTCTCCTTAATATTAAAAATTGATTAGAAAAATATGTAATTATATTATGAAATTTAGGAATAATTTGTTCATTAATACTTAGTTATCAGGTATCTGTTTAGGAAGAAATTGGATCCTGTAAAGGACCCTTCACAATTTTGTCATCTTAAAACAGGATCCTTCACAAAATTTTTCACCTTAAAACGGGATCCTTCACAAAATTCTTTGTCTTAAAATTGAACATTTCACAGAAAGTTTCCCTGCCCAAACTGAACTTTTCGCAAATTTAATCGTTTAAAATTAAAATATGACTGCCACTTTTACACGCCTAAAGAAAATATGTGTATTTTACATACAT
This sequence comes from Maratus michaelseni, assembly GCA_963931845.1. Lineage (NCBI taxonomy): Eukaryota > Metazoa > Arthropoda > Arachnida > Araneae > Salticidae > Maratus > Maratus michaelseni. The sequence continues at coordinate 411,252,131 of OZ007587.1, forward strand.
ATCCCTTCGTAAAAACGTATAAACAAGAACTTGAATATGACGATTATTTCAAATTCACAAAATTATGACTAGATATTTGACAAATGTAAAAAGTTGTTCACAATTACACAAAGACTGGACTGGTAGAGATAGATCTTTTTTGTAAGATATGGCACGGCCTAACTTTTATAAATTAACAAATAATGTTTTTTTCTACTTTAATGTCAAATGAAAATAAATGTTATATTGTAGTTTTGTCCTAAATGTGATGATTTTTTGAGTGTAACAATTTCAATATTTCAGTAGCATTTTGTTTTTTTTTAATAGCAATGCAGACATAAATATTCGAAAAAAAAAACATAGTTTCGTAAATTGACTGTACAGTATAAACAGGGTAAAACAATGCATAAAATGTGCCCAAATTCAGTGCATTCAAAAACATTTCATTATGAATAGACAATTAGTAAAGAAATTTGACTTTAATGGGGCTGTAAGTTGGCCGGGAACACAAAAACCTCAAACTATTATATATTTACTTTTCTTGTCTTAGAAATTCCAGTGAATTTTTCGAATAAAATGACATCAACCGAGTGTAGGTACAATAATTAGATCAAAGGACATAGTCCTTTTTATGTTGTACTGTCTTCGAATTTCAAAGGAATACGTAAGATTTTAAATCTACTTATCTCAAAATGTATTTTTTTTTCAAGATTCATTCTATTTAAATTGATACATTTCTAAATTTCAATAAAAGATAAGATAAATTTACCAGTAATGAACACCTGCATTGAGAAATAAAATAAGTTTAAAAGTTTGAGAAGTTTTTTTTTTCAAACAACACCAGGCGTAATCTTAGATATTGATCGTTATATGCACTAGTGTTCTCGCTGACTTTTCAATTTCCAATTACTTTTTTGCCAATCTGAGTTATTTGGCTAACTAGCAAAAAGAAACTGTAGCCAAATGCAAAAAATAGTAATATTATATATAATTAGTAAAATAGATTCGTCTTGAAACGTTTTTTTTTTTTTTTTTTTTTTTTTTTTTTTTTTTTTTTTTTTTTAATCCCGCTACCAAACCATTTTCAATTTGATTTGGCACCGGTGCCGACAAGGTATGATTATCACAGGGGTACACGTGGCACGTGTCCCAGTTCTTTAATTATATTGGCCCCATAATTTGTTCTCTCAAAAATATACATTATCACTTTTTTCACATCACTGAACTATATCAATATTTGCAAATTAGTTTAAAAGAAACTACCAAATTCCTAAAAACTTAATATTAAAACATACTTATGCGAACACAGGGGTCGATCCAGGCAAAATTTGGGGCTTATTTAGTGCCCTTTCACAAAATTCCTGTTAACAAAACAGACCCTTCACAAAATTTCACTTAAAGAAACAGAGTCCTTCAAAAAATTCCGGTCCATAAAAATATTCTTCATGAATTATTTTTATTTTGTTAGGTTTTAAAACGTGTCATTTGCAAACAAAACAAGTTCACCAGAAAGGAAAAATTTAGCAGGAGGATTAAATGCTTGGTTCAAATTTGAGTAACTGAATTTCAACTTTCATTACAAAATGTTATTTTTCACAAATATATAATGAATTAAAAAAAACTAGATGGTACCCGTCAAAACTTGACGGAAAAAATACAATAGCAATATTAGTAAAATAAGCTTCTTTATTACATAAGTAGGGGTGCTTATGAAACAATCTTTCAAATATTTTATTAATAAAAAATTTCCCCCAGTGAATTACGTTATTATTTCCGATGCAAACTCCAAACAAACAATCCGTAAACAAAATGGAAATCAGTTTGACATTACTGCCCTATTCCCCACGGCAAGAAAGAAAAATTCCTGAACATATGAAGTATCATACAAATAGCATATCCCTACGTTCATCTCATATTCAGTCAATAAAAGAACATATTAAATAAGGTACACATCCCCCCTCTGTGATAATGCAACCGAATGAGCTCCTATGCGCATGTACATTGCTTCTCCCCAAACGCACCGTCGAAATTCGACGTTAAAAAAAAGTTTTAAAATGTTTTGATCAAAATTTTTAAAATGTCTTCTTTAATCATTGTTCGTTTTAAATCCATATCTTCTGAAACGCATCTATTGTTTTAAGGTAATCAATTTTTATGTAAAGATGAAGAATTTTTTTACAATAATAAGACAATCTACAGAAAAAGAAGATTTTTAATGTTTTCAAGTGTAATTTATTTGTATGGTTTCTTCATTCCTTTACATAATCAGGATGATTATTCCTTTTCCATAATTAAGAGAAATAAAGTAAATCAATAAATATCCAAGATTATTTTTGATCTGTTTTCATTAATATATTGTAAATTTTATTGTTAAAAGTTACTGATAAATGATACTTTAGTAAATGGGGCTTTTCTTAATTATTATTATTATTATTATTCCTTTTTTGAGATTTAATGGCAACATTCTTCCGTTTGTTTATTGGGCGCTACAGTTTGGCGAATTATTTGAGGTACTTTTCGGTTAGCAGGGCGCCAATGAAGTATATATATATATACACATACATAGATACAAATATATATAATGTATATAGTTTTGTTTTTCTAGTATTGAATTTATGTGGTTTATAGATTTTGGTTGGCTTTTGTGATAATGATTCTGCAAGTAATTTTCCATTGGAGTTTGTTATTATATATATATATATATATACACTTTATTGGCGCCGGCTAACCGAAAAGTACCTAATTTGCATATAGTTTTTTTTTCTTAATCGGACGACGGGATAATGCACGGAATTTCGACGGGATAATGAATATTTTTTATGGTACCAGAATATTTTTCTGTATTTTACAGTTATATTAAGAAATACATATTTTTATGATTTGCTGAATCACTTAGTTGTTTACTTTTTCATGCATTATATTATTGAAGGTTGTTAGATCTCTTATTCGTTTAAATATACCCTACTTATATAAAAATAGCGTGTGTTCTCTGTGGTGTTTCGCATAAACGTTGTAAAATTCAGGTTATTAGATTTTATCCAACTTTGTTGTCATAACATCTGATGAAGCAGCCATTTTCGGCGATTTTTTTTATATCTGTAAAATGTTTGTTTTTGGCATAGCCCGAACTAAGAAAAAATTGAGTACTTTTCCATTATACGGACACCATTGTCGCCAAGCATATATTTACATGTATGGCATGGTGTCGGTATAATGGAAAAGAACCAAAATTTGCGATCGGTCAAATAATTGAATTTCGTTAAACATTAAATTTTCTGGTACTTTTCTATTATCCGGTCGACCACTTTTCATAACAAAAAATTATCGCCAAACTGTAAAATTAAACGCCAAAATACAGTCCGATTTACTTGATGTCAGAAGCATTATACGTGTTTGTTACGTCATCAAGTGGTTTTTAATTCGAGATTTGCGTCTATTTTTCATTATGTTTTACGGATTTATTAGTTATTTCATTAATTAAAATAACAATTGTGTCTTTAAATTCATGTATTTTTTTTATTTATTTATTTTGATATTCCAATGGCAACGTTCTCCCGTTTATTTGGCGTTACAGTTTGGCGATAGTTTTTTGTTATGAAAAGTGGTCGACGGGATAATAGAGAAGTACCAATTTTTTTATTTTTAATCTGAGAAAGAAACAATAATCATGGATTTAATTAATTTTGCAATATGCGGTGCAACCAAAATAATTTTGATTAAATCAGTACAGATATCGCAGACTCACCTGAATTATTTTTTGGCACCTAAATGACGATTTTTGCTTTGTATGGCAACCTGGTGTTTTATAATAAATTTGAATATGTGTGTAAATAAATAAAATAAAATAGGTACTTTTATGTTAGCTGGGCGTCAAGGATAACTCTCCAAATCTTGTTTCAATTGGAATCATTTACATTGCAACATTTTACGTGAGATTTGTTATTCATATTGATATGTTTACGTTTAGATATTTTATTATGATTATATTCTAGCTAATTAAGTTTTTTTTTTTTTAAAGATTTTATACTACAATGTTAAAATATTACCTAGTTGATATTAGTTAATGTCAAAAGATTGGCGAGCCACAGGGTTCAGGGAAAAAACTCTATGCCCTCAAAAGTGGAAGTTGTCAACTTTATGACGTCATAAGCAGAAGTAAATGTTTAATTGAAAATTACAGCTAATTAATTAAATTTTCGAACAAACGAATGCACGATAACAAATCTGTGTCCTAATATCTTTCATTTAAAAAAGGAATGGTGTAATTTGATGCAGTAGTTTGTTCTAACGGATTGTCGAAAGAAATCGCTTAGCGTTTTAAATATATAGATAATAACTTTTACTTTTCACAAAGTAGCGTCCAAGAAAAAAAAACTTTGCATCCTCCCCTGGAACAATTTAAACTATTAGGAATCTAATTAGCATCACAAAACAAAATGACGTATTTTTTAAAATGATGTAAAATTTAAAGTGGACCGTATGATTGTATGTTACAGTTGTAATGTATTTAATTTATAGTTCGATTTCATTTTATTTATTTATTTATTTGAGAAAGAGGGCTCTCAAATAGTATGTTTTCCCCTAGCCCCATATGAAGTTAATCGGGTAATGGGTGCCAATACATCACCCTACAGCTTTTGCTAAAGCTAAAATAAAGTGGTGTGGAGCAATGTAAACTAGTATAGTGTGGGCATCGCAGAACTTTCTTCCATATAGTAAATCAGATCGTCTTAAAGCAAAATTAAATGCTATTCTATTCGTTCTGGAGATGGAGCTATTGCATAAATCATGAAAAACAGAGCATAGCATCGACGCCTGTTGGGCGGTACAATACACGCGCAGACTTAGTAAGTGTGTAGTTATGTACAAGTCTAACAGAGTATGAAATTTGGTGAAAATCCGTGAATTACTATTTCTTGAAATATAGCAATAGCGGAAATCGTGAGAAATATACCATAGCAACAATAGTTGGTACGATTTACACCCAAACCTAATCAACATCAATGTAAGTGAATGTCTAACAGAATACGAAGTTTGATGAAAGTCTGTGCATCAGTTTTTGAGATAGTACAATCACGAAAAATGTAGCATAGTAGCGCCACCTGTTGGGCAATTTACACCAAAACCAACCTAATCAGCGTCTATTTATGACAAGGTGTAATTGAATCTGAAGTTTGATGAAAATCGCGATGATTCTCGCGATAGAACTCTCGCAAAATTTTTTGTCACACACAGATACACGAACAGACCTTTTCTAAAAACAGTCAAACCGTGTTCAGTGCCTTCTGAAACGTATAAATTCGTCCCAATCCGGAAGTCGAAAATTTTCACGAATCCAACATTTTCTTCTTTTAAAGATAGAAGACCAAACTGCATAAAAGAGGAAAGTTTTGCTCCCCCACATGCCTAGAAATTCTCCATTTTTTTGTGTGAGGGAATATTTCAGGGAATTATTTAAATTATTTATGGTGGCTAGAACACAAAAAGGCAGCTTTCTTAGGGTTTCGTTCATCTCACAAAAACCTATTACTCCCACTCCGTTGTCTGTCCGTCACAGAGCCATTATCAGAAACTATGTAAATTACAGAGTTGAATCTTTGCGTATATATAGCTGAATACCAGCTATGAAGTTCAAAATATTAGAATTTGAAAAAATCCTATTATTTTAATAAATAGAGATAAAAAACCAAAATTCTAACAGCCTTTTCCTATTAAATTTAAACATGTTTCGTAATAGCAGTTGCCAAAAATTAAAAATCCACAATGAAATTCTTTCTACAATAATTAATTTTCTATTGAACGATTTCCTCGTGTAAAATGAAAATGAAATAAAAAGTTTCACTAATTGAAAAAAAGATAAATATGAAATAAAATTGATTGACGTCATAGGGGTAATAAAAAGGAAAATTTCTAAGATTTCTCAATAATACAAGGAGTATGAGTATGTGTATGTACACAAAGCAGATTAATATCACGTCATTAGAGAATTAAAAAGAAAATCTGACGTCATATTGGAAGTTTAACGAATTTTTCAAATGTTTGAGAATAATACAAAACGAGTATCAATATGAGTAATAGAGAATAGTAAATATATGAGTTTGAGAAACATATTGAATAGTGATAAAAATCCAATTATGGAAATATTCGCATGTTTTAACATTTTGAAGGTGTACAACCTGTTTAATTTTGAAGTTATTTTTTAAATATCGCATTTAGTCCGCATGACAGATATTATTATGACAGAATATAATAACGGGCTTCGCCCGCTATCGGGCTGGTTTAGATATTCGAAAAAAAAACGACAAAATAGACCGGTAAATTTTTACTTTATAAAAAACATGACGCTTTTTTTTTTTGGGTTGCTAAATGAAATTTATTTGGATTTATTAAAGAAAGGATAAAGTGTTTTGAAAGGAATATTAAACGAAACCCTTTGAGCTATCTTCGATCACACTTACCCACTTGTTTTATTATTGTTTTTTAGGACGGTCAAAATGGGGGATGTAGAAATGTTAGGGGTGGATACGAAAAAATTTCGATGATTGATTATTCGATGATTGATTGCGTTTGTTACAGCAACGCAAAACGAATATAGGAACAAAAATATTTAAAAAGTAAACTATTTTAAGGATTTTAAAATTAGAGAGCTTGGAAAGCAAAGTGGAAGAAGGGAAAATTTTGGAGGGGAGTTTTAAATATCTTAAACTTTATGAGCTCGATGTTGAGAGAATGACTGGACTGGCTTCAAATCATTTATTTATTTTTTGAATTATGAACCTTAAATTTTGTTAGTATGTTGGGAATAGTTCTTTTATAAGTAGTTGAGACAGCTTTGAACATAAAGTATTTTCAGAGTCTCAGAGAAATTACCTAAGGTTGAACTTCGATATTAATGGCAAACAAATAATAATAAACATGGGCATTCACGAAAAAGAAGGAAAAATGAAAGCAATTGTCTTTCCATTGGTTTCCAAGTTTATTAAATGAAATTTCTTTTGTCCTGAGACAGAACGAGCCGGAAAAAGAATTTTGCTTTTGTTTTCTTTTTTTTAAATGCCATCCACAAAAAAGAGGGAGGGGGGGGGGGACAAGAAAATGCAATTCTCTTTCCATTAGTTTCCAAATTTATTAAATGAAATTTCTTTTGTCCTTGATGATTTTGAAAAAAAAAATGTTATTATTCCCAATTAAAATAATTAAACACTAAAACAGAACGACCCGGGAAAAAGAATTTTTCTTTCTTTTTTATGCCATCCACAAAAAAGAGGGACGGGTTCAAGAGAATGCAATTCTCTTTCCATTAGTTTCCAAATTTATTAAATAAAATTTCTGTCAATAAGCAATCTTAATTAATTATATATTTTTCCTGTTCTTCTTTTAGGTCGATACTAGATTACGAAGAGATCATTAACATAGAACATGTAGGCTATGTTCTACCCCATAGTGGATTATATGAATTCCTTCATGTTGCAAAGAAGGATTCTTCTGGAGGAGTGCAACCCTACTTAAATTCTTATGAGCTAGTTCATCTCGGAACAGACCCATTTTATCAACCAAAAAGTGTCAGTTTTAAGAGACTGTTTGTTATTACATTGGGAATATATGCTCTTTGGCTTAAATTGACAAACAATACGGAATTAACCAACTTCCTTAAATGTCTGGACATCTATTTCAAGACAATAAGTGAACCATACCTCACAGTTAGTGAAGTAAGGAGTTTGTTTATTAAGTACTTCACTCACAAGCACAAAGAACATTTGTTGGACGAATGGTGCAACGTTTTCACGGATACAATGCCGTTTTGGGCTAGAAACTACGAACCTCGGAGACTCTGTCATCTCGCTCGTTGTCAGGTTAGAGAGAACCTATGCAAGAGTGGAAGTACTTTACCAGCAATTTTAGATCAAATGGAAATGCCAAAGTCAATTAAGGAATTTCTTTTATGTAAGCCACCAAAGAAAATGTCTAATTTATTTTCAAAATAATGAATAAATAAGAAATTAAATCTGTCTGTGCATTAAAAAGTTTTTCGTGTTTCTTTGTGTATTTCTACTAATACGCTTTCCCCAATTTATTAAACTAAGGGGCCCTGCCACCTACGATCTTTGCTCGCCAACCGCCATACAGACCCCGCAGGTTCTTACAAAAAGCTAATTTGCTTTGTTTTAAAAAATATTACCCGTTTATGGAAGACTGAAAAATATTATCACTACCAATGATAATCTTTTGCAATCGGGTCGCCATTCATTTAATTCAGACTGAGGGGGTTTTTAGGTTCCCAAGGCAGCATTCACTGCTTACGGATAACGGCTGGTTTCGTGATTGATTTCACAGATCACAGATACTAAGGGGCTGCTTTCCGACACATTTTTTAATTATTTTTTGTTCAGAAACGCATGGAATGGGCAGGTGGTGTTGTTATTCAGAAATTTTGTAATCGAAACACGTTTTCCCTTTTTTGGTAAAGGCAGATGATCTTTCAGAAAACACTGTCAAAGTTAGTGTTTTGAACCGAATCCCGATGCTTCATTACCAGAAAAAAGAAAAACTTTTTGTCACGTGATACGAATCGCTTATAACTCGGTAAGTAATTTATTTATCAAAATATGGAAAACTCATTTCGATTCCAAATCGCTTCAGCAGTCAGGCCTGTAAAATTTATGTCTTTGCGTTTAGAAATGAATCAGAAATTGTGTCAGAAAGTTTCTTGTTGTTCAGCAGATCATTTGAGAACCATCTTAAGTAAAATATATAACGCTTTTTTAAATCATCTTGTATAAAATGGTTCAGTAAATAATGTCGCTACCTCTGGGACTTTTATAATAACGTCTAGGAGGAAAGTTTTCTTTTAGACGCTATAAAGAAATCGTTTTAAATATGACGTAATTTTTTCTCATCTTTGCACGTAGTTTACTATTAAAGTTAGCAGAAAGTTTTCTTTTTATTTTAATAGTCACGTGCATATATTTTTTCAATTGAAACTTTTTGCATCGTTATTTCGGAGTTTTAAAAACGACTAAATTTTCCTTATTAAATGTATTTTGCACATAATAAAGTTTTTTTTTTCTCTTTTAATCCTCACATGTAAATATATTTCTCAACTGAGAAATGTTTGAGTTTATTATTTGTGTTTTTTAAAAATTCTGGCGACAATCAGAAAAAAAATTACTTTTTCCAAATATGAAACAAATATCTATCACTTTCAAAGGCATTCAGAAAAGTGGAACAAAACTTCACTGTTTAATAATATGAAAGAAGGTGTCTTAGTAAATAATTTGGAATACGTATAACTTATTTTAAAATGCAATTTCAGTTCTTACAATCAAAGGTAAAAAAAAATATCCGAATTCTTTTGTGCCGTCCTATATGTGATCTCTAGATTTGTATACAGGGTGGTGCAGAACTATATGTCAAAAATATAAAAGCAAGATAATGGGACAAAAATAAGCACATTTCGTATAGGAATGTCAGTGCGGAAATCCAGCGTTGAGGAAATAGGGGGCGCAGTTGAATTCGGCTTATGAAAACGTATCGCTGGCCTGAATCGTCATTCCTCACACAGATTTCAAGCAACATGCATCTTACAACAATGCGGAGCTTCCCGACATGTATTTCATGTATGGCGCTGCGCAAGAAAATGGAGCGGGTGCTCAAAGGATGCTCGAGCTTGTCGAAGGACTACCCTCTTACTGTGCGTAATAGTTCTTCTTCTACTCCTGGAATTCTGCGATATCTTCCAGTGCCCGTATCACGCCTGGAAGCATAAAACGATTCAATCGCGCACAACTCCGGATGAAGACGCTCAAATGTTCGGCGATCCGGCAGATTCCTTCCCAGGAATCGCTCCATGGACATTCTTTGAGCAGCCGCTCCATTTCCTTGCACAGCTCCATACATGAAATGCCTGTCGACAACTAAACTTCCGCATTGATTTAACGATGCATGTTGCTCGAAATACATGCGGGGAATGACGATTCAAGCCAGAGAAACGCTTTCATCCGCCATATTCAACTGCGCCCTCTACTACCTCAACACTGCATTTCCACACCCACATTCCAATACAAAATCTGCTTATTTAGGTCCCCCTTACCTGCCTTTACATTTTTCATATATAGTTCTAAACCACCCTGTATATACTACCATAGTATGGAAAAACCTATTTCAGTTAGGAAACGCAAAATACAGATTACAGCTCCCCTTTGGCAATTTCCATCAGTAAGCGAAAAATTACTCGAATTTTTTGTGTAGTCCTGCATATATTCTATAGAATTCATATACACGAAACAACAAGGGAAAAAATAGTTTGTTAAAATGCATACAAAAATTGAGAACGCACTTCCAGCAATTGTTGCTCATAGAGAGCCACTGCGTAATCAAATTGTTTCGTGTGTCCCTGTAAATGAGTGATAAATATTTTTCACACAATAACATATCTTGTAGTGCACATCAGTGATGGATATCAATTTTAAAATACTCGAAATAGCGTAACATCATTAAAAGACGTGCAAACGATGTTTTCTCATAGACCATAATGTAACAGAATTCTCTTGAGTGTACCTCTAAACGAACTATCGATCCATTTTCAATAAACGACATGACTTAACAAATCTCGATAACATATATCAATTACATGACGATGCGATAATATTTACGCCAGTTAGATCGTGGACGGACAAACAAATCGAATTCTTTAACACTTTTCTACTAAGTGATTGTTATTTAATTTTATGTTCATTTCATTAAAACTGTGTATATACAGTCCGCAATATGATTCTTTTTCTACACCTCAGTCTTTTTCATTTAACAAAAATTTATAAATAAGAGTGTTCAATTTAATTGTGTTATTTTAATGCATTTTTATAACGTGAATACCAAAACAAAACACTATTGATTTTTAACATTTTAACAAAGCTTAAAACTTAATAATGCATGAAGATTGTTTGTACACTTTGCGTATACATCATACACGCTATTATATAGATTTAAGGATTCAAATGATGTGCCGTTAAATAATTGTTAATTTCATATATATTTCTTTAAATTGGCAATATCATATAAAATTGAGAACGGAACCTAAAATTAAATAAATATCACTTGATAGAATAAATCGCATTGCTGGGCCTTACGAAAATGAAAATCCTACTGGGAAATTGGAGAAAAGTGTTCAATTCTCAATTATAACTGTCAGTAAGAACGTCAGAATGTAATATATATGTATATATATATATATATATATATATATATATATATTACATTCTGACGTTCTTACTGACAGTTATATCTTTATATATATATATATATATATATAAAGAATCTGTTGAAAATAAATCCGCACTAGACAGTAGTAGTACAAGAATAAGAGTTCTATGCCAGAAGCAGGAGAATAGAGGATTGAGGGTTCAATCATCTTGCTGTCGAGCTTGTACTATATAAGAGGGTGGAGAGTACGACACCTGCTTTCTAGAACTGTGCTACAAGAGGATGTATTGGAATCCCATACGTTTATTTTTAAAGTATATGCACACGTGCGCTCCCTAGGATAGTATAAATTTGGATTTAATGAGATAATTTCCTCATTCTGTGCATTGCTATCACCGTGTGAGTACGTAGTTTTATTAGTTTATATTAAAGTTAAAATGGAAAGAGACATGCATTCTTCTTCTTTGTTAAGTCATCTCGAGATGAGTCAAGCCCTATCACCAGAATTGAAGGACCAAGATATGGAATCTCCAGTGCAACTCAAGGAAGCACACGTTTCGAATCATGATGTGAAACCCTCTTCATCAAGACAGGATAACCCAAAATTGCAATATGTGTGTGTGTTACGTGCAAGCAAGCTTTTTCCCGAAAGTTTGTCTTAAATAGACATATGAAATCTCATCTGCAGAAAAAAAACTGTTATGTGTTCCATCTGCGAAAAACAATTTGTTCAAAAGAGTGATTTATTAAATCATATGAAGATTCATTCAAAGATTCCTGTAGTCTTTAACTGTGATGTGTGCTCTGAAGTCTTTTCGAAAAAGTATGATTTACACCAACATAGGAAGATTCACAAATCGTCCAAGCAATATAATTGTGATGTGTGCTCTGAAGTCTTTTCGAAAAAGTATGATTTACACCAACATAGGAAGATTCACAAATCGCCCAAGCAATATAATTGTGATGTGTGCTCTGAAGTCTTTTCGAAAAAGTATGATTTACACCAACATAGGAAGATTCACAAATCGCCCAAGCAATATAATTGTGATGTGTGCTCTGAAGTCTTTTCGAAAAAGTATGATTTACACCAACATAGGAAGATTCACAAATCGCCCAAGCAATATAATTGTGATGTGTGCTCTGAAGTCTTTTCGAAAAAGTATGATTTACACCAACATAGGAAGATTCACAAATCGCCCAAGCAATATAATTGTGATGTGTGCTCTGAAGTCTTTTCGAAAAAGTATGATTTACACCAACATAGGAAGATTCACAAATCGCCCAAGCAATATAATTGTGATGTGTGCTCTGAAGTCTTTTCGAAAAAGTATGATTTACACCAACATAGGAAGATTCACAAATCGCCCAAGCAATATAATTGTGATGTGTGCACTGAAGTATTTTCCAGAAAATGCGACTTATTGAAACATAAGAAGTTTCATAAACACCGAAAGCAGTAGGATTGCATCCAGTGTAGTGAAATATTTAATCGTAAATATGATTTAATTCGACATGTAGTTACTTCACACAAAGTACTACCCAAAGCTATTAAATCACAATCTTTAAAAGATTTGTTATATGAGAAAGTGAAGCACTTTAAAAGACAAAATGCCCTTAATATACTTACGAAAACTGTAATTGACTCTAATGAGGAAAATGATAAAGATTTCCAAACATTTTTTAATAGGGGCCTGGTCGCCGGTCTAAAAAATGGGGGGTGGGGGGAGATCATGGAGGTCATGACTTCCTTCTAAAGGAAAAACATTTTTATAGAACAATACATTTTTTAAATTAAATATGAATTAAAAGAGTTTTAATTACCTTCTTATTTTCTGCTTAAATATTCTAATCTATCGGAACGGATACATTCATGGAGTTATTTTTATATAGAAATGCATGAAAATCGCAAGCATTATTTTTCAAGCACCAAAGAATCGAACATCGTTTTTAATTTTCGTATAAATGTGGTACATTTTGAATTGTACTATTTTATTGCTCCCAGACGATAGTTCCATGATTGCCGAGTACCAAAAATTGGCTTACAATGCGAACTTTGAGAAAACTTTCTCTAAGATTCTTTGCTTTTATAAGAAAATGTGAAACTCTGATTTCTTTCTATCTGAATAAAATATGCAAATTTTATTCATGTATACGAATATACAAAAAAAAAAAAAAAAAAAAAAAAGAAAGAAAAAGACGTGATCACGTGATCCCCTTCTAAATGGAGGACTGAATCCACATTGGTTGCGATCAGAAAAACCTCATGTCGTCATTGCCGTATTCAGAAAATCAGTTCGAAACCCCAACGTCTACGGTGTTTTCTACAAGGTCCATTGCTTTTTCAGAAAATTGAAAAAGGCTCTTCAATTACTTGGTATCTGAATAAGAAAATCTAAAAATTGAACGCATTTATGAATGAAAGTTGTTTTGTGAATGAAATTAGGGTGAAATTATGATCTGAAACGAGCTAATTTGAATTTCAGAACAATTCATGAAAATGTTAAAAAGATTTTAGTATCTTGTTACCATTTTAAGCCTTTTTCTTTTCAAAACTTATCAGACTTATATTGCAATTAAAAGTTCTATAGGAAACTTATTTTCCAACAAATTCTGTTTACAATGAAAAATTTTCTGAGACGCTAATTTTCGCAGTTTGATTAAAATCCATATACAGATATTTGAGGTTTAAAACAAAGGAAGTTTTCTTTATTTGCAATTTTACTATTCAAAGTAATTTTTCCATGTTGGAATATGTGGAAAGTTCTGCGATAAAAGAAAAGAAATGTCTATTTTCAACACAATTTCTTTCTTCAACCTACCAATTTTATCGTTTAAATACAGTAATTTCAATTCATTATAAACCATGTAAGAATTCCGGACTAAATATCATTTTTATATAAGTTTTATTTAACTTGCACTTTCTGAAACTAATAGGTTTTTACATGTGAAAAAATGCTTCTAGGATAAGAAGACTGTATCTGACTAGTGCAGTCTTGTTCTAAATATTAAGATATTTAATTTTTTTTAGAAATTAAAATAAAATTAAAGTTTAATAAATAACACTGATTGTCAATTTTTAAATTTATGCTCAGATTGCGTTAGAGCCCGTTTATAGTAATTTCTTTGAAAAATTCCTTTATTTTTATATGAGATACAAATCATGCTTCATTTCTTAAAAAATAAGTTGCTTAAAATATATGAAATTTTCCAATATTCCAACAGTCATTCCAACATCATAATTGACACATTGTTATCATGTTTAACGTAAATTATTTTTAATGCATAATATTCTTTCTGCAAACCCGTACAAATTTCAAACTTATTTTTTTATGCATGCTGAAGCATATTTAAATTTAAAATTAAATTTTCTGTAAATTTTTAATGCAAATTCAGAAAAGCTTATTATTTAATTGTATGGAAAACTTTAATATTTACATGTTTACAAAGTATATTATTCATTTCTCTTTATGGATCGTTTTCCATTAATCAGGGGATTCTTAACACTTTTGTAAAAAAAAAATAAATAAATAAAAAAAAAAAAGTCGCCAACTGGTATAATAAGGTGGCGATTAAGTTGTTACGAAATTTCCTGGGATTATCTTCACCCTTCAGCACCCTAATTTAATCCTTTTTACCGGGAAGTTTGAGGGAAATTCTTATTTTGCTTTACTTGTCAGTGCTGAAGAGGGAACCTATTTACCTGTCAAATGGGTGGAGTCAGGCGAACTAACATCATGCCATAGGAATTATTCTCTTCCGACCCATTTGTTACAAGTATGTCATTCAAATGAACTGAGTGCACAATGTTATGTGCTATCTACAAAGATAAAGATAAATTCCACATTCAAGCACTTTTTTGCATTCATATATACAAATTACAGTAACCGGAATTTTCTATGAGTAATGCAAATTCGGAAAAGCCTATTATTTACTTGTATGGGAAACTTTAATATTTACATGTTTACAAAGTATATTATTCATTTCTCTTTATGGATCGTTTTCCATTAATCAGGTATTTTTTAACATTTTTGTATGAAAAAGTTAGTATGATAAGGTAGCGATGAAATAGTTAAGAAATTTCTTGGGATTATCTTCACCCTTCAACACCTTAGTTTCATCCTTTTTACCGGGAAGTTTGATGGAAATTCTTATTTTTCTTTTCTTATCAATGCTGAAGAGCGAACCTATTTACCTGTCAAATGGGTGGAGTCAGGCGAACTAACATCATGCCATAGGAATTATTCTCTTCCGCTCCATTTGTTATAAGTATGTCATTCAAATGAACTGAGTGCAGAGTGTTATGTGCTATCTACAAAGATAAAGATAAATTCCACATTCAAGCACTTTTTTGCATTCATATATACAAATTACAGCAACCCGAAGTTTCTATTTAACCATAGAGCAAGAAAAGAGTTTTATCATCTCACTAATTTTAAGTTTTCTTGAACCATTTCTGATATGTAGAAGTTTTTCTCTTACACTTGCATTTCATAGTCAGAAAATTGAATGGTATATTTCACATCATGGATTGTAAAAGTCAAAGCAACAACTGCGAATCAATGGAGGACGGACTCGAATTGTTTTTCAAGATTGCAGCTTCACACGAAACAAAGAAGAATCACTTCCCTTGGGACTCAGTTTCATGCTATTTGAAGAATCACAAAGAAGTCGTCCTAACGTTAGCTAATGCTAAACTCTTTTGCAATTTCTTCATTAAAGTTCTTGAAAATCATGTATGTGAAGAATCTGTAGTTTTTAACAGGATCATAGATGTGATGACGGTGTTACTGTTGGAAAGACAGGAGTGGGATATTTCAGATCTGTACGAGAATTTTTTTAGAAGCAAAAGAGAATTTCACCTGGAAGTAAGTACATTATATTTGAGAAAGAAAACGGAAGACAGTGTTTTTCCGGACAGAGAATGTATTCAAGTTGTTAATGCATTAAAAACCCGGAATTACCGACTAATGCAAGTTTTGGCTACATACGGATATAATTTAAAGATTTCCAACGATTCTTTTTTTGCTAGAAAAGTAGCATTTCTACTGACACGACATTTCATGTAAGTATTCATATATCTTTACCATATTCATTTATATTATTTGAACAGTTGATTTTGAAAATTTGGCAAGTTTATTTTTAGGGTTTCGTTCATATCACGAAACCGTATTATCCCCGCTCCGTTGTCTGTCCGTCACAGAGCCATTCTCAAAAAGTATGTAACTTACAGAGTTGAAACTTAGTGTATAAATCTGAATAGCAGCTGTGAAGAGCTCAAAACATTAAAATTTGAAAAATTCGTATTATTTTAATAAATAGAGATAAAAAACCAAAACTCTAACAGCCTTTTCCTATTAAATTGAAACATTTTTCGTTATAGCAGATGCCAAAGATTTAAAATCCAAAATAAAATTCTTTCTAAAATAATCAATTTTCTATCAGACGATTTTCACGTGAAAAATGAAAATGAAATAAAAAGTTTCACCAATTGAAAAAAAGATAAATATGAAATAAAATTGATTGACGTCATAGTCGTAATAAAACGGAAAATGTCTAGATTTCTCAATAATACAAGGAGTATGAGTATGTGTAAGTGGATAAAGCAGACTAATTTCACGTCATTAGAGAATTAAAAAGAAAATCTGACGTCATATAGGAAATTTAACTATTTTTGCAAATGTTTGAGAATAATACAAAGCGAGTATCAATATGAGTAATAGAGAATAGTAAATATATGAGTTTGAGAAACATGTTGAATCGTGATAAAAATCCGATTGTGAAAATATTCGCATATTTTAACATTTTGAAGGTGTACAATTTGTTTAATTTTGAAATTATTTTTTTTAAATATTGCATTTAGTCCGTATGACGGATATTATTATGACAGAATATAATAGCGGGCTTGGACCGCTATCAGGCATGTTTAGATATTCGAAAAAAGGAAAAAATAGACCGGTAAATTTTTACTTTATAAAAAACATGACTTTTTTGTTTGTTGTTGTTGCTAAATGAAATTTGTTTGAATTTGTTAAAGAAAGGAAAGGTGTTTTGAAAGGAAAATATTAAACGAAAACGTTTGAGCGATCTGCGATCACACTTACCCTCTTTTTTGTTATTCTTAGATATGTAACGATTTGCTTTTGAATGGTTTTAAAAATATTCGTAAGAAGTAATACACTTATCACTTACCCATCATACGTAGTATAGGTAAGTCTTGTAATCGTTTTAAAAAGCGAAAAAATTTTTTTGACCGATTTACACGTTTCAGACACTGGAAATTCCGAAAAACATATTTTTAGAAAAAAAAATTGCCGTCCGTCTGTCTGTCTATAAACGCTCTATCTCCTCCAACAAATTGAGATAGAGACTTGAAATTTGGTATGTACTTAGAATGTAATAATGGGAAGAAGCTTATTAAATTTCAGTAACCTCGATTATCCGGAACTACGTTTTTCGGATTCTCGAAATATTCGTTTTGATAAAAGGTGCATAATAATTTTCGAAATTGTTTTTTTTAAGGAGTAAATATAAAAGACAATAAAAAACATAAATTTGGAATAAAAAGTGAAGTAGATCGGATAATTAGTAGCTGAAATATTTATAATCGTATTTTACACGATCTTCGATTTTCATGACACTGTATTTTATTCAAATTTCAACTCAAAGATATATTTTAATTGGAAATGAGACGCTTAATCTGACGCAGTAAACCGTTAGTTAATAGGATTATCATTTTTGGAGTGATATCATCATGAAACATCCTTATAGGATGTTTTTTTTTTATGCAATTTAGTAATAGAGCATTTAAAGTTGATGACATCATCAACCTCGATTTTATTCGAATTGCAATGCATTTTATAAATAGTTTACACATGTTTTATTTTCATATTTTATATTATGCATATTCATGATGGGTAAGTATTAAGGTGGCCCCCAACGACTAGTTTGATATATGTGTGGTCTTAATTTATGTAAATTTAATATGTGATAATAGTTATTCTGAGAAAAAAAAATCTTTTTTTTTTTTTTTTTTTTTGGTATGCGCCAATGGACTTGCATCACTTTCAAACGCAATTATTTGTTCAAAACCTTGATTTTCTTTGACTGGACTAGAATTATTATAACAAAAAATTGAATATTTTGTTTTCTTTACTTCTTTCTTTTATTTCTTTCTTTTATTTCTTTCTTTTATTTCTTTCTTCTTTAGAATTTTTGCAACGAAACAAAAAATAATGTTAATGCTTTAGAATTAAAAAAAAATATATATGTAATAAGTTGTATGCTTATAGATATATTTCTTAATTTGGATAGGGAAGACTTTCAAATACTAGGTGATTCTGCACTCCGAGAGCTACGCTCGACAATCCCCTTCCACACACTTCAAACTCTAAAAACATGTTAATCTTCTCTGTTTTAAAAAGATTACCGGATTCCAAAAGATGGAATGATATTATTACGACCAGTAGTGATATTCTGTAATCGGTTTGCTATTCTTGTCCCCCACCCACCGCTGTCACGACAGCTTACGGCTGTTTCCGTAATTGATTAAGTAAGATCTATCACACATTTTAAAATCATATTGTATAAAATAGTTAAGTAGAAATGGCTTAGTGTATTATACAGCGTATATAAATTATGTAGATCATATTCAAAACTGACCTAAATAATTCGAAATAATTTTCGACTACGGACGGGAATTGCTGTAAGGGGTGTTTTGAACTGTTTTACCCATTTTTCAATTGAGTTAAATTTTACTATACTATGGTGGTCTTATTAGCATAAATAAATTCCTATACAGGCCTTCACAAAAGTATATAGATATTCATCTATATGAATGGTAATCACCGAAATTATGTTATGTATATAGCATTTGAATTTAAATTTAGTATAATATGTTGTATATATAAAACACCTAGATATTTTATACAGGGATCTACAGAAGAATTAGAATATATTACTGTTAGAACAAATAGAAGATAAAATAATTCAATGTGTATAAAATAGCTGAAGTTTTAATCTAAGGTAAAGAAAAAATTCGATTATCTCGATTAGTGAGTATATACGTTAGATACACTTAAATACCTGTTCGTATGATATCTTTACCAGGGTATTTTTTCACTCAGTTGGGAAAATTCATTTAATATGATATATATTCAAATAAATATGATTGAGTTATAAAAAATAATAGTAAACTGGTTAATCATCAATTATTCCACATACGCCCTTTTCCAACAAAACCCCCAACTATCTGAAATTTGTCACATAGGTCATTTCTCCAGGCACCCATCCATATATACAGTGATAGTTGAACCCAAGATCTTTGACTTAAATTGCCAGTGATTGAGCTACTTGGGCTGACAACTGACTCACACATTTCATTCAGATAACTTTATTGCCAATAACATCTGGTCTGCCCCCTTTTAGACAGCTCAACAGAATATACGGCAAGTAATGGAACTCTATTAAACGATGGATATATCGCAAATCTAACTTATTGCGGAGTTCAGTTCGTATGACATCTTTACTTGAGCATTTTTTCACTCATTTGTAAAAATTCAGTTCGTATGACATCTTTACTTGAGTATTTTTTCACTCATTTGTAAAAATTCACTTCGTATGACATCTTTACTTGAGCATTTTTTCACTCATTTGTAAAAATTCAGTTCGTATGACATCTTTACTTGAGCATTTTTTCACTCATTTGTAAAAATTCAGTTCGTAATGGCATCTTTACATGAGTATTTTTTCAGTCATTTGTAAAAATTCAGTTCGTATGACATCTTTACTTGAGCATTTTTTCACTCAGTTGTAAAAATGTAGTTCGTATGATAATCTTTACCGATCCGTATGATTGAGTTATACGACTAGTCGTATGGAGCCACCGTAATACTTACCCATCATGGATATGCATAATATAAAATATAAAAATAAGACATGAGTACAACTACTTAAAAAAGTCATTGCAATTCGAATAAAATCCTGGCTTGATGACGTCATAAACTTTAAATGTTCTATTACTGAAATGCGTAAAAGAAACATCCTTATAACTCCAAAAATTTTAATCATAGTAACTAACGGTTCATTGCGTCGGATTAAGCGTCTCATTTCCAATTAAAATTTACCTTTGAATTGAAATTTGGATGAAATACAGGGTCATGAAAAATCGAAGAGTGCGGAAATAGGATTACAAATATCTCGACAACTCATAATCCGATCGACTTCATTCCTTATGCAAAATTTATGTTTTTTATTGTCTTTTATATTCACTCCATAAAATAAACAATTTCTAAAATGTTTACATACCTTTTATCAAAACGAGTATTTCGAGAGTCCGAAAAAAATAGTTACGGATAATCGAGGTTACTGAAATTCAATAAGCTTCTTCCAATTATTACATGCTGAGTACATACCAAATTTCAAGTCTCTATCTCAGTTTGTTCGGGAGATTGAGCGTTTACAGACACACATACGGCAATTTTTTTTTTCTCTTAAAATATGTTTTTCGGAATCTCCAGTGTCTGAAACGTGTAAATCCGTCAATTTTTTTTTCGATTTTCAAAACGATTACAAGATTCACCCTATACTACATATGGTGGGTAAGTAAAAATATAATAATCTGGGTAATTATCAATCATTCTACATAGGCTCTTTTCCAAAAAAAAAAAAAAAAAAAAAAAAAAAACATACTTTCCAAACTTTGTAACATAGGCCCTTCTTTCAGGCACCTATTCATATGCCGTGAGGTAATTTCTGAAAATCAGTTTTCAACTATATTCAAGGCCGACGCAACAATCGGGAAAATGGCATTGACTAGAAATATAAAATTTTATATTCCTAGTCAATGGAAAATGGCCATGCTTCCCAGAGCCGCGCGGCAGTTGGGGTCTTGTTAGGAGCCGTGAGCGTCTTTATTATACATTTCGAAATAACGTTGCGTCTAATGTAAAAAAAATTATATTTGTGCTCTAAATATGTTTCTAAATGTCTTTTTGTGAAAAAATCAGAGTATGAACTGTATTCCTTACAGTCAAACTGTATATAAGTCTCGAGGAATGTATAGATTTGAGGATACCGAAATTAGCCGTGAACGCAAAAAATAAATATTTAAAATAATGTAAAGGATAGTATATTTTTAGAAATTAAAAATAATTATGCATATTACACGTGAAAGTAATTCTTCGGTTTTTTTTTTCATTCACTTTATAATCTACTAGGGGGCCGTCCATAAATGATGTCACGCTTCGAGGGGGGGGGGGAGGGGGTTCATGAAATTTTGACAAGGGGGTGGGAGGGGGTAAGAAGAAGTGTGACATCACACATTTTGATTTAAATAAAATCATTTAAAATCCGCAGATTAAATTTTGAAGTTATTTTGAAATTAACAGAATTTGAGGGTATTTTTTAATTGGGGCTGAAACAACTTCATGTGATTTGTTTTTACTTATATTCCTTTCTTTAAAAAAAAAAATCAATTGCTCCTTCATATTAATATTTTATTACTATTGTATATTAATTATATTTTTTGTTGTAAACCTTAATCTTATTTCATACCAAATAAGTGCACGAATCATTTTTATTGGTATGCTCACAAATGTCATTAAAACACATAGTTTAAAAATAAAATTTGAAATATGATCTATAACGTAGTGCTTTGTTTCTGAACTGCAAGTATATGTTTATGTAATATAGTGTGACATGTGACAAGAGGGGGGAAGGGAAGGATGAAGTGTGACACTTTGTGACAAATGGGGGGAGGGGGTAAAAAATATTGAATAAAAGTGTGACATCATTTATGGACAACCCCTAGCTGACCCGCCGGCGTGGCCCGGGCAGACTTTCGTTGAAAAATATAACAGTCAAGTGGACTTGATAAAAAAAAACTGAATAATATTTACTTGTACTAAAAACTTGTAAAAAAATTAAATAAGAGCTAAAATTTTAAAAGTATAATAGTTACGTTTAAAAAATGAAACGGTCAGTGAAAATTATTACACTTACTTTTAAAAAATGAAACGGTCAGTGAAAATTATTACACTTACTTTTAAAGAATGAAAAGGTCAGGGAAGTTCTTACGGTTGAACCTAAATGGAATATCGGTATAAGATCGATGCTTGATATATGGCAAATTAAGATTTGTGAAATGCTAATGTGATGCATTTTATAAAACTTCATTATTGCCATTAAACAATTAACAAATAATCGCGATTTCTGTAAGAAAAGTCCCACAGTTATGCTCCGGAAAGTTTAAATAAGTAATTTGGATTTCAGAAGCAACGCGTTCGTGCATGCGGCGGTTATTAAGCCTATTTTGGCGATCGCTGATGTTCTGTGTTTGAAGGCGTTCTCGATCCAATCTATTTCGATTTTCTCTTCTCCATTCGGCTTCTTCTTCACTTTCAAGCATTCGCCGAGATCTTTTCCGGGCATTTCTAATGATATTTTGAAGCTCCATAATTGCAGCGAAAGAGCGAAACGTAAATAAACCCGATTTACCTCGGCCTAAATCCTGCCAAAGGACTTTTACTTGCTTTTAGTGTTGCTATTAAACAATTAACAAATAATCGCGATTTCTGTGCCACGTACAATAGCGTAATATATATAAAGATATTATAAGATATTCTATAATATATACAATTTAAAAATAATTTTTATTTTTATTGGTCCAGTATAGGGCAGTTGCAATTGACGTCAGATTGGAGGTCACACACTACGAATAGGCAGTTCTGAGTGGTGGAAATTCCCTGACCTCCAAGTGAACTACAATGGTTGATCAGCTGATCGCAACATCTCTATCGCAGTCAGAGATGTTGGGTCCAGCTAAGTTATTTGCCAGGGCCCCGTGCGATGTTGCGCGGACTCTAACTATATTATGAATATTCTAAATTGTTTATTTCGACATTTTCTTGACTGTGTCAAAAAACGAAAATTTATATCAATATTCTTGTAGTATTTTACAGATATTTGAGCGGGTTAGAATGACAGTGGTGTAAGTCCAAAATTTGAAAAATTTAGATAACCATATTTTTACTAAAAGTACATTAATTTCTGTTCAGTGCAACAGTCAAATAAGTCATAGTTCACTCAGAGAGTCACTAGAGGGCAAAACAAGTTGGACCACTTAATGCAACGGAGATACGACAAGTTTTACAAAATACTTCATTTCTCAAATTACTAATTATTGACTTACTCCGCGGTCATTCTAATCCACTCATTTCATAATCTATCATTTACCTTTTTTTATAGTACATTATTAATAATGCATTTTTTTTTCTAAGGCATGTAGTGTCATCCCAAACCAATCCTTCTGTTGAGCGTGGGAGATTTTCGACATCTTTCTTTAGAAGTGGATACGGCTCATTCCTTGAAATTCCAGAATTAGATTATTCTACAGAAAATGATCCAAAACTTTTAAATGTACAACCAAATTTTCACGATCTGATGCATCTCTCATTTAACCTATTATGGAGACCTAAATCTGTCCGTTTTAAAAGACTATTCCTTCTTATATTGGGAATTCTTGCTGTTTGGCATGAAATGAGAAACAATTTCGAATTAGCCAATTTCCTTAAATGCCTGGATATCGTTTTCAAAATTATAAATGAACCTTATCTCGCAATCGTTGAAGTGAGAAGCCTATTGATTGATTACTATAAAGCCATAAATAAAGAATATTTATTAGATGAGTGGTGTAAGGTTTTCGAGGTTACAGTGCCTTTTTGTACCAGAAACTACGAACCTCGGAGTCTATGTCATCTAGCTCGTTGCCAGGTCAGAGAGAATCTATGTAAAAGAGGATGTACTTTACCAGTAATTTTAGATCAAATGGAACTACCAAAGAAAATAAAGGATTTTCTTTTATGTAAACCATAAGAAAAGAAACAAATGATTAATGTTTTTTAACATAGTTTATAGGTATGTAATAAAATCTGTAAGTACATAAACAAAATTTTGTATTCTCTTTATTTAATCAGTGAACTCACACAACCTCTATTAACAAAAAAAAAAAAAAAAAAAAAAAAAAAAAATGTACTTTTGTGTTAGCGACCCCCACAATTATGATTATGCCAAAGTTGCAGTTATGATTTTCGCCAAGATCATCGCAAAGATTATATATGCATCCCACGTACGCATATATATATTCCAAACACTCCTATATGTGCCATATACGTCATTTTACACATATTATTTACGTCGTATATACATCGTATACACATGTCATATATATACATCATATATGCATCATACATGACTGTAACTTGGCCACATACGCCAAGAAATGTTATATATATGACACAGTGTTATAACGTCATACATACTTTATAATTTGGCGATAAATCTTGGTCGCTTGGTGATTCCTCCTTGAGGGCCGCTATAACACGAAAGTACCAAATTTACAATATATTAATGAAAACAGAAACAAACAAAAATTATAAGACGATTTCTCATCCGACGTCAATTTTAGGTAGCTTTCAATACAAAAAAGTATAAAGCTACCTATTGCAGCCGTTCGGAGGAAAGCAGTTCCGGAAAATTTCAATGTATTTTCACCGATCATGACCCCCAGACCCCAAAACCACCCTCCGTTCAAATATTGATTTATATATATATATATATATATATATATATCTCCATATATATATATATATATATATATCTGACCTATGTCATACGATAACGCTCGTATTTATAAATCAATTTTGATGAACCTAATTGTGTGTATTAAGCTCACCAATGTCTCAACCGAGTTCGTTGGCCAGCTTGGTCCGCCATTTTGTTTCAAGATGGCGGCCACTTAAAAATTTAAAACTAAAATAAATATACAAAAAAGTTAAAATTTAAATTTATTTTTTAATTAAGTGTTAGGCCTTGATACGAGGATTCCAGAGCATTTTTTGGTTTAGCTCTATCTTGAAAAATGGCTGAGATAGAGCAGTTTGAAATTCTAGGGTGGCTGACATTTTGAAACAAGACGGCACATTACAAAAACTTTCATTGTTGTAATAATTTTCCCAATCATACGCATAAAACTATATATTCATATCCGTTAGCGCCAAATTCTCGCCAAACTTGGCGACATTTGGCGAAATATCGCCAAATTTGGCGACCAAAATAAGTCTTCATAAATGAAGCCAATTTGGCTATTGCTCAACAATTTGGCGAATTTCTTATTCAAATTCAGTATTAACGAATCTTTTGTAAACGTTTTCTTTGCATTTTAACTTGCTGTTTTCGTCTAACATTAGCTAAAATTTTAAAACGAAGATATAGGAAAGCTACCTTTTCCTCCCGGTACAGGCCGGAAGGACTTTTTGAATTCGGCCTTTTTTTTTTTTTTTTTTTCATATCTGATAATTTGAGTCTATCCTTCTTGTAACTTTAACATTTTTGTAACGATTTTATGCATTTGTATTGCCTGTTCAAAGAAAAGTTCTTCTAAAATTACAGAATTTCGTTAAATTTTTTTATAAATTTACAGAATTTCGTTAAAAACACTTAGAAAAATAAAATGACGACGTCAAGAGGTCTATTCTCGACCGAAAACAACTATTTTCCCAATGGTTAAAAAAAAAAAAAATTTGCCAATTAACTGTTGCATTTATTTCTTAAAAACGAAATAAAATTTATTTCTTAAAAACGAAGTACATTAAGCTTACTTTAAACTTACATTAAACTTAAACTTTAAAACGCTAAGCGATTTCTTTCGACAATCCGTGAGAACAAACTATTGCATCAAATTACATCATTCTTTTTTTAAATGAAAGATATTTGGACACAGATTTGTTATCGTACATTCGTTTGTTCGAAAGTTTTATTAATTAGCCGTAATTTTAAATTAAACTTTTACTTCTGCGTATGACGTCATAAAGTCGGCAATCGGATTTGCGAGGCACAGAGTAACGAGAAACTCCGTTGTTGCGAAGATAAACATTAAATAATAAAAATATTAAAGGCACGTGACTTTTAGGTAGATTTTTTTTAATTTGCAAGTATAATTTCGGTAAAAATATTTATTTTTATTTATTCACTTTATTTTTATAAGCGAATAAAAATTCATTTTTATTGTGACGTCATGGGAATATTGTCCATTGAGTTTATTTTATCATTATGCATTATAACTTTGTTGATGCCATTTTTTCATTACAATTGTATACAAAATATATTTTTATTTGTATACATGGTGTTTAAGCATAAAAGTAGCGTATATAAAATACGTGTGAAGAGTGCACCGGTGAAAATGACGTTATGCTTAGCTTGAAATGCGTTTTAACATTGATAAAACTAAAGAGAAAAATGTATATGACTGTGTCAACATGACGTAATGTTAACTGATTTTTCCATTCGTAATTATAAAGATTAGAATTGGAGCATTTATTGATTGCTTCATCTTGATAGCATACCTTGATTACATGTTACCAATTACTTTTTTTTTAAATTATAGGTTAGACAATTTCATTTTTGAATACAAAAATTTACAAAAGTAAAGGATTTCAGGAAAATTAAAATTATTAAAAATAGTGTTGTAGATGTGTGCTTTATTTACTATGTTCTTTTATTTACTGAATATAAGATGAACGTAGGAATATACTATTTGTATGATACTTCATAGGGCCATGAAATTTTCTTTCTTGCCGTGGGGAATAGGGCGCTAATGTCAAACTGATTTGCAATACACAGTTGTTTACAGATTGTTTATTTGGAGTTTGCATCGGAAATAGTACTGTATTTCATTGGAAAAAAAAACTTTTAAAATAAAATATTTGAAAGACTGTTTCATACGCACCCCTTCTTAAATAATAAAGAAGCTTATTTTAGTGATATTGTTATAGTATTTTTTTTTTTCCGTTAAGTTTTGACGGGTACCATCTAGTTGAATATAAAACCTGAAATTTTATTGATAATATAATTTTAAAGAACCTTATTATTTTCAAGTATTTTTAGTGGAGATTTTTGATAAGAAAGGTGCGATGATAAATGTGGCATTTCCCTTAAAAATGCCATTCACTTGTTACAGATGTTCTGAAATCCAAACAGGAAGTTTCTGAATAAGCACAACTGCAAATTTCATGAGTTTCTCAACAAAAATAAATTCAGAAATGTGTCAGAATGTAGCAAGCATCATTTGGATTTGACAACGGCATTCAGGCGGTACTCAAATGACCTGCTAAATAACGCAAAAACGTTCCGACACATTTTCTGACTCATTTTTAAACGTAAAGGCATAACATTGGCAGGCTTGACTATTGCAGCGATTTGGAATAGAAATGAGTTTTCCATTTTTTCATAAATCAATTACTTACTTTAGATCGTGTTATAAACGATTCGTGTCACGTGACAACGCGTTTTTATGTGCGTTCGTAATTATATAAATACGTAGCATTTATAGTTGTCGTCTGATCCGTCTGTGTCTGTTCGCATGCATATAACAGCGCCAAAACTACCCAACCGAATTTTTTGAAATTTAATATAAATAATCGTTGCAGAATTTTGCCGAGTCATTTCAAATTTATGACAATTGAATCAAAACTTAAAAAGATATTAATAAAAGTTTTCCTCATTCTATTAAATCCTATCACACACATAATCTATATAATAAAAGCGCAAGTCATGTGACTGAGGAAAACAAATACGGGCTGACCACTTCGCTTTTCATATGCTAAGCGGCCATTTTTATTCAAAATTATTTTTCGAATAAAAATTATGAAATAAAAAAGTTACTTTTTTAGAAAGATCGTTCAAAAAATCGTAGGTTTGAGAGAGTAATAATATTCAAATATGTATAGATTCTGAGACAATTTCAGTTGAAATTAGGTTGACAGTCCAAAATCTCACTTCATTAAAGAAAACAAACACAAAAGATTCGTTCATCGTGAGTCATAACATATTAAACCATGAAGGTAAATCATTGGCAAAGCAAGTTCTCCTTGATATATTTTGCAGCGTTGTCTGGTGTAAAAAAATAGCGCATGTAAGCGTGGCATACTTAATAAGAGAAAAGCATGCTGTATTCGCCAAAAAATGTGAAAAAGCGTAGCCGGATTCGGTACAAACCCAGAACGAAAATTCTCATTGGATCAGCTTGGTCTTGGTAATAATAGATTTTAAAATCTCTGCATTAGCGAACGTATTGCTACTGATAAGGAAACGGACACGAAGCTTAAATGCCTATGCGAGTTAATAGTACTTTAAATAACTTAAAATGTACTTATTTTATTACGGAAATTAATCATAACATAATAACAGACGATATAATTCATTTCACTGAAATAAAGATCATCAAGATCTAAATATTTATAAAACTAGTTATAGTACGAACGTACATCAGTTGTCACGTTTTCCAACTTGTTCCCCTTTATAGTGGCTGTATATTGAGATAGACCTGCACTACCCTCCTCTTTGCGGATCTGCGTATGAGACTATTATACTGAAATAGAAGAAAGACACAACTGTTAAGTTACCTTACCCTAATTATTCTTTTATTTTATTAGTTTAGTTTTGAAAATTATTTTTTAAATGAATAAAAATTTAAATATTTTTTACTTTCTTCTAGGTGTAGTAGAAGAAAGTATTGTAATCGAAATTTCTTTCGACATCCGGTTTTCGACGGATTTACACGCTTTAGGGTTAGGAATTCGAAAAACATGTTTTTATACAAAATGTCTGTCTGACCGTTTGTCAGTCCTCATTGTATAATCGAAAAGTGTATGAAGTTATGCATAGAATTGAACCAAATTTGATTTATATGTTTGTGACTATGGCCAACAGGTCCTTCTTGAATTTGGGGATATTCTCCGGGAGGTGAGCGCTGCGATAGCGATTTTTGTGCCATTTTCAATATTGTATCATAGAAAAGTGTATGAAGTTGCGCACAGAATTGAACCAAATTTTATGTATATGTTTTTAACTAAGGCCTGCAGGTCACAGTTGAATTATAGGGTATTCCACCCGAAGGGGGCGTTGCGATAGTCACTTAAAGATTTAAATTTCAAAAAGATGTACAATAGAAATTAGAAATCCTAAAAATTTTACCGTTAAATGTTCGGTCTTGATCTAAGGATTTCAGAACAATTTTTGTTTTTCTTCTATCTTAAAAAATGGCTGAGATATAGCAGTTTGAACGTTTATGGTGGCTGACATTTTGAAACAATACAGCAGGATTCTTCCATAAACGGGCTTAATTTATGAGTTTTAGTAAATATGGTATCGGCGAATTTTCATTCATTGCTGTAACCATTGTTTCAAACTCTTATATTGTTAACTCTATTATTTACATTCACAACGTCAAATTCTAGCCAAGCTTGGAGACATTTTGCTAAATATCGGCGAAAAAAAAATACGTTGCACAAATGAATTCAACTTGGCCATTTCTGACTAATTTGGCGATATTCTAATTCAAATTCAATATTGACGATAACTGGAATGACTCTTTTGTAATCGGGTTCCACGCATTTTAGCTTCGTTGTTTCTAGTAAAATTAGCTGAAATCTTAAAACCAATGAATAGGGAGGGTATCTTTTCCTGCTGGTACAGGTCGGATAGACCTTTCGTTAGTTTAGTATACATCAGCTGCTCGCATCCAGGTAACCCGACGATTCGCAAGTAGTTGACGCACAACAGAATGACGACAAATATTAATTTTACGGCACTGTGATAGCAAATTTTGTAGTATGTATTAACATGTATGAGAGAGAAGAAAGTTTTGGGATTGGCATATCCTACTACTCTCTTAAAACGAAAGAGCCAAAATAACTCAAGTTGAGCCGAAATCCACTCATCTCACGATTTGAAAGTGAGCTTCTCATGAAGAGTTGAAACAGCTCGAGTGAACGAGTTGTTTTTAAGCAACTCATGATTGAGTGATCTCTATTTTTCTCATACTTGAGTGAAATCAAATCAATGAAGGTTAAATCCAGTAGCACTTGAGTGATTTATAATCAATTCAAACTTGAGTGAAATGAGATTTTTTCCAGTAATTCTTGAGCGATTGGTAACCAATTCATACATGAATGAAATCAACTCATTTAAGAGTTAATCCAAAACCCCTTGGGTGATTTCTAATAAACGCATTCTTGAGAGGAGTCAACCGGGGCCTCCGAGATGTCGCTGTGTGTCCTACACCGGGCCTGCTACAAGTATTAGTGACGTCACAGTAGTGATCCACTTTGGTCAAAGTATCGCAGCAGAAAGATGTAATAAAAAGAGCATTTTCGCTCTTATAATTTGTGATTACATAAATAATATTAAATTTCATAATCGTGAAATAAAAGGGAATTAATATACTTGTTTTATTAAAGGAAATTAAAAGTTTTAAATTAAAAAAATGCTAAGATTAATAAATCAGATTGAACCCATTGACTTACCTTTTCCTAAACACATTATTTTACAATAAATATACGTACAAAAAATATAATAAATCTACCAAAAACTTTACAAAATCAATCCCATTCCTCCCTTTTACAACTACATACCATAATTTAACCATCAAAACACAATAAATGTCAATTTAAATACAGAAATCGACATTTTTTAACTATAGAGACCTTGGCACTTTTTTTTAACGCTTTGGCGTAATCCGGGCTTCAGAAAGTTAGATATGTTTTAAAATTATATACACAATTATGAAAACAAACCTAATGTACTTTTATGTTTATATATATATGTATAAAATTATTTATATATACAATTCTGTTCTACCTGCATATAAAAAGAGATAAATGGCTTCTTTATATTAAATAAATTATATAAATATTGAAAAAAAAATACTTATTTATATGAAACTACGAATAGGTTGCCAGAAAATATTTTGCAACTTTCCTTCTCTCGCCATAAGCCTTTTTCGGTACTTTTCTGTTAGCCGGGCGCCAGTGATACATGCACATATATAAATATATATATTAATTCATACATATATGTGTGTGTAGATATGTGTGTATATATATATATGTGTGTGTGTGTGTGTAGATATATGTGTATATATATGTGTGTGTATATATGTATATATATCACTGGCGCCCGGCTAACCGAAAAGTACCCAATTTTCTATCTTGACTTTGTAACTGATTTGTAATATTTTAAAAATTGTCTATTTATTGTACTTGGGTCTAGGACATAATAACCACTCAAAATAACTTATCAAAAGATTTATTTTCATATATTTGTACACTTAAGTTAGCTAAAATGTTAAATTGAACTACGTAGAATTACTAAGTTGTATAAATCAGTTACTTTTAATTTTATAAACAAAGCACATTACTCACTTCTAACTAAATGTATCCAGATATCAGTCAATTTATTACAGTATTTCTTTCAAAATCATTTTTTAAACTGTTTATCGTCTGCTTCTTTTATTTATTTATTTTTTTTCTAAAGATCATTTGACTCTTTTCGATTTGGAAGTACAAATTCAATCAAATATGCCAGATTATTTCCATTACAGTAGGCTAGACATTTGTTGTTAGGTTTTTTTTCTCTGCACAAGTTCAATACCATCATATTAATTCACGAATTATGAAAAGTATATCGAAACATTTAATGCAAACCACTTCTGTTGAATTGTAAAAATAATTATCACAAGGTAATTTTCGTAGCTAAAATTTCTTCTTTTCATTATCAGTAGCGAATTTGAAGACTTAGATTAGAAACTAGGAGCACAACATTTTCTTCTCTTTATTTTATAGATATAATCTACACTTTCTTTAATAATTATAATCAATAATTATTGTTAGCATTATAATCTAAATACACTGAAAAATATTATTAATTACTATATAAAACAATAAATAAAATCAAAATACTGTCGTAAACAATCCGTACAAACGAACAAAGTACATGAAAATTTTTAAGTTATTATGGATCACTGTTTTGACGTCAGCAGGTTGTGACGTCACCTGTAGCAGGCCCGGTGTAGGACACACAGCGACATCTCGGAGGCCCCGAGTCAACTCACTTAAAAATTACAAAAAAAAAAAAAAAAAAAAAAAAAAAAAAAAGGGTGATTTCTAATAAACGCATTCTTGAGAGGAGTCAACTCACTTAAAAATTACAAAAAATTGGGTGATTTCTAATAAACGCATTCTTGAGAGGAGTCAACTCACTTAAAAATTACAAAAAAAAAAAAAACTTAGAGGGATTTCTAATCAACTGACTAAATAAAATCAAGCCATTTAAAATGAAATTCAGTAACCTTTGATTTATTTTTATCTACGAAATTCAAAATAACACAGAATTCTTGCCACGTTTTCAAATAAAAATAATGATAAATAACTACCTTATTTTATATTCTATAAAAATTATGTTTTATTATTTATACCTGATATATTTTATTATTTATAGCTTCCGAAATACAAGTTCTTTTCTAGAAAGGAGGGGAAGGGGAATTGAAATTCATGGTAAAGATGTAATATTTTATTGTAAAATAAATTTCATAAACAGATACAGATTATATTTTTTTTCAAAAAAAGTAAGTTGCATGTTGAATGTATACATATATGTGTACATTCAACAATTAAGTGAAAAGTGTCATTTTATATTTATTTATTTTGTTGTTGTTTTTGAGCTGCTTGAAATAAATACCGCCCCCCCCCTCCTTGATCCAAAAAGAGAATTTTAAAGGAATACTTGAATACATAAGAATTTATGCTGTTTTAAATACTTTAATCATGTTTTTTTTTAAATATATATAATGATTATGTTTTCTATGCAATATTATTAGATATATTGCATGATATTTTTCAGTTATATCAAAATTATCATTAAATGTTTTAATCCTAATACTATTTAAAAATAAAAATAATGATAAATAACTACCTTATTTTATATTCTATAAAAATTATGTTTTATTATTTATACCTGATATATTTTATTATTTATAGCTTCCGAAATACAAGTTCTTTTCTAGAAAGGAGGGGAAGGGGAATTGAAATTCATGGTAAAGATGTAATATTTTATTGTAAAATAAATTTCATAAACAGATACAGATTATATTTTTTTTCAAAAAAAGTAAGTTGCATGTTGAATGTATACATATATGTGTACATTCAACAATTAAGTGAAAAGTGTCATTTTATATTTATTTATTTTGTTGTTGTTTTTGAGCTGCTTGAAATAAATACCGCCCCCCCTCCTTGATCCAAAAAGAGAATTTTAAAGGAATACTTGAATACATAAGAATTTATGCTGTTTTAAATACTTTAATCATGTTTTTTTTTAAATATATATAATGATTATGTTTTCTATGCAATATTATTAGATATATTGCATGATATTTTTCAGTTATATCAAAATTATCATTAAATGTTTTAATCCTAATACTATTTAGGAATATTCACACAGTGAATATACGGGAATGGAGATATTTACCTTATTTTTAACAACATATGATAAAAAAATATGGGATTTATACAGCTTCACAAATCAAGTATATTTATTTTAAAATATTAGAAAAATAGTATATATATTAATAAAGCTACTTTTCAAAAGTTTTCGTGAACATGAAATAGATATTCTAAAGCTTTTCTTATATATTTGAGATACATTTCAAATAATCTAACTCTTAAGCAACATAAAATGACTAAAAAAAACTTATGTATGCGCATTCGAAAAACAAGGCAGGTCAATAAAAATAACTAAGAAAAATTTCTTCAGACTGAGAATAAAATAAGAAATGTAATTTGTTTACTTTAAAACAATATTTTTAAAGTCAGACAAGTCAATTTTCAATTTATTGTATTATGAAAGTTAGAGTTCTGAAACATAATTAAAAAAATATATATCAGGGGTCGATCCAGAAAAAAATTGGGGCCTGTTTAGGAACCCTTCACAAAAATCTATTTAATAAAATGGGACCCTTCACAAAAATCAATTTTATAAAATGGGACCCTTCACAAAATTCTATTCCATAAAAACTTACTATTTTTTATTTATTTATTATTTTGTGATGTTTTAAAATATGTAATTTGTAAACAAACAAGTTCACCAGAGCGGAAAACTTCAGCAAAAGGATTTAAAAAAGTTTTTATTTATAAATGCTTGGTTCGAATTCGATTAACTGAATTTCAACTTTCGCTGTAAAATGTTATTTTTCACAAAAATATAATAAATTTCACAAAAATAACCTTTACTTTTCACAAAATGGGCCCCAAGAAAAAAAACCTGCATCGACCCCTGTATATTAACAAATGCACAGTACCGCCGAGACATTTTCTTTAAAAGATTAAATTGCTACTAAAAGCTATTTATAAATCATATTTATTGAAACAACATTAAAAAAAACTTAAAATGAGAGGCAAAGGATTTGTATAATTATATTTTAGAGCATTTTTTAATATTTATCCTTCCAACTCAAAAGATCTCTAAATGTTCGTTCGTGTAAATAGTCATTAAATGTTAGGGTTAAGACATATTCGTTAAAAATATTGATATAAACAGAAAAATATCACGCAATATATAAAATAACAATAAATATAAAACGGAATCATTATAAAAAACATGATTAGAGTATTTAAAACAGCAGAAATTCTTACTTTTTCAAGTATTCCTTCTTTAAAATTGCCCCTTTGAACAACGCGAATAATACTTCAACGCTCAACAACGTGCTGTAAAGGCCAAATGCTTGCCTCCACTCGATGAAGTCACACGCCTGTCGTCTGCTCAGCGAATGGTCACGTCAGCCGCATTGGCATTTCAACTCGCCAATGATTGCTTTTTTTATCGAGATGAGTTGTTTAGTATTCTCTCTTCTGGAGTGCATTAGAAAAATAAAAATTCAAATCAAGATGAGTAAAACGTTTAAAAATCAACTCATTCACGATCCAATAAATTACAGCTCTTTTCTGAGAAGCCAAATCCACTCTTTCGTTTTAAGAGAGTAGTTTAAAGTGGTTGGTTGTTCTTAAATGACCTGCTCAACAACGCGAAACTTTCTGAGTCTTTTTTAAACGCAAAGACATAAAATTGGCAGGCCTGACTAGTCAAGCGATTTGGAATCGAAATCAGTTCTCCTTTTTTTGATAAACAGATTACTTAATGAGTTATAAGCGATTCTGGTCACGTGACGACACATTTTGCGCGCTTCTCTGGCTGCCGCGTCGGGAATTCGGATCAAAACGCCTACTCTGACAGACTTTTCTGAAAGATCTTCTGGCTTTACCAAAAAATGGAGAACGTGTTTCGATTATATACTTTTTGAATAAGAATACCTGCCAATTTCATGCATTTGCGAACGAAAATAAATTCAAAAATGTGACAGAAAGTAGCCCTTGGATTTGAGAACAGCCTTAAGGGTGAGATCCTTTTTTTCCACATGTCTATTCGTTATTATTTTGCTAAAATGATTGTTTCGTTAGGGTTAAATTATATTTAGCCAATGAGAGATTCAAATTATGCATGATGATATTCATTTTTAATACTTTCCAACACAGTTGAAAAGTGTCTACAAATTTGGTTTGTCTATCCGCCTGTCTCTCCGTGCTCTAACTCGTGTACATATACTCGGATTGCCATGTAATTGACATATGTTATTGAGATTTACTATGGCTTGTTTGGTATTGAAAATGAAGAGTGTAACCTTTATGGTTCTTTTACAGGAGCATTCAAAGACTGTAGTTACAGTAATGGTCTATGGGTGTAAATAGTTTGCAGTGTATATATGTTAATGATGTTGTACTATTTAAACGTAATTGAAATTGATATACGGGAAAATCGGGTAGCCCCGGACACTTGGATAAATTGTAAATAAAAAACAAATGAATGAAATTTCTGTCTTTATTTTATACTTAGAATAAAATTACGAACTTATTTAATAATTTTAATTAAACATTGCTAATAATATCGAATTATTTAACGAAATATACTGAAAATAGTTTGGCCTTATTTTTTTGGCGTCACAAGAAACGGCGGGTAGCCACGGACATATTAATCAATGGTGTTCCAACCGTTTTTTGGCCTTACAAACATCACAATTATAATAAAAATCCGATGCATCTATATAAACACAATCTTAATGTCTAATAAAGATCATCTAAAATAAGATCTAATTAATTTAATTAATCTTTCTTAATAACCTGCAATAAAGTTTGACAGGAGCAACGAAAATTTATTGCCGAAAACAAAACACTCACTCACGACTAACTTACTCGGCGCCCACGTCGCAATTACACTGTATTTGTTTCGACTCTAGAGGGCGTTCATTTACAATATCTCTTTATTTACGCAACACTTTGAATTTCTTAGAAATTGAAATGTCCGCGGTTACCTGATTTTTCCCTACATAACGGAGGTGCTCTACATGATGCTTACTAACAGAGTAGGATGTGCATAGCATTTATCGTTCATTTACAGGAAAACTAAAAAAAAAAATCGGTTATAGCACTGCTTATCAGCAATAATTCCTGTAAACTCGTTTTCAATATTGTGGTATGCGTTTTTCAATTTAACTAATTTTTTGCATATGAGTCTATAAATTCTTGTCGTATATAAATTCAATACATCATATACAAGGCTACACAGAAAAATTCGAGAACATTTCCTCTTAATGAAAAGTAATTTTCAACTGTTTTATGTGTTTCCTAATTTAACAACATTTTTGCATACTATGTAGTATACAAACAAATCTATAGATTATATACACAAAAAAGAATGCACAAAAGTCTGCACAAAATAATTCAGGCATTTTTCCGACAATAAATGACAACTGCAGAAATTGGGTTTTCAAATGTTTTTTGTGTTTTCCGAATCTTGTTTACGTAGACAATTGCTGAAATCCCTTTTTCCGCAAATTACCATGTATTGTCGGAAAACAGCGCTAGTTGAGCTTAAGCCGAAAGGTAGGCCTCCCTGCCCGGTTTGACCTTGTTTACGTAGACATCTTAAATGTATTAAGTTGCAAGGAGACTACATTGAAAAATAATGTGAAATTTTGTTAAAAATCTTGTGCTTTCACTGTCAGGCCGAGAACTTATCAGCCCACCCTCGTATATACATTATGGGTTTTTAAAAATTATAAACTAAAAGCAATGTTTTGCCAATCTGTAAACGAACAACAAAAATTTTGACATAACCTAGTTTTGAGTTATATTAGGTACACATACGATGTAGAATCTAAACTAAAAGGTACAGTCGGCCAAAAGAAGAAAAAAAAAAGAGTATATTATATATTAATATAATATATATATTAATATCATATATATTAATTACCTTATAAGATTATGTCTTATATGGTTTAATCACCAAACTGTAGCAGAAACAAAAAGAAAAGGACCACTCGATTGGGAAGTGTCTTTTTTCAATAGAAACAAAAGAAAGAAGAAGCTTAGGGGGTACATAAAACACCGTTTTACTTACCCATCATACGTAGTATAGGGTAAGTCTTGTAATCGTTTTGAAAATCGAAAATTTTTTTTTGACGGATTTACACGTTTCAGACACTGGAGATTCCGAAAAACATATTTTTAGAAAAAAAAAAAAATGCCGTCCGTCTGTGTGTCTGTGTGTCTGTAAACGCTCTATCTCCCGAAAAAAAATGAGATAGAGACTTGCAATTCGGTATGTACGTAGTATGTAATAATGGGAAGAAGCCTATTTCATTTCAATAACCTCGATTAAGCGGAACTATTTTTTTCGGACTCTCGAAATATTCGTTCTGATAAAAGGTATATAAAAATTTTTGAAATTGTTTATTTTAAGAAATGAATATAAAAGACAACAAAAATACATAAATTTTGCATAAACTATGAAGTCGATCGGATAATGAGTTGCCGAGATATTTGGAATCCTATTTTCCACACTCTTCGATTTTTCATGACCCTGTATTTCGTCCAAATTTCACTTTAAAGATATATTTTAATTGGAAATTTAACGCTTAATCAGATGCAATAAACCGCTAGTTATTAGGATTATAATTTTTGGAGTTATAAGGAAAAACCTCTTTCAAGCAATTCAGTAATCAAGCCTTTAAAGCGAGGCTAACGAAAAAGAAAGGCTACCGCGGTGCTTTACGGATATCTTTTTTTACAGACCGCGGGAGTCACGTGATGCACGAATGCACCAATGCAGGTGTACGAAAAGAGCACCACGTCACTCTAGCGGTCTGTAAAAAAAGATAAGTGGAATGCACCGCGGTAGCCTGTCTTTTTCGTTAGCCTCGCTTTAAAGTTTATGACGTCATCAAGCCACGATTTTATTTGAATTGCAATGCATTTTATAAGTAGTTTACACATTTTTATTTTAATATTTTACATTATGCATATCCATGATGGGTAAGTATTACGGTGGCCCCCAACGACTAGTTTATATTGAAATAGTAAAAAAAAAATTACTTTTTCAATACTAACACACGAATTCAACTTCGTATTTTGATTTAGTAGTAAATTTTAACAAGTAAACAAGAGTAAATTTTAACTTTGGATAGCAAATATTCGGACAAAAAACTTAAGAGTTATAAAGCCTTTTTTTTTTTTTAAAGACCGCTGACCAGGCCCCTACCTGCCAGGCTTTTGCCTAGCTTAACGAGTTGATACCTGACAACGGCGCGAGAATTCGCCTGCTTTTCGCTTGGCGAAGATGTGTTTGTTAAATCTATAGGCCGACTTGGCTTCAGTGCGTCTTGTTGCTTTAATTGCTTTTTCTTAATTGGCCGGTTGCTAATTGATTTTTGATGAGGCAGTTCAGCACTGCGCAGTGTAGCGAAGTCATGCCGGACGGATGTGAGATGCTGGGATATTTACTATTTCCTCGCTGCATCTCTCATCCATACGTCATGCCATCTCTACTCGAGTTGGTCTCGTAATTTAGAACCTTGATCTGGTGCCGAGACCTTCACCAGACTAGGCACCCCCAGAGGTGTAATTCACAGGTAACTTGGAGGACTTTACACCCACGACGGATTTTACATGCACCGGGGCCATTAGCGTACGTGATCGCCGCATCTGAAAAGGAATAGGGTTAGACATTTTATAACACTTTTAATACTACAAACTAAGTGCTACTTTTAGACTTTTAGTACTAATTACTTTACTTGGTTGTTTGTTTTAATTTACCTATAGTTCTACCCTTCAATAATTTTAACTGAAACTAAATATTCTAGATTCCTACAGGGGGGGGGGGGCATTATATGCATAATTTACTATACGTACTAAGAGAGGGTTTGGACCATCGGCTATATATTATCTATATATAATTTAATATTTATAATTTATGTAACTTATATAAATATGGGAGGGTAGGGATAAAAGGTTATATACTAACTAAATATAATTAATGGTATAATGTTTATAACTAGCACTAACTTAGCTTTGGAGATGCTGAGAAGCTTAATTTAAGTTAAAAATTGCTACTAAAAACTGCTTAACTAATACGTGCTAAAATTTAGAGGGGATACTAAAGTTGAGTTATAAAGCTTTAACTTCTTAATATTAGATTAATTTTTAATACTTTCATTCATACCGTCTGTAAAAAAAAAATTCTCGCTGATTTTTTCTGTGGTGTAAGTAATTACCATCCTACAAATAACGTAATGCTGATTTTGATTAATAAAAAAATCTGTCAAATATAAATTATGAAATTAATATTTTTGAAAAATTATGAATTGTAACCTATAAGTTTTAGACCATAAATCTATTTTTAGAAGCTTCTTATTTGCATAAACAAAATTACATGTCGATCCAATAAGTAACTTTCGAGTTATGCTTAAAAGCCACGTGCACAAGTGTGTGGAAATCCATATTAATTATTTAAAATAATAATAATTTCATAAAAACATTTAGTAAATGTTAAATGCTTTATTTATTAAAATGTTTAAACGATTTATTTATCGTTTTTCTAACACAAATAATATTTCCCATTCAAAAATATTTATAAAATTTTTATTAAATATGAACTTTAAAAGAATTTTCTTTTTTGAGACGATCCCCCTCCCCCTATTCCTAAATTAGCCTAAATTTTCGGATTCAATATCTCTGCATGACTAATCACAGAAACTTCACACAAACTTATTTCTAGGTTAATTTGCAGGTTAGGGAATCGTAATCTGCTGTCAAAATTACATGTTCCTATTCCAAATTTCAATGTTTTATTACTATTTCAATATGAAAATGGCACTTAGGTGCCATAAGGCCAGGTTATATAAATTATGCTGATTTTGATTCATTACAATAAACTGTCAAATATAAGTTATGAAATTAATATTTAAAAAAATCGTGAATTGTAACCTATAAATTTTAGAACAGAAATCGATTTTTATAAGATTTTAATTTGCATAAACTTAATTTATATTAAACTTAATTTTTAATATAAATTGAAAGAAGACATACTTCCGAACCGAAAGGATATGTGCAGAAACTTAGAGATTAAAATGATTAAGATGTTCTTTTTTTCTGACTGTATCTTTTTGGTAATTTTAAGATTTAACGCGGTAGTAGTCGCGCCGGGTATGACATACCCTGAGTGCGTATTGTTTTTACAATTGTTACCACTGTTTTTCGAAAGTAATCTTCAACTTACTGTATCGCAGAATTTGTTACAATTGTCTCCGACTAAATAAGGTGGAGATAATTATTTGTATTTATTGGCGACAAAGTAAAAAACATTCATGTATGGGTATACGCGATTTCTCCTGAGTTAAGAAACCTTTTGCAGTAAATGTTTTATTTCCATCTGCTTCACATTTGAGGGTATAAGTAGTTAAAAGTTTTTCCTCTCAATTACTCATTTTAAAGAATTGGGTGGTATTTTTTAACACCGCATGTTTTTCAAATGGTTAACTAGTTCCATGCTTAAATCTTATTTTACCCGTGAACTCGACACTAGGGCGAATTCCTACCGCCTAAAATTTGAAATGTCAGCGTTTTTTGAAAACATGTTTTATTTTGAATTTTTCATTAAAAAAAAGAAGTTTGTGATAAAAAT
Source organism: Maratus michaelseni (assembly GCA_963931845.1). Lineage (NCBI taxonomy): Eukaryota > Metazoa > Arthropoda > Arachnida > Araneae > Salticidae > Maratus > Maratus michaelseni. The sequence continues at coordinate 411,293,207 of OZ007587.1, forward strand.
AAATATCACAGTTCGATTTCTCATTCAATTTCGTATAGGAAATATGCATTATGTCCTTATCACTTTATTGTCAAGAAAGTTATAGGCAGTTAAAATTACGGAATCCCAAATCGCACGAAGTGTGGAGTGCGCGAGTTAGCGTATAGCTAGAATACTTTTAACCCTTAACCCTTTCAGGGGCAAAGTGCTTATGTTTCTAAAATGTTGAAATCATTTAATCACACCGGGATTTAACAATAAATTTATTTCAAAATAAGTAAATGCTTTTCTTTACGTATATTATAAAAGCAAAATTTGATTCCAAAATTCCGGTGTCATTGTGGCGTTTGGGAATTAAAATTAAGTGGGATATATTATATCCCATCGCCCTTCAAGGGGTTAAGAGGCTACTTCACTCACACGAAAACACCCTCTCGCTAATCTTAACCTTATGGGGGAAATATTTTAAGATATCTCATTCGAATTTCAATATTTTTAAATGTTTTTTTATTTTATTTTATTTTTATTATTTTTTTTGCGTTGGATAGCTGAGGTTGATCTCTATACAGGCACTTTTATACTTTTTCGAATTTAATTACAATTTTTTTTTTATTAAGATACTTTTACTTTCGGAACCGGTTTCGAAAATGAAATCCTCCAAAAAATAAAAAAATAATTTAAAAAAAAATTAAATTAAAAAATTAAAAAATTAAAAATATTGAAATGCGAACGAAATATCTTAAAATATTTCCCCCATAGGATTAATCCTTAGACCGCCGAGCAAATGGGCAAATTTGTAATGTTTTTTCTGTTATTTTTTTTAAAATGTCAAAAAAAGATGAATTTTCAAACTTTGTATAAAAAACCTAATTACGTATATGAGTATATTCCTTGACAGTATTAATCATTACTCGATATTTTAAAACTGCATCATATTTGTACAATTACATTAATTTAAACAATGCTTCATGCATCTATTGCAGTGAAACCTGAGCATAGTGAACGGATATATCAGTTCACGACGGTGAGAAGGTTAACATGTCTCACAGACAGCTACTTTTTTCAATTTTCACAGTTTAAACTTGCAACTTTCAATTTAACTATAGACACTAGTGAAATTTTGTTTCGTTTTGCACTCTAGTACTATCGATAGAGACTTCTGAATAGATTAATTTTAGTAATAATCGTTTCGTACATACAGTTTAGTACAGAAATAGTATCCTATGATTAACCCTTAACTGCTGTACCGCTCGATTGAAATATGAATAAAGGAACGATTAAATCCTAGGATACTGCTTCTGTACTAAACTTTACGTATAGAACTAATAATTAAAATTCCTCCGTCCAGAAGTCTTTAGCGATAGTACTAGAGCTCCAAACGAAGCAAAATTTCACTAGCTTCTATTGATAAACTGAAAGTTACAAGTTAAATTATGAAAATTGAAAAAAAAAAAAAATCCGTCTGTGAAGGTTAATCTAGCCTTTTATTCATGTTTTGATAAAACAGTTCTAGAGACTGTTCACCGTAGTTATGCGACAATTTTTGTTCCAGCAGTCAAGAGTTAACGTGTTTACATTAGTTATTGAAGTTAAAGAGCTTGTTTTTTATTATTACGGTCTAAGATTCAGTTTTCCTACATGACAATGCCTCACTTTACTGCTAATACTATTTTTCTAACTGTAAATAATTAGGATGGCCACTTTCTATACACGAAGTTAATTGTCAATGAAAAGTAAGTGAATGCCTCATGTTGTTATAGAATGGTTATTTATTAAATGATATACAGATGATAAGGTTTGTTACAACGTCTTCTTCGAGGATTTAAATTCATTTTATCATAGACTTCGTTTTTTCAATGTTTGTCATTTAAATGTTTGTCATTTAAATGACTGTATCTAAATTTTTATGAAATATAAAGTTCTAACTTTCTAAAATGTTTTCGAGTTACATATTCTTTTGTACTATTCCAGTGATATATTTCTGTTCTTTTGGGCTGGTTGGTTATTTGTTACGGCCGGTTATCTGCGCTGGGGATATAGGCCGGCGGGGGAAGTGTCCACGAGCGACTAAATTCTCGAACGCGGCGCGGAGCTGATTGGTTGAGCGGAAAGATACGTGACGTCACGTATTTAGCAGTCTTCTACGTTCTACGCCAAATCAGGGACAGGGTTGCAATGCTGTAATTGCGCCGCGAGATTCGGTCGGTTGTTTTCGTTAGTCTTTAGTTACTTTTATATCTCGTGTGTCCTTTCTTGTTATACGTTATAATATGGCTGAATTGTGATTCATCATGATGGATTCTGCTGATGCTGATCATAATGATAGGAAAGATTCTTTCAAGTGCGACATATGTGAGAAAGTATTTAATAAATCATATTATTTATATAAACATTATAGGAGACTCCATAAAATCGAGCCAACTGTTAAGAAGACTCTTTTATGTCCTGTACCGGATTGTGAAGAAAAAACCCTTAATAATGAGCAACTGAGAAATCACATTCAGAGTCACGGAATTCCCATTGAAAGCGAGAATTTGTTCTTTCCATCAATGCAAGATTTTGAAAAATGGAAAGATGAGACTGAAACAAATAATAATGCATCATATCTTCTGAAAAAGACATGCAACATGGCTGATGGATCAATAAAAAGTTATTTCTGGTGCAATAGGTCAGGCAGCAAATTTGCCTCAAAATCAAAATTGAAACGTGCACCACGTGCTAAAGGTTCACGTAGAATAAATGCACACTGCCCCTCCACACTCGAAGTAATTCAAGGAACAGGGGACATTAAAGTAATTTATCATAAAACCCATGTGGGACATGATTTGGAATTAAAATATGTTCCGATAAATAATGCAACCAAGGAAGCATTTGCCTGTAAGTATATTTTATACCTATATGTATTTAGTCTCATATGAAATTGAGTGAGATTATAAAGCAAACTTGTATAACTTTTAATGAGAACTTTAGTGCTAAGCACCACGATTTCCGAACAGTTTACATTGCCTTTTTAATTGCAGAAATTGTGTGTAACCATTCAGAAATAATGGTAGTCAAAGTTTTTATATACTTGCATTATGCCTAGTGATGAATTACTTTTTGTCTTGAATGTTTAATATTATTTAACTTTAATTTGCCTCTTTATATTATATTCGTGGTATTCCAGAGGTTGATCCAGTCAAAATTTGGTGTCAATTTAGGGCCTCTTCGCAAAATTCCTCCTAATAAAAAATGCCTCTTCACAAAATTCTTTTTAATAAAATAGTTCCCTTCACAAATTTTCATTCCATAAAAATATTCTCTTCATTAATTATTTTGTCAGGTTCTAAAACGTGTAATTTGCAAAGTAAACAAATTCACCAGAAAGGAAAACTTTTGCTGAAGAAGTTATTAATAAATGCTTGATTCGAATTTGTGTAACTGGATTTTATCTTTTGTAACATACATTGTGATTTTTCACAAAAATTTTATACATTTCACAAAAATAACTTTTATTTTTCATAAAATGGGCCCCAAGAAAAAATACCTTCATTGACCCTTATATTCCTTTTTAACCTTTAACTATTATTTTAGCAGTCTCACAGACTGCGCCTTTTTAAATTTTCACAATTTGACTTGTAATTCTCAGTTTAACTATTGGTTTAAATTTTGCTCCTAGTGCTACTATCACTGAACACTTCTAAATAGATGAATTTTAATTATAATAGTCCTGTATGATACTATTATGAATGTGCCAGTATAATTAATATTTTATAAAGGTCCTTTATTTTTTTTATAAGTAGTAAAAATCATTTGTTATTATCAGGGGTGGGGAAATACATTATTTTAATTGCCACAAAAATACCCAATTTTTTTTAATCAATAGAAAAAGGTACTTTTAAAAAATATGAAACATTTTGCATTATTTAAGGAATTGTTACAGCAAGGCCATTACAGCTAACCATTTTTTATAGACAGATTTTACGTATCAAAATGACAAATGAGTAAAGATGTGTTAAATAATCAGTTTTAATTTCATATTGGTTAATTGAACTATTTATATATCAATTCTTTTTTTTATATATATATTTTTAAATAATGCTACTGTTTTAAAACAGTCAACTTTACAAAAATTGTCTTTAAAAAGTCCACAATAAAGGAAATAAAATTTTAAAAATTGAAGTTAATTTTAAAAAATATGATTAGATTATATGCACAAGATGCATGTTTAGGTATATATATATAAACACACACACATAGAAATGTTGCCACTAAGCACACTTCATGTTCGCATCAGTGATTCTTTCTTAAACACAACTACTCTGTATTTACTCGGTATTCGGCCAAAGCACTACTCGGTACACCACTAGAATTTAAGGACACAATTGTTATTTTAATGAATGAAATAACTAATAAATCAGTAAAACATAATGAAAAATACACGCAAATGTCGAGTTAAAAACCACTTAATGACATAACAAACACATATAATGTTTCTGACATCAAGTAAATGGGACTGCATTTTTGGCATTTAATCTTACAGTTTGGCGATAGTTTTTTGTTATGAAAAGTGGTCGACGGGATAATAGAGAAGTATCATTTTTTTAAGCTTTCGGAACATTTGGCTTAGATGCTTTACACTCACGCTAAAAAAAAAAAAAAATTAATCGGTTAAAAAAAAGAAAAAAGTCGCCAAATTTAGGGGATTTTTTCCTTTAATGGCAACCTAGCCATTGTATTAAGTTATTCGTTTGGCGCAGTCTTGGAAATCGCGCCAACCAAACAGTCGCCAATCTTTTGTTTACATTTTAGCGTGAGTGTAACACATCTGTTCCGAACATTTTTCAAATGGTTATTGTAATTTGTTAAATTATAATTTTTTTTGTTGTTTGTTTGTTTAGCTGTGTTTACTATTCTTGTAGCAATGCTGTTTTCTTTTGTTTGAGTAGCTATGCTAATACAGTGCAAAAATTTTAAGATCTTGTTTGAACTCATCATATAGTTTCAGTAAAGGAAAATAATTGTGAATAAAAATAATAATGGTTTTAATCTATCTTTTAACTTTACTGAATATTTATTTTACATGTTATATACCTAAATCTTTTTTTACGTTTTATAATTTTCGTTGATGATATTTATTTTTACATTTGTATTGCAAATAACTTAGCTTTTTCAGTGTACTTAACCTTCATGCCTGAAATATTGCTTTTTTTTTTTTGGGGGGGGGGGGTTCTTTTCCCTTATCCAGGCCTAAAATTCACCAGCATGCTTTTTTCTGTAGTTTTGGATATTGCACTTCTACTTTACCATTTTTAGACGATATTACTTTATATGTGAAAAACATTTATTGTGATACTATGAACTATATCATTGTTATAAAACTGAAATATGATCATTCTTAAGATACCACTCTACTGATTCAGACTAGAAAAAAAAATTATATTATGCAAATTGTTATAAAACTGAATTGCAATCCATCTTAGTCTCCATTAAATCAGATTTGTAAAAAAAAAAAAAAAAAAAAAAAAAAAAAAAAAGCATTTATTGTGATTTATATCACAGAGTTTCCCCCAGACAGTTTCAGAAGGGTGCTGCACCCTGCCTGCCCTTTGGTTTACAAAATAGCACCCTTCTTGCCCCTCATAAAAAGAATTAGCACCCTTCTTGCCCCCTCCAGTAAAGTAATTAGCACCGTTCTTGCCCCCTCCAGTAAAGTAATTAGCACCCTTCTTGTCCTCAGTAAAAAAAAGTTCCCTTTCTCCTTTTTGCATTAAAAAAATTTGCTTTCATAGTAAAAACTGACTCAATGTTGTCTTAAAAAGAGTGTTTTGACTTTGAAATATCAAAAGTGGCTTTAAAAATCAAAAGAATACATCTAACAATTAAGAAAAGTGCCCTTAAGAATAAAAAAGTGCCCTTTTCCCGCCAGCAGCACCCTGCCCCTTTTTAAACCTGGGGGAAACCCTGATATCATATCACATTAGATTATATTGCATTGTTATAAAAGTACATTGAAACCCATGTTTTGTTTTTCGTATGATATATTTGTATTTTGAGAAATTAAGAAGGTACACTAAAATTTTTGTTGACTTTGCAAATTTCTAGTATGCACTAATTTGCATTTTTACAAATTTGCCACCAAGTTAATAAATTTTTAATTATCTTAAGAAAAAATTGTATTTTAATATTAAAAAATCCAAATTAAGTTTAAAATGTTTTTGTTTTTTTAATTTTGAGAGTATAACACTTTCATATTTATTGTAAATTAAGCCTAAAACTCTTATTCATTTAATCCCATACTATAAAATATCTTATAAAAATAAAACAATGCAAATTTTAATTAACTTTAAACAAAAATACTTACCTCAGAAGTTTTTTTTTCCATCCTATTAATAAGGAAAGAAGATTGATTAATAAAAAAAAGCTGTTAAAACTACAAGTTTAAGAGAGCAAAAGCATGTGCTCTTTCATAAAGAACAAATATGGCTGATTTCAGGATTTTGAATGTTGCTAATCAAAAAAGGAAAAAAGTGCATTATAAGAAATTAGTGCCATTAGGGTTAACAAAGTCAAAACAGTACAAAAAATAGTTTGCCTAGGTCCCCAGATTTACTTTAAAAAAGATAGGGTCAGTTAGAAAATGTCATAATAAAATAACAAAAGCTTGATCAGAAGTGGATGCATTTATGAACTTATGCAGTATACATTATTATGGAATGTGTTAAGATAACCAATTTCACATTTAAACCTTAAACATCCAAAATTTTTCAGTGAGTCATTGATGTGCTGCTATTCTCTTCTTACAAATTCGTGATTTATTTGAAATAGGAAAACAGCAAGTACAACATGTATCTTTCCTGCAACACTCACTTTTTAGTGAAGAAATTTAACAAGTTGAAGAATTAATTTATATAATAACTTTATAATATCTGTTGTTATAAAATTCTTACACATTAAATATTATAGTATTATGAAACATGAATAGTATATTTTAATGAAACTTCATTTTGGGACAGTCAAAAATATGGATGATTTATTTATTTTTTTGGCTAAGCTTTGGAAAACAAAACAAATATGTTTTGATTTAAAAAACAAGATGGCAGACAGCAGGCTAATCCCAAAGATGGTCTGCAACACTGAGTAAAAGTGCTGAATATTTTACAAAAGAAAAATTCTTCTTTTTTAGGTCATGAAACCTAGGTGTAAATTTAAAATGACCCAGGTAGTAGACATCATAGAAAGCTTTAAGGGACGTCACCAGTTTTAAACCTTTTGAAATATTGATTTTTTGTTTTTCATATTAAAAAAAATATATACAATTTTGAATGAAACGAACAAACCATGTATTTAAATTAGAATATCAGTTTGACACTGATAATGGGTATTTTAATGCAGACTCCAATTACTTTTTAAACTTTGCATGTGTTTTTCTGAAAATTACTGTTGTTGTGTGCACCCTAACAATAAAAAGTTTGCACATGGATAATTTCTTTTGCATTGACATGTTTCTAATTTGAACATTTTCATGCAGTTTGTTTCATTTTGATTTAGTTGTATATAAATATATTTTTTAAATGAGAAAAAATCAATCTTTTAAAGATTTAAAACTGATGACTCATTAAATATACTTCCATTTAAGATTGTTTTATTTATGTTATTTGTAAATTGTATGTTTAATACCTAAACACTTTTCATGAAAAATTTAATTGTTTCTCTTTTCTTCTTTTAGCAAAAATTGCAGATGGTATTCCCTTAGAGCGATGTCTTGATGATGTAAAATCATCTGTCACAGAAACTTTCAATAAAATACACTGCATCACGAAGAAAGATTTAAGAAATATAGGAATATCCTATAATTTATTTAACAAAGAACGTTTGCATTCAAATGATGCAACAAGTGTAGATTTAAGGGTGAAAGAAATGAATGAGATGGGGGAGAACTCACCAGTGCTAATATATAAACCACAAGGTGGACATTTTGCAAATTTGCAGCATAATGACTTCTGTTTAGTGTTAATGACTTCAGCACAAAAGGAAATGTTGTTAAAGTTTGGAAATGAAAAAATTTGTATTGACTCTACGCATGGTACAAATCCATACGATTTCCAGTTAACAACAATACTTGTTATTGATGACTTTGGTGCAGGATTTCCTGTAGGATTTTGCGTATCGAACACTACAAATACAAGACAAATGGAGATATTTTTTAAAGCCATTGTTGAAAAGACTCGTACTTTCACTCCAGAAGTATTCATGTCTGATGACGCATCTGCATATTTCAATGCATGGAGAACCATCATGGGAGAACCCAAAAAACAGTTACTGTGCACATGGCATGTTGTTAAAAACAGGAAACAAGCCCTCCTAAAAATTAAAAACCAACAAAAGAGGGACGAAGTATACAAATTTTTGCGATTGTTGTTAGAAGAATTAGATAGTGAAAAGTTCTATAAATTATTAGAAAGGTTTGTTAATGATTTAAAATCTGATGAAGATACAAAAGATTTCCACAAATATTTTACAGTACACTATGCTAACCGTTGCCATCTTTGGGCATACTGTCACAGAAAAAATTGCGGCATTAATACAAACATGTACCTTGAAGCCTTTCATAAAGTACTAAAGTATAAATATATGGGAGGTAGAAAGTGTCAGAGACTGGATACATGTATATCTTTACTTTTAAAAGTTGTTCGAGACTTGAATTTTGCAAGATTTCAAAAACTTGTAAATGGCGCTAACTGTGGCAAAATTGCCGATATCAATAGCAGACATCGGCAAAGTCTAAATATAAGAAGTGAAACAATTTCTGAAAGTGATCCAAACGAGTGGAAAGTCCAGTCAGAAGAAAATAAAAATCTCAAATATGTTGTTCGCAAAGAAGAAAGTCTCTGTGAAGGATGCAATCTAATTTGCAGTTACTGCAAAATATGCATACATTCATACATATGTTCTTGCATAGACTCGCAAACAAAACTTAATATGTGCAAGCATATTCATGCAGTATATAGGTACACTTCTTCAAATGAAGAAGTTTTACCAAAAGTAAGTGAGAAAGAAGTAATTGCTCAAATTCAAGAAAGTGACAGTTTTCAGAATTTTGTTGAAGCAAACAAACAATCTACAGATAGTATTATGAAATTAAAAGTTTCCCAAATGACCCATCTATTGGATAATAATAATTTAAATAATGAAACAAAACAAAAAATAATGAAGCACATTGATGCCATTATCGAATTGGCCAGCAACAAAAATAGTATTGAACACAATACAGAAAAAGAGCCTGCAAATAAAAAAATTGAAGTACAGCAAAGGTTTTTCTCAACTAAAAGAAAACGACCTGTAATTCAAAATTCAATTAAGAATCCTAGTACCAATTACAAAATTGCAATCAAAGAGTCAATTGAAAATGATAATGATATACTAAATGTCCATGATTCATTTGATCATACATATTAAGAATATTTTATATTTTTCTCTTGTCATTGTGCTTTTTTACATAAAAAAAAAAAAAAAAAAAAAAAACCCTGTACATTCAAATCCCTGTAATCTTTAAAAATTTTAACCCACAATATAAAATTCAGTAGCTGCAATATTAAAAAAAAAATACAGAAAGTTTTTTTCATTTGATTCTGTTACAGTGGTGGCACCAACAAAAAATATTTATAATTATGTTTTCACTGAGGTTTTAAATTAATTCTATTTCCAAGGTATTTTTTTATCCATTTAATTATTTTGCATTTCAAAAATTTGTAAATTTCATAATGTTAAAATGATTGGCAGCAACATCTAAGAGCATTTTCAATGAAGTTTCCCATTACTTTTTTATAGATTAAAATTATTTGTAAATTTCATATGTTAAAATGATTTATGATATTACTCTGTCTGACAGCTGTTACTGCAAAAAGTGTCGAGCGAGCGAAGCAGAATGGGATTGCACCACCAACTAAAATTTTTTGTGTTTCAAAGATTTTTTTTCTTCTATTTATTATTATTGCAATTCAAAAATTTATACATTTCATAATGTTAAATGATTTATACCCAAAGGCAACACTATCTAAGTGTATTTTTATTTGCATTTTCAACAAAGTTTTCCATTGCTTTTTTATACATTTAAAAGATTTCTAAATTTCACATGTTAAAATGATTTATGATATTATTCATTCTGACAAGAGTTGCTGTAAAGTGTCGAGCGATCAAAGCAGGATGCGATCGTGTCACCAAATATTTGTGTTTCAAAGATGTTTTTTTTTTCAGTGTATTATATTGCATTTCAAAAATTTGTAAATGTTAAATGATTTATGCCCAATGGCAGCACTATCTAAGTGCATTTTTATTTGCATTTTCAACAAAGTTTTCCATTGCCTTTTTTTATACATTTAAAAGATTTGTAAATTTCATGTGTTAAACGATTTTTGATAGTTTGTAATACATTTTCTGGATACAGTTACTGAAAAAAAAGTATTGAGCAAGCGAAGCAGGCTGATATTTTAAATTAATTTTATTTCAAAGGTTTTTTTTTTTTTCAAAATTATTTTGCATTTCAACAATTTGTAAATTTCACAATGTTAAAATGATTTATGCCCATTAGCAGAACCATCTAAGTACAATTTTATTTGCATTTTCAACAAAGTTTTCCATTACTTTTTTATACAATAAGTTATTTGTAAATTTCACATGTTAAAATGATTTATGACATTCAGTCTGACAAAAGTTGCTGTAAAAAGTGTTGCAAGCAAAGCAGGATGGGATTGTGTCACCAAATATTTGTGCTTCATTTTTTTTTCCAGTTTGTTATTGCATTTCATAAATTTGTAAATGTGCATAGAGTTACTGCAAAAAGTATTTAGCAAGCGAAGCAGGCTCTGATGATTCAACTTAATTAATTTTAATTTCACAAAGATATATTTTTTTCAAATAATTATTTTGCATTTAAAAAATTTGTAAATTTCATAATGTTAAAATGATTTATTCCCATTGGCAGAACCATCTAAGTACATTTTTATTTGCATTTTCAACAAAGTTTTCCATTACTTTTTTATGCATTGAAATTATTTGTAAATTTCACATGTTAAAATGATTTATGATATTATTCATTCTGACAAGAGTTGCTGTAAAGTGTCGAGCGATCAAAGCAGGATGCGATCGTGTCACCAAATATTTGTGTTTCAAAGATGTTTTTTTTTTTCAGTGTATTATATTGCATTTCAAAAATTTGTAAATGTTAAATGATTTATGCCCAATGGCAGCACTATCTAAGTGCATTTTTATTTGCATTTTCAACAAAGTTTTCCATTGCCTTTTTTTATACATTTAAAAGATTTGTAAATTTCATGTGTTAAACGATTTTTGATAGTTTGTAATACATTTTCTGGATACAGTTACTGAAAAAAAAGTATTGAGCAAGCGAAGCAGGCTGATATTTTAAATTAATTTTATTTCAAAGGTTTTTTTTTTTTTCAAAATTATTTTGCATTTCAACAATTTGTAAATTTCACAATGTTAAAATGATTTATGCCCATTAGCAGAACCATCTAAGTACAATTTTATTTGCATTTTCAACAAAGTTTTCCATTACTTTTTTATACAATAAGTTATTTGTAAATTTCACATGTTAAAATGATTTATGACATTCAGTCTGACAAAAGTTGCTGTAAAAAGTGTTGCAAGCAAAGCAGGATGGGATTGTGTCACCAAATATTTGTGCTTCATTTTTTTTCCAGTTTATTATTGCATTTCATAAATTTGTAAATGTGCATAGAGTTACTGCAAAAAGTATTTAGCAAGCGAAGCAGGCTCTGATGATTCAACTTAATTAATTTTAATTTCACAAAGATATATTTTTTTCAAATAATTATTTTGCATTTAAAAAATTTGTAAATTTCATAATGTTAAAATGATTTATTCCCATTGGCAGAACCATCTAAGTACATTTTTATTTGCATTTTCAACAAAGTTTTCCATTACTTTTTTATGCATTGAAATTATTTGTAAATTTCACATGTTAAAATGATTTATGATATTATTCATTCTGACAAGAGTTGCTGTAAAGTAAAGTGTCGAGCAATCAAAGCAGGATGCGATTGTGTCACCAAATATTTGTGTTTCAAAGATTTTTTTTCAGTGTGTTATATTGCATTTCAAAAATTTGTAAATGTTAAATGATTTATGCCCAATGGCAGCACTATCTAAGTGCATTTTTCCATTGCGTTTTCCATTGCCTTTTTTTTTATACATTTAAAAGATTTGTAAATTTCATGTGTTAAACGATTTTTGATAGTTGGTAATACTTTTTCTGGATAGAGTTACTGAAAAAAAAAAGTATTGAGCAAGCGAAGCAGCCTGATGTTTTAAATTAATTTTATTTCAAAATTATTTTGCATTTCAACAATTTGTAAATTTCACAATGTTAAAATGATTTGTGCCCATTGGCAGAACCATCTAAGTACATTTTTATTTGCATTTTCAACAAAGTTTTCCATTACTTTTTTATACAATTAAGTTATTTGTAAATTTCACATGTTAAAATGATTTATGACATTCATTCTGACAAAAATTGCTGTAAAAATTGTCGCGAGCAAAGCAGGATGGGATTGTGTCACCAAATATTTGTGCTTCTATAAAAAAAAAAAAAATTTCCCATTTTATTGTATTGCATTTCATAAATTTGTAAATGTGCATAGAGTTACTGCAAAAAGTATTTAGCAAGCGAAGCAGGCTCTGATGATTTAAATTAATTAATTTTATTTCAAAGATTTTTTTTTTCAAATAATTATTTTGCATTTAAAAAATGTGTGAATTTCATAATGTTAAAATGATTTATGCCAATGATTTATTTCCATTGGCAGAACCATCTAAGTACATTTTTATTTGCATTTTCAACAAAGTTTTCCATTACTTTTTTATGCATTGAAATTATTTGTAAATTTCACATGTTAAAATGATTTATGATATTATTCATTGTGACAACAGTTGCTGTAAAAACTGTCAAGATAGAAAAGCAGGATGGGATTGTGTCACCAAATATTTGTGCTTCAATTTTTTTTTCAAGTTTATTATATTGCATTTCATAAATTTATAAATGTTAAAAGGATTTATGCCCAATGGCGGTACTATCTAAGTGCATTTTTATTTGCATTTTCAACTAAGGTTTCCATTGCTTTTTTTATATATTTAAAAGATCTGTAAATTTTAACGATTTTTGATAGTAGATATACTCTTTCTTGATAGAGTTACTGCAAAAAGTATTTAGCAAGCGAAGCAGGCTCTCAGATTTTAAATTTATTTTATTTCAAAGGTATTTTTTTTCAAATAATTATTTTGCATTTAAAAAATTTGTAAATTTTACAATGTTAAAATGATAAAGGTAGCAGCTGTGCTATACGATGATAAATTTTAACAAATATGTTTTAATGCTGAAGTAATATTTCTTCTTCCGAAGTTCATTTAATCTTTTGTTTCATTAATATGGAAGTATGTTTTTCCGAAGTGACATGTGGACTCGTCATCATTTTGTTCTTTCTCTACAAATCTAAATGTTATGTCGACTTGTCTTCTTTTGGTTTCTTCAAGTATAAATAAAGAGGAAGTCCTACTTCAATATATTTTTTTACATCGTTTCAGCAGTGCAATATATCGTTGTGTGAATTAGAATGAATCTCTTTAATTATGCTGAAGTTTGTGATTATAAATGAACATTGATGTATATTTGTATTGAAATAAGTAACTTACCAGCATGTGGGTATGACTTGGTCTTTGTTTTGAAAAGTTTAAATTATTGCCTGCTCTCATATATTTTTGCCACCTTGTTTTTTGTTGCCATACCATATGTCATTATATTTTTATTTAATTAAATTGTCTGTTATATTTATTCATCTTTATTTTATTTTGTGATATGTTAATAAACGTTAGTTTAATTTAAAACCTAAAACTGCTTTATCAATTTGTTATATCTACATCCAACACTTTTGTCACTACCTTGCCAATATCAGCCATTGGGCTTCCACGTACTCTGCTACTTAATTTAATTCTGTTTTAGACCGGTCCCAGTATATGGATCGAACACTCTTCTTTTATACTTAGATTCATCAAATTGACTTTCTGTAAGTCAGGATGGTAAGTTAAAACCCTTAACTGCTGTTAGTGGTCTCACTGCTGCTTTTTTCAATTTTCAGAGTTTAGCTATAAAGACCAGTTGAATTAAGTTTTGTTTAGAGACATAGTACTATTGCTAGAGACTTTTGAATAGATGAATTTTAATTATAAAAGTCCCATACAAAATAATTTTAGTACAGGAACTGTATCTTATGAGTTAATTGCGCCTTTTATTCATCTTTCGATTGGTATGTGACAGTTTTGGTCACAACAGTTAATGGTTAATATTTCCATTAAAATATAAAGAAAATTCTCCACTTCTACTATTCACTGAGCCTCTCACATTACTTACTCTGTCCCAGACTTCCTGAAATAGCTCTTACTTAGTCAAATATATGTAATAATGATGTAATAATAATTAGGCTGGTGAGATTATTGAAGAGTCTTTTGTAAAAAACTATACTATTTTAATCTCTGGAGTAAAACACAGTTATATATACAGACTAATTACAGGGTTAAGGAGAATAGGGGCTGATTCTGCCGCAGTTACCGGCATTTTATGCGTCCTTCCGATATCAGACCGGAGCTATAGGCCGTCTGCCTAAAGACAACCGGACAAGTCAATCGCCAAAGTAAATCTGACGATAATCTTAATATTCCGTTCCCAGGCCAGAGAGGCGAAACCCTTTAGTCATCAACTTTATTGTGTATCGTTATTGCTGACCTAATGAGTTTCCATGGGAACTGGGGCTGCACCTCTTCTAGCTGCGGTCGACATGTTATGGGAACTGCAAAACCACATGCATCCCATTCACATATACAGTCGAACCTCGTTAACACGAAATTGAAGGGACTGCGAATTTATTTCGTGTTAACCGTCATAATAGTTGGGCCATCTATGTTTGATATAAAAACTAAATAAATTAACCTACAAATATTTTCCTGCTCATAAAATCAGAAATTAATAAGAAATAGAATATTTCATTAACAAATTAGTCATCATTTTTTAGGCAATAATAAATTTATTTACTTTCTAATCATTTTTTTAAAGTTCGTTATTGACTTTTGCTTCAATTTTTGTACAGTAGTTCTTTTAGAAATGTACGGACCTCATCTAATTTGTTCAAAGTTCTGGAAGCATCCTGTTGTTCCAGAAGGAAACATTGTGCAGTTTTCAATGCTGTGGTAGATTCATTTAATGACACTAAACTTTTCCGTTCGGTGTCAATTTCTTCATCCTCGTCCGATACTTCAATGTTGTTTTCTTTTTTTTTTCAGCAATTATTTCTTCATATGTCGTCACATCCGAAGTTAATACATCTTCATCTATGGAAATGTACTCAGAAAAAACAATGTCTAAGAAAGAATTTCCCGTTATTTGGCTACATATCTTTTTGTAGACAATTCTATGACGCTCTTTAAATCTCCGTTCAGTCATCCGTTAGAAGATATGAAGTCGCTCTCTCCGAGAGCAGCAGCAAAGGTCTTAGCTTTCTCTTGCAAAACTGCAAAAGTTAAAACATTGTTCTAGATTCTTGCTTCTTTTATCCACCGCAAAAGAGAAATTTCAATTTATACATTTTTTCTTCTTCACATTCGTTTTCTAGCTGGTTTGAATTGACTCACAGCATAAGCGGCTTCAGTTTTTTCACGATTCTTTAAAATTGTAGAGAGGACCAAATGTAGAAGAATTGCAGTTATCCCATACTTCACTGCATTTTCTGATTTTTTCAGCACTTTACTGCTAATTTAGTTTAACATTTTTTGCTTGGTTTCTAAAGATACAGCTTGTTGTTTTTGACTCATCTTTCACAGAATTCTACACAGCAACTGCGAACAGAGTTTCAATTATGTTAGTCAGGTAATGAAGTAAGGATTGTTAGTTTTTTCACTCACAGATAGGGGAATTCAGAAAACGGTTTATGTCACTGTCAATACAGTTAACCGGGTAATGGAACAATCGCTTTAAAAAAAAAATTCCTTCACCCAATCTTTCATTGTAGAGAACTTTAATGTGGGAACACTTACGCACATCAGAGATCAAAGAAAAGTAGGGATTAGTCAGGAATTCAGTATTTCACGATTTTCATTGAAACCCTTTTCCATTTTATATCTTTTACAAACCATGAGAAAATTCCATCTTTAATAGGAGTATGTGACATATAAGTTTGAAATATCGGAAGTATTGCGTAAGGATTTTTTTTTTTTACTTTGGAGCAAAAAAAAATCGCCTTAAGCGGGATTTTCCGAAATTCTATTTCGTGTTAAGGCTCCCGTTGAGCAAGCGCTCGGGAATACGGTGCTAATGTTAATCCAATGGGGCATTATTTTGCTAATATCTCGCTTGCATTTGAATATTTTTAAACGATTTTTTTTTGCACTGGATAGCAGAGATCGATCTCTGCTATCCAGTGCAAAAAAAAATCGTTTAAAAATATTCAAATGCAAGCGAGATATTAGCAAAATAATGCCCCATTGGATTAACATTAGCACCGTATTCCCGAGCGCTTGCTCAACGGGAGCCTTAAGCGAATTAATTAACAGTGATTTTCAGACTCATTTGACGGGACCTCAGTATTATTTCGTGTTAAGCGAAATTTCGCGTTAAGCGATTTCGTGTTAACGAGGTTTGACTGTATATATATATATATATATATATACATTAAAAACAGGTATTCATTTGTTAATGTCTGTAAATTTAAATTTATTTATTGTCCATACTACCAATCTACATTCAGACATTATCTAAAAACGTGGTTAAAATTTTTCATTAAAAACGTCCCTCATTTCAAAAATGTAAAACAGTTTCAAATAAAAACCTTCACCATTGCACAAAAGCGCTTTTGTGCAATGGTGAAGGTTTTTATTTGAAACTGTTTTACATTTTTGAAATGAGGGACGTTTTTAATGAAAATTTTTAACCATGTTTTTAGATTGGTAGTATGTACAATAAATAATATATATATTTGTGAAGTACTTGTGTTTTTACTACTGGTCAACAAATTTGTAGAAAATTCATATTTAATTTAACTTATAACACCAACATATGCACAGCACATTTTACAACTTGCTGAACATCTATTTTAAGTATACACAGAAGCAAACCAACAATATGAATAATCTTGAATTTGCTGCAATATGTTGTAAAGGCTGTTTACTGCTGAACAATACAAACTGGATTCCATTTTGTAAAAAAGAAGACTCAATTTATTGTAGCAGGCTAAAACATTGAAACTAGCTTTCTTCTACTAATGTGGTAAAATCGTATAACCTGCAAAAAACATTAAAAATTTTGTGAAAAATTAAAAAAGTTACTGTACAATTTCTGATTAAACATTATGGAAAAGAGGAGAAAATTTATTATATTAGGAGGAGGAACAGATGCTTTACACTCATGCAGAGATTTTTGGCGACTTTTTTGTTGGTGCGATTTTTAAGGCCGCGCCAATCCAATAACTTAAAACAATAGCTAGGTTGCCATTAAAGGAAAAAATCTCCTAAATTTGGCAACTTTTTTCCTTTTTATAAACGATTAAAAAAAAAAAAAAAAAAACTGTGCTTGAGTGTATGACATCATAGCCTGTGAGAAAATTTAAAACCAAATTTCTTTACAAAAGTCAAAAAATCACCACAAAGAGAAAACAAATATGCTGTATGAATTCCAAATAATCTTCATTGAAAACAAGTTTTAATCAGCCCAATATGTTAAATATTGGTCATTGCTATTTTTCTAAATGTTTTATGTGATTTTGAGTGTTATTTTTTCATTTGTGGCAATTTTTTGACAACTTTAACGGAAAAAAACTCGGCATTAAATTTTGCTACTGCCATGATTAAATTAAAGTTGGAAGAATACCAAATCGGTTCCTGTAGCAACATAAACAACGATGCTGAAAACTTTAAATTCATCTAGCTTTACTGGAGAAATAGAAACTATACATAGTCTCTCAGCTACATGATTGCTAGTCCGTTGCATGAATAATTAAATAAATAATTACAAATTTACAATAGAGAAATAATATTAACAAAAATAGAAAAATAATTACAAATTTCTATCAAAAAGAAAAAAAAAAATCTTTTGTATGTCTTTGAAAGTGGAAGGAGACTGTAATTTCATCAACCCCCCCCCCCCCCCCCCACTGTATTGATGAGCAAAGGATTTTCCCGATTATAAATATATATTAAACGAGCAAGGGATTTTCCTGATTATGAATGATCTAGTACTCGACTGGGAAGATTTTGCCCCCTATGAGAAAAAGATCTAGCTATGTTCCGAATACAAGAAAATTAATTTTTACAGGGTAAAACAAACTCAGTGCTGAAAATGTTTTTTGTTATAAATGGAAAAATACTCAAATGATTCACATGAAACGTGTTGCCTATACTAATTCGAGCACGAGAAATCTATCTAGCTAGGTTTCGAATTCGGGAAAGGTCATTTTTATCTATTAAAACAAACTCAGCACTAAGAGTGCTTGGCTAGGGCACAACTACGCGGGGGGTTGGTGAGCATAGCGAGCAGGGTGGGCAAGCTCCCCTAGTATTTAAAAAAAAGTTTTTTTAAGCATTCGGCTTGGCCGAATATTTCAATAATCGGCCAAGCCGAATATTCGACAGACCAAATAAGTTTGATATTCGGTAATATGGCCAGATACCGAATATTCGGTGCATCCCTAGCATAGTCGTAAAAAACCAGCTTATAACTTGAGTTCTGCTGAATGGATTTTAATGGAATTTGCACTGTTAGTTAGATAATTATTGAGAGGAAGTTTTAGTATAACATATTCTACATTGCTTAGTTATAATAGAGTTAGAAAGAAAGTTCTACAGTAATCAGTTGATTAGCCATTTTTAAAAAATTCTGCTGAATTAATTTCAATGGAACTTGCATTGTTAATTTTTCAGGGATATTGTTAGTATATATCATTCTTGAGCAAATCCTACTGTAAATGATTAAATAAATTAGTTGGTCTTTAACAGCCCAAATTTTGTGTAGTACATTAGAAAATTATCAGTGCAATGGCGTTCATATTTTACAGCAATGCCGAAGGACAATGTAAATAAAAGTTCATATTGCTTTAAAATACAAGATCAAATTGACCGGTATATTTTGTTTGATTTAACATTCATATTTCTGGTGAATGTATTGGTGCCTCAGCAAAAGTAGAAACAAGAACGAAAAATCATGAGTCAAGCATAGATTATGAAACACTTTCCAACACAGCCAGAAAACTGTAACGAAAGTTCACCATTAAATAAGGTGAAAGAAGATATTTTAACAGTTTTCGCCAATCTACCTTAAAATTTTTACATAAAACTGTATGCAATATCCTTTTAAAAGAACTTTAATGTTGGTTAAGAACTACTGGCATGCTTTTCGGAAATTGGGTCTGACTGGATTCATAAGTCACGCAAAAAATAAACGGCTCGTACCGGCACCGGGTCAATATTTTAGCTTTTTTAACAGGCTGAGTACGGCCAATACTGAAAGCTTTGATAAGGTTTCGGCTTCAATTTTTAGCTGTTATTACGGGCTGGACCAGGTTGGACCCGTGCATAGAAATTTCTGTCCGTACGACCAGAAAAATTTAGTGTTTTGGGAAGAAAAATAAAAACAACCACATGGCTTAATAGAAAAATTAGAAGTACCACACAAAAATAGTATTGTATAGTCATAAAATGGCACAGTGAGTGTGTCATTAAATGTGCAGTCATATAATCAGAAATATTGTATTGTAATTATTATTTTCCTTTAGAAAAAATGAAGTAAAATATTTGTGACATGGAGATTGTTTAAAAAAATATGAAACAAACTGTAAGAGATGGCAGAGCACACTTTACGACTAACAATTTTTCCAGGGTCGCAGTCCATTTATTCAAACAAAAAATAAAATTTATCTACTTCAAGCAAAACTCTCATATTTATGCAGACATTTAACAAGAATGGTGATAGTTTAACGAAATATACAACAGTCTTACCTTTCTTTTGCAAAATACGAAATCACGAAAAATGCTGGAAATGCATAGTAATTCGGTCAGTGACATCATATAGAATTTCAACTTCATTTATTTCAAAATATGGACCGCCTCGTTCAACGCTGTTTGGACTCGGATGATAATAACTTCCATCAATTCTTGAGATATTGTTACATTTGGCATAAAGCAAGATAAGTCTGTTGAAAATGTTGTTAAAATAGCTTCATTATTGTTAAAATCTTGATCAAGAATTCGTGTTTGGCTTGGAGTGATACATTTCCTGTTTTTGATTGAACAAATGGATTGCTACCCTGGTTTGCTAGACTTTTTTTTATGTATGTGTATTCTTCCACCTTTTAAAGCTTGTCTCATCTTTTTTTAAACAATTTGATTAAATGTGACTAAATTAAGTGTAACTTAATTAAATAGTTTTATGTTATTTTCTTGATGCATTTTACGTAATGTAACTTAAAGGTAGTAAACATTATGATTAAATGAATCATGTCTAACATAGTTGCTGATTGTTACATACGGAAAAAGTAATATGATCTAATTTATAAAATGAATGATTCGATTAACCAGTGATTCTAATAAACTGTGACCTACTGGACTAGCTAACAAAAACTCCCCCCCCCCACCCCCCTAGAGCCAAATTCTGGCTGCACCACTATGTTTCTAGGTAAAAAAAAACGGTAAAATCTGTTAAAATAACATGTCTATGACAAAATCCTGTCTTAAACGGAAAAGTCTTGATTAGAGTTCAGTGAATATAATAATCTGTGCAAAAAGAATATAATACATTTACAGCAGACGATGTACCTGCTAAGAAGAGAACCTGTATGTAAGGGATTTTTCGGTGTTCAGGACGCAAAGCCAGACAACCATGTTAGAAAATTCTTAGTTCTTGTTTCCTTAGTGTTTAATTATTTTATGTCACTTACAAAGAATAAATTTACTTTTTTTTAAATCGTCAGAAGTAAAAGATATTTAATTAAATTTCTAAATCTAAGGAGGAGCAATTGCCCTATCCTGCCTCCCATGCCGGCGCATATGGTAGTTAAAAAAAAATGATTTCCAAAATATTATAATTTTAAAATTCTGAAAAGATAAAGTAAATAATAAATATCCCTGTAATATCTGTTAAACCAAATTAAATTTACATCAGAGTACTGTTAATATAGAATAACACAAATATTTAGCTTCTATTACACAGCCCTGGAATAATGAAATTTAGGCCTGATTCGGCCCGAGACTTTTGAAATAAATATATCTTTATATAACTTAGAGTGAATTATGTTTTTAGTTTCTCACACATAATAATTATCAGAATGTGCAAAATTTTATTTTTCAAAAAAATTATTTATTATAAAATGTTTGCAATAATTTTTATTTTCCAGCATCTATGAATTTATTATTTAATAATGCCATGCACTGTAAAGAAAAACTCGGAAACGTTACTCTATCTGGTGGGGCAGCAATGTGGCCCATCGGTTCTGTTATGTTTCCGCATATTTCGGTCAGATATTCAGAAATGTTTCTGTATATATTGGAAACATTTACGTGCATTTCGGAAACGTTTCTATATATTTCAGTCAGATATTCAGTAACAATTCTGCATATATCGGAAATGTGTTTGTATACATCGGAAATGTTTCTGCATATATCGGAAATGTTTTTGTATACATAGGAAAGGTTTCTGAATAAATCAGAAATGTTTTTGTATACATCGGAAATGTTTCTGTGTGTTTTGGAAATTAATATTATCAGACTCTATTTTATTGCATATTAATATTGCATTCGCTCGAGGCGAAACCCCACTCCACATCGTCGTGGTTGTGTTTTCTGCGAAGTTTGGGGAGCGAACTCGCTAATCATACTATAGAAATGATCCTATAAAGTATGATCTTGTAGATGAATTATACTCTAGAATTATCAATATTATATACTTTCTGTAATTTCTGGTGTGAAACATATATTTTTCTGAACTCGTTTTATTATTCATCTTTTATTATTAGACTGCTACTCAAGATATCACTTTAAAGTTATTTATGCAGGCGAAATAAACATTGAAAAATCTTAATTCTATGACAAATACTTCTGTCATTTTAAAATAACTCCAAATTTGAGAGTATGTCCTTCTACTGAAGAGAGGCTTCCAAATTTTCCTTTGTAGGAACAGAGTTGAGTCGTCTGGAAACTTCTTTAGTTTACCTACTACAAGTTTACAAGTACAACAAGTTTAGAAGTTGTTGTATAACAGTTAAATAACTCGTTCGATAGTTTCTTTATACTCTTGTTCCATGAATCTATAATAAATATTAGATATTTGATTGATGAATAATAATGTAGTACTAGTATTAATGAAGTACAGATAGCACCGTACATACGTCTTTAAAATCTTTTCGTTTTGAGATCGGTTCCGTTTCATAACTTTTCTAATGATGAAATGTATCGTTTATATGACAGAACAAATTCCTAATTTCACTTATACTATACGTTTTTCACTCAGTTTTTATGAATCAGATATTTGTAAATAAATAACGTTGAAAATATGATTTATGGATCTATAAATAATTCTTTTTTTAAATGCAGCCTCATGAGTTCCATCCTCGAAATAGATACTCAATGAAAATATTTAATTTCCCTATGCTTATAAATAGATAGATTTTAGTAATACCTTTCAACATTTTTTTTAATCTTGTAAATAGTTATACTATTCGAAAATATTTTATATCTGTGTTAATTGTTTTATTTTCACGAATTGTATACTTATAAATAGATATATTGATAAAAATGTTTTGTCTGTTTGTAAATATTTTTAATATAGTGTTTTACAACTATCATGCTTCTAAATATATTCATTTAAAGGTATTATTTTATTCGTATAACTTGAGAAGTGCTGAGATAACCTGAGAAAATAAATATATTTTTATAAGTATACAGTTCATAAAATAAAATAATTATCTACAGATACGAAATCTTTTGACATTATAGCTATACTTACAAGATTAAAAAATATATTTATTTAAAGGTATTAAAAATAATACATCTATTTTGGGAAATAAAGCATTTTCATAATGCATATGTATCTGTTTACAGCATGGAATTCACGAGACCGGATTTTAAAAAAGAACTATTTATAGATTTATAAATAAAATTTTCAATTATATTTATTTATAAATATCTGATTCATAAAACATGAAGGAAAAACGTATAGTATAAGTGAAATTAGGAATTTGTTCTGTCATATAAACGATACATTTCATCATTAGAAAAGTTATGAAACGGAACCGATCTCAAAACGAAAAGATGTTAAAGACCTATATACGGTGCTATCTGTACTTCATTAATACTAGTACTACATTATTATTCATCAATCAAATATCTAATATTTATTATAGATTCATGGAACAAGATTATAAAGAAACTATCGAACGAGTTATTTAACTTTGTGTATACAAAAAAAGATTAACTGCAAATGTAATATTAATATGCAATAAAATAGAATATGATAATATTAATTTTTTTTAAAAAGCATATTGTTCTCTCAAATAAAAGAAATTATAAAACAGAATACTTACAGCTCATATAAATACGTTGCATCTGCATCTGTTTTAAGCTGTCTTTCCTCTCAAGAACAATAGAAATCACGTGATAATGACATGTGCAATAGGTCGGAGTAGATGAGCATCGCAAATATTACTTCATTTCGAATTCCATTTTAAAACTTTACACGGAATGAGAGTAACATTTCCAAATTTTTCAGTAACCATCATTTTACACTACATATTCGAAAACATTTGCGGTATGGAATGTAACGTTTCTGACTTCTTCAGAATAATTCACCGCTTTGAATATTTTCCCGAAAATACGTGTAACGATTCCGAAAAAACAAGTAACTGAGGAGAACACAAAGTTTACTATAAAATTCCGGAAACCTTTCCGTCTTGTGCCGAAACGCTTCTGAGTTTTTTTACAGTGTGACTGTAAACAAGCAATATATATGTATATTATATAGCATGCAATTTTATTGTAAGACAAGAAATACTTAAATTATTAAAAAAAAATCACAATTAAGAAGAAAATTTTAAAATTAGATAGAAATTCTACATTTCATAGGCAACTTTCTCTATTTAATCTTAACTTAAATTTTCTATTCCAACTCAGAATGATAAAAAAATTATATTATAATTATTTTGAAAATCTTAATAGTCACTTTAATAAACTTTATTATAGAAAGCAATATGAATTGTATTTATTATAATCAAAACATTGTTGGTTTTGTGTTTATAAGAGTTTGAGCAATATCAAAAAAATCATATTTTATTATACTTTTTTTTTTAATGAAAAACAAATGTTAACATAGTATATTGTTAACATGGTTTGAGCAATATCAAAAAAATCATATTTTATTATATACTTATTTTTTTCTCTGATCTTTTTATTATATTACTATTATCGTATTATTTTATTTCTATTCCTTCTCTGAAAAAAATAAATAAACAAGCTGTGTGTGTGTGAGGATTGATTAAGTTTTAACTATTAATGATATTTGTGGCTCTTTTCCCCCCACAAAGTATATATAAGGCGTCAAAATACAGGCTCTATTGTATTTCATTTACGAATACTGCACTATCCCTACTTTATTAATATGTTTAGATGGAAAATATCTGTTTTCTGAATAACCATAAATAAACAATTTTTAATTATAAACTTTCAAACGCATTTCATAAGAGTTTAAAACGCGTTACTACGTAAACATAAGTAATTCAAACCACATAAGCACAATCTTTTTAAAAAGAAGAAATAATACTTATTCACGTATTATTTCTTCTTTTCTGATAATGCATAAAACTATTCATATAGAATAAAAATGCTTTTATTAAATTTTTATCATCTTTAATTTCATTGGTTTTTATTATATAAAAATATGAAAGAAATTTAAAAAAAAATGACTTGGATTACAGAAAACAAAAACATCTCTCGTTTACAGCAGTTGAATTCAGCAGTCGATTTTGAAATTCAAGCAAACGATAAACGAATACATTAAAAAATTTATTTCTAAGTGTAGTTTATGTTGCCAAAGAGGCGCTTTATTGCCAATTATAGCATAAGTCTAGATATTTCGCCAAGACGGCTTTATATCTATTTCAACCAATGAGAATCGCGCCGCGTTCGAGAATTTAGTCGCTCGTGAAGTGTCCTCCGTGCAGGTTCTTTCTAACGGATCCTAACCCATATTTACCCAAGGTTCGAAAAAAACCACATGCTGGGCTACGATTTACCTTTACTTATTAAGTATATTCGATATCATAATGTATACTTTTAGGATTGCTTGTGATAGAAGGAACATTTACGTTTGCCGTTTTAATTGCGAAGTCGTAACCGTGGGTTCTGGTGTAGCCCGCCTTCTGTAGCATGAAAATTGAAATAGGCAAGAATAAAAATATAATTATAATTACATCTGTTTATTTATCAATCTCAACATATATTTCATATTGCAATACTGAAATTATAAAATTGCAACTCTGATACTTAAAAATTTGTCATTGTTCTTAAAGGATGCCTATCAACTCACCTAAACTTAAACGTTGTTTTCATTCCCGCTCTTTTGCAGGGGCTTTATTTATCGTTTCAACACCTGGCTAAAAATCCCCTGGTCACTTCAATCTAAAGGGTTTTCATGAGAATCCCATTATTTTACGCCTATCTTTGTTCGGGCGCTATGCGTTGAATACGATGCATATTTTCCTTTTTTTTTAAACTCGCCCTATATTCTAAATATTCTCTATTTTACCCTATATTCTAAAAATGACTAAACCTTTTGTAAAAGAGGCCCATCAGTGAGGGAAACATACAGATGCGCCTATTTGCAATCGTTTTAGTTCATTTTGCCGGGTACTTTATCTGACACAAGGAAAACTCCAAACGGTTAGGTCGACGAACGCGACAGGGGTTTGAACCCAGCATCTACCGTCTACCAGCCTTGCCTCTGGTGGAGTCTGTTCTTTTGGGATTTACTGTTTTTTGGGGGGTATTGACTGTTTTGACAGAATCATATGAAATATTGATTCTCGCAATAAAAACTGCTCACAAATAAAAACTAGTCGTTGGGGGCCACCGTAATACTTACACATCATAGATATGCATTATATAAATCATTCCGATACTTTAAGAAACCATATTAAAATCCCTCAAATTTATGAATGAAAATGTAGGAGTTTTTTGGCGCGCATAACTAAAAATATATACTGAAATTTCCCTGACAATACCGAAAAAAAATGCAAAAAATTCAACCATTTAGTGAAACTATTTCGTATGGCATTAATTTAAATGGACCCATTTTCATTCATAAACACTGCATATACAATAACTGCACACCGCCCACTGAATATTAGGCCGGAGCGCTGACACAAAAATTGATGCAGTCGTAGGCGGGACTTTTTCAGCGTGTGTACGGTCCCCTGAAACTCAATACCAATAATTTCTAAAAGTTTTCTGCTCCTTATTTTAATATTTTAATGCCTGAGGAAGACCACTCGGCTGAGGGCGAACCCAGCCGTTGAGCGTAATCTGCTCCTTATTTGTCTGAGGTTCAATAAGTCAATAAACACTTTTAGAAAATACTGGGGTGTAAAATTAGGGACCGTACAAAGGTTTTACAAAATCGGCCTACGAGCATCGCCTTTTTTGTATCAGAGCTCAGGCCTAGTATTCAGGGGGCGGTGAACTGTATGAAAATGAAATCACTTTTAAGCACTTTCAGTAAGTGACGTCAGTTATGATGTTTTGTTTAAAAAGAAAAAAAACCCCTGACTTTAAAATTTTAAATCGTAGAAAATGTTACCACTGTATCTAAAGTATTAGAGCACTTAGATGTAAAATATAGCTAAGATCTAGCTGTAGTATACAAACAAAGTAGGAAATAAAACACAGAAACCATTTTTTAGACAGATTTACGTCACACTAAAATAGTCTCATAAATAAGTAACTACGACATTTTACCGCATTTATAGATAACATTTTTAATTTTATGAATTAAAAATGAGCATTTTAGAATCAGAAGGACATCAGTTTCGGATACCAGAATATAGTGAGTAAAGTCTGAATTTTTATTGACTTATAAATGCAAACACACGTGTTATATATATGTATTTAACAATTATATTTACAATTTGCAGCAGGAAAGAAAAAAATTACATTACAAAATCTAAAATTCTGATCACTCTCCCCCCTCTTTTTTTTTCCGGAGCCCATCGTATATTGGAAAATCTTAATTAGGATATTTTACATAAAAAAATTAACAAATAAATCTACATACTTACAAAAATCTTCATATTATAATACTTGCTTGTCTCCTTGTGAAGGTAGATTCATCCGATATGTCTGCATAGCAGCATCCATGCGCTGCCAATATTTGCATAAGCTTCTGATGGCCTGTGCTTAGAACTTCAACTATTTGAATGCGTTCTTGATCAGCAAATATACTTTGGCCATCCTTCAGTTTCAAATGAGAACGAATCATCTCTAGCTAGCCCTGTATGTGGTATCCAAACATGCCACTGTAATCTCTGGCTTGTAAGCGTATCACTGTAATAATGTCCGTAATGGCGGTAAAAATTGCACGATTTTCGCAAGTGTGATGTTTAAGTGCTTTCGTAAAAAAATTATGTAATCTTATATGATTAGTGTTTTTGAAAAGATCTTTTAGGTGCTTTTCTAAATACTCAGGAACAGAGTTCCAGGCAAAAGGGTATATTTCCATTTGCGATTTAACTGACTTGTTGTGATAATTGATTATTCTGTATTCAATACCTTCGGAGTTGTGACTTTCTCTTGGATCACACATGATGAGTTTTAAATTAGAAAAGAAAATTCCGACACTTAAATGTCGCTCTAAGCTAACGGCAAATTAGACTGCAGTGAATATATCTAAGATGGTTTATAGTTTAGACAAAACTGTTTTATCAAATAACTGGCACTGGACTGATTTTTTGAAGCTATTGTCGCACTTTCCGAGAAAGGTTGAACAGGATTTTAGAGAAGTATCTTGGCTTATACATCAACAGGTTGAATTAATTTCGGAATATGAATAAAAGACACGTGATCTTAAGTCCTTTTTATCTCTAAGATTGCAATTGACTATAGGAATGAAGAGATTTTGAACCGTACTTAAATCTTGAAGATATAACTCCGCACCGAGATAGAGGAAGAAAATTATTATAAATATTGTACGTGTTCTCCTTTCCTCTAAAGAGAAAGTTAGGTAAATCCCAAACTTCTGCGAACGGGTTGCTCATGATCGATTCAGACACGCTTTATCTGTCTGAGTACTGATTCCGATTATTTCAAGGTAGATCCAGGGCCTGATTATCGGAACGCCGCTGCAAGCATCCTCTCTATTTTCATGAAATGAAATTACATATATTTTTAACCCTTTCAGGGGCAAGCACTTGTGCTCCTGTTACGTTGAATTCCCACCGGAATTTAGGAAAGAATTTAGTTCAAAATAAGAATAAGCAATTTTTCAACTTTTTCTCGTCAAAGTTTAAAAAGTAAAATTTAATTAAAAGTTTCTGGTTTGAATCGGATTAAAATTAGGTGGTATATAATATATACCACCGTCCCTCAAAGGGTTAATTACTAAAAGACGTAAAGTAAAAACTTTATAAACGGTAAAATAAGTTTTAATAGATTTCTTTTACCAATTAAAAGAAGTATATTTTTACAAGGTAATTTGTTATATTGAAATGGAATTATAGTTGAAATGAATTTTCAAAAACATATGATTTCTAACATATGATTTTTTTTGTACTTCTCCATTATCCCGTCGACCACTTTGCAGAAAAAGAAAACTATTGCCAAACTGTAACGCCAAATAAACAAATGGAAGAATGTTGCCATTGGAATATCAAAATAAATAAAAAAATAAAATAAAAGAAATTCGGAAACGTCCCACTCACCAAAGTGTCCACTATCAGTAAGTTTAAACAAAAAAAATTACAATATATTAATGAAAACAGAAAAAAAATCATCTTGGATATTTATTTATTTACATTATTTTTCTTAATTACTCCTCTCGGCTGGTGAATAAATGTTTGTGACGTCAATTGAAAAGTTGAAACTGATCCGAGGCTAACGAAAAAGACAGGCTACCGCGTTGCATTCCACTTATCTTTTTTTACAGACCGCTAGAGTGACGTGATACTCTTTTCGTATACACCTGCATTGGTGGATTCGAGCATCACGTGACTCCGGCGGTCTGTGAAAAAAGATATGCGTAAAGCACCGCGGTAGCCTTTCTTTTTCGTTAGCCTCGAAACTGATCTGTTGCACGTAACTATGCATCAAAACATTTTTTCAATGCTTTTTCTCCTTTAATATCATGATACCGCCGTTTAAGGACGCAATTGTTATTTTAATAAACGAAAGAACTTCTTCAGTAAAACATAATGAAAGATACAAGTAAATGTTGAATTAAAAACCACTTGATGTTGATGACATATTAAACATGTGTAATGCTTCTGACGTCGAGTGAATAGGACTGCATTTTTGGCGTTAAATCCTATAGTTCGGCGATAGTTTTTTGTTATGAAAAGTGGTTGACGGGATAATGACAAAGTACCATTTTTTTAAAAAACCAGACATGGTACAAGCTCACCTTAAAAAAAAGCTGAACTTTCACGCCCTCACGCAACCCCCTTGACGGTCTTTTGACAAAATTCACGTTTTTCGGCCCTGTGACGAAATTTGAGTTTTTTTCGTGATCTGTCAACGAAATTAG
Organism: Maratus michaelseni; assembly: GCA_963931845.1. NCBI lineage: Eukaryota > Metazoa > Arthropoda > Arachnida > Araneae > Salticidae > Maratus > Maratus michaelseni. The sequence continues at coordinate 411,323,019 of OZ007587.1, forward strand.
TGATTTTCCGAGAAATTCTTTGATGAATTTTGCGTGTTTTACTTGGCCTTTTGACGAAATTCGCATTTTTTCTGCGACCCTTCGACGAAATTTGCCGTTTTTTCGAGATCGTTCGACGAAATTTGCCTTTTTTTCGAGATCTTTCGACAAAATTTGTCGTTTTTACCGAGATCTTTCGACAAAATTTGCCGTTTTTTTCCGAGATCCTTCGACGAAATTTGCCGTATTTTGGCTATCCTTCGACGAAATTTGCCGGTTTTAGGAGATCCTTCGACGAAATTTGCCGGTTTTGGGCGATCCTTCGACGAAATTTGCCGTTTTTTCGAGGTTCTTCGACGAAATTTGTCGGTTTTTGGCAATTGTTCGACCGTTTTTCACGATTCCTTCGGCAGAATTCGCCGTTTTTAGCGATCCTACGACGAAATTTGTCGTGTCTTTGGATTTTCCGACGAAATTGGCCGTTTTTCCGTGATCCTTCGACGAAATTAGCAGTTTTTCTTCACGATCCTTTGACGAAGTTGACATTTTCTCAGTCGCCCTTCGGCGAAATTCACATTTTTTCGCGATTCTTTAATGAATTTAACGTTCTTTTCTCGGCCTTTGGACGAAATTCGCGTTTTTTCCGCGATTCTTCGACGACATTTGCCATTTATTTACGATCCTTCGACGAAATTCGCGATTCTGCGGCGAAATTTGCATTTTTTGCAATTTTTCGACGACGTTTGACGTTTTTTCGCCATCCTACAACGAAATTCGCCGTTTTTTGCGATTCTACGACGAAATTCGCCGTTTTTTCGGATTCTCCGACAAAATTTGCCGTTTTTTCTCGATCCTTTGACGTCTTTTTTTCTGTTGCCCTATGATGAAATTTGTCTTCTTTCTGCGATTCTTCTACGAAATTTGGAATTTTTTTTCGATTACTCGACGAAATTAGTCTTTTTTCAGCGATTCTTTGATTAAATTCGCCGTTTTTTTCGCGGTCCTTGGACGGAATTCTCGTTTATTTCGCGATTCTTTGAAGAATTTACGACGCGTAAGAACTATTTTTTGGCGTCTCAACTCCGATTTTTCGCGTAATTTACGCGCTATAGCGCGTCCGCTGCATTGCTAATTGCTCTGGTGCGCGCGATCTGGCAGGTGGAAAGGAGGGCAGGAGAAAGAAAAGGTCGGAGGAAAGCGAAAACAAACTCAATTTGGCAGCCACTATTCACTTTCCCGTTTTTGTTTTTGGTGTATTTCGTCCGCTTGCCCCCCCCCCCCTTCGCCACAAAAAAAAGGTCAAAAATTTTAAATGATAAAATTCCGCGCCGAAAAAGCGGAATTCCGTGTTTCCGCGTAAAAGTGGCATGTCTGTTTAACGGAAATTGATTTTAGAAGCTTTAAATATGCGAATCCAAAATTAGAGCTCAATCCGTCAAGTAGTTTTTAAGTTATGCTTAGAAAAGTATGCCCATTGCAATCTGTTTTGTCACATTTAAAAATGAATTTAAGGCTGTTCTCAAATCCAAAAGAGCTGCTTTATGACATATTTTATAAATCATTTCTGTTGGCAAATGTATCAAACTGGCAGGTGTTCTTATTCAGAAACTTTGTAATCGAAAGTCGTTCCATCTTTTTGGTAAAGGCAGAAGATCTTTCATAAAATACTGTCAAAGTCTGCGTTTTGAACCGAATTTCGATCGCGGCAGCAAAAGAAAGGCAAAAAACGTGTCGTTTCGTATGACCTGAATCGCTTATAACTGGATAAATAATTTATTTATAAAAAAAATGGAAAAATTTCGATTCCAAATAGCTTCCATAGTCAGGCCTGAAAATTTTACGACTTTGCGTTTAAAACCGAGTCAGAAAATGTGTCAAAAAGTTTCGCGTTGTTGAGCAGGTCATTTAAGGCGATGTTCTGAAATCCAAAGAGGCTACTTTCAGACACATTTTTTAATTTTTGTTTGGAAACGCGTGAAATTGGTAGGTGTTCTTATTCACAAACTATGTAATAGAAATAGATTTTCCCTTTTTCGGTAAACGCAAAAGATCTTTCAGAAAATATTGTCAAAGTTGGCGTTTTGAACCAAATTTCCGGACGTGACAGAGAGAGAGAAGGGAGAAAATAAGATTGTCACGTGACACGAATTGCAAATAATTGGATAAGTAATTTATTTATCAAAAAATAGGAAACTCGTTTCGTTTCCAAATCGCTTCAGTAGTCAGGCCAGCCAATTTTATCCCTCTGCGTTTAGAAAAATTGTGTGAGAAAGTTTCGTGTTGTTGAGCAAGTCATTTACCTTAGCATTACAAGTTCCAAACTAACGTTAACAATTCTTAAACTACTTAACCGAATGAGTTCCTGTTTGGTATTCAAGGTTAAAATGTACCGAAGCATCCAAATATAATGTCAGAAGATGGTTTTAGTCTAGAAACTTTTGAAGTTTAATGCAATTTCTGTATGTAAACGACTTTCTAAGCAAAATTGAAGTATAGTATTAATTAGTAGACTTTATTACTAATCGACTGGCACCACCTACGTTTTTATACAATGTTTGAGGCAGAGTTATTAGCAGTGTTAAATTCGGATACTTTTTTCTGGGAGGGATTTCTGTGGCTAAGGGGGGATATAATGGAGTTCCGGGGGGGGGGATTATACTTTTTGACCATTGAAAGCATAAAATCTATAATATTCCGGGGGGGATTCTACTTTTCGATCATTGAAAGCATAAAATCTATAATCTTCCGGGGGTATATTTCAATGCTTCGGGCGGTGGAATTTCTCTCTCAGGCCACCCCCTGAATTCCACACTGGTTATTAGGGTTGTTCCCTCTCTCCCTTTTTTATTTTTTTGGCCGACTGTACTATTAATAGAAGTACATCGGTTATTAATTTAACTGGCATGGGATGAATTAATTTAAATTCTCTAAAACACACCCTCTTAATTTTTAACTAATTTTCTGAAGTACTTTGGAAAACAAGTAGAAATTTGATTCCACAATTTTCAACTGCAAAATTTTGATGCAGGGAAACATAATTTATGATTTTTTTTATACAGGACACTAAAACTGTTTAATGAAATCTTAATTCTGCTAAGACACTACTGGAAATTACATTTGTAGCACATATGAATGACCTTATATGTATAACTTAGAAAACTTTATGAATGACAGGATGTCTCAAAATAAATCCTACAATTAAAATTCATAAAGATACAACTAAATGTAAATATATTGCTTGAAGGTGCTTAAAAACATACATAAAACATTTAAAAGCACATTAAAGTCCTTTTAAAAATTCAAAACGTTTTCAACCGAACTACTCGGTCATCATCATCAGTGAAAAACTAATTGTTGAGTTGTCTCTTCGCGTTTTCTTGCTTGCCCGGAATAAACTATTTTACTTCAAGGGTTTGGAATATAAGGTGGGACGGAAAAGGTAATCAATGATGTATTAATTCATTCCAGACTGCGTGGATATCATATGATAATACATGGTTACAGACTATTTCTTTATTAGACATTATTTCTAGAGACTCTCTTATGATAGCTTCCAGGTGATTATTTGTGCGGAATATAATTTTGGATCTATTGAAATGACATAAATGGATCTTTTGGACCATTTATGTCATTTTAATTTCACCATTTTAATGTATCTGTCGATTACATAGTTTGTGAATAAGAACACCTGCCAATTTCACGCGTTTCCAAACAAAAATTAATTAAAAAATGTGTCTGAAAGTAGCCTCTTTGGATTTCAAAACATAGTCTTAAGAGCCTACATCAGTCATGCGAAAAAACGCTCAAGCTAATGTTAAGTCTATGGGAAGGTTCTTGTGCGATTTCTCGCAGGCATTTTAATATTTTGAAATTATTTTTTTTTGCATAGGATAGCTGAAGTCGATCTCTAACGTTGTTAGTTTTTACTTTTTCGATTTTTGTTGCAGTTTTTTTTATAAGCGGGCATTTTCAATTTTGGAACCGGTTGGAACCGGTTCTGAAAATGAAAGTACCTTTATATAAAATAACTGGAACCAAAATCGAAAAAGTAAGAACTAACAACGTTGGAGATTGACCTCAGCTATCCTATGCAAGAAAAAGCATTTGAAAATATTAAAATGCGAGCGAGAAATCGCGCTAAAACCTTCCCATAGACTTTAACATTAGCTTGAGCGTTTATTCCCGTGACTACTGTAGGCTCTTAAATGAGCTGCTCAGCAACGCGAAACTTTCTGGCACATTTTCTGACTCAGTTTTAAACGCAAAGTCGTAAAATTTTCAGGCCTGGCTAAGGAAACGATTTGGAATCGAAATGAGTTTTCCATTTTTTGATAAATAATTTAGTTTTCGATATATTTTATGCTTTCAATGGTCGAAAAGTAGAATCCCCTCTCCCCTCCCACCCAGAATATTATAGATTTTATGCTTTCAATGGTCAAAAAGTAGAAAGACCTAATAAATAAATTACTTATCGAGTTATAAGCAATTCATCTCACGAAACCCTATTACTCCCGCTCTGTTGTCTATCCGTCACAGAGCCATTCTCAAGCTGAATACCAGCTATGAAGCTCAAAATAAAAAAAATTGAAAAAAATCCCATTTTTGTAATAAATAGAGATAAAAAACCAAAATTCTAACAGCGTTTTCCTATTAAATTTAAACATGTATCGTTATAACAGTTGCCAAAAATTAAAAATCCACAATGAAAGTCTTTCTACAATAATTAATTTTCTATTGAACGATTTCCACGTGAAAAATGAAAATGAAATAAAATGTTTCCCCAATTGAAAAAAAGATAAATATGAAATAAAATTGATTGATTTCATAGTGGTAATAAAACGGAAAATTTCTACGATTTCTCAATAATAAAAGGAGTATGAGTATGTGTATGTACACAAAGCAAATTAATATCACGTCATTAGACATTTTATTTTTATTGCTAAATGAAATTTATTTGGATGTATTAAAGAAAAGATAATGTATTTTGAAAGGAATATTAAACGAAACCCTTTGAGCGATCTTCGATCACACTTACCCATTTGTTTAATTTGCAGATTAAATTTCGGTAAAAATATTTCTACACGTGTACTTTGTTTTTATAAGGGAATAAAATTTAATATATATATTGTGACGTCACTAGAATAGCGATTATTGGGTTTATTTTTTCGTTGTACATTATAACTATATATTACTGCCATTTTCTTTTTCATTACAGTTAAACAGAAAATGTATTTTTATTTGAATTCATGGTGGTTAAATACAAAATGTGTGAAAAGTTTCTGCTGGTGAAAATGATGTCATGTTTAGCTTAAAAGTATTTTTACACTGATAAAACTAACAAAATAAATTGATATGATTTTGCCTACATCATGTAATTTTCACTGAGTTTTTAATTGTTAATTATAAATAATTGAATGGGAGTCTTTATTGATTATTTCATCTTGATTGTATACGTTAATTATATATTAGCGATTGCTTTTTTTTTTAAACTAAATTATACGTAAGATCAATTAAATTTTAATAAAAAATTCAGAAAAGTAGAGGATTCCAGGAAACAAAAAAAAAAAAAAAAAAGCTTAAAACGGTTCTGGAACATTAACACATTTACACTTAAAACAATATAAATAGTTCAGCGTTTGTTTCCGGATAATATACCGTAACAAAATTAAGATTTCATAATAAAGCACAAATTAGATCTATATCTACCATATGTTTCCATATACTAATTAAGAAAGATCTGTAATTTCTCCTCTGTTCTGTCATCTTATTTACATAAAATTAAAAATTTCTTTTTAAAACTCCAGAGGCCCATGCATTAATCAGGCCCTAAACTTAGTGTTTCCCTGTCAGTTTTCCTTATTTTCGATGAGTAGTATATGAATATTTTTATCAATTATTTCGAAACCACGTTTTTAAGTGTAAACCACGATTTCTACCCACCATCCTAGGATGGGCATTTACACTAGTTTCTATATAATTAACAATAGTTAAATAAATCGAAAATGGTTTTCTGGATTTATCGAACTCATCAAAAATAGTTGATTATCAACTAAAACTCCAGAGGCCCATGCATTAATCAGGCCCTAAACTTAATGTTTCCCTGTCAGTTTTCCTTATTTTCGATGAGTAGTATATGAATATTTTTATCAATTATTTCGAAACCACGTTTTTAAGTGTAAACCACGATTTCTACCCACCATCCTAGGATGGGCATTTACACTAGTTTCTATATAATTAACAATAGTTAAATAAATCGAAAATGGTTTTCTGGATTTATCGAACTCATCAAAAATAGTTGATTATCAATTAAAACTCCAGAGGCCCATGCATTAATCAGGCCCTAAACTTAGTGTTTCCCTGTCAGTTTTCCTTATTTTCGATGAGTATAGTATATGAATATTTTTATCAATTATTTCGAAACCACGTTTTTAAGTGTAAACCACGATTTCTACCCACCATCCTAGGATGGGCATTTACACTAGTTTCTATATAATTAACAATAGTTAAATAAATCGAAAATGGTTTTCTGGATTTATCGAACTCATCAAAAATAGTTGATTATCAATTAAAACTCCAGAGGCCCATGCATTAATCAGGCCCTAAACTTAGTGTTTCCCTGTCAGTTTTCCTTATTTTCGATGAGTAGTATATGAATATTTTTATCAATTATTTCGAAACCACGTTTTTAAGTGTAAACCACGATTTCTACCCACCATCCTAGGATGGGCATTTACACTAGTTTCTATATAATTAACAATAGTTAAATAAATCGAAAATGGTTTTCTGGATTTATCGAACTCATCAAAAATAGTTGATAATCAATTAAAACTCCAGAGGCCCATGCATTAATCAGGCCCTAAACTTAATGTTTCCCTGTCAGTTTTCCTTATTTTCGATGAGTAGTATATGAATATTTTTATCAATTATTTCGAAACCACGTTTTTAAGTGTAAACCACGATTTCTACCCACCATCCTAGGATGGGCATTTACACTAGTTTCTATATAATTAACAATAGTTAAATAAATCGAAAATGGTTTTCTGGATTTATCGAACTCATCAAAAATAGTTGATTATCAATTAAAACTCCAGAGGCCCATGCATTAATCAGGCCCTAAACTTAGTGTTTCCCTGTCAGTTTTCCTTATTTTCGATGAGTAGTATATGAATATTTTTATCAATTATTTCGAAACCACGTTTTTAAGTGTAAACCACGATTTCTACCCACCATCCTAGGATGGGCATTTACACTAGTTTCTATATAATTAACAATAGTTAAATAAATCGAAAATGGTTTTCTGGATTTATCGAACTCATCAAAAATAGTTGATTATCAATTAAAACTCCAGAGGCCCATGCATTAATCAGGCCCTAAACTTAGTGTTTCCCTGTCAGTTTTCCTTATTTTCGATGAGTAGTATATGAATATTTTTATCAATTATTTCGAAACCACGTTTTTAAGTGTAAACCACGATTTCTACCCACCATCCTAGGATAGGCATTTACACTAGTTGATATATAATTAACAAATACTTTAATATTTCCGTGATTTTACAAAATATCATGCACAATTTGTTTCGCAGCATTTTAACACGTGTGCGTCAGGTGAAATCTTAAAAGTTGTAATTGTGCTATCAACTAACTTAAGATTTCCAACTCCATTTCCCCATATTTTAGAGATGGAAGTATAAATTTAGAATCTAGAGAAGTTTTATTTATAAAACATATTTCCCGACTAGTTTTGTGGGAAGAAATTTTCAATCTTAGTCTTTTCAGGAAAAATTACATTTTACTTTCAAAAATCTTGTAATTTATCTTTTTAGTCCAAGAAAAACCCCATGCGTTTTTTTCTAATTTGCTTCACGCATGAGAGTATTTTTCCCTTGGATTTCTTTTATCACATGAATCGACACGAATCGCTTATAACTCGATAAGTAATTTATTTACCAAAAAATGGAAAACTCATTTCGATTCCAAATCGCTTCAATAGACATGCGTAAAATTTTATGCCATTTCGTTTACAAATGAGACAGAAATTGTGTCAGTAAGTTTCGCTTTGTTCAGCAGATCATTTCAGAACCACCTTAATGTTGAAATCAGTCAAACAAAACAGTACAATGAAAAAAGTTTTAAAGGATAAAAAAAAATATGCATAGCAGTTTAACTAACTTTTACCGGCACGTAAGTAATTATATTGCACTGTGTAATGTGTAGTGCCCAATAATTTCCCATCGGGTGAGGGTTTCTTTTTTAATTAAAAATTTCGGTACTTCTCCATTATCCCGTCGACCACTTTTCATAAAAAAAAAATTATCGCCAAATAAACAAATGGAAGAATGCCATTGGAATATCAAAATAAATAAATAAATAAAAGAAAAAAATTCGGAAAAGCCCCACTCTCCAAAGTGTCAACTATCAGTAAGTTTAAACACAAAAAAATGACAATATAGTAATAAAAATAGAAAAAAAAAATCTTGGATATTTAATTATTGACATTATTTGTCTTAATTATCCTTATCGGCTGGTGAATAAATGTTTGTGACGTTAGTTGAAAATGATCTATTGCACTTAATGCATTGAAAAAAATTTACGTTGCCTAGTTTTCTCTTTTAATATCATGGCACAGCCGTTTAAGGACTCAATTGTTATTTTAATTAACGAAATAATTAATAAATCGGTAAAACATAATGAAAAATACAGGTAAATGTCTAATTAAAAACCGCTTCATGACATAACAAAACCGTTTAATGCTTCTGACGACAAGTGAATGGGACTGTATTTTTGGCGTTAAATCCTATAGTTTGGCGATAGTTTTTTATGAAAAGTGGTCGACGGAATAATGGAGAAGTACCAAAATTTCATTATCTGAATAGAGATAGATTCCATATTTCGAAAAAGGTCATTTTTTTACCACTTTAAAAAAGCGCATATAGTAATATCTCCAAACATTTCTCAGTTGAAAAATATATTTACACGCAATTATAAAAAGAGAAAGAAAAGTTTAAAATAATTAATTTTAAAACGAAATTATTAATTGTAAAGTAAAACATTTATTTTAAAGCGTGCGAAAAGAATTTAATTATGAAAATTACATTATATTTTAAAAACCGCAATAATAATGTATTTCAAATAACTTTTCAATTAAAAAAATATTTATACGTGGACATTAAAAGAGAAAGAAAACTTTAAAATAATTTATTTATTATGTGCAAAAAGCATTCAATAACAAAATTCCGTAATATTTAAAACAATGTATTTAAAATGTCATAGTTAAAATGGTATTCTTAACGTATAAAGGAAAATATTATGTTTAGACGTTATTATAAAATTACAGGAGGCAACGATTTTTTTTACTTAACCATTTTGTATATGCTAATTTTAAAATGTGTGAAAGATCTTACTTAATCAAACATTAACCCATCCGTCAGTTGTCGCGACAGCAGTGGATGCGTCGTTGGCTACAGAAAAATCCCTCAGTCAAAATGAAATGAATGGCAAACCGATTACAAAAGATCGTCATTGGTCGTGAAGATAGGATCTTTCAATCTTCCGTAATCAGGCAATATTTCTATAAACAGAGCAAATTAGCCTGTTTTTTACATCCTGCGGGGTCTGGACGAGTGATCGAGCGTAGATTGTAAGGTATAGAGACCCTAGTCAAATAAAATGAAGATAAAATTTTAGTAGAAATAAACAAATAAAGAGACAATGTATTTTTATGCAATGACAGATTTAATAATTTATTTATTCACTATTTTCAAAAAATATTACGCATGGCTTTTTACAAAAGGAAGGTCTTCTGATGGCTTACATAAAATGAATTCCTTCATTTGCTTAGGCATTTCAATTTGATCTAAAATTGCTGGTAATAAAGTACTTCCACTCTTGCATAGATTCTCTCTAATCTGGCAACGAACTAGATGACTCAGTCTTCGAGGTTCGTGGTTTCTAGCACAAAACGGCATTGTGTCCATGAAAACCTTGCACCATTCCTCCAGCAAATGTTCTTTGCGTATGCGAGTGAAGTACTTAATGAATAAACTCCTTATTTCGCTGACCGTGAGATAAGGTTCACTTATTGTTTTGAAATAGATGTCCAGGCATTTAATGAAGTTGGTTAATTCGGTATTGTTTTGCAATTTAAGCCAAAGAGCATGTAGTCCCAATATAAGAAGGAATAGTCTTTTAAAACTGACAGATTTTGGTCGCCATAACGGGTTTTCTGCGAAATATACCAGGTCATAAGAATTTAAATAGGGTTGCATATTTGGACGTTTTGGCGCAACTCTTTCCGAAGAATCCGTTCGTGCAATTTCGAGGAATTCGGATAATGCACAGCAGTAATAATTTGTAGTTTTACGTGGACGTGACCAAATGATATAGTAGTCTAATATCGACCTAAAAAAAAAGAAAAGGTAAAAATATTATATATACAAAATTGCTTACAGGATTGCAAATAAACATCTGACTTATTCGCAAGCTATAATGTATGAAAAATATTTTTAAATATTAATAATAAATACTCTTTCATTTTTAAATTAACTTCATGCCGAATACACAATAGGTTGTTTCCATACTTACAAATACCTTATATAAGGGGCGTAGCCAAGGAAAACTCGAGGGATTGAAGAAAAGCCCACTCCTCACCACACCTCCTCTGAAATGAGCTATTTTTACATCATGTGCAAATTCTAACCATTAGTCTTATGAAAGGTCATTCCTGCTCGCCTTATATGTGAAATCGTCATATATTTACACCAGGGGTCTCTTCAGATTCTTTACACAGGAATCTTTTTTAGTGAAATTGTGAACAGCTTTTCATGTTTGTTAAATTCTAGTCATAATTTTGTGAATTTGAAATTATCGTTTTGTTGAGGTTCTTGTTTGTGCGTTTTTAATATCCTTTATATATTTAAAAGCTAAGGTATAAGTTTTTTGTCGATTCCGTATGTTTTGCGATAGGTCAGATTTTACTTCAAAATGATAAAAATAGTAAAAAGTTCAGTTTGGAGGTGGTAAAATTTTATGAAATTTTATTTTTAAGACAAAGAATTTTGTAAAGAATCCTCTTTTAAGATGAACAGTTTTGTGAAGGGTCTTGTAAAAGAATCCCCTAAACAGATACCTGTACATATACACTGTTAAAAAATTGCAGCAAACTGTCCAGTCACACAACTTTTTTAACCCTAAAATGACACACTGGGTGTCTCACAAATCCCACGAATTTTTATTTTGTCAGATCCCAGAATGACACTCTGAGGTCTCACAAAACCCACAAATTTTTATTTTGTCAGTTCTCAGAATGACACACTGGGGTCTCACAAACCCCACAATTTCTGACGACACACACTTCGAGAATAAAGGCGTGTCCTTATTGTTCTAGTGGATTGACAGCTATTTGACATCAACTTCGATGTAGTTTGGAATCCATGCGAACTTTTGAATAGCTGGATGCTGAGAGTCGGAGATGCAAAAACTGGCTAATTAATGCAGTTTTTTACTTCGTTTTTTCCTATCGTTTTTTCTATATAAACATAATATTGTTTAGTCTAACACATTTATGTTTTCATCATTAAAAAAAATTAAGCAAAAAACTTTTTTGGGTTTTGTAGACCGTGTGTCAGATTTGTTCGAAACATATAGGTGTGCCATTCAAGGGTTAATACACATTTTTTTTTTGTCAAATATACTTTTTTTTTTTTTTTTTTTTTGCTGTTTTAGTTTTTCATCTTTTTTTCTAGCCTATATAAAACCAACACAGTTATGTTTTTATCATTAAAAAACCTTTTTTTTTAGTCAAAGACCCTTTTGGAGTTTTGTTGAACCCAGTGTGTCAGATTTGTTCGAAAAATATATATCTGAACATATTATGGTCATAATAAAGTCAAAATATAGTTATGTAACAGTTGTCAATAAAAACGGTCGAAAGACTGGACAGTGTTCTGTAAATGTATAACAGCGTACAGTAAAACTCCGTATTGCCAAATATCCAGAGCGATACTAGGGAATAAAACATTGCATTAAAAAAAATCTCATTGAAATGCGAATTGTATGTAGTCGTTTGTAAAATTATAATTTCACTTGATTAATTTTAACACAATTATTCTAATTTGTAAATAAATCACATGATTTGTAATTTTTCCAACTGGGTGAAAGAGTGTCCAAGCCAGAATTTGAACCATGGACCTTTGGCTTAAACTGCTAATGTTTTGCCAACTGAGCTATCCTGGACAAACCTGGCGGACTTAGATAATATTTTGATAAGAACATGTTGTCTGTTATCTGAACAGAATAAATCTCAATAGAATAAATCGCAGATAATGGAACTCCAAGTAAACACTATATACGTAATTTAACTTGATTATTACAAAAAAATTACAACTCATATGATTTACTTACGAATTAGAATAATTGTGTTAAAAATAATTTTTAATTTTTTGGTGATAATAAATATTATAAGACTTAATATAAATTAGAAACTAAAACATGTTGCACTTTGCATGAAAATTTAATAAAACGATAGTCTACATGTATTTTTCTTTGCGCAACAAAATTGCAGATCAACTTATTGAAAACAAACCAATTTGCTTTTTAAACTCACAGAAAAACAAACTATAGGATTTAGAATTAAGGATTAAGAAAATTTTGTTTTATAATGCAAAATTTTAAATACAAAACACTGTTTTTATTGAAAATCTTTGCATAAATCTGAGCTTGTCTGCCTAAGTTTGTTATACAGTTTAAACTGAACTAAACCAAAACGTGAAAAGATTATTTCTAAATGTAAATAACTTATTTAAATTACACAGTTTATCTTTCAATGGATGTTCTTAGTAAATATTATCCCGCATAATTATTGGTTCTATATTTTAAATATCCAGCTTCAAACGTAGCGCTTAAGAAAGTTTTTTTTTTTTTTTTTTTTTTGGGGGGGGGGGGGGGGGGGCTAAAAAATCACTTCCAGAGTAACAGTTCTGTATCTTACGGAACGATACAGTCAATAACAGTTGAAAAATTCCTCTACACTTGTTTTGACTGAAAATATGTAAAATATACCACCATGTTAGCCATGTTGCAACTTACAAAAAAGATCTACAGATTTAGTAAGTTTTAATGAACAAATTATTTCTAAATTGCACATTGTAATTACATAATTTTTTCTAATCTATCTTTAAATATTAGGGGGGATAACATTAAAAATTTCCTTCACAAGAGTTTTCAGAAACTTTTTCTCAAGAAAATTATGAGCTAACTTGGCCGCAACCCAGGGTCTACAACCGTACCTAATACTCAGTATGTATATACTCTGTGTTCGGCCAAATTTTATCCGATTTATCCACCAGTATACCGAGTAGTTGTAAGAATTTCATTTTTGAATCATTATTGAAGACAAAGGAATTTATAATTTATCATCTGTAAAAAGTTATTCGAATATAAATATAATGTATGCAATTATTCATAAACAGTATTTACTTGGTATATAAAATACATCTTACAAAATATAGAACAGTTAAGGTAGTTCTCAAATGACCTGCTCAACAACGTGAAATTTTCTGACACATTTTTAAACGCATATCTACGGAACGACACAGTCAATAACGGTTTATTAGTTTTGTTGTACCATATCTTACAAAAAAGATCTATACCGATTTAATAAGTAAATTTTAATGAACAAATTATTTCTAAATTGCACAGTATAATTATATAATTTTTCTAATCATTAAATATTATGAGGAAAACTATTAATATATTCCTTCACAAGAGTTTTCAGAAACATTTGTCCACGAAAATCCTGATTAAAGCATGAGCTAACTAGGCTGTAATTATGGATCTAGAGTCGTAATCGAGTACTCGGTATATGCTCGGCACTCGGCCAATACGGAGTAGTTGTAAGAATTTCATCTTTTAAGCATTATTAAAGACAAAGGAATTTATAATTGATCTGTAAAAAGTTATTCCAATATAAATGTATAATATATGCAATTATTCATAAGAACTATTTACTTTGTATATAAAAATATGTCTACAAAATATAGAAAACTTAAGGGAAAACCAATGTAAAATTAATGTAGATCAATGTTTAGTTTTACACTTATACACATAAAAATAGGTCATTTTTAAAACTAAGAAAAGACTATGATTTTGGATCAGAGCCGAAACTAAGGGGGGGGGGCAGAGGGGGCGCAAAATGAACATTTGGTTTGTCGTTTGATAGGATAATGATATATGAAATTTGGGTGAAGTTTTTTGCAGCTGTAAAATCCAAAAGAAAAACAGAGTGCCGAGACACTGAACACTAAGTGTTGGAAAATTCACAAAATAAAATACTTATTTAAGAGCCTACACTAGTCAAAGGAAGAAACACTCAAGCTAATGTTAAGATTATGGGAAGGTTCTTGACAGATTTCTCGCTTGCATTTTAATATTTTTAAATGAATTTTTTTCCCATAGGGTATAGCTGAGGGCGATCCCTAACGTTGTTAGTTTTAACTCTTTTGATTTTAGTTACAGTTTTTTTTTATAAGCGGACATTTTTAATTTCAGAACTGGTTGGAACCGTTTCTGAAAGTGAAAGCGCCCTTATATAAAAAAACTGAAACCAAAATCGAAAAAGTGAAACTAACAACGTTAGGGATCGGTCTTAGCTATCACATGAAAAAAAAAATCATTTAAAAATATTAAAATGCAAGCGAGAAATCTGTCAAGAGCCTTCCCATAGGCTTAACATTAGCGTTCGAGTTTCTTCGGATGACTAGCGTAGGCTCTTAAAACTTAAATTTGTTTGTTTGTTTTCGTTCTAAGTCACAATTATAATTTCGAAAATTATTTTTAGGTTCAGGAAAGTATCAAAACATATTAGTCTATAAATAGGAAGAGCGGTTAAGTGATAGTTCCATGAAACTGACTGGACATAGCCCACAAAGATATTTTACTGTATTAGAATTCATTGTTATACCTACAGAAAATCCTGGTTTTTCAGTTCTTAAGACATTGTAACTCATATCAGTATGACTTTACATGTCTGATCAATTGTACACTGTAAAAAATTTTGGGCTATGTTGCACCAAAAAGTGGAGCCAATTTGCTGGCTATAAAAAAAGGTGCAAAACTGTACTACATTTTGGTGCTTAGACTTGCACCAAAAAGAAGAAAAATTTGCACCATAAATAAGGGTTTTGAAAAAACCAAGTATTGAGAAAAGGTTGCACCAACAATAGGGGTTTTTAAAAGAACCAAATATTGAGAAAAGGTTACACCAAAAATTGGGATTTTTAAAGAACCAAATATTGAGAAAAGGTTGCACCAAAAATAAGGATTTTTAAAAGAACCAAATATTGAGAAAAGGTTTCACCAAAAATAAGGGTTTTTAAAAGAACCAAATATTGAGAAAAGGTTGCACCAAAAAATGGGGTTTTTAAAGCACCAAATATTGAGAAAAAGTTGCACCAAAAATAAGGGTTTTTAAGAGAACCAAATATTGAGAAATGGTTGCACCAAAAAATGAGGTTTTTAAAAGCAGCAAATATTGAGAAAAGGTTGCACCATAAAACCCCTGTTTATGGCGCAATTTTTTCTCAATATTTGATTATTTTAAAACCCTTATTTATGGTGCAAGTCTAAATAGCTTTGGTGCAACATAGCCCAATGTCTCTCCATAAAATGTGTTATAAAATAGATAAAAACTTAAAACTTTTTTGTTAAATATATATTTCATAAATTAAAAATATATTGTATGCTGCATAAATAAAACATTTCAACACGCAACTGAAAACTTTTAGCTTAATAGATTTTTTTAAGGAATAAATTGGCAATTTTATGGTTAATAGGAGCAGTTTTTCATAAAAAAAATACTGTTTTTTGCGGACAGATGTTTTAATATTACATATTGATAAAAGTGCACATAAAACACTTTTAGAAATTTCGAATATAAATTTTATTAAATTAAGTAAAAAATTTACAAGATGTTCTGAGAGAAAAAAAAGAAGACACTATATGAAAAAGGCTATTTTAAGATACCTTCCCCTACTTAAGCACTCCATAACACAAGAAAAAAAACTACATAATTAATATGTTTAATATATCAGTTTAAATGAAAAGATGAACTGGTTAAGGAGGAATTTCCAAATAGAAACATATTTTTATGCTCATTTGCTTCTGATTGGCCATCTGTTTTAAACTTTTTATATAGTTACTTTTCAATTAAGATATTTTCTTGTAGAAAAAATTCAATTTCATTTTAATTTTATATTTTTAAAAATAATATGAACAATATTTAAAACAATAATAAAAAAAAAGATATATATCAATGGTCGACAACTGGCAGACCGCAGAAGGTCAAATCGTGGACCGCCAAAAATTTTCAATTCGAATAAATTATCTGCTGTTTCTATTTTATAATGTGTATATAAAATTTTTCAGAACAATACTTGTGTATATAGTAATTTTTCATAACGAATGCATGATTTTTCTATTCTATAGTGTATGTATGTGTAAAAATAACAATTTAAAATTAATAAGTACTAATATTACTTGAGTGCTTTTTTCTCTCTGGACCTCGATAAAAATTTTCATAAGTATTCGGACCCTACTTAAAATTACTTGCAGACTCCTGATATATATAGTTTTTTTTAATGAAAATTCGCATATAATTTTCTGAAAAATAAAGATATATATATGTAATAATAAAAAAGTTTGCCATTTTTCCTTAGTTAAATTATTCCAAATTCTTACAATTCTAATTTTTTTCCCTGTTTTATTCCAATTTACTACTCTATATTCATTAAATCCTTATTCTTAATTTAACTCTATCGTTAACTCTATTAAATTCCCTTTTATTTAATTCTAAATTGTCCAAATTTACTTAAATATAAAGCTTTTAGTTATTCTTAATTTCTATCATGATCCTCGATCATTTCTGGGTTTTAGAATGTTTTTTGAGAGCCATTTTCGTTTTTATTCTGAATATTAATTTCCTACTCTAAAGTCACTTTACTATAAAATTAATCCACTCCTCTCTGTCCGAACTTTTTTACTAATTACACAGGCCTACAAAAAAAAAAAATTTTTTTGGTGCCTGTGATTTTACAGCTATTTTTGGATATTTTTGGGACGCTGAATCTAAATATGAAATCCGTTTTTCTCTATCAGCTCTACTTTTTCAGATATGTGAAGAGAACCAAACATTTTTTAAAACGGACGTGACCTTCAACGCTTAAATTGGCGTTCAGACACAAGGGCCTGTCGTGATGCTTAGAACGACTTGAGAGGCGTTGAAATTTCAGAAGACCTTGAAAAAATGACGGGCAAGCAATACTGAGTTTCTGCGCATGCTTATGATTTCGCGCCGCTCAGCCAAAAGGGAACAGCCACTAAGAGATAAAGTTAGTTTGTGATTTCTCTCCGTGGAGCGTAGACTAGTTATTGACCTTCCGTGATATTTATGTTTAGAATAGAATTCTCATAAAGTTAACTTAAAACATGCTGTGCTTTAGATTGTTGTATTTGTGTTGTTGAACAGAATTTAAATGAGTTCAAGTAGAAGAAGTTGTGTAAATCATCCTGATGTGTTTTGCTACATATGCGGAGAATACACGCCAAAAGAGTACAGAAAAAATGTTACTGACTTTGTAAAGAGAGCTTATCTTGGATACTTTGGTGTGAGACTTGGTGATCAGGATAAAACCTGAGCACCACACCAGGTCTGTAAAACTTGTACAGAACACTTACGACAGTGGACTAACGGGAAAAGAAAAAGTCTCACATTCGGCTTACCAATGGTTTGGAGAGAACCCCAAAACCATTTCGATGATTGTTATTTCTGCCAAGTAAATATTGCTGGAATTAATCGAAACAACCGTAGTAAATGGATTTATCCTGATTTAGCCTCTGCAAAACGCCCGGTTCCTCACTCAAAGGAAGTGCCGATCCCAACGTTTTACCAGCTACCAGAACTGTGTGAGGATGAGTACTGTCCTTCTGATCACCCTTCCGATACATATGAAGGTGACAGTGATTATGAAGAGATCTCGTCAATGCCTCAACGTTTCAACCAGGATAAGTTAAATGATCTCACCAGAGATCTCAATTTGTCAAAAGAAGCTTCCGAATTACTGGCTTCGAGATTGAAGGAAAAAAATTTACTAGAACAAGGAACCAAAGTTACCTTTTACCGCACAAAAGAAAATAGTCTGTTACCCTTCTTCTCCCAAGAAGGCAATCTTTTATTTTGTCACGAAATTAGAGGACTCTTGGAAAAAATGGGTCTTCCTGAATATTTTCCAGATGATTGGCGCTTATTTGTTGACAGTTCAAAGCGGAGTTTGAAATGTGTCCTTCTACACAATGGGAACAAATATGGTTCAATACCAATTGCTCACTCAACGAAAATGAAAGAAGAATATAACACAATAGCTTTCGTCATTGACAAGATAAAATATCATGAACATCAATGGATGATTTGTGTGGATTTAAAAATGATAAACTTTCTCCTTGGACAGCAAAGCGGTTACACCAAATATCCTTGCTTCTTGTGTCTTTGGGATAGCAGGGATAAAACACACCACTGGGTTAGAAAAGAGCGGCCTAAGAGAGAAAACATGGATGTTGGGGAAATGAATGTCATTAATAACCCCTTAGTTGGGCGAGAGAAAATCATACTTCCTCCACTGCATATCAAGCTTGGCCTTATGAAGCAATTTGTAAAGGATGAGATAAATATATTATAAACTTATTTCGCCCAAACTTATTTCGCCTTATAAACTCTCTTGATAAGAATGGGTCATGCTTTGCATATATAGGGGAGAAAATTCCCCAATTGAGTTATGAAAAAATTAAAGCAGGAATATTTGACGGACCACAAATAAGACAACTGATTAAGGATCCTGCCTTCGTAAACTCGATGAATGAAATTGAGCGAAAAGCGTGGACTTCTTTTGTTGCAGCAGTCGAAAACTTTTTGGGCAAACACAAAGCAGAAAACTACGCAGAACTGGTAAATTAAATGCTTAGTAATTTTAAAGTTCTCGGGTGTAATACGAGCATTAAGATGCACTATTTACACAGCCACTTACAGCATTTTCCTGAAAATTTAGGAGACACCAGTGAGGAAAAGGGCGAAAGATTTCATCAGGATATTAAGACTATGGAGGATCGCTATCAAGGAAGATGGGATACGCACATGATGGCAGATTACTGTTGGAGTATAAAAAGAGACTGTTTTAAAGTGTATTCAAGAATGTCACGGAAAAGAAGCTTCCGAAATGTTCAATAAGACTTTGTCTTTTCAATAACTTTTTCCTCTATCTTTGTAAGTAAATATATTTGTTTAATTTTAAAAATTATTATTTGAATATGTGTATATTATAATAATAATAATTAACATTTGCATGTTATTAAAATAAAAATTAAGTGCTTATTTATTTTAATTTTATTTTTATTTAATTCATGGATTTAGCTTAAAATAGTGTAACATCTATTTCATAAAAAGTTGTTTACCGTAAATATTTGAGCTCCTATGCAAAAATTAATGCCATATTTGAATTTAGGACATCAAATTCTTATAAAATCAGCTGGAAAAACCCAGGCACCAAAACAGCTGTTGACCAGTGTTATCTTTCATTGGTCGTGACGTAGCATGATGCGTCTTCTTTAATTCTTCATTGGTTCAGTGCGCGTTCTACGTCATAATTTGTGTTATTGCACAGGGTAACAAAAAGCAGCTACCTGAGAATTAAGTCGTATTTTCACTTGTAAACAACTCCCTGGCTGCTCGTTTTGAGAATTATTGAGATGTTCTGATACTTACCCTCTATACCTTGATCATGTAGTTATGCACGGCTTTTATGGTTATGGTGGAAACTGCCCAAGAGAAACATTTAATAAAGGATTGAAATGGAAAGCCTTGTTCGTATTGAATTTATGGAGAAACGCCTCTGGGTTTTAAATTCTACTGCCGCTATGGCCACGACGAAACTGCAACTAAAATGTACGACTGCTTCTAAAAATTTGTATCATCAATAACCACCGACGTTCTTAACTTCGTTGTGCAACCATGTGTGCTCCTTCTATAATCCACGTTACTGCAACTACAACATATGACGGTAAATCATCGTAATATAATATATATATAAAAAAAAAATCACGAGAATGAGAAGTCTGATTGTAGACTTTTACTACAAAACATGTGAACCAGAGAATAGCTGTTTTTGAGTGCCTAAATGCTATTTTAAAAAATGAACTTAGTCCCAACCTAATGTTTAAGTTCTATTCCTACCGTCAGAGATAAAAAGGCTGTGCCCCTACCCATCAAACAATGGGCAGGGGCACAGTCAAGACCTTCACCTGGAAAGAGTTTACATAGTATCTGGTATACTAAAATACCTGGTAACATTAAGTCAGTTTTCAATCTTATTCATCATTTAGTGAAAAAAAGTTAAAATTGTAACAGTTATTATTATTATATATATATATATATATATATATATATATATATATATATATATATACTTTTTGCTTTATACAAATACCCATACTGCATCCCCCCTATTTCAAAATATTGAAAAATTTTTATAATATAAAACACTTTCCAATTTAATTTAGATATTAGAACAAAAAAAAAAAAAAAAAAAAAAAAAAAAATCAAGTAAAAAAAAAAAAAAAAAACAATGTTAATAAATTAATTGATGAATAAATAAAAATTTAAATACTCTGAAAGATAAAACATTTCCTTTAAAATTTTATGTGCAAAACTTTGAAATTACTTTTAAAAAAAAGTTCTCTTCACACAGAAGTAAGAACGATTGGTGTTTAATTACTGTAACAAACTTGAACTTAACTTTATCACTTGAAGAATATTCATTATACCACATTCATTTTTTTTTTTTTTTTTTTTTTTTTTTTTTTTTTTTTTAAAGGACAAATTATTGAGTAAAATTAAATTTATTAAAAGCAAATATTTAGAACAAAACTTTACATGTATACAAAAAAATACAAAAGGAGTTTTTTTTTTTTAATAACTTCTGATAGATTACACACAGAATAAGTGGTTTTAGAAAATACTCAACATACACATCTAAGAAATTGATTACTGCACAAGATGAAATGATGGATATTAGAAATTGTTTACATGATCAAACAATAAATACTTTGGAATGACAACACTATTATTTCTATATTTGTACACAGAATGTGTACACATTCTTACTTAAAAAGTTATAAATATTCTTATATTTTCTTTGCATTTTTATGAAAAATTGTCATGTTTCAATGTTGTAATTCTAATTTTTCTGTTGTCTCAACGTACTTATCACATATAAAAAGTGTTCATGGTCATGATAGAAATTTTCTTCATATGTGTAAATTCAATGGATGTCCTGCGCCCTGTAAAAATTTTCATGCTTTCAAAAAGCATCTTTTTCAACATAAAGAACTATGTACCAAACCTATCATGTTTAATTGCAAATTTTGTGGTTTTCATTCACGCCACAAACGTAAGTTTATATCTCATTTTAAGTCTCATTCTGTTATTGAATGCCCTGTGAGTAGTTGCAATAGAGTTTTCACCAACTTTTCCTCTTTTAAATCTCATTTGAGCCGTTATCACCCAACTTTTCTTGCTGATTTTAATTCTGTTGATTGATTACAAACTGAGTCACCTGATGATGAATTCTTTGAAATTGACTCTATGAATAACTTCTGATGTGCTTAATGTACAAGAAAATAAAACTGCACAAGAAAATAAAACTGCTCTATTGCAACAAAAGATTACAATGTTTATTTTAAAATTACAAGAGCAGTTTTTGCTCCCAATGTCAACAATTACTGAAATAGTTAATGGCATGAAAGACATACAAGATTGTCAATTTGACCTGATAAATAGTAAAATAATACAATTATTGGAAAAAAAATCACATAAATCAGCTAACTGATGTTCAAATCAATGAAATGGATCCTATTCTTGATTCCATTAAATCAAGTCACCTTTGTAAAAAGTTGATGATTAATTATGGTATTGTTCCACCAGTTGAATATAAGTTAGGAAATGGAAAAACTTTTCAGTATATTTCTATTATTGATAATTTAAAAATGTTTTGCTGTAATGCTGATATATTAAAGTACATTTCTATGCCTCATAAAAATAAAAATTCTGTTCTTCGTGATATACAAGATGGTTCTTTGTTTAATCAAAATGATTTGTTCCAACAATATCCTAACATTCAAATACTTTTGTATTTAGACGATTTTCTTGTCACCAATCTATTAAGGGGCTACTTCACTCAGACGAAAACACCCGCTCGCTAATGTTAATCCTATGGAGGAAATTTTTGAAGATATATCGTTCGCATTTCAATATTTTTAAATGATTTTTTTTGCATTGGATAGCTGAGGTCAATCTCTATGCACGCTCCTTTCTACTTTTTCGATTTTGATTACAAGTTTTTTTTATTAAGATACTTTCACTTTCGAAACCGGTTTTGAAAGTGAAAGTATCCTCAATAAAAAAACTGCAACAAAAATCGAAAAAGTATAAAGGAGCGTGCATAGACATTGACCTCAGCTATCCAATGCAAAAAAAATCATTTAAAAATATTGAAATGCGAACGATATATCTTCAAAAATTTCCTCCATAGAATTAACATTAGCGAGCGGGTGTTTTCGTCTGAGTGAAGTAGCCCCTTAAGAGATAACCAAGCACAACATAAAATGACTGCATTGTACTACACACTTGCTAATTTACCACCTGTTTACAGGTCAACTGTCTGTGACATGCAATTGGCAATTATTTGTAAATCAGCAGACATAAAGAAGTTTGGGTTCAGGCTTGTTTTGGTACCCCTGTTGAAGGATCTAAAAATTTTAGAGGATGATGGTATAACTATTAATGGGATAGAAGAAAAGGTGAAAGGCACAATAGTATCAATTGTGGGAGATAATCTTGCATCTCATGAGATTGGGGGTTACTGTACTAATTTTTCTAGCAGACAAACTTGTATTTGTAGATTTTGTATGGCCACATATGATGATATGATGAATAATTTCAAAGAAAAGGATTTTACACGTCGCACCAAGCAACTTCACGAACACCACATAAATCTTATAAATTAGATGATAGTTATATAAAATTATATGGTCTGAAGTGGAACTCTCCTCTGAACGATTTAAAATTTTTTCATAAAAGCACAATGCTTCCCCAAGACGCTATGCACGACTTACTTGAGGGAATTGTTCCTTTTGAATTATCCTTAATAATTAGTAATCTGATTAAAAGTAAATTTATAAGTCTACCTTTATTAAATAGGCGTATTCGAAATATGAAGTTTGGGTATAAAGATAAACCAAATAAACCATATGAGCTAACTGAAAACTTTTCTAAAGGAATCAAAATGACAGCTTCTCGTATGTGGTCCCTTCTTAGATTCCTGCCTTTAATGATTGGAGATTTTGTCCCAGAAAATGAAATTGTATGGGAATTTCTTTTGATTTTAAAAGATATTCTGGACATTGTTTTGTCACCAGTAATAAGCATTGATTACATTTCATATTTAAGTGATCTGATTAATGAACATCATAATTTGTTTAAAGAAATCTTTAAAGATGCAAAATTAAAACCAAAGCATCATTTTTTAGTTCACTACCCACAACTTATTTTAGAATTTGGGCCTCTAGTGCATTTGTGGTGTATGAGGTTTGAAGCTAAGCACTTATATTTCAAACGTGTCGCTGAGATTTCTAAAAATACAAAAAATTTGCTTCTTACTTTAGCACAAAGACATCAACAACTGCAGTGCATATATAATTCTAAACAAGAAAGAATTTTGGGAAAAGGTGTTGTTGTGACTAATGCGAAACCTATTGATAAAAATTTGTATTCTGCTGAAATTAATACCATTCTAGAAAGACATGGGGATTTTTTTGTTACTCAGAAAGTACTAATTTTGGGAACTGCTTATAAACCAGGAATGTGTATTGTTGTAAATTTAAAAAATGATGAACCAGTGTTTGCAAAAATAGTACTTATTCTGTGCAAAGGCACTAAAGTATTGTTTGTATGTAACATCTATAATTCTTGCACTGTGTTTCACATTAGAGGTTATAAACTTGAGAAATGTGATGAAATTAAAATTGTATCTCCTGAAGAAATGTTATATCACTATCACATAACATAGAATATTTATAACTTTTTAAGTAAAGTTACTATTTTAGGTGGCACAACTCCCTCACAAATCATTAACAACACATGCTGTATGAATTTCAAAGTATTAACAACATTTTTACAGTAAGAAATATTAAGTGTATAATAAAAAGATATCATTAAAGATACAGCATTAAGGAAACCCTTGATTCTTGAAACAATTTGTCCTTCAATAACTATTACAAAATCGCTGTTATAATCAATATCTCCTTGTATAACAGGATAAATTGAATCCATCTTTTGTGTTTCATCATCAGGAGAAACCTATAACACATGAATATAAATAAGTACATATTCAACACAGATGTAAAGTATTAAAGCAATAATGTATTATTAAAATGTCGAAATGTAAAGAGTAATGCTTTAGCTGAATATTAACTTATATATTCCGATTTAAAACAAAACACTATGAATCAATATATTCACACAATTCTTATTGAACATACTCAATCTTAGTAAATGATAGTCAAAAATTAATTTAATTAGATAATTAAGTGCTGTTTTGCTAAACAAGAAAGTTTTGAAAAACTTTTTAATCTTCTAGTTTAAAACACAAGCAAATATGTAAAAAATTTGGATTAAGGATAATATAAAAAATATATACATTAAAACGGATTGCGATTTCTGTAAGATAAGACAGCATTTTTGACCCCTTTTACACATGTGCCACCCTTTCCGGGTTGCTTTTAGGTATTTTGTTACTTTATTGTTTGTTTGTTTAGTCTGGTTTATCCTGATTCCATTTTAAAATTTTCTTTTAATTTAGATTCTTTATATTTTTCGCTGATTTAAACCATCATCAGAAACTATTTATAGAAAGTAATGTATGATACTTAACCACTCATTTTCTTTTGAAATTTCTCTTTACCTATAATTGTACTAAAGAAACTTTGTATCATTTAAATCAACCCATTTATTGCTATCCGGTGATGCAATCATGCGTTACTACTGGTGTACCTGTTGCATTACCAGTTTTATCGCTAACATTAGACAGGATTCAATATCTATTGTTCCTTTTCTTTTGTTTACATATCGATGAAAATTTTTCTGAGACTTAAAGACTAAATTTTTAAAAGCAGATATCTTATAAGAAATGTTTATTATATTGCTTATTATAATGTTTATATGTATGATATTTATACATATAATGATGAAATCCATGTATTCTAATATGCATATAGTAATTAAAAGAATAGTCACTAGAGTGCAGATACTCTGCACGGGATCGGCTAGTTTTCTAAAATACCACACCGATTTTTCAAAAGCGAGAGACGATTCTGTTTTGAAAATTAAAAAACAAAACAAAATCCATCATCAGTCTAAAAATTCAGATTTAAAAGAAATCTTTTTTTCTACACATAAAACTCTGATTTTTTTTTTTTTTTGGGGGGGGGGGGGGGAGCAAAGTATTCATTGAAGGGTAGTGTTTGCAATAGAATTTGAACAATAAATCACAGTGAATAAGTTTCAAAATATTTAATGAATGTAATCCTTTCTTACTCAGAAAATTACGAATTTTCAGAATGAGTATTGGGAAAAAAAAAAAAAAAAATTCTAATTTTGTGAAAAGAAAATTGTAAATTTCGTGAAGCATATTCATATTTAAATACACATCACCAGGGGTGGGAGAATACATTATTTTATTCGCCACTGGCATGTGGATTTTCTGAGAGGGCGAGTGAATTTTTAGCTAGTTTTTTGAAAACTGCAAGCTATAGAGATATTCAAAAAACTTTTTTTTTTTTTTTAAATTAGTTAGATATATTTTGCAAATTTCTGAATTACAACAATGTAAACATTACTATACTCAACTTTTCAGTGTTGTATATGTTTGTTGAATTTATTGAAAATATGAAAATGCACTGTAGTAACAGTAATTAACTATTTATGCAGTCACTTATATTTTGTCATGACAAATTTCTTCTCTGTGTTGCATCTTGCTGGCTGGTGAAATATATTTTTGGCTGGTAAGATTTTCTTAAAATCCCCCACCCCTGCACATCACATGACATTGAGAAAATTAGAATAATTTGTTTTGTTACACAATTATGTCAGGTAATGATAACCGTGTATGATGTATCAGTGTTTTGTCTGTAAATGGAAAAGTGTTCTTAAGTTCGTAATTAAGCATACAGGCAGACTTAGATAAAATGTAAAACTGTCTGCAAACTCAAATAATTTCTTAAAAATTTTCTGCAAAAAACACTGCATCCCTCTATCGCCGCTAACAGCAAAAATGAAAAGTTATATGCCCTCTTTCGAATCTTTCGTATTATGTTGTTACATGCACTAAAACCCCACCCATCCTCCAGTTTTCTGAATTAAACTTTATTGACAAGAGGGTTAATATTTACTTAGTTATTAAAACCGAATTCCCCTTTCGAATGTAAAAGAAATTGCGTAAGGACTCCAAACAAATGCATAAACATTCGCTAAAACTTCCAACCAAATAAATTTTATTTAAAAGAGATCAACATTTATTTTTTAACACAAAATTTATTTTTAATCTGGTAAATTAATCTGTAAAGTTTAAAATAATCTGCAGCACTCCCTTCAGTGCTGCACTGTTTCTGCTACCGGCCCTAACAGGAGAAAAGAAAGGAAAAAAGGCGCCATACTCGTCATTCCGGCATAACACTTACAATATTTTTCAGTTTTAAACTGGTATGTCCCACGGCACTTTTTCTAAAAAATACTGTACCATGACACATGGCAAATAATTTTTAGCAAACTTTTTTTTTTCTCCAGTTGAAAAATAGTCTAGAGACCTTCTCAAGAGTATGCAACATGTGTCGCACATTTTTTCGATCTTTTGACGAAATGTGTTGTTTTTAAGTGATTTTTTGATGAATTAGGTCTGTTTTCAGACCCTTCACAAAAATTTACAGAGAAACTGTAACCAAAAATAACAAAATTATTCAAGTTGCTCCATCTCCACACTAGACCCCCCCCCACCCTCCCCGTTCTCCCCTAGATGGAGAAAAGCTGAATTAAGGAAAATATCAACCATAAGTAAATTCAGGTGAAAATAAATCTACCAAGTAAATTAATATCTAAAAAGTCAAACATTAGTACTTACTACTTGAAAAAAGAAATCAATGGGCTCCTTTAAAAGAAATGGTAGCATCATAATTCCATAAGAAGCCTCCGCTTCAGACTTTTTATGAACTTCAACAGTGTCTAGAGACGACTCAATTTTCTCGATGAAACTTTTATCATCTAAAGTTAATTTTTTATGTTCAAATATTTGCAATAACTTGGGCCCTTTAGAAAAGGCATTTGTCAAAAATATTTCTCTTATATTCACAGATGTTAATCTTAAGAATTCATCAAACTGTTCAGAGACTTGAAAAAAAAATAGGATATTTTTGCATTATTTCTTCGACAGATATTTTATTGTTAATAACTTGCCGTCGAAAAGAATATGTTAAAGCCATTAAATTTTTTATTTTGTTTTTATCTTGACATCCTTCATCTTTGGAGTGTTCTTCCATCAATATTTGATTATGTAATGCTTGAGTGGTTTCATTTTCACAAGGAAAGTGGTCCGGGGCCCAGTTCAACGCACCTTTTCTTTCTTGCATTTTTATTTTTCTGGGGATTCTACGTCCTTGATAAGCTTTTTTGACGATTGACACTTCTAATGAACCATCACTTTGTCTTAGTCCCTTGAGTTTGTTCATTAGTTTAATTTCCAAGCTTCCAATTCCTAATCCATAGTCATTTTTCAAATATGGGAACATTTCAACAAGAGAAAGGCAAATTTGTTGTCTTTGCAACTTGTTAGGATATTTATTGAATTGATATACATAATTGGCAAGGTGACCAATCATTTCTTTTGATAGGTCCCAATTTAAATCTTTTTTATTTTCCAGTTGGCATTTTAAAGCTTTAGAAAAATCATCAATTGGCAACTGTATCTTTTGAGGCCATTGCTTTCTCAAATTCAATACAACTTCAACATTGCTGTCATTAACATTTTCAGAGTTCTCATCGAGGAAAGCTAAAAATTCAGACGTTGACTCCTGTTCTATTCTGTTCTGAGGCAGAGATGGTTCAATTTTGAATTTATCCTTGTGACAAATATTAGATAAATCATCGAAATCAATATACTCATCAAATTCAGAATTATACTTTTTTAAATTATAGGAATTTTGTGAGAGATTATAAGTAACCTCAACAAGGCTGTAAATTTGTTCTCCACAATTCAATTCAACAATTTTTGCAGAGGATTTATACTGTAAAAGGATTTTCATATTTTCTTCTAAAATAAAAAAAAAGTAAATTAAAATTGTATTAAGATAAACACAGGTAAATATAAAAATAATGCTTAATCCTTATGTTTAGTAGATGTCTTATGAGTTTAAGTATATCCAGGGTTCATTCTAGACTTAAAAAAGGCTAATAATTCAGTATTTTTTTTTCCATAACTTTAGCAGTGGTTACATTTTAAAATAATTACAAAATTATAAATAATGAAAAATAAATTTCAACCTTCAGATGAAAGAAAAAAAAATAGTAAAATAGTCCAAAAATTTAAGGTTTTTGGTTAAGAAAATTAAAACAAAACAAAACTGTCATCAATCTGACAATTTGAACATAAAAATACCGTGAATTTCGTCCAAGAATTGCGGAAAACGCTAATTTTGTCACAAAATCGCAAAATAACCGCAAATTTCGTCAAATGATCGAAAAAGAACCCAAAATATCGTCAAAAGATCGAGAAAGAGCTGCAAATTTCGTCAAAAGATCACGAAATGAATGCACATTTTGTCAAAAGATTGTGAAACAACAAAAAAGCAAAAGATCGCGAATTTCATCAAAACATGACGAAATAACTGCGAATTTTGTCAAAGAAATACGAAAAAACCCGCAAATTTTGTCAAAAGATCATGAAACAGCCACAAATTTTGTCAAAAGATCGTGAAATAACCACAAATTTTGTCAAAAGGGGCGAAATAACTGCAAATTTAGTCAAAAGATCGCAAATTTGATCAAAAGATCACAAAATAACCACAAATTTTGGTCAAACGACCTCAAAACAATCGCGAATTTCATAAATAAATGGACAAAACAACCACAAATTTAGTCAAAGAATCATGAAATAACCTAGATTTTTGTCAGAGGGCAAAATAATTGCGAATTTTGTCAAAAGCAGGGCTTGAATTTCAGGGCGGGATTGCGAGATTTGCTCCGAAAATTTTGAAATCACGCCCAAAAAAACAGATCGACGAACTCTCCACTTCAGATCGGCGAAATTTACGTTTTTCCGCGACAGATCGACGAACTTCGCTTCTTTTAGACGATCGGTCGACGAGCTTTGCGTAATTTCCGCGACAGATCGACGATCTTTCTGTTTTTTATGCGACTGATCGACGAATTTTCTGTTTTTTCTGCGTAGATCGACGAACTTTGCGTTTTTTCCGCGACAGATCGACGAACTTTGCGTTTTTTCCGCGACAGATCGACGAACTTTGCGTTTTTTCCGCGACAGATCGACGAACTTTCTGTTTGTTAAGCGACTGACCGACGAACTTTCTCTTTTTTAAGCGACAGATCGACGAACTTTCTCTTTTTTAAGCGACAGATCGACGAACTTTCTCTTTTTTAAGCGACAGATTGACGAAATTTCCGTTTTTTCTGCGACAGATCGACGAACTTTGCATTTTTTTCCGCGACAGATCAATGAACTTTGCATTTTTTAAGCGACTGATCGACGAACTTTATGTTTTTTAAGCGATAGTTCGACGAACTTTCTGTTCTTTAAGCGACAGATCGACGAACTTTCCGTTTTTTAAGCGACAGATCGACGAACTTTCTCTTTTTTAAGCGACAGATCGACGAACTTTCTCTTTTTTAAGCGACAGATCGACGAACTTTCCGTTTTTTCTGCGACAGATCGACGAACTTTGCATTTTTTTCCGCGACAGATCAATGAACTTTGCATTTTTTAAGCGACTGATCGACGAACTTTATGTTTTTTAAGCGATAGTTCGACGAACTTTCTGTTCTTTAAGCGACAGATCGACGAACTTTCCGTTTTTTAAGCGACAGATCGACGAACTTTCCGTTTTTTAAGCGACAGATCGACGAACTTTCTGCTTTTTCCGCAACAGATCGATGAACTATGCGTTTTTTCCGCGACAGATTGACGAACTTTCTGTTTTTTAAGCAACTGATCGACGAACTTTGTTTTTTAAGCGACTGATCAACGAACTTTGTTTTTTCTGCATAGATCGACGAACTTTGCGTTTTTTCCGTGACAGATCGACGAACTTTCTGTTTTTTAAGCAACTGATCGACGAACTTTTCGCTTTTTCCGCAACAGATCGACGAAATTTGAGTTTTTCTGCAACAGATCGACGAATTTCGCGTTTTTTAGGCGACTGATTGACGGACTTTATGTTTTTTCTGCGTAGATCGACGAACTTTGCGTTTTTTCCACGACAGATCGACGAACTTTGCGTTTTCTAAGCGACTAACCAACGAACTTTCTCGTTTTTAAGCGACAGATCGACGAACTTTCCGCTTCAGATCGGCGAAATTTACGTTTTTTCCGCAACAGATCGACGAACTTTGCTTTTTTTAGATGATCGGGCGACGAGCTTTGCGTATTTTCCGCGATATGTCGACGAACTTTGCGTTTTTTCCGTGACAGATCAATGAACTTTGCATTTTTTAAGCGACTGATCGACGAACTTTCTGTTTTTTAAGCGACTGATTGACGAACTTTTCGTTTTTTTCGCGACAGATCGACGAACTTTCTGTTTTTTAAGCGACTGATCGACGAACTTTATGTTTTTTAAGCGATAGTTCGACGAACTTTCTGTTCTTTAAGCGACAGATCGACGAACTTTCTGTTCTTTAAGCGACAGATCGACGAACTTTCCGTTTTTTAAGCGACAGATCGACGAACTTTCCGTTTTTTAAGTGACAGATCGACGAACTTTCTGCTTTTTCTGCAACAGATCGATGAACTATGCGTTTTTTCCGCGACAGATTGACGAACTTTCTGTTTTTTAAGCAACTGATAGACGAACTTTCTGCTTTTTAAGCAACTGATAGACGAACTTTCTGTTTTTTAAGCGACTGATCAACGAACTTTGTTTTTTCTGCATAGATCGACGAACTTTGCGTTTTTTCCGTGACAGATCGACGAACTTTCTGTTTTTTAAGCAACTGATCGACGAACTTTCTGTTTTTTAAGCGACTGATCAACGAACTTTGTTTTTTCTGCATAGATCGACGAACTTTGCGTTTTTTCCGTGACAGATCGACGAACTTTCTGTTTTTTAAGCAACTGATCGACGAACTTTTCGCTTTTTCCGCAACAGATCGACGAAATTTGAGTTTTTCTGCAACAGATCGACGAATATCGCGTTTTTTAGGCGACTGATTGACGGACTTTATGTTTTTTCTGCGTAGATCGACGAACTTTGCGTTTTTTCCACGACAGATCGACGAACTTTGCGTTTTCTAAGCGACTAACCAACGAACTTTCTCGTTTTTAAGCGACAGATCGACGAACTTTCAGCTTCAGATCGGCGAAATTTACGTTTTTTCCGCAACAGATCGACGAACTTTGCTTTTTTTAGATGATCGGGCGACGAGCTTTGCGTATTTTCCGCGATCTGTCGACGAACTTTGCGTTTTATCCGCGATCGATCGATGAATTTCACCAATTTTTCCGTTTTTTTCTTTCGATAGATTCATGATTATTTTTGGTATTGTTATATAATAGCGGTTCTAGGCCAGCGGCGTAACCTCTGTATGACCTCTGTGCACTGTGCGGCGTCGTGAAGGTCATGGTGGCGTAAAGGTGACTGTGCAGTGGAGGGTTGGGTTGATTGTTGACGGCCAATTATCTACACTTGGGATATAGGCCCGGGGGGAGTGCCCTTCGTGGGGGTCTTTCTAAGGGAACCTAACCCGTATTTACGCATGGATAAATCCACGGCTCGAAGAAAACCACGAAAACTCCGAACGATTACGCCGACGGGTGCGATTGGGATCGAACCTAGCACCTCCCGTCTACCAGCTTCGAGAGCATAACCTCTCAGCCACTGGTGGGGCCTGTGCAGTGGAGGAGGGTGATAAGAGCATTGGGTGATAAGGATGGTTGATAAGGGGATTATTTTAATTAATTTTAATTGGGGAAGTTAGAAAATTTTGAAGCAATTTTTTTTTTTCGCGGAGAATTGGTGGACGAGGTGAATGTCAACGGATTTATTTTTGCGAATTAGAATTTTTTTTTTTTATTTTAATTGGGGAACTTAGAAAATTACAAAGCTATTTTTTTTTCAACTATATATAGTTGTGAAATAACCACAAATTTTGTCAAAAGGGGCGAAATAACTGCAAATTTAGTCAAAAGATCGCAAATTTCATCAAAAGATCACAAAATAACCACAAATTTTGTCAAACGACCTCAAAACAATCGCGAATTTCATAAATAAATGGACAAAACAACTACAAATTTAGTCAAAGAATCATGAAATAACCACAAATTTTGTCAGAGGGCAAAATAATTGCGAATTTTGTCAAAAGGAAGACAAAATAACTGCAAACTCTTCAAAAAGATTGCGACATAATCGCAAATTTCACCAAAAGATCGCTAAAAAACAAATTTCATCAAAAGATAATGGAAAACGTGAATTTCGTCAAAGGGCATAAAAAAAAAAACAGTGTGGGAGTGGATTCCCCTCCCTACCCCTACACTGCTGTAACCTTTCAGAAAATTTGCTGTGAATTTAAGAATTCCCCCCCCCCCCCACTCAGAATCACCCATGCCATATATACTCACGCATAAGTTGAGAAATATTGGAAAAAAAAAATTCTATACCTATCGTAATACAGTATTTATCTGTAACATACTGTAAAATTTTGTGGCTAATTTTCACAGGGATTGGGAGAAATGTTGGGTGTAGAAACATTTTCTGCACCCCTGGTCAAAACCACTCTCAGCCAAGTTTAAAAATTCGAATTTCAGAATACATCATCAATGACGTCAATAAACAATGTTTTCAAATAGGCGTAGCCAAAAATAAAAAATCGCCTTGCAAAATTCATTGTTTCCAAGTGTCTCGGAGACGCTAGGATTGAGCAGTTTTGAGATTTGTGAAGGGTCCGTTTGAAGATCGCCAAATTTTGTCAAGGGTCCGAAAACGGACCTAATTTTTGCTTAAACTCCTGAGTATGAAATTAGGCAAGTTGATGGGAAAAAAACAATGCTTTCCAAGAAAGTAGAAATTCACAAGATTCATGATACTGAAAAAGCTAAGCTTTCACACACGATCGCTAGGTAAAACTTCCAGCACACGTGACTAATCGTAAAAAAAGGGCAGGATGCATTTTGGCAATCTTAAATGGCATAGCTGGAACACTAATAAATCTATGTAGCATTAAAAAACTTATAATTTTTTGCATAAAAATGAATGGGAAAACATTGTTTAGCTAACAAAATACAATATGTATACTTAAAATGAGTCAGCAATAGGGATGCACCAAATAGTGATTTTAGATGAATACCGAATATTTGGCCAGCCGGCCATTCAGCTGGCCGATTACATTTCAAAGTTTAAAGGCGTTAAATTTTAAAACAATTTTACATAATGTTTAATACAGAAACTTACATTTTGATAAACAAGAGTTTTTCATAAGTAAATTTTATACTGAGAAAAATCTTTGAGAAATGTAAGAAGAGGGTAGTTGTAACACTTTTTTAATTAATAAAATTTTCTTAAATTCTATAAAACATACGTTTTAAAATCAAAGAGAAATTGTAAAAAATTGGAAGAAAAACTTTAGTGTCATATATTGTCTACTTGTCAGGAAGAGACTAAAGTAAAAATAAATTAACGCAATTTATTCAAATGATGGCAACTCAACAAGAATAAGTTTTCCACTCCCTTTGGTTTAGCAAGGAAGTTTTTAAATGTAACTTAGATGAGTATCTGCTGTGGATACATCCAAAAAACATCACAATCTATTTATTCTATCAAAAGTACAATGCATTCAATCAAAAGCACTGGGTGTGTAATTAAAAGCCGAAACTGAATTTCCGTACACAACTTTAACAACAATGAAG
This sequence comes from Maratus michaelseni, assembly GCA_963931845.1. Classification (NCBI taxonomy): domain Eukaryota; kingdom Metazoa; phylum Arthropoda; class Arachnida; order Araneae; family Salticidae; genus Maratus; species Maratus michaelseni. The sequence continues at coordinate 411,357,274 of OZ007587.1, forward strand.
ATATTTTAGCGAGATTTGTTTCACATTAATTTTGCTTGCATTAAATCTCAAAGTGATGATATTGAAAATGATCGAATTTTGATCAACGACACAGAATAAGTACTGTCAACCGGATTCTGAATAAAGGAATGTCTAGCTCATAGTTGTTTAGATATGAATGATGGCCACGTTCAGCACTTCTCATTGTGATATCATATTTCACAAAAATTAGCATGTCTGTTGAAAATATAGTTACGATATCTTTATTATTATTAAAGTAACAAATACAAATTGATGTTCGACACCTAGAGTGAGATGAGATGCACTGTATTTTAATAAGACTGAATAGGGGAGACCGGTACACAGTGGACTGCTTTTTCAGTTAACATTTTTTTTCTCTTTAACAGACTGACCGATCTGTATAAAAATATTTTTGAATATTCCTTAAACCTTCTTACATCCATCATAATTTTCTCACAACATAGTTTTCAATACATTTTTCTAAAAAAATAAAATTATATGCACTTGTAATGTACCCCGGAAGCGGGGTACACTAGTCTATCCACCGGGGTACAGTGGACCACTATTAGGTATTATCTAAAATACAATATAAATCTATTTTTCATTAATCTAATTCTTTTTTGTTGCCCCTTCACCCGCAAAATAACATAGTAATATAAATTTTGAAACTAAAACAAAAAATTAATTATATTTTGAAAATAATAACAGATTAATACAGGAACAATTGCAATTTAGTTGAAGTTATTACTTAAGTACAAAAAAATCAGCGCACATTACAATTTGCAAATGAAATTCCAAAGTACTTATGAGTAAGATTGAGCCTGGAATTTTCAAGAAATAATTTTGGGTCTGAGAGCAACATTATGAAATCATTGACATCAACAGCAGATACATCTATGTAGAGTTTCATGAGAAATAAACTGATTTCCATTCAATTTGCGTCCCATGAATCTTACTTGAATAGAATCATCAACAATTAGACTACAGTTATAATTATCAAAGGTAGTAAATACAAAACAAAATATTTCTTACTATGTTAAATAAATTGTTATTTTTATTCGTTTACTTTATTTTACAGTTAAATCTACTTTAAAACAGTCTTTCTTTATAGAAAATAAGCAATTATTAAATATTTTGAACATTCTGCATTACAGGAGCAGAGTGGATTGTGGACCACTGTGCCCCAGGAGTGGGTGGTCCACTGTACCTCATGTTGAAGTTCAATAAATAATCATATTAATATTGTTTATAGCTTTCTTTTAAACAAATTAACTTTAAAGTAAAATAAAAACAAGTATCTTAGCTTTTCAAAAAAGCTGTTTTATTTTATTTATTTACATCCTTTAATTACTAAAAAAATAAAAATATGATGATGAAAAATTTTACTTTTAGAAGCTCAAAACAAACAATCAGGATAAAATAGTTCAATCTGAGTTAAACATATTTTCTGAAGGCTATAAATAATCATTGCAGTGCTGTTGTTTATTAGGATAGAAGAGAAGCTTAATTTTTTTTTTAAATAAATAAAATATTAGGGGGTGGTCCACTGTGTCCATAGGTCCAGTGTGTACCGGTTTCCCCTATATGGATTGCGATTATAATTTTCTAGACAAAAATTGTTTATCTTGACGTATACTGTCAAAACACTTAGTTTTTTTTTTTTTTTTTGGGTAAAAAAGCAATAAACAGATTATTTACTTGACAATATTCAGGAACTTTCATTTGTAAATCATTTATTCCTACGAAAATCCTCATTAATGATTAATTTTCTTAAGTGATGCAAAAGCAACAAAAGCAAATAAATAATGTAAAAACCTTCTCTTTTGTTTATATATGATTCTGTTTCTGATTATTATGAATATCTTTATAAATCGACAGGTTAAAAGTACAAGTTCTCTAAGGTTTCAAAAAGCTTTTGTTAAGCATTCGGCAGGCCGAATAATACATCGATAACATTAATAATACATTTGGCACTGTTGATTCAATTGAAATCTAACTTTTCCAACTTCTTTAGTCATTACTATATCATAATTTAGAAATATGAAGATAATGTTGATCACTAAAGCACATTTTTATAATATATTTCAATATTAGAAATGAATTATTAAAATTATTCATATCTTTCAATGCATAATTTCACTGTACACTGATCATTACTATTTTTAGTTACTTATTTTAATAATAGTTCATGGTGATTTTTTAGAACGTCTTGTTTCTGAGATATTAATTTCAATTATAATTTTGAATAATTACATCAGTATTTTTGTTAAAATCATATGCACTAAAGTCTTATTTATTTTTAATTCGCGAAGTGCTAACTACGAACACATGTTGATTATCGATTTCAAATCGTAAAAAATATGCTCAAAAAAATAAAAATAAACCAGCTATTTCAAAGATGACAATTTTAAAGCAAAACATTACTTAATTTCATAAAGAATATTACTTACCTGTAAGTTAAACGAAAATTGTCAAACAAAAACAAATCTCATGGAACGGTAAAGAATATGACAACCACGGAGGAAGATAGATGGAGGGGAAAGTAACGTTGAAATTTTACAATACAGTTTTTCTCCTTATAGATGGCGCCACGGTAAACTGAAGGCTATCCTAACCTGCTTCTGCAATGCTTTTCACATTTTTTAAATGTTTTTGATTGAAAATTTGAACTTTAAAAAAGCAAACAAGTAGAAATTTCATTAAATAAAGTTTTCTTCACACCATGCATATATTTTAATAGATATTTGGCGTTCCGATTGTTTTTTATAACTATTTAAATAAGAGTTCATCCTGACAAAAACATCTGAATAGTCATTTAAAAATAAATATCACGGATATTGTACTGCGAAGAAATACGGAATGGACGTATAATTTTTAGAGATTAAAAGTATTATTCAAATAAAAACAGCTTCACATTACAGCCAAACAAATAGCACTCTATAAGACAATTTAAATGGCCATGTCAATTAGCCACAGACATTAGCATTCATTAAGTATAACAGTTTAAAAACATATACACTAAGATCGATATACTAGAATAAAAATTTCTTAGTTTAAAAATGATTACATGCATATAACTTTAAATTAAAGTATAATAAAAAGCACTCACCTTTGGAGCTATAAACATACTTAAAAAAAAAAAAATCTTCGATTTTTCTTTTGTTTATCTCATCATCATAGCCCGATCTACATCCCGGAATAAAACATTTATATCCCATCTTAAATTTATGACATATAATTGCTATAATTAAAAATAATCGAGTAAAATACTTTCGGAATTTAACATGTAATCTAATGACATTCTGTTTAAAGGCAGCCGCCAAATTTTACAGCGCCCTCTTTCGTTAAAAAAATATGACTTGCATTTTCGATATCCTCGCCTGTTCTAGTTTCCCCTCCAGGTTCTTTCTCCGTGATGACAACATTCCAGAATTCTGCCGCAAGCAGTTAAACGATTTCTCGGTTACCGTTAAAGCTGGTTGGGACGCCAAAAATTGGTGCAATCAGTTGCACCATGGGCACGAATTTTGGTTCTAGTTATCAATTTATGGTGCAATCAACTTGAATATAGCCTATTATTTAACGAAATTTTCGTGCAATTCGAAAATTTGCACCAAATATAGGTTTAACATCAACTGAAATTTTTTACAGTGTAAGGTAATGTTATAACTGCAGTAAAATCTCTGAAAATGAAATCTGTCTATAGTGAAATCCTGTCTTAAATGAAAAAAATACATGGTCCCAACAGAAAGAATATCATCAATTATATTTGCTAAAACGAAAACTTGTATAAACCAGAATTTTTTCCTGTTCCTTTCGATTCCAGTTTCACAGGTTTTATTGGATAAATATTAGCAAAAGCTGATTACATAGTTCATTATTGCGTAGTTTATGATTACCTATTTTTAATTTAAAAATAATTCGTCTATTAGAAACTTAGTAAAGTTAGTCTTGTAAATTTACTTTGCGGAAGGGTGTGCCAAAATTCATGTTTCCCCCACCCCCTACCCCGAGAAAAAAAAGCGGCCCTGCTTTGGATAAAGAAACAGTTTGTAGAAACAGAAAAACTACAATAAATTAAACTTTAAAACATTTTAATAATTAAATTTGTTACATCACAAATTATGGTGCAAAGACACCAATTATTCTACATTTACAGGAGAGATGACATTTCTTTTAATATTATTAATGTGGATTTGGCCTGTCTCGGAAAAAATGCATTCTCTGTAAGCACTGCTTGAATGTGCATATATGAATTTTCTTGCAAGCTTGGGGAAAGTTTTACTATATTTTTTTCCACCATGCAAATATGTCAGTTTTACTTAGTAACTCTTGTGTTAAAAAAGTCTGTCTTTTTTTAGCTCACAGGCTATCAAAGCCTGAGAGCTAATGTTACGGCAGGTTCTGTATGCACGTATGTATGTATGTATGTAATGCGATAACTCTTGATAAAAATATCCGATTTGCTTAAAGTTTTTTATATACGTTCATTCTAATAAGGCACTTCCCTGATTAGTTTTGGGGGTTCGTTGGTTAAGTATAAAGGGTGGGTACGGGGGCTAATCCCAACTTAATTTATTGTCAATTTCCTTATTTTTCGCGGGGCATTATTCTTTGAAATAAGAATATAATATGCAATTAGTGTGAATAGTCTGCGAGCTCAATGCTATCAGTTTAACTGGGCACTTTTCTTTACTTACTGTTTCTCCATATTCAATTTCCGATATAGCTAACATGTCAGAAATAACACGTTAGGACGATAAACCTGGTTTTATTACAAGCTGCACATTGCGAATAGTGCAAGCTACACTTTTAAATTTATCGTTTTGCATTATTCATTGAATTGTTATAGCAACCAATAACCAGTTTTGATAGTGTGATTTCCGGTATCAGAATGAATTAGATGGGTGGAAGAATCAGAAATTTGGTTAATTGTGCTTTTTATGTATGGAGTATTTTTTTTCATATTTTTAAAATAATCCCAGCTAAAAATGAACTGCAGTGAAACTACAAAAAAAATGCAGTTGGAAAACTGCGGTGATTTGGCACAAATCCCTGCAGTTTTTTTGAAGTCGACATAACTACAAATTTACTGCAGTAAATTTGTAGTTATGTCGACTTAAAAAAAACTGCAGAGATTTGTGCCAAATCACCGCAGTTTTCCAACTGCATTTTAACTGCACACTTACTGCAGTAAATTTGTAGTTATGTCGACTTCAAAAAAACTGCAGAGATTTGTGCCAAATCACCGCAGTTTTCCAACTGCATTTTAACTGCACACTTACTGCAGTAAATTTGTAGTTATGTCGACTTCAAAAAAACTGTAGGGATTTGTGCCAAATCACCGCAGACTTCCAACTGCATTTTAACTACACACTTACTGCAGTAAATGTGTAGTTATGTAGACTTAAAAAAAACTGCAATGATTTGTGACAAATCACTGCGGTCTTTCAACTGGATTTTTTTGCAGTTTCACTGCAGCCTTTTAGAAATTTATTACAAAATATGTATATATATAAAATAATATTAATTTTTCTGTATGAAAAAATCAGCACTAAAATCTAATTAAATATTTTTTTTCATATCTCAATTTATATGCAATCTGTGCATAAAATATATCATGCATACAACGATTAATCATCACTGAAAAATATTTTTTGATCATGGCTGACTTATTCAATTATTATGGTTACCTTTTGAAAAATGAAAGAATTCAAGAAATTGTATGAACGACTTTACTCAAAATAATAATATTGAAAGATGAGTGAAGTATTCATAATAATCATAGTACTTCAATCTTCAAGCAATGATTTTTTTATGGTATTGAATTGTTTTTATTTTTTCAATAGTTTCATTACTGGGCAATTTCTTTGAAATCAAGGACACATGGTTATTGGCTAAAAATTAAAATCTTACTTTTAAAATTTTGTAATAAAAAGTGCAATTTTATAAATAAATTCAATGTGAAGAAGAAAATTGATAATGTGTATTTAGTAATTCCATTGCAACAATAAAAATTGCAATTAAAAATAATTGTATATGAATTTTAAAAAATTAAATTATAATTCTTTATATAATGGCATATCTTTTCAATCCTCTACAGAAATTTCAAATTGATAAAGCAAATAGATGCACAAGAATTTAAATCAGAGTGGACATAACTTTTTCTTTGTCCATTGTAATTTTGTTACCCAAGCATTTAAACATTTTTATAAAATATCCTTGTTTTTTTAATTGCTGTAACTGTTTGATTATTCAATATGTACTTACTGCCTCCCCCCCCCCCCTCCACAAAAAAAATGATTTTCTTTGTAGCTTGTGAGAATATATATTACGAAGCTTGTGAGAATATATATATTGTGCGAAAGGGATTACAACTTTTTAATCTCATAAGCAATTCATAATGAAGTCTATTGTGGCAGATTTAGATGATAATTTTAAATATTAAATGTAGGGGAGACTGGTACACAGTGGAACACTTTTTCAGTTAAACTTTTTTTTTCTCTTTAATGGACAAACCGATCTGCATAAAAAAAATATTTTTGAATATCTTAAACCTTTATACATTTATCATAACATAGTTTTCAATATATTTTTCAAAAGAAATTTTTTTATATGCATCCGTAAAGTGGACCGCTATTAGGTATTATCTGAAATATACAATATAAGTCTATTTTTCATTAATCTAAGTCTTTTTTATTTTCCCTTTACCCACGAAATAACATAGTAATATAAATTTACGAGTAACATTTTGAAACAAAAACAAAATGAATTATATTTTGAAAATAATAACAGATTAATACAGGAACAATTGCAATTTAGTTGAAGTTATTACTTAAGTACGAAACAATCAGCGCACATTACAATTTGCAAGTGAAATTCCAAAATACTTATGAGTGTGATTGAGCCTTTCCTGAAATACTTTTGGGTCTGAGAGCAATATTATGAAATCATTGACATCAACAATAGATTCATCTACAGTTTCGGGAAAAATAAACTGATTTCCATTCAATTTGCATCTCACGAATCTTACTTGAATAGAATAATCACCAATTTAGACTACAGTTATATTTATCAAAGGCAGTAAATACAAAACAAAATATTTCTTACTATATTAAATAAATTGTCATTTTTCTTTGTTTACTTTATTTTACAGTTAAATAACTACTTTTAAACAATATTTCTTTATAGTAAATAAGCAATTATTAAATATTTTGAACATTCTGCATTACAGGAGCAGAGTGGATTGTGGACCACTGTGCCCAGGAGTGGGTGGTCCACTGTGACCCATGTTGAAGTTCAATAAATAATCGTATTAATATTGTTTATAGCTTCCTTTTAAACATATTAACTTTAAAGTTAAATAAAAACAAGTATCTTAGCTTTACAAAAAAGCTGTTTTATCTTATTTATCTACAACCTTTAATTACTAAAAAAATTCAAATATGATGAAAAATTTTACTTTTAGAAGCTCAAAACAACCAATCAGGATAAAATAGTTCAATCTGAGCTAAACATATTTTCTGAAGGCTATAAATAATCAGTGCAGTGCTGTTGTCTATTAGGATATAAGAGAAGCTTTTAAAAAGTTTAAATAAATAAAATATTAGGGGGTGGTCCACTGTGCCCATAGGTCCAGTGTGTACCGGTCTCCCTTACACGAAATTTAAATGCAAAAATTAATTTTAATTGCAACTAATTTTTCCACAATGTAAATTTCAAATTTGAATATTTTTGCATCTCTTAAAGAAATTATCTATATGTGCATTGAATATTTATATAATTTTGAATATATAAAATAAATTATATGAAAGGATACATACATATATGTAAATTTCTAAATTATATACCATTTACTATGAAATAAAATGTATTACATATATTACAGCTAATAAAAAATAACTGTATAAAATTCATATTAAAAGCAAAACAAATATATGCTTTTCTGTTTTTCTAAAAAAATGCTAAAATTTACAAAAATTACTCTTACCTGCGTCCTGATTTGTCCTTCCAATTATATCTTGTATACAATTATGGTGCAAATAACGTTTAAATTAAAAAAAAAAACCATTTTATTAACATTTGATGTTTATGCTTTATAATTTACATTGTATTTAAATACCAAATGTATTTACAAATTCTTCTCACATTTCACAGCCTTTGCTGCCGAATTTAGCTTGTTTCGAATAGTGGCACGTACAAGTGATACATTTACAACAAACTTGCAGGCAACATGGCCCTGAATATCCATTATCCTGGATCCCATTACCAGAGTAGACCGCGAATACACTTATATAAATGCAAATATATGCAATTATCCGTTACCGGATTAAGCAGGTACATTAACCGAACATTAACTGAAAAAAAAAAAACCCTGGATGCATGAAACTCACCATGCAGCAATCTCTAGAATGCATAAAATTCATTCAAACAGCAGTTAGCAACATATATATGTATGCTTCGCATACATTAACTGAAAAGCCCCACCAGTGGCTGAGAGGTTCTGCTCTCGAAGCTGATAGACGGGAGGTGCTGGGTTCGATCCCAATCGTGCCCGTCGGCCTAATCGTTCGGAGTTTTCATGGTTTTCTTCGAGCCGTGGATTTATCCATGCGTAAATACGGGTTAGGTTCCCTTAGAAAGACCCCCCCGAAGGGCACTCCCCCCGGGACTATATCCCTAGTGTGGATAACTGGCCGGCAATAATCAACCCAACCCATTAACTGAAAAAAAAAAACGTGGATGTATGAAACTCACCATGCAGCAATCTTGAGAATGCATGAAATTCATTCAAACAGCAGTTAGTAACATATATATATATGTACACTTCGCCTACAATAACTCCCCCCCCCCCCAAAAAAAAAAAAAAAAAAAAAAAACACTCTTGGATGCACAAAACTCACAATGCAGCAATCTCTAGAATGCATGAAATTCCTTCAAACAGCGGTTAGTAACTTATATATATATGTGCACTTCACGCACATTAACCGAAAAAAAAAAAAAACCCACAAATTGAATTTCGGAAGAAAAATTACAAATTTCACCATTCAAGAGTGCAAAAATCCTGAATTTCATCCATAGTGCGTGTAAAATCATGAATTTTCTCAATCGTGTGCGTAAAAATAATGAAGTTTGTCGATCATGCTCAGAAAAAGTAATGAATTTTGTCGATCGGCTACGTAAAAAAACTTCGCCATTCGGGAGTGTAAAAATCCTGAATTTCATCGATCAAATGCATAAAAATCACGAATCTCGTCGATCGGGCATGTAAAAATCATGATTTTTAGCGACCGAGTGCATAAAAATCATGAGTTTTATCGATCGGCGTGTAAAAATCATGTATTTTGTCGATTGGCTACGTAAAAATCAAATTTCGTCATTCGGCAGTGTAAAAATCTTGAATTTTGTCGATCGTGTGCATAAAAATAATGAATTTCTTTGATCGGCCGGAGAGAAATAATGAATTTTGTCGATTGGCCACGTAAAAATCAAATTTCGTCATTCGGCAGTGTAAAAATTCTGAATTTCGTCGATCAAACGCATAAAAATCATGAATTTTATGGATCGCCACGTAAAAGTCATGAATTTCTTCGATTATGCACGGAAAATCGTAAATTTCTTCAAACGGGCGCGTAAAAACCATGAATTTCTTCGAACGGACGCATAAAAATTATGAATTTCGTCGAATGGACGCTGAAAAATCTTGAAATTTAGGAGAAAATGGTAATTGGGAAATCCTGCATTTGGCTTGTGCTTTCCACATTTTTAATCGCCAGTTTTTAAAGTTTAATCAACAACTGGCGACTGCTTATTTTCACCTTTAGGGGGGGGGGGGGAATCGCAAAATTAGTCGCTCAAGGATTGCCATGGAATGTGTTACCTGAAAGCAGAGGTGGTAAACAATGACAATGTTTTAATTGCCGTTTTACAAATTTAATCGCTATGTGGTGAGTAGCTACTGCTAATTTTCACCTATAGCTAAATTCTAAACCTGTTTACATTTTACATGCGACTCTCGGCATTGAGCAATAAGTGACAGTGTTCGTCCATTATTTTCTGTAATTCGCTAACTTTGTTAATATAATAATTAACACCTTAATTCATTTTTTAAATGTTTATACATAGCCATAAGATAGCTAAAAATATGTACCGACAGACACTTCTTCAAAACTGGTTTCTCTTTAAAAAAAAATTAGATAGATTCAACGTATTTATAAAAGCCTTACTAGAAAAAATATTTCATAGGATATTTGTATTTTCAAAGTTTTGTTCATATTATCTTATTTTAAACTTTTCTTTAATAGTGATGGAGTTAATTTAGAGTTTGTTATTGTGAATTCAAATAACTCATATTTATTACAAAATTAAATTAAATATTTGAGCCTTTTATCGTTACAATGAAATTTATAATATTGTTTGGGTTGTTCTTGACTGTACTTAGCCTGTGTGTCAATACAATTAATGGTTTCTCAAGGTTTTTACATATATTTTCAATTGCTTTTAATCAAAGTTTACAAATAATATACCAGGAGGAAAATAACTTTATAAAAATTATAATTTAATTTAAAGTAATGCTATTTTAAATATTGTCCTCCTGAATGATGATATGTTACATGAAATGTGATTAAAAGCTTTTTCTTCTTTTTCCAAGATAGTTTGCCAAATTGGTATGTTACAGGTGTCAGTTAACATTTTTCAATTAATAACAAAATATTTGTTGCAATATTTTTATACTTGATAGCAGGGGTGTAAAAATCTAGTCGCCAATGGGTAGATTACTACCACTAAATTTTTAATATTCTTCGACTAATAAGAATACTGATAAAATTTAGGTGAAGTATAATAATAAAATTTAGCTGAAGAATACTAATAAAATTTAGTGGTGAGAATTGGCCCATTGACTCCTAGATTTTTACACCCCAGCTTGATAGCTTATTTTAAAATTTTGGATGCTGTTACTTGTTTGTAATAATAAAAACTTTGGATTTAAAGAAAATAATTTTTTTTTAGCTTATTTATCCATTGAACACCATAAAACACGTTTCAGGATTCATTTTTTGCATTTTTTATTACAAAATAATGTAAAATTAATATAAGAAAAAACATCTAGTGACCAAAATTTATCAAATTATAAAGCATATATGACATTATAATAATACTATATGTGTTCAACATTTCGTGATTTATGTGGCCAAAAGTTATAGTCATATGATGCAAATAATATATATATATAATGACGTATTAATTACGCATAATATGAGTGTTTGGTGTGTAATATATATATATTCATATATACGATGCATATGTAAGCTTGGCGATGATTTTGATAAAATCATAGCTGCAACCTTGGCATAATCGTAATTGTAGGGGCAACAAACTTTAAATTAACTCCATCGCTATTACAGTATTTTAAAAAAAAGTCTAAAATAAGACAATATGGACGACACATTGACAATACAAATCTCCTCCGAAATAATTTTTTTTGGCAAGACAACGTGGTACTTTATAAATACGTTGAATGTATCTAATTTTTTAATCTATCTAGATTTGTAGAGGTGTCTGTCGGTACATATTTTTAGCCATCTTATGGCTATATATAAACATTTAAAAAATTACGGCATTAATTATTATATTAACAAAGCTAGCGAATAAGAAAAATAATATACAAACGCTTGCACTTACCGCTTACCGCCGTGCCGTCGCCGTCAAAATGTAAACAGAACGATCAGAATCTGAGTTGAGTTGAGATGTAGCGTTTCTTCACATAGTCAGTTACGAAAAAAAAAATCAAATGTTCAAAAGGAGATTTACATTTTTCACTTGTTTTTTGAAGTAAAATTTTCTTAAAAACTGGAAGTCATCATGCCTGTAGTTAATAAGTGGAAAGGCAATTTCCCCCTCCCTCGATTTTGAAATTTAAATAACTAAATAATTAAAATAACTAAAATAAATAATAATAATAATAATAATAAACTTAAAATAAAAGAACTAAGAATTTTTCGTTGTGTGTAGGGTGTATATATGTGTGTGTGTGTGGGGGGGGGGGGGGGTGTTCAATTACTACTTTCTTCCTGAATTTTAAAGTTTAAGTAACTAAAATTACGTTTTCTCAGTTTTTGAACAGCATAATAAAATTGGTTCTTTTGAGTAAATTAAAAGAGGAACTAAAAATTTTCCGTTGGAGGGGGGGGGGGCGTCATTAACCCTCCCTGGATTTTGAAATTTTATTTAATTTTTTATTTTGACCGATTTTGTAAAACAGTAAATTTATTCTTTTTTCGAGTAATTTAAAGTACAGAGACTAAGACTTTTAAACACTAAGAGAAAGTACAAATTTCCCGTTGGGGGGGGGGGGGGGGGGAAGGGCGGACTTTCCCCCCTTAAATTCCCCATGAAAGCTATTTATTTGTTATTTTTTATATTTATGTGTTAAAAATTTATCTCAAAAGGGGTGGTTCAAAGCAGTGTCCGCTGCTTAACTCGCTGTTCTTCGCTTAACTTAAAAGAGGAACTAAGAATTTTCCGTTGGAGGCGGGGAGGGGGGGGGGGTTGCGTCATTAACCCTCCCGGGATTTTAAAATTTTATTTAATTTTTTATTTTGACCGATTTTGTAAAACAGTAAATTTATTCTTTTTCCGAGTAATTTAAAGTAATTAAACACTAAGAGAAAGTACAAATTTCCCGTTGGGCGGAAGGGCGGACTTTCCCCCTTAAATTCCCCATGAAAGTTACTTTTATTATATATATATTTATGTGTTAAAAATTTATCTCAAAATGGGTGGTTCAAAGCAGTGTTCCCCCCCCCCCCCACCTGAGGATTTTGATTTTTGTTCAATTTAGTCCCATTAAACTAAAAGTCTTGAAAACAGTGTTAATTATTAATAACAGAGTAAATACGCAATATTGTCAAAAACTGAAAGACTTTAATATTGCTTAGCTTTTAAAACTGCAGATAAATTGCAGAAAATATCTCACAAACTTACTAAAATTAAGTTCTGTAAAATTACCTTAAAGTAACTGCAGTTATACTGCAGATACATCAGAAAATATAATACTGAAATAATGACTGTAAAAATACTTCAAATTTACTACAGTTTTACTACAGATGTAAAGTCTCATTATTTTTTTAATTTATGAATATAACATAAATTCACGTAAACTGCAGTATTTTTGCAGATAAAAGCTCACAGTATTTTTGAAATAAATTACTGCAAAATTACTTCACATTAACTGCAAAATAACTGAAGTATTTTTACAGTCAAGATTGCACTACAGAAAATCTACAGTTGCCTGTAGAAAAACTTTAAAAATACTTCACTTCTGTAGAAAAACTGCAGTTCATTTTTAGCTGGGATGCTACTGTTTTAAAATTTTTGAATTTAAAAAAAATTGTTTTTAAAGGTGCACAATTAAATTTCAAATTTAATTAATTTTAAGAAATTGAAAAAGTTAATTAAAAAAATTATTATATGCTCAAGATGCATGTTTATATAATACATACACACACATGCATGCATGCATGCATGTCACCCTTAAGCTCACTTCATGTGCGCATCAGTGGTTCTTTCTTATACACAAGTACTCGGCCAAAGTATCACTCGGTACACCAGTACCCGGGTACCTCTTTATTTTAGGTGACCCCAAATTTGATATTCAATTTTCGTAAAGCTGATATTTTAAGTCTATTTTGATCTTTTGTGGATTATAATCCATATTTTGTACTTTTAAAGTTGGATAAATTTAAAAACAAATATTAAATTTATATATTCATATCTCAATTTTAATATAGGACCCGAATAAATACCAGTCACAGGATTCTCTGTGGATTGCTCGGGTTCTGCATACTCGCACAGGGCAGAAACTAGGAGTAGGGGAGATATGTCCCGGGTGCCAGAGTAGAAAGTGGTACAAAAACAATTTGGTTTGCTCTTCTGTACAAAAAGTAACGAAATTTAGGCAAAAATGTCCTGGAATCGGACAGTCCTAATTAAGACGTATTGGTTAATTTAATACTCTTCGCTTTGAACAGGATATATTTTTCCATTAGGTGATCGTCTAGGGGCAACAGGGCAATACTTTATTAACGAATTAAACCAAGATACTTGGAAGATCAACACTTTGTTTTGTCTCATTATTTTGAAGATTATCGTGATGACAAGTTTGGCATGTTTTGTTTAGGTGTGTGCCTGTAACCAAACTATAAAACCTACATATTTGATTAAAGAATTCATCGAAGATATTTGTAAGATCAATACACTTTTGCAGGTTCGGATGGTTGACCAGGAATGAGATTTCTCCGACTTTTTTGCATACCAGTATAACTTTACAGAAAAGGTTTTTTTATGTAATCGGAACATTCTGTGATTTAACAGAACAACATATCCTCTAAGATTATAATGATACGCAAAAAGTCTGAGAAATCGCATCCCTGGTTGTCTATTTTGGACGTTGTCGTTATGACAAGCTTAGATAGATATAGGGTAGATGTGCCAGTAATGGACACCCTTAAGGAATTTCTTTAAAAATTATTTTTTAATTAATAGTTATAATAGTTATATTCCATATTTTTTAATATTATATTAATCTACCAACAATATTTAACCATGCTCATAGTCACATTTCTCAGTGTGAATCGAAATTTAATTGTAAATAACAGAAATAAATCAAAACACCCTAAATTCCAGTAATGGACACCCCACAAAAAGTAATAGATAATTGATATTATGATTGTATTTAAAACTAGAATTTAAAGAAAGTATATTAATGAAATAAAAAAAGCTGAATTTTTATTGGTTATTTTTTTATAAACCTAAAACGTTAAAGGTGGCCCATTACTGGAAGGAGGTCCATTACTGGCACATCTATTCTATGTATATGTATAAACGAACGGAACAGATGTGTTACTATCACGCTAAAATGTAAACAAAAGATTGGCGACTGTTTGTTTGGCGCGATTTCCAAGACTGCGCCAAACGAATAACTTAATACAATGGCTAGGTTGCCATTAAAGAAAAAAATCCCCTAAATTTGGCGACTTTTTTCTTTTTTTTAACCGATATATTTTTTTTTTTTTTTAGCGTGAGTGTAAAGCATCTAAGCCGCCCTTTTTCTCGTAAACTATGGGACATGGAAAGTTCAAACTCTGGAAAGTTATAAAGCCATTTTACCCACATATTCTCAGATTATTACCTATTCACAAATACTTTTAGGAAAAATTTAGGAGTCTAAGTTATTTAGTTTTCTTTTGTATATCTTGTGGGATATCACGTGAAAGATCTCGTAATACCAAATTCAAAAATATGTTTGTCTTAATTTTAAGTATTATGTTTTCAGAGATATCGTCAAAAATGCACTGAAAAAATATGTCCCACACCCCCCTCTATTTCTGAATCTACTGAAACCAAAAATATGAAAAAATTAGGGGTAGTAGAAGTTTATTTAAATCTTGTAGGAAAACTATAGAGATTTTTCTAGGTAGCATAGTTTATGGGAAAAAAATTCATTTTTCCGTTACACACAAACTAAACTTTACTTTTTGGGCGGTCAGCGGGGAAGTTGACGAGCGCTCGTCAACTTCCTATGCTCGTCGATCTATCGACGCAGAATCATCCAAAGATATTTGATGATGATTTTCGAAAAAAATTGTTGGTAATTAAACAAGCTGTTAATTAAGTTACTTGAAAAAAAATATTTTTATATATCGTGTAGGGTATCGTTCGAAAAGATCTTGTAACATCGAACTCAAAAATATATTTGTTTTAATTTTATGTATTATATTTTCAGAGGTATCGTCGAAAGTACTGGAAATATAAGCCTCCCTTCCTATTTCCAAATCTACTAAAACTAAATTTGTGAAAAAATTAGGGGCAGTTTGAGTTTATTAATTAATAAATAGTAATTAATAAATTCAATGTACGGAACACTTTGAGCGCGAGTTACACTCGCACTTGACCGATTTAATTATACATTTATATTGGAAATAAAAGGGGGGGGGGTTATACACACACCAAAATTTATGTTTCAAGATTCAATTGAAGAAAATCACAGTTTCGGCCTTTCACATGCAACAACAACAACAAAAATAACTAACCAAAATAAATGAATAAGCTAAAAAGTCATATGTATGTACTTACATGAAATTTCGTATCATATTAGCTGCTACTTTTCTAGCAAAAAAAGAGTCGTCGGAAATTTTTACATTACATCCATTCGTAGCTAAAACTTGCATCAGCCGATGATCCCCGGTTTTTAATGCGTTAACAATTTGGATATTTTCTCTGTCAGGAAAAACACTTTCTTTGCGTTTCTTACTCCAGTAGAATACACTTAAGGCTAAGTGGTCTTCTCTTTTGCTTCTAAAGAAATACTCGTACGGGTCTGCAATATTCATAATTTCATGAGTTTCTCGATCATCATTTTCTAAAAGTAATACTGTTATTATATCAATGATCGCAGATGAAACTACAGTGTCTTTACTTGCACCTTTTTCAAGAACATCAATCAAAAAGTCACAAAAAATGGGAGCACAATGTAGTTCCAAGACGTTTTTTTGGTTGTTCTTTAAATACTGCAAAATAGGGTTCCAACGACAGTGCTCGTTTCCAGAGTCACGCGAAACTGCAGTTTGCGTAAATTGATTCTCACTACCCACTATTGATTCACTTTGATTTGGATCATTCATGCTGCGAAGTATTTCTCTTAACTTTCAGGTTATAGAATATTAGCCTTTTCTGATCAAAAATGGGACTCAAATCTTATGACATATAGAAACGACCTACCTCAGATATCTTTTCGCCCATACATAATCTATATTCATAAACAAAATCGGCAATCACGTAACGCAATAAGCTAAACAACTAATCAAAACAAACACCACTCTTGAATAGAAAGAAAATCTCACAGAGAGACAGAGTTGGGGGAAAGACTCCAAATAAGATTGTTGGTCTGTCCAAAGCATAGAATAAACAATAAGTTACTTTAAGTTACAACTTTAAGTTCCTTCTTCTATGGTCCAAGTCTGTTTGAAGAAATCGACGCCACAAAAATCGCCAAGAGAAAACGGAGCCAAAAAGCGAGCATGGATTGTACAAGGCTTCCTTATCATAGTATCAGGCCTCACATTCAGCAAGTTTCCTTTGACCGCATGGTTGTCCTGCTACTAGCGCCATCAATCGTCAGTAATAGGCATGATCTCCATGGTAATAGGAGTATTTACGACACGAAATAACACGAAATGTTTTCACAGCTCCATTTGTTCTATGCATTTGCTTATGAACTAGTATCGGTAGTATTCACCAGGCGGCGATACTTTACGGAGAAAGTCAATAAGTTGGCAATTACCGCGGACATTTTCTCCCATAGACTTTCTCCGGATTGTCAAGTCTGATCTATGATAAGGGAGTCTTGGGATCGTAAATGCTCGTAGAGGTCCCATCCTCTAATATACACTATATTGCCAAAGGTGACCGGTCACTTGCGATTTTAGACGTTTTGTTAACTATCTAGAAATATACATGCGGAATTAACTTGAAACTGCAGCTGTGTAAACAGTATAGTATAGGTTATATATTTCCGCGAAGATTTTTTCACGAAACCCCATAGGGGACTGTTATTCCCAAACAGAAGCAAAAAAAGATGAGGGGTTGTATCAAATATCTGTTGATTAGTGCCAAGATACCGTACACAATATTGTACGTACTACTATATTTGGATACAACCCCTCATATTTTTGCTTCCTTTTGGGAACAACGAATTTCGAGCTTATTCTATCGACGATAATTTTCAGAATTTTCAAGCTATGATTTTGAAACTTTTACAAAAGTTGCTCTATATACTTAGCTAATACATTATGCACATTATAATTTGCTTGCATTCGCGCATGCGCAGTGAAATATTTTTCGGTTAAACCTGCTCATTTTTCATCCAATTTTTATTATTTTTTAATTTTGATTACAGAGTATTATGTACAATCTTATTTGTCATATTTTCTAAAAGAAACGTTTTTTTATATTAAGAACTCTGCAAATTATAAGCAAAAAACTAGGCGAAATTTGGGACTGTTTTTATAAAAACCTTAATTTCTCTACGAGTATGCGTGCTATCCTCATAAAAATGAACACAGTATATTACAATAAGCCACTTATTACTAATCTCGAGTTTGAACGCATTTTCTACATTAGTTTTTACAGGGTTATCCAAAAGATATTCGTTCTTTTTCAATTTGTTGACAGTCCCCTATGGGGTTTCGTGAAAAAATCTTCACAGAAATATATAACCTATATTATATTGTTTACACACCTATAGTTTCAGGTTAATTCCTCATGTATTTTTCTAGATACCCAGCTAAAAATGAACTGCAGTGAAACTACAAAAAAAATGCAGTTGGAAAACTGCGGTGATTTGGCACAAATCCCTGCAGTTTTTTTGAAGTCGACATAACTACAAATTTACTGCAGTAAATTTGTAGTTATGTCGACTTAAAAAAAACTGCAGAGATTTGTGCCAAATCACCGCAGTTTTCCAACTGCATTTTAACTGCACACTTACTGCAGTAAATTTGTAGTTATGTCGACTTCAAAAAAACTGCAGAGATTTGTGCCAAATCACCGCAGTTTTCCAACTGCATTTTAACTGCACACTTACTGCAGTAAATTTGTAGTTATGTCGACTTCAAAAAAACTGTAGGGATTTGTGCCAAATCACCGCAGACTTCCAACTGCATTTTAACTACACACTTACTGCAGTAAATGTGTAGTTATGTCGACTTAAAAAAAACTGCAATGATTTGTGACAAATCACTGCGGTCTTTCAACTGGATTTTTTTGCAGTTTCACTGCAGCCTTTTAGAAATTTATTACAAAATATGTATATATATAAAATAATATTAATTTTTCTGTATGAAAAAATCAGCACTAAAATCTAATTAAATATTTTTTTTCATATCTCAATTTATATGCAATCTGTGCATAAAATATATCATGCATACAACGATTAATCATCACTGAAAAATAATTTTTGATCATGGCTGACTTATTCAATTATTATGGTTACCTTTTGAAAAATGAAAGAATTCAAGAAATTGTATGAACGACTTTACTCAAAATAATAATATTGAAAGATGAGTGAAGTATTCATAATAATCATAGTACTTCAATCTTCAAGCAATGATTTTTTTATGGTATTGAATTGTTTTTATTTTTTCAATAGTTTCATTACTGGGCAATTTTTTTGAAATCAAGGACACATGGTTATTGGCTAAAAATTAAAATCTTACTTTTAAAATTTTGTAATAAAAAGTGCAATTTTATAAATAAATTCAATGTGAAGAAGAAAATTGATAATGTGTATTTAGTAATTCCATTGCAACAATAAAAATTGCAATTAAAAATAATTGAATATGAATTTTAAAAAATTAAATTATAATTCTTTATATAATGGCATATCTTTTCAATCCTCTACAGAAATTTCAAATTGATAAAGCAAATAGATGCACAAGAATTTAAATCAGAGTGGACATAACTTTTTCTTTGTCCATTGTAATTTTGTTACCCAAGCATTTAAACATTTTTATAAAATATCCTTGTTTTTTTAATTGCTGTAACTGTTTGATTATTCAATATGTACTTACTGCCCCCCCCCCCCTCCACAAAAAAAAATGATTTTCTTTGTAGCTTGTGAGAATATATATTACGAAGCTTGTGAGAATATATATATTGTGCGAAAGGGATTACAACTTTTTAATCTCATAAGCAATTCATAATGAAGTCTATTGTGGCAGATTTAGATGATAATTTTAAATATTAAATGTAGGGGAGACTGGTACACAGTGGACCACTTTTTCAGTTAAACTTTTTTTTTCTCTTTAATGGACAAACCGATCTGAATAAAAAAATATTTTTGAATATTCCTTAAACCTTTATACATTTATCATAACATAGTTTTCAATATATTTTTCAAAAGAAATTTTTTTATATGCATCCGTAAAGTGGACCGCTATTAGGTATTATCTGAAATATACAATATAAGTCTATTTTTCATTAATCTAAGTCTTTTTTATTTTCCCTTTACCCACGAAATAACATAGTAATATAAATTTACGAGTAACATTTTGAAACAAAAACAAAATGAATTATATTTTGAAAATAATAACAGATTAATACAGGAACAATTGCAATTTAGTTGAAGTTATTACTTAAGTACGAAACAATCAGCGCACATTACAATTTGCAAGTGAAATTCCAAAATACTTATGAGTGTGATTGAGCCTTTCCTGAAATACTTTTGGGTCTGAGAGCAATATTATGAAATCATTGACATCAACAATAGATTCATCTACAGTTTCGGGAAAAATAAACTGATTTCCATTCAATTTGCATCTCACGAATCTTACTTGAATAGAATAATCACCAATTTAGACTACAGTTATATTTATCAAAGGCAGTAAATACAAAACAAAATATTTCTTACTATATTAAATAAATTGTCATTTTTCTTTGTTTACTTTATTTTACAGTTAAATAACTACTTTTAAACAATATTTCTTTATAGTAAATAAGCAATTATTAAATATTTTGAACATTCTGCATTACAGGAGCAGAGTGGATTGTGGACCACTGTGCCCAGGAGTGGGTGGTCCACTGTGACCCATGTTGAAGTTCAATAAATAATCGTATTAATATTGTTTATAGCTTCCTTTTAAACATATTAACTTTAAAGTTAAATAAAAACAAGTATCTTAGCTTTACAAAAAAGCTGTTTTATCTTATTTATCTACAACCTTTAATTACTAAAAAAATTCAAATATGATGAAAAATTTTACTTTTAGAAGCTCAAAACAACCAATCAGGATAAAATAGTTCAATCTGAGCTAAACATATTTTCTGAAGGCTATAAATAATCAGTGCAGTGCTGTTGTCTATTAGGATATAAGAGAAGCTTTTAAAAAGTTTAAATAAATAAAATATTAGGGGGTGGTCCACTGTGTCCATAGGTCCAGTGTGTACCGGTCTCCCTTACACGAAATTTAAATGCAAAAATTAATTTTAATTGCAACTAATTTTTCCACAATGTAAATTTCAAATTTGAATATTTTTGCATCTCTTAAAGAAATTATCTATATGTGCATTGAATATTTATATAATTTTGAATATATAAAATAAATTATATGAAAGGATACATACATATATGTAAATTTCTAAATTATATACCATTTACTATGAAATAAAATGTATTACATATATTACAGCTAATAAAAAATAACTGTATAAAATTCATATTAAAAGCAAAACAAATATATGCTTTTCTGTTTTTCTAAAAAAATGCTAAAATTTACAAAAATTACTCTTACCTGCGTCCTGATTTGTCCTTCCAATTATATCTTGTATACAATTATGGTGCAAATAACGTTTAAATTAAAAAAAAAAAAAAACATTTTATTAACATTTGATGTTTATGCTTTATAATTTACATTGTATTTAAATACCAAATGTATTTACAAATTCTTCTCACATTTCACAGCCTTTGCTGCCGAATTTAGCTTGTTTCGAATAGTGGCACGTACAAGTGATACATTTACAACAAACTTGCAGGCAACATGGCCCTGAATATCCATTATCCTGGATCCCATTACCAGAGTAGACCGCGAATACACTTATATAAATGCAAATATATGCAATTATCCGTTACCGGATTAAGCAGGTACATTAACCGAACATTAACTGAAAAAAAAAAACCCTGGATGCATGAAACTCACCATGCAGCAATCTCTAGAATGCATAAAATTCATTCAAACAGCAGTTAGCAACATATATATGTATGCTTCGCATACATTAACTGAAAAGCCCCACCAGTGGCTGAGAGGTTCTGCTCTCGAAGCTGATAGACGGGAGGTGCTGGGTTCGATCCCAATCGTGCCCGTCGGCCTAATCGTTCGGAGTTTTCATGGTTTTCTTCGAGCCGTGGATTTATCCATGCGTAAATACGGGTTAGGTTCCCTTAGAAAGACCCCCACGAAGGGCACTCCCCCCGGGACTATATCCCTAGTGTGGATAAGTGGCCGGCAATAATCAACCAAACCCATTAACTGAAAAAAAAAAAAAAACGTGGATGTATGAAACTCACCATGCAGCAATCTTGAGAATGCATGAAATTCATTCAAACAGCAGTTAGTAACATATATATATATGTACACTTCGCCTACAATAACTCCCCCCCCCCAAAAAAAAAAAAAAAAAAAAAAACACTCCTGGATGCACAAAACTCACAATGCAGCAATCTCTAGAATGCATGAAATTCCTTCAAACAGCGGTTAGTAACTTATATATATATGTGCACTTCACGCACATTAACCGAAAAAAAAAAAAAACCCCACAAATTGAATTTCGGAAGAAAAATTACAAATTTCACCATTCAAGAGTGCAAAAATCCTGAATTTCATCCATAGTGCGTGTAAAATCATGAATTTTCTCAATCGTGTGCGTAAAAATAATGAAGTTTGTCGATCATGCTCAGAAAAAGTAATGAATTTTGTCGATCGGCTACGTAAAAAAACTTCGCCATTCGGGAGTGTAAAAATCCTGAATTTCATCGATCAAATGCATAAAAATCACGAATCTCGTCGATCGGGCATGTAAAAATCATGATTTTTAGCGACCGAGTGCATAAAAATCATGAGTTTTATCGATCGGCGTGTAAAAATCATGTATTTTGTCGATTGGCTACGTAAAAATCAAATTTCGTCATTCGGCAGTGTAAAAATCTTGAATTTTGTCGATCGTGTGCATAAAAATAATGAATTTCTTTGATCGGCCGGAGAGAAATAATGAATTTTGTCGATTGGCCACGTAAAAATCAAATTTCGTCATTCGGCAGTGTAAAAATTCTGAATTTCGTCGATCAAACGCATAAAAATCATGAATTTTATGGATCGCCACGTAAAAGTCATGAATTTCTTCGATTATGCACGGAAAATCGTAAATTTCTTCAAACGGGCGCGTAAAAACCATGAATTTCTTCGAACGGACGCATAAAAATTATGAATTTCGTCGAATGGACGCTGAAAAATCTTGAAATTTAGGAGAAAATGGTAATTGGGAAATCCTGCATTTGGCTTGTGCTTTCCACATTTTTAATCGCCAGTTTTTAAAGTTTAATCAACAACTGGCGACTGCTTATTTTCACCTTTAGGGGGGGGGGGGGGAATCGCAAAATTAGTCGCTCAAGGATTGCCATGGAATGTGTTACCTGAAAGCAGAGGTGGTAAACAATGACAATGTTTTAATTGCCGTTTTACAAATTTAATCGCTATGTGGTGAGTAGCTACTGCTAATTTTCACCTATAGCTAAATTCTAAACCTGTTTACATTTTACATGCGACTCTCGGCATTGAGCAATAAGTGACAGTGTTCGTCCATTATTTTCTGTAATTCGCTAACTTTGTTAATATAATAATTAACACCTTAATTCATTTTTTAAATGTTTATACATAGCCATAAGATAGCTAAAAATATGTACCGACAGACACTTCTTCAAAACTGGTTTCTCTTTAAAAAAAAATTAGATAGATTCAACGTATTTATAAAAGCCTTACTAGAAAAAATATTTCATAGGATATTTGTATTTTCAAAGTTTTGTTCATATTATCTTATTTTAAACTTTTCTTTAATAGTGATGGAGTTAATTTAGAGTTTGTTATTGTGAATTCAAATAACTCATATTTATTACAAAATTAAATTAAATATTTGAGCCTTTTATCGTTACAATGAAATTTATAATATTGTTTGGGTTGTTCTTGACTGTACTTAGCCTGTGTGTCAATACAATTAATGGTTTCTCAAGGTTTTACATATATTTTCAATTGCTTTTAATCAAAGTTTACAAATAATATACCAGGAGGAAAATAACTTTATAAAAATTATAATTTAATTTAAAGTAATGCTATTTTAAATATTGTCCTCCTGAATGATGATATGTTACATGAAATGTGATTAAAAGCTTTTTCTTCTTTTTCCAAGATAGTTTGCCAAATTCGTATGTTACAGGTGTCAGTTAACATTTTTCAATTAATAACAAAATATTTGTTGCTATATTTTTATACTTGATAGCAGGGGTGTAAAAATCTAGTCGCCAATGGGTAGATTACTACCACTAAATTTTTAATATTCTTCGACTAATAAGAATACTGATAAAATTTAGGTGAAGTATAATAATAAAATTTAGCTGAAGAATACTAATAAAATTTAGTGGTGAGAATTGGCCCATTGACTCCTAGATTTTTACACCCCAGCTTGATAGCTTATTTTAAATTTTTGGATGCTGTTACTTGTTTGTAATAATAAAAACTTTGGATTTAAAGAAAATAATTTTTTTTTAGCTTATTTATCCATTGAACACCATAAAACACGTTTCAGGATTCATTTTTTGCATTTTTTATTACAAAATAATGTAAAATTAATATAAGAAAAAACATCTAGTGACCAAAATTTATCAAATTATAAAGCATATATGACATTATAATAATACTATATGTGTTCAACATTTCGTGATTTATGTGGCCAAAAGTTATAGTCATATGATGCAAATAATATATATATATAATGACGTATTAATTACGCATAATATGAGTGTTTGGTGTGTAATATATATATATTCATATATACGATGCATATGTAAGCTTGGCGATGATTTTGATAAAATCATAGCTGCAACCTTGGCATAATCGTAATTGTAGGGGCAACAAACTTTAAATTAACTCCATCGCTATTACAGTATTTTAAAAAAAAGTCTAAAATAAGACAATATGGACGACACATTGACAATACAAATCTCCTCCGAAATAATTTTTTTTGGCAAGACAACGTGGTACTTTATAAATACGTTGAATGTATCTAATTTTTTAATCTATCTAGATTTGTAGAGGTGTCTGTCGGTACATATTTTTAGCCATCTTATGGCTATATATAAACATTTAAAAAATTACGGCATTAATTATTATATTAACAAAGCTAGCGAATAAGAAAAATAATATACAAACGCTTGCACTTACCGCTTACCGCCGTGCCGTCGCCGTCAAAATGTAAACAGAACGATCAGAATCTGAGTTGAGTTGAGATGTAGCGTTTCTTCACATAGTCAGTTACGAAAAAAAAAATCAAATGTTCAAAAGGAGATTTACATTTTTCACTTGTTTTTTGAAGTAAAATTTTCTTAAAAACTGGAAGTCATCATGCCTGTAGTTAATAAGTGGAAAGGCAATTTCCCCCTCCCTCGATTTTGAAATTTAAATAACTAAATAATTAAAATAACTAAAATAAATAATAATAATAATAATAATAAACTTAAAATAAAAGAACTAAGAATTTTTCGTTGTGTGTAGGGTGTATATATGTGTGTGTGTGTGTGTGGGGGGGGGTGTTCAATTACTACTTTCTTCCTGAATTTTAAAGTTTAAGTAACTAAAATTACGTTTTCTCAGTTTTTGAACAGCATAATAAAATTGGTTCTTTTGAGTAAATTAAAAGAGGAACTAAAAATTTTCCGTTGGAGGGGGGGGGGGGCGTCATTAACCCTCCCTGGATTTTGAAATTTTATTTAATTTTTTATTTTGACCGATTTTGTAAAACAGTAAATTTATTCTTTTTTCGAGTAATTTAAAGTACAGAGACTAAGACTTTTAAACGCTAAGAGAAAGTACAAATTTCCCGTTGGGGGGGGGGGGGGAAGGGCGGACTTTCCCCCCTTAAATTCCCCATGAAAGCTATTTATTTGTTATTTTTTATATTTATGTGTTAAAAATTTATCTCAAAAGGGGTGGTTCAAAGCAGTGTCCGCTGCTTAACTCGCTGTTCCTCGCTTAACTTAAAAGAGGAACTAAGAATTTTCCGTTGGAGGCGGGGAGGGGGGGGGGGGGGGGTTGCGTCATTAACCCTCCCGGGATTTTAAAATTTTATTTAATTTTTTATTTTGACCGATTTTGTAAAACAGTAAATTTATTCTTTTTCCGAGTAATTTAAAGTAATTAAACACTAAGAGAAAGTACAAATTTCCCGTTGGGCGGAAGGGCGGACTTTCCCCCTTAAATTCCCCATGAAAGTTATTTTTATTATATATATATTTATGTGTTAAAAATTTATCTCAAAATGGGTGGTTCAAAGCAGTGTTCCCCCCCCCCCCCCCCCACCTGAGGATTTTGATTTTTGTTCAATTTAGTCCCATTAAACTAAAAGTCTTGAAAACAGTGTTAATTATTAATAACAGAGTAAATACGCAATATTGTCAAAAACTGAAAGACTTTAATATTGCTTAGCTTTTAAAACTGCAGATAAATTGCAGAAAATATCTCACAAACTTACTAAAATTAAGTTCTGTAAAATTACCTTAAAGTAACTGCAGTTATACTGCAGATACATCAGAAAATATAATACTGAAATAATGACTGTAAAAATACTTCAAATTTACTACAGTTTTACTACAGATGTAAAGTCTCATTATTTTTTTAATTTATGAATATAACATAAATTCACGTAAACTGCAGTATTTTTGCAGATAAAAGCTCACAGTATTTTTGAAATAAATTACTGCAAAATTACTTCATATTAACTGCAAAATAACTGAAGTATTTTTACAGTCAAGATTGCACTACAGAAAATCTACAGTTGCCTGTAGAAAAACTTTAAAAATACTTCACTTCTGTAGAAAAACTGCAGTTCATTTTTAGCTGGGTAGTTAACAAAACGTCTAAAATTGCAAGCGACCGGTCACCTTTGGCAATATAGTGTATATATATATATATATATATATATATATATATATCTTATTAGAGATATCCTATTAGATAGCTACTCTATCTTCCTCTCTTATTTTAGCCATGGAAGAAGGAAGAGTATTTAGTAATTCTATGATCCTACCTGGCACATCCCCATTTTTTGGTCCAAATTTTCCTGGTGTAAAACCATGTTAAACCAGTTATGTAAAACCAGCATGTAAAACCAGTTTCGTTTCCCTTT
The DNA here is from genome assembly GCA_963931845.1 of Maratus michaelseni. NCBI lineage: Eukaryota > Metazoa > Arthropoda > Arachnida > Araneae > Salticidae > Maratus > Maratus michaelseni. The sequence goes on from OZ007587.1 coordinate 411,384,277, forward strand.
CTACAGAGAATCTTGGAAAGAAGTTTCAAGTAAACTCAAACCATGGAGCTATGGAGATTCTGTTAGATATCTCGAAGAAATCTTCTTAGCTCCATGACTCAAAGCCAGCAGCTTTCAAATCTATCATGGCAGACAACCAAAAAATTCAATCTCTCCCCACTGTTGTTTGATTGAGTTTTTGATAGTTGTTCTTTTGTCCTGGGGGTAGATCAGTTAAACAGAAGTTATTTGTAAACTAAAATTATTTGCATTATTTCATTATTGGTGGGGAAATATCGTTTGAAGTACAAAACGGAATTCTGCAATAAAAGCTTTGTTTCCAACGCGTGGAGAATTAAGAAAAAAGTAATTCGTTAATTTAAACTAATTTTTAGCAATACAGGGGGATAACCAGGTTGGGAGGGGGTTAGGGGGCTCCTTGAAATCAACGCTTTTCATTTAATCAATGTCACATTCTACTCATTTCCAGGTCGTCTTTGCTCAGACCCCCCCCCCCCTCCCCTCTCCCCTCCGAAAAAAAATCCTGGCTACGCTTTTGTTCAATAAAAAGGCTTCTCATAATTTAAATGTAAATTTTACTGGATTCACATATAGGGGAGATGGGGGATGAATGGGACATTTTCACAAAAATATTTATTTTAAATATTTTATATAAGTTATTATCAGTATTATATTTCACATGTCAAACTTTAAGTGTTTGACTACATCTTATGCACAATATTTGTTCAAGATTATTATTATACAGATATATAAATTAAATTTAAAAAAACGTTCTTCTATGTCCCAATCATCCCCACAGCAGGGATGAATGGGGCACAAATATTTTCCTCCCCATATTCAATGTTAAGGACTAAAAGCTGAACAAAAATGCCACCTTGGCAAAATCTGAGAGATTATAAATTGTAATATGATCTCCAGGATTATTTGTTAGTCAATGATCTTGGACTCATCTCAGCTTTGCCTTAAAAGGCTCATAAACAGTGGACTGAAGACGATGGCTACAAAGAGGATGAAATGTTAAAAGAATAATTACCATAAAGTATTAATTTATCAACCTATATAATATTATTTAGTTAATAAAAAAATTTCAGTATCCTCTAGGGACGAATGAAGCAGTCCCATTCATCCCCATTTGAAATGGCCCAATCATCCCCATGATGCATATTTTCAATTGTCAGCTAATTTGTCTCAGAAATTATTTTGTCACAACGGTTAATATGCATTCATTTTAATTACCAATATTGAGCCTTTAAATAAAAAACTACAACATATCTTACTTGTTTATATTGCATAAGATATTTAAGTAACTTCAAATGTAAAAAAAAAATTACTTTTAAGCACAGTTTTCAGGAAATGCAAATTTGAAGAAAACTGAAAACAGCCATGTGCTCTTGCTTTTGGTTCTGAAGCACACTATGGTAGTGAAATCTATGAGGATAGGAAGCAACTAAAAAAAATGTTTATTGCCTGAAATATTGAGAGCGTCCCATCCATCACTTGTCCCATTCATCCCCCATCTCCCCTACGTTGTTTTTTTTTCTTGTTTTTTTTATTCAGATAAATATTTTTTTTTTATGTTACGCAGCATAAAATATCGTTACTTTAATAGGATTTTTTCAAAAATTTCATCGATTTTTTTATTAATATGTCTGGGTTGACATAAATATACACTAAAAACACTTTTTATTTTGCTTAAAAGACGTCAACATAAATCTTAAAGATGTTAAAATTTAAAATTTACATGTTTCGATTTGTTCATCAAATCGTCATCAGAATATATATACAAACAACAAATACAATGTACATAAAAAACGAGAGATTAAATTAATTAAAAATTAAAAACCAGAGAGTCTGAACAGTCACTATGTGAAAGAACGTGTTATATGTGTCTCTGATTTTGGATCTCTCGTTTTTGACTCTCCACTTTATTTGAAATATAATAACAGTGAGTGTCTGGGTTGTTTTCCTAGACAAATTTTTGATAACTAATACAAATTATACATAAAAATACGGAAACGATATTTGATGATGATCAGTATTTTATGAGCTCAGTACCTAGAATAAAGATACAAAAATCTTCATATATTAAAGAAAGATTATAGAGTAAATCTTCTAAATAACGGATACCTCGTGAGAGCGAAATTTTTTTGCTATTCGGAGGTTTACGCTAATTCAGAGATAAAAATGTAGAAATATAATAGATGTTGATGATAGAAAAGATGTTCACTAAACAGAGGTTTACGTTATTTGGGAGTGCCCGATATGGGGGTTTTACTATATTTTATTATTTAAGAGGGTGTTATATTTTTAATCAATCAAGAAATGAAAAACATTCTGTTATTCATGTATATAAAAATTTGCATGATTTCAAATATTTTAAATAAAACCGCATTTTCGTTTTTGAACAAAAGTTATTGTTAAAAAACTTTATTGTTATTGTTATCGCCATATATAACATGGGAAAAGTTCATTTTAAAAGTCATTTTATTCTATAATAGTTGATAATAACCTTAAATAAATCTCAAATTTGCATGACTTTATATCTTTAACCGGATTTTTTTTTTATTTATTCTTTTAAACGAAAATCTTTCCAAAGGAACCTCGTATCCACCCCCCCCCTACTCCGCAATATTTATATTTTTAAAACTAAATGCGTCGTTTTAAATATATATACGCTCTTTTACCGGGCGTTATATGCTTTTCCGCATTTCGACAAAAAATGGCGGATTCAGAATTTTAAAGTGTGCGGTTTTTTTCTTTTATGTATATATATATATATAAATAGTTCTTTCTGTCCAAACTCTTTGAAAATGTTTTGAGACATAAATACAATGTTTTGAGACATACAGGGTGTTCTAGAAAGGACTCCCCAACTTTTAAATGCCATAACTTCGAAACAGTGAGAGATAGAAGTGTGAAACAAGTTGAATGTTAAACAGATAGGTCTGGAATTTGTTATACACGAATGTGAAAAAATAGTTCCAATATTGGATAATAGGTGGCAGCACAAGCACATGGAACTTTAAATGGTACTCAGAAGGACAGAAATTTCATTCGTGCGTCTGTTTCATTGCTAACACGTGTAAAAAAGTTGTATAGAATTAGAGAATAATTCGGAATTTAAGAATATCATGCCGTATTCACCATATTCCCCGGATCTGAATCCATGCGACTTCTTTTTGTGGGGTTACTTGAAGGACGCTGTTTATTCTAAGAATCCCCAAACGTTGGAACAGCTCTAACAATTCATCTGTGAGGCATGTGCATCCATTTCAATAGAAGTACTGCAACAAGTGATTTCAAACGTTACCTGTAGGTTGCGTCATGTTGTTGCTGAAAAAGGTAACCATATCGAAACCATTGTAATGTGATTTTTATCTCAGTTCAAACAGCTCACTTTCAGGAACTATTTCAAAGACACAGCTTTGTGATTTCAGCGCCCTCTCGTGTCCAATATTGGAACTATTTTTTTAAATTGATGTATAAAAAATTCCAGACCTATCTGTCTAACATTCAACTTGTTTCACATTTCTATCTCTCACTGTTTCGAAGTTATGTCATTTCAAAGTTGGGGAGTCCTTTCTAGAACACCCTGTAAATACAATAGTTTCGAAGCCTGTATAAAAAATCGTAAACAAATATTGGTATTTAGTTGTAAATGCAATAGAAAATTATTAAAAATTACTTGTGAAATTTTCAAACATTTATTCTTAAGACTAACTTTTAGGTGGACTTAAGGGGAACTTTGTTTTACTTTTATTAGGTGATTTCTTCAGAATTCGACTTATTGCAATTATTTCGTTTATATATAGATACATATAATGCAAATTTTGTCATCACGATAACGCACGAAATATTAAAACAAATCGAACCTAATTATTACAGCGCATTGATCGTGCCAATTGCCACTGTCATTAATGATCAAATAAGTTGTTCTTATAATTCGTTTACAGGAACACACAAAAGCGAACACACGCAAAATTTGTCATTATAATAATGTCCGACATACTGAACCAATTTAAACCTAATTTAGACAGTGTCATGTTTCTGACTTTAACAGAACCTATGTTGTATATATCTAGTTAATTTAATTACTTATATTTAATCATTATCATATATTAGTGTATTCTGATATATATTTTCTTTTTCTGTAAACCTCCGTATGTGATTGACAGTGGTATTTCCCTGATCCGCTCAGATATTTGTAGGATGGTCTCGGTGTAATTGTGAAAAGAACTAATCCGGTTTTGGAATGTGGATACAATGAGCACTGGATTTCAAGCGAACTGGGTTGAGAAAATTATAGAAAGAAGTTGTGAAATTGGTTTTCGGGATCGTTGTTAGTACATTACGAAGAAAGATATTAAAGTGGTGGAGAGCGTAATAACAATTAACCCAGGTAGGAGACAGCTGAGCTGGCCATAAATTCTTTATTTTGGAAAAGCATATTGATGAGGATATTAATTAATTTATCACCGGACGTGCGCCGGGAACTAGAACACAATACATACGTACCGAGGCCGGTAGAAGCAGATTAGAGCAGATTACATCATGCTCGAATGGAGCGCAGGCAGAAAAGTGAGTAGAAAATGCTATCGGCAGAACTTACGAGAATTCCATTAAAATCGCAAAAGTAAATTCGTAATCTTTATTTCAATTACATTTGTATGAATTAATGCAAAATCTGTAAGGGGTGAGGATTCAGATAATATTTCTAAGCTAGTCGGATGTGTCAATCCCAAAACTTTCTTCTATCTCACACAGGTTTCGCATACACTAAAAAGAATCAGCACCAATTTATATCAAGGTCTAACTGAAACTCAAGTTTTATTAAATTACGTGCAATATTTCTTGAGATATGACTATTGTTAAAATCGTGTAAATCCTGCAAAATGCTGCATAGCAGCGGCACATCCTGAGCGATTTTTACCAAAAACTAATCAGCACCAATTTATATCAGAGACTAACTGAATCTAAAGTTTTATTAAATCCCGAGCATTAGTTCTTGAGATAGAGCTATTGCAGAAATCGCGAAAAATGCTGCATAGCAGCGCCACCTTCCGGGCGATTTTTACCAAAAACTAATCAGCACCAATTTATATCAGGGACTAACTGAATCTAAAGTTTAATTAAATTCCGAGCATTAGTTCTTGAGATAGAGTGCCCACAAAATTTTTGTCACAGACAGACAGAGTCACAGACAGACATTTTCTAAAAATAGTCAAATCGTGTTCAGGACCTTCTAAAACGTATAAATCCGTTGAAAACCGGAAGTCGAAAATTTTCATGAATCCAATACTTTCTTCTTGTAATGATAGAAGAAAGTAAAAATATATGAAGTATAGCTTGAAAAATTGGGTCAAACTCCTAAAAAGTGTCAAATAAAAAAATAAAAAACTCTTGAAATTTAACTAGTTTACTCTTGATATAGTTTTTACAATATTGTCTACTATGATTTAAAACTTTAAAATGTATAAAACTATTCTATGTTTTTACATACTTGATTTATTTTGAATTTTATAAACTTTTATTTCATATAATTTGATATTGGTACCAAATTAAAATTAGTGTTGACTTTTCAAGTATGTTTGTTTTATTCATTTTTCATTCTCATTTTGTAAAGTTGTTTTAAAAAAATTAAAAAACTTCTTAGTTAACCTTCAAATAAATACAAGCGAAATTTGATGTAGGTTATTTGCATAGTCTGATAACACAAATGCTGTTTATAAGATAGTTTCTGAATTTACAGAGAATCTTGGAGAATTAAATAAAATAATGTTTTTTCTTTTTTATTTATTCGTATTAATTATGAGAGTATTGAAATTAATATATCAGTCAAGCTTACGATTTTTCTTTCACAAGTCAAAAAACATACATTGCACTATAAATTTTATTTAATAATATAATCCACTCCCCCCCCCCCCACCCCCAATCTCTTTTTATGTGGTGCTTGTTTAATTTCTTCAGAAAAATTTGTGGTTTAAAGTGAGACTATTTGACGTTTAAAAAACCGAAAGATTGGCAGCTATGGATTCATAACTTTTATGATAATTATAGACATTTTTCTTAATGAGGTAATATTGAGAACTCTTTTTTTATCCCAATCAATGAATAACCAAAATATAAAACTAATTTCTTCTATAAGTGGGAAACAAATTAGTTAAACAAATATATTTTTTAATTCATTATAAATATACCAAGATTTATTTGTAAATTTTTTTAAAAAATGTTTGGATCAGTAAATTACCTTATATACTCGTATATAAGTCGATCCCCCCAATTCTTAAGCAAAATTTTGAAAAAAATTGAATTTTCGTGTATAAGTCGAACCATATTTCAAGTAATATGTTGAAAAATGATTTGTAATCGAGGATTTAAAAAAAAAAAAAAAAATCATTAAATTAGTAAACTTTTTTTTTTTTACATTTCTAATTAGACTTTTAAAAAAAAATTCAACGTTTTAAAACTGTATAATTATGTACAACCGAAGAAGCTTAAACTATTTTAAAGCCTACTCATATCAATTCAGTGATACTTAAAAAGAAAAAAAATCTTTCAAAAATCATCTAAGCCTTATTTACAAGGGCAAACAACTTCTTAGACTAATAAAATATAGTACGTCTTTGTATTGTAAGACTTTTAGAAGAGAGATTTAGAAGCATTCTCAAGTTGAACTCTTTTTAAAAAGGGGATTGAAATGTTGAAAGGGATGTTCCTGTATTGGAGGGGATTCTATTCCAAAAGAAACTGTGTGCAGAACGGGGACGCTGATTAACATCCCCATGATATATGCCCCCATACGTCATTTTTACGTCACGAGAAAAGGGGATATAAATCCAGTGCTTGAGCATTTCACTTTTCACAAAATCCTGATTAATGTCCCCCTGATATATGCCCCCATATCTGAAAGGAACACAAATGTAAAGCTAGAGAAATTTCGTTTCGTTGAGAGCCTGAGTAACGTCCACATTAGAGCTCCTATAATACAGGCTGACGCATCCTCGCAGATTTGGGTCTCAAATTGGAGTTCAGTCGAAAAACCAAGCCAATCAGAACCGGTTCAGCCAATCAGAACCGAGTCTTAGGCAACCCCAACTCCGGTTGCGGTAGATTGATGCTGAACTGAGCAGGAATAATCCGAAACAAAATGGATATGCGTCAGCTCCTATTATAGGAGCCTTAGTCCACATGATTTATACCCCCATACGTCATTTTGACGTCATAAAAAATGGGGGTGCAAATCCGGTGTTCGATCATTTCACTTTTCAAGAAATCCTGATTAATGTCCCCATGATATATATCCCCATATCAGAAGGGGACACATATTCAGTGATAGAGAATTTTCCTTTTATTGACAGCCTGATTAATGTCCCCCTGATTTAAGCCCCCGTACGTCATTTTGACGTCACAAAAAATGGGGGCACATATCCAGTGCTGGAGCATTTAACTTTCGACGAAATCCTGATTAACACCCCCCTGATATGCATCCCCATGACGTCACAGAAGATCAGACGTCACAGAAGATGGGGACTTAAATCAGGGGGCACAAATCCAGTACTAGAACATTTTATTTCGTCGAGAATTCCTGATTTACGACCCCATGATATAAGCCCCCATACGTCCTTTTTATGTAGCAACAAAGGGGATTCAGATTTCATGTAGGATAGGCTACTAGAGTTTTGCACGGGCCGAAATTTCCAGGTCCGGGCCTGGCCACAGCCAACTTCAGTACCGGCCGAGAAAGCTCTTGTTTGTTTCTCCCGCCTTAAGACGGAATTCATGATGTCAGACCACGTGATCTCCGGCTGACTGAATCGGCTGAGAAAACACTTATTTGTTTCCCTCCTCCCTAGGACAGCTTTCTCGGCCGATTGGTTCGGCGGAGATCACACGATCTGACGTCATGAACTCCGTCCTAAGGCGGGAGAAACAAACAAGAGCTTTCTTGGCCGGTACTGAAGTTGGCTGTGGCCTGGCCCGACCCATAAAAAAATTCGATCCGGCCCGGCCCGATAAAAAAAATTTATAGTTTGTCCGAGCCCGACCCGAACAAAAAATATATTGGCCCGGCCCAGCCCGATTTAAAAGTTAAATGTTCGGCCCGAGCCCGGCCCGGCACGGTATAACAGCTAAAAGTTCGGCCCGAGTGAATTTCTACAAAACATTGATTTTTACGTCGATTTGGTTAAATATTTGCCTCGTAGGAGGAGATCTAACCCAAAATTCCTATCTAAGCCTTTTTTTTTTCATGTTTATAATCTTCATTTTTATAGAAGTGCCGCAGCTTCCGATATTTAATTTTTTAATAAATCTCTATTTGTTGTTAATCCATATTCCATGTATTCAAGTGTTAAAAATCAGAAAAATGCTATACAGTAAAATCTTCTAAGATGGAATTGCATAGGGAAGAAAAAAAAATATGTGTTATCGACAATTTGCCTTCTTAGCAGGTGTAAATGTATTATATATTCTTTTCTTAATAATTAGTATATTCATTTTGCATGGATCAACACATTTTTCAGTTTAAAACAGGATTCCGTCATAAGCAGGTTCTTTTTCACACATTTCACTATATTTTAATTTAGCCATATTTTAATAATCGCATAAATCTACTATTCTTTAAAAATAATAAATTTTAATGTTTAATTGTAGAATAATGGCGATTTAAAAATGTATGCATGTTTTGCAAAGATTTTTGTGCAAGGTCTTCTTTTACTGACCTTCGAACGGACAAAGCCACGCCGAGATAATGATTTTCATACGGGTCAAAATCAGGACTGAAAATTTTGGGGCGTGAAGACTAGGATAAAGGAAACCAGTCCCGGCTGTGTACCGAAAAAATAATTAAAGCACGGCCTGATCCTTCAGGAAAAAAGCAAGGCCCGGCACGGCCCGTAAAGAGTAATCGCTAGGCCCGGCTCGGTCCGGCCCGAGCGCCGGGAAGGAAAATAGGCCCGAGCCCGAACCCCGGCCTTTAACATTTCGCTTCGGGCCTTGCCCGGCCCTTGCAGATCTCTAGGCAGGAATTTCCAGTCTGATCCCGGCCCGGTGCAATAACTTAATGTTCGACCCCAGAAATTTTTGTGCTAAAAAGAAATAATCTTGTGTAATCACGTGATCAACGTTTTCTGGCGTTTCCATTACCTGAGATTTTATTTTGTTGAGCTGATCATAATTATCAGACCAGAATTATAATTATTAAGGTTAAGTGGGTTAATTATTCCTTTCAGCTTCTCCAGAATTTCATAATTGGTAGAGCATTGGCGGCTTCAGCCAGGATATCCTTGGTTCGAATCCTAGCCTGGACATTTTTCGCCCAGTTTGAAAAATTAAATCTCATATGATTTATTTACCTATTATAATAATTGCGTTTAAAAAAATGATTCTTGTATAAATACGTGTCCAGTGTTTTCTGGTGTTTCTATTATCTGCGATTTTATTCTGTTGAGCTAATTCTTAAACATCAAACTAGATTTATAATCCATAAAGTTAACTGAGTGAATTAGTCCTTCCAGCTTCATCCAGAATGGCTCAGTTGGTAGAGCACTGGCGGCTTCAGCTAGGATATTCCTGGTTCGAATTTTGGCCTGGACATTTTTCGCTCATTTAGAAAAATTAAATCTCATATCATATATCGATTATTCTAGGGAAAATCGGGGAAATGTTTTGCAATAAATAAAGTAAACATTGTTTACGCAGACGGCATAAAGCTGTTTCTATCCCACTTGCTACAAATTAGTAAAATATATAGTTCTTGAGGCATGATTGTGAATAGATTGTTTTCCGTAAACTGTTTTAATAGTTCCGTATTTCTAATTTTGAATTTTGATTATGTTTTTGTCGTTAAAATGTTAAATGTAGCATTATTATTCTTTTCCTTCACACTAACACACTAAAGAAATTAAGTACATAATTTCATACATTGGACTGGACAATAATCAAATGCTTATGTATATTACAATTCTAAAAAAAAAAAAAAAAAAAAAAAAAACAGTGAATTTTGTAAACATTTTGTTAAATGATTAATCAAACAACACTTAGAGGTTTTTTTTTATTGTATACTAAAAGAAAAAGAAATGTTAAAGAAGATTCATTGCTGTTTTCAAATCCAAAGAAGCTACTTTCTGCTAGGTGACTGCCTGGGACAAAAAAAACAAAGGGGGGTCAAATTCACAAAATAAAATACTTAATGATAACTTGATATGTATATATATATATTGGTATATATACACTATATTTCCAATGATGACCGGTCACTTGCGATTTTAGACGTTTTGTTAAATATCTGGAAAGAAACACGAGAAATTATCCTGAAACTTCAGGAGTGTAAACAACATGATAAACGTCATATATTCTGATAGTAATCGTCGATAGAATAAGCTCGAAATTAGCTGTTTCCAAAAGGAAGCAAAAAGATCAGGGGTTGAATCAAATATAGAATGAGAAACACTTCATTCTTATTATTAGTCCAGGCATATGGTAGAAAATAAAGGAAAGTTTTGGTGTAGTTTTATTTGGGTGCCTTTATGTTTTTTGGGTCGCTGAACACGAATCCGAGGTTTTCCAACAAAATTTTTTTCGGGAAATATTTTTTTTTTACAAAAAACTTGTAGAAAAACAGACTTTTTTCCGTTTTTTCAAAATAATTCCAAAATTATGCATTTTACGTGAAAGTCGGCAATATATGAATTAAAGAAAATAAAACTTCTTACATTTTATGTACTGAAAGTTTTTTTTCTCTGATCAATGGTTTAGCCGCGAGAGTGCCGCAAAAAAGGGTGTTAAAAACAAAAAACTGTAAAAAAACGGGAATTACGGTACTGTATGTCAATGTAACATAGAAACTAATCCTTTTACGCAAATGTTAACTATTAATGTTACTAAAGATTATATGTTTGACTATATTTTATGCATTTGAGGTAGAGGAAAAGCGCGGATCCGACACCAGGGGAAGGTGGGAGCAGTGGGGTAGATCCAGCTACTCTCATGAGTCGAAGGTGCTACTCCTCCGGAGAGCTCGTATTCTAAGAGGCGGTAACATTGTAGTCCAGTAGAAATAGCATTTTACCTTACAAAAATTCGGGTAGTTCTGATGTTTGGGTATGTTGTAAAGGTTGACCCTCTAATAAAAAAAAACAAGTTTTCGACCTTCTAGACCTTGTGCGTTTTTCACAATATTGAAAAAACCAATATTTTTCGGGACTTTTTTCGATTTTTCTTAAATAACTCAATTTTAATGCATTTTACAGAAAAAAGCACAGTTACCATTTTGTAGAGCATAAAATTCTCTACAACATGCAATTTTCATGTTTGTAAATTGTCCAAATAGGGGGTAAGATACGGAGCCGGGAAATAGGGTTAAATTTGGAAAAAAATGTAAAAATCCAAAAATGATGTTAGTTTTTGCTTAATAACCTACTTTTAGTGCGTTTTAGAGACAAAAGCACTTTCAACATTTTGTAGAGCATAAAATTCTCTACAACATGTAGTATTCATGTTTGAAAATTGTCCAAATAGGGGGTAAGATACGGCAAAAACTAACGTCATTTGTGGATTTTTACATTTTTTTCCAAATTTAGCCCTATTTTCCCGGCATATCATCTTACCCCTATTTGGACAATTTACAAACATGAATACTGCATGTTGTAGAGAATTTTATGCTCTACAAAATGGTGAAAGTGATTTTGTCTCTAAAACGCACTAAAAGTAGGTTATTAAGCAAAAACTAACGTCTTTAGGGGATTTTTGCAAATTTTACCCTATTTTCCCGGCTCCGTATCTTACCCCCTATTTGGACAAAATACAAACCTGAATACTGCATGTTGTAGAGAATTTTATGTTCTAGAAAATTGTAGAAGTGTTTTTTTCTGTAAAATGCACTAAAATTGAGTTATTCCCCCAATTGAAAATTTCAAAAAACAATTGTATCATTATTTTGCCCAAGTTTTTCCCCACCCATTAGATAATTTTGCCCGCCTTTTAAAAATATATAAATTAAAAAATATGGTTTTGACCACGCGTTCAACTGGCACCACCCAATTCGAATATAGCCATAAAAATGACATAGAAGCTTTGCCCAAGTTTTGCCCACCTATTATTTAATTTTGCCTACCCTTTATAACGCTGTAAATAAGATCTTATTTTTTGACCCCTTTTTGGTACTGGCAGCCCCCGATTCGAAATATCAAAAAACAATTGCACCATTATTTTGATCAAATTTTGTCCAGTTTTGCCCATCCATTAGATAATTTTGCCCACCTTTTATAATGCTGTAAATCAAAGATATCTTTGTTGACCACGTGTGAAGTTGGCACACCCCAATTGGAAATTTCAAAAAACAACTGTGCCATTATTTTGCCCAAGTTTTGCCCAGTTTTTGCCCACCCATTAGATAATTTTGCCCAATTTGAAAAAGCTGTAAAATAAAAAATATGGTTTTGACCACGTGTTCAGCTGGCACCCCCCAATTCGAATATAGCCATAGAAATTACATAGAAGTTTCCCCAAGTTTTGCACAGTTTTGCCCACCCTTTATAACGCTGTGAATCACATTCTATTTTTTGACCCATTTTTCATACTGGCACCCCCCAATTTGAAATTTCAAAGAACAACTGTGCCATTATTTGCCCAAGTTTTGCCCAGTTTTGCCCACCCATTAGATAATTTTGCCAACCTTTCATAACGCTGTAAATCAAAGATATCTTTGTTGAACACGTGTGAATATGGCACCTCCCCCCCCAATTCGAAATTCGAAAGAACAGTTTTGTCATTGTTTTGCCCAGTTTTGCCCACCTATTAGATAATTTTGCCCACCTTTTAAAAAGCTGTAAATTAAAAATATGATTTTGACCACGCGTTCTGTTGGCACCCCCCCAATTCGATTATAGCCACAAAAATTACATAGTAGTTTTTCCCAAGTTTTGTCCACCCATTATATAATTTTTCCCACCTTTTATAATGCTGTAAATCAAAGATATCTTTGTTGACCACGTGTGAAGTTGGCACACCCCAATTGGAAATTTCAAAAAACAACTGTGCCATTATTTTGCCCAAGTTTTGCCCAGTTTTTGCCCACCCATTAGATAATTTTGCCCAATTTGAAAAAGCTGTAAAATAAAAAATATGGTTTTGCCACGTGTTCAGCTGGCACCCCCCAATTCGAATATAGCCATAGAAATTACATAGAAGTTTCCCCAAGTTTTGCACAGTTTTGCCCACCCTTTATAACGCTGTAAATCACATTCTAATTTTTGACCCATTTTTCATACTGGCACCCCCCAATTTGAAATTTCAAAAAACAACTGTGCCATTATTTGCCCAAGTTTTGCCCACCCATTAGATAATTTTGCCAACCTTTTATAACGCTGTAAATCAAAGATATCTTTGTTGAACACGTGTGAATATGCCCCCCCCCAATTCGAAATTCAAAAGAACAGTTTTGTCATTATTTTGCCCAAGTCTTGCCTAGTTTTGCCCACCTATTAGATAATTTTGCCCACCTTTTAAAAAGCTGTAAATTAAAAATATGATTTTGACCACGCTTTCTGTTGGCAGCCCCCAATTCGATTATAGCCACAAAAATTACATAGTAGTTTTTCCCAAGTTTTGTCCACCCATTATATAATTTTGCCCACCTTTAATAATGCTGTAAATCAAAGATATCTTTGTTGACCACGTGTGAAGTTGGCACCCCCAATTGGAAATTTCAAAAAACAACTGTGCCATTATTTTGCCCAAGTTTTGCCCCGTTTTTGCCCACCCATTAGATAATTTTGCCCAATTTGAAAAAGCTGTAAAATAAAAAATATGGTTTTGACCACGTGTTCAGCTGGCACCCCCCAATTCGAATATAGCCATAGAAATTACATAGAAGTTTCCCCAAGTTTTGCACAGTTTTGCCCACCCTTTATAACGCTGTAAATCACATTCTAATTTTTGACCCATTTTTCATACTGGCACCCCCCAATTTGAAATTTCAAAAAACAACTGTGCCATTATTTGCCCAAGTTTTGCCCAACCATTAGATAATTTTGCCAACCTTTTATAACGCTGTAAATTAAAGATATCTTTGTTGAACAAGTGTGAATATGGCACCCCCCCCCCCCAATTCGAAATTCGAAAGAACAGTTTTGTCATTATTTCGCCCAAGTTTTGCCTAGTTTTGCCCACCTTTTAAAAAGCTGTAAATTAAAAATATGATTTTGACCACGCTTTCTGTTGGCACCCCCCAATTTGATTATAGCCTCAAAAATTACATAGTAGTTTTGCCCACCCATTATATAATTTTGCCCACCTTTTACAACGCTATAAATCAGAGATATTTTTGTTGCCACGTGTGAAGTTGGCACTTCGCAATTCGAAATTTAAACGAACAATTTTGTCATTATTTTGCCCAAGTTTTGCCCAATTTTGCCCACCCATTCGATAATTTTGCTCACCTTTTATAATACTGTAAATCAAAGATATCTTTGCTGACCACGTGTGAAGTTGGCACCCTCCAATTGGAAATTTCAAAAAACAATTTTGTCATTATTTTGCCCAGTTTTGCCCACCCATTAGAAAATTTTGCCCACCTTTTAAAAAGCTGTAAATTAAAAATATGGTTTTGACCACGTGTTCAGTTGGCACCCCCCAATTCGATTATAGCCATAAAAATTACATGGAAGTTTTGCCCAGTTTTGTCCACCCATTATATAATTTTGCCCACTTTTTGGAACACTGTAAATCAATAACATCTTTGTTGCCACGTGTGAAGTTTGCACTTCCCTATTCGAAAATTAAAAAAGCAATTGTGCTATTATTTTGACAAAGTTTTGCCCACCCATTAGATAATTTTGCCTACCTTTTATAAAGGTGTAAATCAAAGATATCTTTGTTGGTCACATGTGAAGTTGGCACCCCCAATTCGAAATAAAAAACAATTGTGCCATTATTTTGCCCATGTTTTACCCAGTTTTTCCTACCCATTAATTAATTTTGCCCCACTTTCTAAACACTGTAAATAAAATTTTATTTTTTGACCCACTTTTTATAGTATCACCGCAAAATGGCAACTTTTAAAATCATTTGTGTTTTCTTTTTGCCCAAGTTTTTTCCAGTTTTGAGAACCCAATTTTTAATTTTGCCTACCTTTTATAACACTGTAAATCAAAAATATCTTTGTTGGCTATGTGTGAAGTTTTCACATCCCCTTTTTCCAATACGAATTAGGTTATACAATTTAAGCAGAAATAGTTTTGCCAAAGTTTTATAACATTATAATCAATTATGTGTCTGTTGACCATGTTTCTACAATTTTACTTAGCGTTCCTAAAGATTTGTACAAAGTTTTTATAGCATTACTTGGTTTTCTCAGTGTTCCTGGAAATTTACCCATCGTTTCTACAAATTCCATTTTTCCAATAGCGTTGCCTGATTTTTAGATTGTTCGTAGAGTTTTTCCCAAAGTCCCAAAATTATGTTCAGCATCTCGTTCACGGTATGTTTCGATGGCGAGAGTGATTCCAGATTGATAGTTTGAGAGGTTGACAGGTTGAAAATTGACAGATTTTCAGTGTTCCTAGAATTTTTTTCCGTTTCTTCCAGCGTCCCTAGAGTTTTGTTCAGCGTTGCTGAAGTTTTGCCCTTGATGCTATATCATTGCCAGGTGTTGCCCATTGTTCCTAGTGTTTTGCCCAACTCTCTTATGTTTGTTTAGATTTTCTAAAGATTTTATTGGCTTTGCCTAACATTCTTACAGCATTTTTCCCAGTGTTTATACGGTTTTACCTAGCGTTCTTAAAGTTTTGCAGATTTTGTCCGTTTTTTCCAAATTATGCTGTAGTTTTGTACGGTTTTGCCCAGTGATCCACGGTATTTGCCCAGATTTACACAGGATTTTTAGAGTTTTCACTAGCGTTTCTAGAATTTAAACTAGTTTTTGGAATGTTTTTCTCGACCCGTTTTACTTCAGCATTGCCCTGTTTTGCACAGCATTCTTAAAGTTTTGCGAGGATTTTAGGTGTTTCGATAGCATTCCCAGGTTTTGTCTAATGTTCCTATGGCATATTCAAGTTTTGTTCAGTGTTTCTAGAATTACCCTAGTTTTGGCCATTGTTCCAAATTTTTCGCCCAGCATTCCTAATTGTTTGTTCTGGCTCTGTTTTTCTACAGCATTGCAAAGTTTTGTTCAGTATTCCTAAAGTTTTCCCTAACGTTCTTAGAGTTGTGTCCAGCAGTCGAGAATTTTACCCATAATCCTATAGCATTGCCCAGTTTTTCTGATTGTTTCTAGAGTTTTGACCAACAATCCTATAGTTTGTGCAGCGTCCCTAAAGGTTTCTCCGGCTGTGCCCAACTTTTTTATAGTATTGTCAAATTTTCCTTGTTTTCTTGGAATCCCGTCTAATTTTGTCCAATGTCCCTTTAATTTTGACCAGCTTTATTAGTGTTTTACACACTCTTGCCCAGCCTTCCTGAAGTTTTGCTCAGTTTTACCTAACGTTACTAAAGTTTTGTCCAGTGTTCCAAAAGTTTTCACAGTTTTGCCTAACATAACTAAAGTTTTGTCCAGCGTCCTAAAAATTTGTCCGTCTTTGTCCATTCGGGTGGTTTTGACTGTATTTTCTCAATATCCAAGAATTTTTTTCCGTTTTACTCATAGTCCCTGCCGTTTTGCCTACCGTTCGTAAAATTCTGACCGGCTTTGCATGTGACACTATACACTTGTGAAAACACTGAACAAAACAGGGCAATTTTACAGAGTCACGATCAACGATCAAAACTTTAGCAGTGATAAGCAAAAGAGTAGGGACGGTGGGCAAAACGGGGAAAAACTGTAGGATATAGAGAAAAACCCCTCAAAGCCACACGAATGTTGGACAAAGCGGAACAAATCTTGGGAACGATAGACAAAACTTTAGTAACGTTAGGCAAAACTGAGCAAAACTTTAGGAAGCTTGGGAGAGACTGGGTAAAACATTAATTATACTGGACAAAACTAGAGTGACATTGGACAAAACTAGACGAAACTAAAAGAAAACAGGGATATTCCATAAAAAGGTTGGACACAGCTGGAAAAACCTTTAAGGACGCTGGACAAAACTAGAATTGTTGGGAAAAACTCTAAAACCAAAGGGAAAAAGGGAGCAATGATATAGGATTACGAGTAAAATTAACGGCTATATTCCAGTCGGGGGGGTACCAGCTTTAAATGCGGTAAAAAACATTTTTTTTTTATTTACAGCGCTATAAAAAGAGGGCGCAATTGTATAATGAGAGGCCAAAACTGTGCAAAACTTGAGCAAAACTTCTATGTAATTTGTAAAGATTAATTCGTAATGTGGGATACAGCGTTATAAAGGGTGGGCAATATTAAATAATGGGTGGCCAAAACTTGGTCAAAACTTGTATGTAAATTTTATGGCCACATTCGAATTGGGGGGGGGGGGGGTCAGCTTGGCGTGGTCAAAACCATATTTTTAATTTACAGCTTTTTAAAAGGTGGGCAAAAATATCTAATAGGTAGGCAAAACTGGGCGAAACTTGGGCAAAATAATAGCATAATTGTTTTTTGAAATGTCGAATTGGGGGATGCCAAATTCACACGTGGTCAGCAATGATATCTTTGATTTACAGCGTTTTAAAAAGGTGGGCAAAACGCCCAGTAGGCAAAACTGGAGAAAATAATAGCATAATAGCAAAACTTTAGGAAGGCTGGGAGAGACTGGTTAAAATATTAATTATACTGGACAAAACTATAGTGACGTTGAAGAAAACTAGACGAAACAACAAGAAAACAGGGATATTCTATAAAAAAAGTTGGATACAGCTGGAAAAACCTTTAAGGACACTGGACAAAACTAGGATTTTTGGGCAAAACTCTAAAACCAAAGGGAAAAAGTGAGCAATGATATAGGATTACGAGTAAAATTAACGGCTATATTCCAGTCGGGGGTGTCAGCTTTAAATGCGATGAAAAACATTTTTTTTTATTCACAGCGCTATAAAAAGAGGACACAATTGTATAATTGGAGGGCAAAGCTCTGTAAACTTGGGCAAAATTTCTATGTAATTTGTAAGGATTAATTCGAAATGTGGGATGCCAACTTCACACGTCGTCAACAAAGACATTTTCAATTTGCAGCGTTAAAATGGTGGGCAAAATTATCTAATGGGTAGACAAAACTGGGAAAAACTTCTATGTAATTTTATAAATATATTCGAATTGGGGGCGTGCCAGCTGAACACGAGGTCAAATTCATATTTCTTTTAATTTAGAGCTTATTAAAAGTGGGCAAAATTAACTAATTGGTAGGTGAAACTGGGCAAAAATGACACAATGAACAAAGTAATGACACAATTGTTTTTTTAAATTTCGAATTGGGGGGGGGGTACCAACTTCACACGTGTTCAACAAAGATATCTTTGATTTACAGAGGTATAATGGTTGGGCAAAATTAAATAATGGGTGGACAAAACCGTGACAAAACTTCTATATAATTTTTATAGCTATATTCGAATTTGGGGGGGGGGGGGGGGGGGTGCCAACTGAAAACGTGGTCAAAACAATATTTTTAATTTATAGCTTTTTTAAAAGGTGGTCAAAATAATGGCATAATTGTTTTTTTTTTAAATTTCGAATTGGGGAGTGCCACCTTCACACGTGGTCAACAAAGATATTTTTGATTTATAGCGTTATAAAAGGTGGGCAAAATTATCTACTGGATGGGCAAAACTGGGCAAAATTTGGGCAAAATAATGGCACAATTTTTTTTAAAATTTCGAATAGGGGGGTGCCAGTATGAAAAATGGGTTAAAAAATAAAATCTGATTTACATCGTTATAAAGGGTGTGCAATATTAAATAATGGATGGCCAAAACTTGGACAAAACTTGTATGTAATTTTTATGGCCATATTCGAATTGGGAGGGGGTGCCAGTTGACCACGTGGTCAAAACCATATTTGTAATTTGCAGCTTTTTGAAAAGGTGGGCAAAATTATCTAATGGGTAGGTAAAACTGGGCAAAACTTGGGCAAAATAATAGCGTAATCGTTTTTTGAAATATCGAATTGGGGGATGCCAAATTCACATGTGGTCAACAAAGATATCTTTGATTTAGAAAATCTGACGTCCTATTGGAAGTTTAATAAATTTTTCAAATGTTTGAGAATAATACAAAGCGAGTATCAATATGAGCAATAGAGAATAGTAAATATATGAGTTTGAGAAATATATTGAATCATGATAAAAATCCGATTATGGAAATATTCGTATATTTTAACATTTTAAAGGTGTACTACATGTTTAATTTTGAATTTTTTTTTTTAATATCGCATTTATTCCGCATGACAGATATTATTATTACAGAATATAATAGCGGGACTTGCCCGCTATCGAGCTGGTTTAGATATTCGAAAAAAAAAACGAATATAATAACGAAATATAATAAACGAAATACTTTATAAAAAACATGATTTTTTTTTTTTTTTTTTTTTTTTTTGCTAAATGAAATTTATTTGGATTTATTAAAGAAAGGATAAAGTATTTTGAAAGGAATATTAAACGAAACCCTTTGAGCGATCTTCGATCACACTTACCCACTTGTTCTTAGTTCGTCTTTCTTTTTTTTTTCAATATAGGTATGTGCAAAATGCTAAAACTTCAACATATATTTTTGAACTGAATTGATATTTTTTATTGACGTATGGTGTGATTTATGAAATGAAGGATAAGATTAGCAGTAGTATGAATAGTTTATTTTTTAAAATAAAAATGTTAAAGAAAAAAGCCTTTGTTGCTCTACTTTATATCGTGAGATTTTAGTTTGTTTTTCTATAAAAAAAAATTACTTTTTGAATATTTCGTCACAGTTACAATAGGAAAACTATGGGAAAAAAAAAAGATTGCAATAAGTTCCAAATTGTAGGAGAAGTGCGTTTTTTTTTTTTTTTCTTATTTGTTTTAGTTAATCTATTTTTTTAATTTTACCGCAAACTTGAATTTTTTCTTAGTTAAACTATTTTTCTCCATAAAAACATTTAACAATATGTCAAAAAAGTATTATAAAATATTCAAATAAAAATATAGATCAAAGTACCGAGTCTCCTTAAGTGTCGCAAAGAAAATTATATGTGATTTTTATTTATTTTAAATTATTTTGTATACTAAATATGAATTAATATTTAATTAATATTTTTGTATATGGATACATGAATTATTATTTGAAAAAAAATATTCGCATATTTTAACATTTTGAAGGTGTACAGTATGTTTAATTTTGAAATTATTTTTTTATATCGCATTTAGTCCGCGTGACAGATATTATTATGAGAGAATATAATAGCCGGCTTCGCCTGCTATCGGGCTGGTTTGGATACTCGAAAATACGAAAAAATAGACCGGTAAATTTTTACTTTATAAAAAACAAAAAACATGAGATTTTTTTTTTTTTGGTTGCTAAATGAAATTTATTTGGATTTATTAAAGAAAGGATAAAGTGTTTTGAAAGGAATATTAAACGAAACCCTTTGAGCGATCTTCGATCACACTTACCCACTTGTTAGGTTTCCGTGCAGTCACTCAACCACGCAGTTTCTGCGCCCGGATCTAGATTTTAAAAAAAAATGGCCTTTTTCAGTTTAGAAATGGCAAAATGCCGAGGAAAAATAATTTGGGGAGAGGGGGGTAAAAACAGGGGCGGTTTTGCTAGCCATTTCACCCTGAGTGAGATATTTCTGCACCTTATATATATATATATATATATATATATATATATATACATATCAAGTTATCATTAAGTATTTTATTTTATGAATTCCCCCCCCCCTTTTGTTTTTCTTGTCCCAGGCAGTCAACTAGAAGAAAGTAGCTTCTTTGGATTTGAAAACAACAATAAATCTTCTTTAAAAAAATTTTTCTTTTAGTATACAATTAAAAAAAAAAAAAACTCTAAGTTTTGTTTCATTAATCATTTAACAAAATATTACAAAATTCACTGTTTTTTTTTTAGAATTGTAATATACATAAGCATTTGATTATTGTCCAGTCCAATATATGAAATAGTGTGTTAGTGTGAAGGAAAAGAATAATAATGCTACATTTAACACTTTAACGACAAAAACATATTCAAAATTCAAAATTAGAAATACGGAACTATTAAAACAATTTACGGAAAGCAATCTATTCACAATCATGCCTCAAAAACAACATATTTTACTAATTTGTAGCAAGTGGGATAGAAACAGCTTTATGCCGTCTGCGTAAACAATGTTTACTTTATTTATTGCAAAACATTTCCCCGATTTCCCCTAGAATAATTGATATATCATATGAGATTTAATTTTTCTAAATGGGCGAAAAATGTCCAGGCCAAGATTCGAACCAGGAATATCCTGGCTGAAGCCGCCAGTGCTCTACCAATTGAGCCATCCTGGATGAAGCTGGAAGGACTAATTCACTCAGTTAACTTTATTGATTATAAATCTGGTTTGATGTTTATGAATTAGCTCAACAGAATAAAATCGCAGGTAATAGAAACGCCAGAAAACGCTGGACACGTATTTATACAAGAATCATTTTTTTAAAGCAATTATTATAATAGGTAAATAAATCATATGATATTTAATTTTTCAAAATGGGCGAAAAATGTCCAGGCTAGGATTCGAACCAAGGATATCCTGGCTGAAGCCGCCAATGCTCTACCAATTATGAAATCCTGGAGAAGCTGGAAGGAATAATTAACCCACTTAACCTTAATAATTATAATTCTGGTCTGATAATTATGATCAGCTCAACAAAATAAAATCGCAGGTAATGGAAACGCAAGAAAACGTTGAACACGTGATTACACAAGATTATTTCTTTTTAACACAAAAATTTCTGGGGTCGAACTTTAAGTTTTTGCACCGAGCCTGGATCAGACTGGAAATTCCTGCCTAGATATCTGCAAGGGCCGGGCAAGGCCCGAAGCGAAATGTTAAGGGCCGGCCCGGCCGGCGGTTCGGGCTTATTTTCCTTCACGGCGCTCGGGCCGGGCCTAGCGATTACTTTTTACGGGCCGTGCCGGGCCTTGCTTTTTTCCTGAAGGATCAGGCCGTGCCTTAAATTATTTTTTCGGTACAGAGCCGGGACTGGTTTCCTTTATCCTAGTTTTCACGCCCCAAAATTTTCAGTCCTGATTTTGACCCGTATGAAAATCATTATCTCGGCGTGGCTTGGTCCGTTCGAAGGTCAGTAAAATAAGATCTGGCACAAAAATCTTTGTAAAACAAGCATACATTTGTAAATCGCCATTATTCTACAATTAAACATTAAAATTTATTATTTTAAAGAATAGTAGATTTATGCGCTTATTAAAATATGGCTAAAGTAAAATATAGTGAAATGTGTGAAAAAGAACCTGCTTATGACGGAATCCTGTTTTAAACTGAAAAATGTGTTGATCCATGCAAAGTGAATATACTAATTCGTAAGAAAAGAATATATAATACATTTACACCTGCTAAGAAGGCAAATTGTCGATAACTCATTTTTTTTTCTTCCCTATGCAATTCAATTCCATCTTAGAAGATTTTAATGTTATAGCATTTTTCTGATTTTTAACACTTGAACACATGGAATATGGATTAACAATATTAATGATAACTTAAACACATACATACAACAAATAGAGATTTATTAAAAAAATAAATATCGGAAGCTGCGGCACTTCTATAAAAATGAAGATTATAAACATGAAAAAAAGGCTTAGATAGGAATTTTGGGTTAGATCTCCTCCTACGAGGCAAATATTTAACCAAATCGACGTAAAAATCAATGTTTTGTAGAAATTCACTCGGGCCGAACTCTTAGCTTTTATACCGTGCCGGGCCGAGCTCGGCCCGGATCGAATTTTTTTTTTATGGGTCGGGCCGGGCCAGGACCTGGAAATTTTGGCCCCTGCAGACCTCTATTCCTGCCCGTGCAAAACTCTAGTAGCCTATCCTACATGAAATCTGAATACCCTTTGTTGCGACATAAAAAGGACGTATGGGGGCTTTAATCATGGGGTCGTAAATCAGGAAATCTCGACGAAATAAAATGTTCTAGTACTGGATTTGTGCCCCCTGATTTAAGTCCCTATCTTCTGTGACGTCTAATCTTCTGTGACGTCATGGGGATGCATATCATGGGGGTTGTTAATCAGGATTTCGTCGAAAGTAAAATGCTCCAGCACTGGATTTGTGCCCCCATTTTTTGTGACGTCAAAATGACGTACGGGGGCTTAAATCAGGGGGACATTAATCAGGCTCTCAATAAAAGGAAATTCTCTATTACTGGATATGTGTCCCCTTCTGATATGGGGATATATATCATGGGGGCATTAATCAGGATTTCTTGAAAAGTGAAATGATCGAACACCGGATTTGCACCCCCATTTTTTATGACGTCAAAATGACGTATGAGGGCATAAATCATAGGGACGTTAATCAGGCTCTCAACGAAACGAAATTTCTCTAGCTTTACATTTGTGTTCCTTTCAGATATGGGGGCATATATCAGGGGGACATTAATCAGGATTTCGTGAAAAGTGAAATGCTCAAGCACTGGATTTATATCCCCTTTTCTCGTGACGTAAAAATGACGTATGGTGGCATATATCATGGGGATGTTAATCAGGCGCCTCGTGCAGAACAATTACAGGGACATTATTGTTGAGCTTTTTTTGTCATTCAGGGGGAAATGACCATTGTCTGCTTTTATCTCTCTCTTTAACTTAGACTCGTATGTGTTTACTTAAAAGACGTTCCCATTCACTGATTATCTGCGTAAAAATTACTATTTTGTTTTTTACTATCTCGTGTATAAGTCGACCCCCCATTTTCAATACCCAAATATCGTCTAAAATTCTTCGACTTATACACGAGTATATACGGTATTTGTTTGGGCATATATATGATTGTCATATATAGTAAAACCTGCAAAAATAGAATCTGTAGTAACTGGAAACAAATGACATTTTAGATGGTTTTCCATCTTATTAGGTTTAATTGTATAGTATTTCTTCTCTGGGGTACATGAAATTTTGCCCATTTAAGACAGGTTATAATGTAGTTATATTTGCTCATAGCTTCCAATTATAAACTAATATGGTTAAAAATAATATAATAATAAAATCATTTGTTGACTTTAAATTAAATTGTAATCATTGTTTAAAGTGATAAAAAACGTAACATAAAAGGTTTAAATACAACGGTAACTTTGATATCCCTAAATAGATTTTTCTAAAATATTGAACATGCATTTTTCCATTTTACAATCCGATGTATATTTCTCGAGTTATTCGACAGTTTCCAGACTTTTCAATCTAAAAAATTCTCACTCAATTTTACTCAATTACAGCGCCATCTGCAATTTTCTGAAGAAAATGTTAAATATAAAAGTTACCCGTAGATTTTTCCCGTAGAATCCTAATCTGCAATAAAAAAGGGGGTTATCATTTAAGATTTCAAAGTTCCCCCTTTTTCCCCAGGGGGGGAAGTGTTGGGGGGGGGTAACTTTGATATCCCTAAATAGATTTTTCAAAAATATTAAATATCCATTTTTCCATTTTTCAATCAATGTATATTTCTCGAGTTATTCGACCGTTTCTAGACTTTTCGGACTCCCTGTATATATGCATCATATATTATAAACTCATATAGCTATACTAATATTATAAAGAAGTAACGTTTTTTGTTTGTTTGTTTGTAGGGGATAATCTCTGGAACTACCGAACCGATTTCAAAAGTGATGGTGACAATCTCTGTCCCAACATAGGCTATATTTTATGTCGGTGGAACTACACTCAGGGGTGCAGGAACAAAAAAGTTCTAAAATTGCAATTTTTTTATACTGAAAGAGGTAGAAACAAATTTGGAATGGTAGTTACTTGTAAGATGCTCTCTAAGAACAAATTCTAAAAAAAAATCGAGTTTTAAAAGGGTGAAATTAGGCGAAAAGCGTTCTAAAAACATTCTAAATAACAATTTCTATGGAATCTCTGCAATTACAGAACCATTTTCAAAAGTAATATTGGCAAATTGATGGTGACAGTCCCTGTTGTAACATAAGCTATAACTTATGTAACTCTCGCGAAATAGCGTTGCAGCCAAGGACACCCAAGGAGCTAATCAGGTGGATCTCCGCTATGAGGAGATTAGGCGAATTTCGCCCCGCGGCCAGTTATACAAACTCGTTAAGCTGGGCATAATGCCCGGAAGGTAGGGGCCTGGTCTGCGGTTTAATAATAATAATAATAGCTATAACTTATGTCGGTGCCACTACTCCCAGTGGGTGCAGAAGCAAAACAATGTTCTAAAATTGCGATTTTTGCGACACTGAAGGAGCTAGAAACTTTAAATTTGGCATGGTAGTTACTTGTAAGATGTAAATTCTTTCTAAGAAGAAACTAAAAAAAAAATCGAGATTTAGAAGGGTAAAATGAGCGAAAAGCGTTCTAAAAACATTCTAAATTACAATTTCTATTTAATCTCTGGAACTACCGAACCGATTTCAAACGTAATGGTGACAAATTTTTAGTCCCTGTTCTAACATAGGCTATATATTATGGCGGTGTCACTATCACAGAGGGGTGTGGTAGCGAAAAACATTCCAAAATTGACATTTTTGTAATACTGAAGGGGCTAGAAATTTGAAATTTGGCATGGTAGTTACTTATAAGATGTAAATGCTCTCTAAGAACAGTTTCTAAAAAATTTAAAAGGGTTAAATGAGCTACATTCTAAATTACAATTTCATTAACCTAAATTACAATTAATCTAAATTACAATTTCTTTAATTAAACATTCTAAATTACAATTTCTATGGAATCTATGAAACTACCGAACCGATTTGTAAGGGGTTGAAGTGTGGAACTGGTTGAAGTGTTGATGATCTGGTTCGGGTTTCGGGTTGTAGATTACTTTTGTGAGGTTCGGGTAAACTTTAATCAGAAATTTTAGGGTTCGGGTAAAATACTCTAGATCTCTAAAAGTCCCGCGAATGCATTAACTAAAGTCATATTAAGATTTTAAGAATTAGCAGAAATAGCAATATTTCGACATCCAACATTTCAAAATTATTTGATTTAATTTGAAACGATGTTTAATGTCATGAAGTTGCATTACTTTTATTACTTTTTATTTCGCTTTTGTAAACTTTTTATAAAATTAAGCGACAGAATCATAAAAAAAGCCCCGCTCCTTTTGTCCTTTTGATAAATTTAATTCTTTGAAAGGAAAATTGTGCCACTTGAAGGAAAAGTTGAGGTAAAAGTTACGTAGTAAAATCATTTGCTCATTTCTTAAGTTAATTAAAAAAAATATTTGCCATTTGATTGTAAGCAATGTGCCATTCCATTATCGCGTGTCGATGTCGCAGATGTTTCAACTTGCTAACGATAAACGTTGCGCGATACGTAATAATATCGGGGAACAACTATGTAAAAATATTTCGTCTGAACCATCGCCGCAGTTATCATAATCGTTGCATATACTGCTACAAATAAACACATTTTTCATTACTACAGTTGAAGAGATCCTGGCATTCTCTGCAATCGCAAAAATATTCGTCGGGACCATCTACACAATAAACATTTTCCATTACTACAGTTGAAGAGATCCTGGCATTCTTTGCCCTCGCAAAAATATTTGTCGGAACCATCTAAACAATACACATTTTCCATTACTACAGTTGAAGAAATCCTAGCATTATTTGGCTTCGCAAAAATATTCGTCGGAACCATCTACACAATACACATTTTCCATTACTACAGTTGAAGAGATCCTGGCATTCTTTGGCCTCGCAAAAATATTCGTTGGAACCATCTACACAATACACATTTTCCATTACTACAGTTGAAGAGATCCTGTGGCATTCTCTGCCATTGCAAAAATATTCGTCGGAACCATCTACACAATCAATCTCTCCATCGCACCCTTGACAGCGTTGAATGCATTCGTCATTCGATTGTAAGCATTGCCCCTTTCCATCATCGCATGTCGATGTCGCAGATGTTTCAACCAGCAAACGATAAACGTTGCACGATACATAATAATATTTAACAATATACTGTCTGGAAGAATTGTTTAAACGAGTAGGTTGATTGGAGAAGTAACTGAACACTATTGATTAACATTAAGTCGTGCAAGTAAAGGGAAAGTGCTAACCAATATATGTTAACCAATATTACCTTAATATTTTATCGGGTCCTTCCTACAATAACTTTAACTCTTGTCTAGATTGATGTCTGAGCTAAAGGTATTTTGAGGAAATTAAAGTTGAAGACCACGTTTTTTTGCTTTATAAGACGATTTCTCATCCGACGTCGATTTTTGAATTCGGCTTTTCTTCATATCTGATAGTTTGCATGTATCCTTTTTGTAACTTTAACATTTTTGTGACGATTTTATGCATTTCTATTGCCTATTCAAAGAAAAATTCTTCTAAAATTACAGAATTTCGTTAAAAACGCTTAAAAAAATAAAGTGAAGACGCCAAGAGGTCCATTCTCGACCGAAAACAACAACAATTTTCCCAATGGTTTAAAAAAAAAAAAAAAAAAAAAAAAAAAAAAAAAAAAAAATCGCCAGGTTAAATAACTTGGTCGCCAGGAAAAAAATAATAATTCGCCAGATTAAATAACTTGGTCGCCAGATTAAAAAAAAAAAAAAAAAAAAAAAAAAAAAAAAAACTTAGGCTTTCATGACCTAAATCCCAGACTCGTTTTTAAACGCCGTTTTAAAACCGTTTTACCATTGCAGGCGTGACTACTAAAGCGATTTACTAAGTATGGTGTTTTCCATTTTGAGTTATAAGCGATTGTTGTCACGTGACGACAGTTTTTTTCCCTTTCCCGAGCTGACGCGACCTGAAATTCGATTCAAAACGCCCACTTTTACAGTATTTTTTGAAAGATCTTCTGCTTTTAGCCAAATATGGAAAATACCGTTCGATTACATAGCACCTGGCAATTTCGTACGCTTCCGTATAAAAATGAATTAAAAAAAGTGTCAGAAAGAAATTAATTTGGATTTGAGAACAGCCTTAATAATATTATTATTATTTTAATCATCGTAATTTGAGTGTGCCGCAGAGGTTTCGCCGTGTGTTTAAGTATGCCACGAGGTGAAACATATTAAGGAATTTCAAGGTATAATACATTTATTTAAAAAAAAAGTAAAACACTATTCGATTCCAAATTCCTGTAATAATCATGTCTGTAGTTTTCACGTTTTTACGTTTAAAAAATAAGTTTGTGGATTAAAAAAAAAAAAAAAAAAAAATGACAACTTATATGAAAGTATATATTTTATATTTGTTTATAAAGACCTCACCACGCTAATCTTACAATTTTCTTTAAAAAAAATTTAACAATAGAGATGAAAATTTGTCTTAATTGGCTTAAATAAAAAGTTTCTTAAAAAACAAATTTATAAAAAAGTTTTTATTTTATTCTATTTTATTTTTACTTACCCATCATACGTAGTAATAGGGTAAATCTTGTAATCGTTTTAAAAATCGAAAAAAATTTTTTTGACGGATTTACACGTTTCAGACACTTCAGATTCCAAAAAACATATTTTTAGAAAAAAAAAAAATTGCCGTCCATCTGTCTATGTGTCAAATTGAGATAGAGACTTGAAATTTGGTATGTACAGAGTATGTAATAATGAGAAGAAGCTTGCTGAATTTCAGTAACCTCGATTATCCGGAACTACGTTTTTCGGATTCTGGAAATATTCGTTCTGATAAAAGGTACATAAAAAATTTCGAAACTGTTTTTTAAAGTAGTAGATAAGACAACAAAAAAACATAAATTTTGAATAAAGAATGAAATCGATCGGATAATTAGTTGTGGAGATATTTATAATCTTAATTTCCACACTCTTCGATTTTTCATGACCCTGTATTTCATTCAAATTTTAATTCAAAGATATATTTTAATTGGAAATGAAAAGCTTAATCCAACGCAGTAAACCGTTAGTTAATAGGATTATCAATTTTGAAGTTATAAGCATGTTTCTTTTATTCAATTCAGTAAAGGAGCATTTAAAGTTTATGACGTCATCAAGCCACGATTTTATTCGAATTGCAATGCATTTTATAAATAGTTTACACATGTTTTATTTTCCTATTTTATATTATGCATATCCATGATGGGTAAGTATTACGGTGGCCCCCAACGACTAGTTTTGTTTTGTATCTGCAGATATAAAAAGAGCGGTTTATCTAAATGTGTGTGTATGACTGATGTAACGAGATATATTTTATTTTCTATTCATGATATATTTATAGTATACAATATTTTTTTTGTTTATATTTACATTAGCTTTACAACCTTATTCCATTATTCTTTTTCAAAACACCACATTATTAATAACGTTATTATTTTTTTTAAATTCGCTATAAAGCTATCTTCTCTTTCATATTATGTTTTTGTCAACTTAAGCATTAAATTAATTTTTAAAATGTGGTTGGATTCACAAAATATACCCACTCTTGAGATTTTGTAGAATTTTTACGACAAGTAGTAGATAAAGGCTTTTTGTTCTTATCTATGTTTCTAATCCTCCTTTGTGTCTCTCAATACAATATAGGGATTATCGATGAGAAATACATTGATGCTATTATGAGGGAAGAAAGAATTACTGACAGTAATCCTCCCCTTTACACAGCAATTCATTGGAATGTCTGAGTAAGTCCTAACATCTAAAATAAGATGATCCTTGCAAGACCACGTGCAATCAAAACACGTTTTCCATTCATATGTTGAAATAACTTCAACATATTGGTGAAAAGTAAAATTAATCCCTAAACTTCTATATCTATTTAGTCTTCCTAAGAAGAAGTGCTTCTAGTGCCATCTAATTTCTTTCTTCATTCAACCCTATTCGTGATTCCAGCGCTCTAATACGCTACCTGGTGGCAGATGTTCGAAATATTTATTTCAGTTTCGTTGAGCGAATCACAATAAATTGAGTAAAGGCAAACAAACTGTTCAGCGAATCACAATAAAGTAAATAACTGGAATTATTCGCCATTATTATTGATTTCAGCGTCACCTACAGGGTATTTGATGTGACCATCTAAAACGTTCTCCTCTGCAATCAGCTTGGGCGAACATTTTTTTTAGTCAGGCAATCAAGTGGAATCATGGTTAGCTTTTGCAGAATAAGCAACGAATCCATTGAAAATCGACTAAAATTATTCTTCAAGACTGCAGTCTCACCTGCTGTCTTGAAGAATAATTCTCCCTGGAATGTTATTCCCATGTATTTTGATCGACATGCGGGAGATGTCTTAAGAATAACTAACCCTAAATTTTTTTGTGATTTCTTCGTCGAGGTTCTTGAAAATAATAGATGTGAAAGCGCCGAAGTTTTCATTGGGATCGTAGATATAATGACGGAAGCGAAATGAGAAGAGAATTTGTAGAAGAATGGATTTTTTCAGATTCTTATGAAGATTTTTTCCGATGCAATAAAAAAGATCACCTAACCCTCAGTATGTTTTCTTTGAGTAAGAAACTCAAGGAGAGTATTTTTCCAGCCAGAGAATGCATTCAAGTTCTTAGTGCATTAAAAACCGGGAATCATAGGCTGATGCAAACATTGGCCACATATGGATGCCCTGTAAAAATTTCTGAAGACTCCTTTTTTGCTGGAGAAGTAGCAGCTACAATGATACGAAAGTTCTTGTAAGTATGCATTCGTTTTTAGCTTATTTATTTACTTTATCAGAGGTATATCGAGTCTTTTCTCCCACTGTCTTGGTTTTGTGAAATTGTGAACAGCTTTTTACATTTCTGAAAAATCTAATCATACTTTTGTGAATTTGAAATGATCGTTATTATTCAGGTTATTGTTTATACATTTTTAAGAAGATGCATGCATGTAAAATACACATATTTGTTTTATAAATGTAACACTGATAGTTAAGTTTTACTTTTACATGATTAAATTTGTGAAAGGTTCAATTTGGAGGGAGAAAAGTTTTTGTTAAATGTCTATTTTTAAGAAAAATAATTTTGTGAAAGGTTCTGTTTTAAGATGAAAAGTTTTGTGAAGGATCCTGTTTTGAAATGAAACAATTTGTGAAGGTTCCTTTGCAGCACCTAATTCCTTCCTTAACAGATCCCTGTTGATTGATTTATTTATTTTGTTGTTTCCAGGGGTCTGTCCAGACTTTTTTCACAGGATCTTGTTCTTGTGAAATTGTGAACAGCTTTTTATATTTGTGAAAAATCTAATCATAATTTTGTGAATTTGAAATGATCGTTATATTTAGGTTCTTGTTTATGCATTTTTAAGAAGATATATGGATATGAAATACATATATTTTCTTTATATATGTAAAAGTGACAGGTCAGATTTTACTTTTAAATGATTCATTTGTGAAATGTTTGGTTTAAAGATGGAAAAATTTTGTGAAAAACCTATTTTTAAGACAAAGAACTTTGTGAAGTGTCCTGCTTTAGGGAAAATAATTTTGTGAAGGATCCTGTTTCAGGGAAAATAATTTTGTGAAGGGTCCTTTTTTGAAATGAAAAATTTTGTGACGAGTCCTTTAAAGGACCTAATTTTTTTCCTAAATAGATCCCTGATTTCATACAGCAAAGGTTCTGAAAACTATTAGGAAATATATGCTTTAACTAGTACATATTTCTAAGAAATATGCCATATAGCAAAAGTATTTATTTCTCAGAAATGCCATAGAAGCTATAAAAAGCTATGTTTCCGAAGGAGCCAATCACTTTATTTTGATTTTTGCGATTATTTTGTATTATTAATCATGACTGGAATTATAGATGTAACGAATACGTACTTACTCTTGCATGTATTAATTCAATTGATACAATGTATAAATTCAGTTGACAAATTCAGAATTGATAAGCATCCTAAAAACAGATATTCTGGTTTCAGAAAACTGATATACACTATAAAAACTACTCGAAAACATTTCCGAAAATCACTGAAAGCAAACGAAACTTTGTTTCTTAAGTACTTCTGTAAATCTTGAAAATGTATTGATTTCTCAGACTTCTAAAGATAACGAACATTTTTCGAAATTGTGGATAACACGGAAGAGGTTATTGTATATATTCGTTTGTGGTTATATAATATTTTCGTAGATTAAGAAACGTCTGTTGATTATTACAATGCAAAATGTCAATTTGATTGTCTAAGGGAAAAAGCATAAAATGAAAATTCTTAATATTTTCGATAGAAAGAAGTTTTATAATTAAAAGTAATAATAAACTTAAAAAAACATATTTAACTGTGGTAATTGACTTCTTATATTAGATAAGATGTATGTGAATTGTACGTAATCTATAGATAAAATATGTAATTTTTTTTTTCTTCTACGTCGGGGAAGACTCCAAGGACCATAATTCTCCTCGAGCGGCCCAGTAGAGTTCAGCTTTATTAAAAACAAGAACGAAAAATCATGCGTCAAGCATAGATTATATAACACTTTCCAACGTTTCCAAAATAATTTTACAAATCATTACCGTTTAATAAGCTGAAAGATAACATCTAAGTAAACAATTTGGAAAACGCTTAACATATTTAAAAACGTAATTTCAGGAATTTCCAACATATACAATATTCGGAAAAATATCTGAATACTTTTATTCAGCCCTGTATATGATCTATAGATTTGTATATATAGGATGCTAAATTTTAGTTTAGTTAGGAAACGCGTAGCACAGTTTAAAATTCTCCTTCTGGAGTTTCTGTCAATAAACGGAAATGTGTTCGCAAACTTTTGTGGCTGCTCTGTATAGGATCTACAGAATTTATATACACCCAGTAATAGACAAAACGTGAGTTAAATTTAAAATCGCGTTCAGCAACTTAAAACGCACTCCCAGGAATTATTGTTAACAGGCAGTAGAGAATTCTTTTGTGTGTCCTTGTAAATGAACGATGACTGCTATACACACAATATTCTGTAGTAAGCCTCTTGTAATGCACCTTAGTGATATATATATAAATTTCAATGCGTTTAAAATAGTGAAACATTATTTAATTAAACCGCAAACGATTTTTCAACATAGACATAATGTAACGGATTTCTTTTGACTGTCCCTGCAGAGTAACTATGTGCTATGCACAGAATATTCCGTATTAAGCTTCTTGTAATGCATCTTAGTGATTACAATGTGTTTGAAATTGTGTGACATCGTTAAAATAAACCGCAAATGATTTTTCCCCATAGATCGCAGGCGTATAGAAGGATTTTTAAACCTTCACGTGCAAAGTAGGATGCAATGGGGAAGTTGCACTTATTCTAGATTATACATTATTTTATGTTTATTTGATGAAGACAACTTTACATACCTCAAAACTTAACTCGGAATCGCAAAAATAATTTAAACTATGTAGTTATTGGAGTTTTAAACTCCGCTAAAAGCAAAACAAAACCACGTGATCGGAAAACGCGGCGGGATTGGTTTGACGTCACTACACATGAAACGGGGAATTCTGCTTAGAGCCGAGTGTTCGCAGGCTGTTTTATATTGCTTTCTATGCGCTATAAACATCTTTTAAAGACTCGTTTACACAAAAACAAAAATTAAAGTCAAAAGATTATTTTATCATATTTAAATATAATTCACTATTAATTTATACATTTGCATTCATTTTCATTTAGAAAAGTGTTGAAGTTAGTCGAATTCGAAAAATACAAAATTATGTCTTTCGGAAATAGTTTTTTATTTTTTTAATTCAAATTTGCTTTTAGGACGGAAAAACTGCATTTCATGTGGGTAAAAATACAGAAAGCTAAAGCTAAAAGGCACGTATGTTGTTCACTTACTCCGATTTATTTAAACGAAATAAGAATGATACTTTTATTACAAAAGAAATCGTAAGTAAAATCGCATTTATATAGTTTTTGAAATGCATTATTTTCTTAATTCATTTTAATGCTTAATAATTCGTTTTAATATTAATATAATTTCGTGTTATGCAGGTTATATTACGGATAAAAAATGTACTCAAATTAATTATGAGAAAACGCAATTTTGAGCAACAATGCAGAAAAAAAAATGTTTTATTTAATACTGATTTATTGAATAAAAATTTTAATTAAATACTGACAATAATAATTGTGTATTCACTCTTCAGAAAAAAAAAATTACTGCAACATACGTGAGTAAATTTATCACTATTGTCTTTTATTTTCTCTTTTTATGTCATTACTTAAAAATAAGTATTAAATTAAATATATTTTTTAAATACACATCTTTTATAAGCATTCAATGTTTATTTTGATAATCACGCCTCCTTTTATGATTGGAATTCGTGATTTTTCAAAAAATGTTCAATATAATACTATAATTTGGCGTGGCCACCGAACCTTAGTGGGAAAATTCACCGCTTTTTTTTTACGCTTCGTAGAAAATGAAAGCTAATAAATTTATTAAAATAAATGTATAATCTTTGCTTTTTTTTTCTGTTTTAAGGTATGGAAAGAGGAAAGAAAAGAAAAACATTATTTAAACTATCTTTTTAGGATTGCTAAATTGATTTCTCAACGTATAATCATAATTCAATTAATATAGAAAAGTGTAAAAATAATTTAATTATCGTTTTATTATTATTTGCTTACGTATAATTTTTGAATGGATGCAGTACTTTTTGTTTGTTTGAAATATAGTTTCTCAGAATGTCCTATTTTTAGATTTATCATTTTCTAAAAATTTTATATCTTTATTATCCTCAATGTTCTAACTTTCGTAAAAAATAAAAATAATGAAAATATTTGAAAATCTTGTTTAAGAAAGCAGTATCTTAATTTTGAAAATAAGCATTATACTGCACAAAGATTTTTTTTTTAAACAGAGCGAGATGTGCTGAGAATTTGAATATGTTGTTGAAGTAGAGCCCACTCTTTTCACTTTCGAAAACAGTCATCTCATTACACGTAAACTTTTTATAGTGACATATAAAGAAATCAAGATATATATTATCATTCAAGGTTTATTCTTTGTTTGAACAATGCATTAGTATCATAAGGGCAGGGCATTATGTTGAGAGATATTATGCTATAATATCACAATGGTTTTTAAATTCAACTCACAAGTAAGGCATGTATTTGCATGATTAATTTTTTTGATTATTTGAAAGGTATGGATTATATATTAATTTAACAACAAAAATTTAACATAGAACCAAATAATAAAGAAAACATTTATAGATTATGAACGAAAATTCAAACATACAACCATTCTTTTAATGTTTAAAATGTTAATAACAACAATAAAATATAAATTTACATAACATTGCTTCAAATACATTTAGAATTATTATGTTTCTGCATAATATTTCTCTTTTGGCCTTTTTAATTTCAATAGAAATATTGTTAATTTATAACAAAAATAAAACAGATAATTTTAAAACTAAACATCATCTCTAATCTGCAAAGTTCTATAAAGCACAAAACCTTCAATCCCACATTCTGAAAATTTCACAAAACTGACAGTATTTAAAATAATTACTTGATTGTTTTGCCTGTGTGTAGTGTAGTCCAGAGATCTGTTTAGGAAGAAATTGAGTCCTTTAAAGGACCCTTCACAAAATTTTTCATATTAAAACAGGCACCTTCACAATACATTCCACCTTAAAACAAGTCCTTCACAAAAATTTTTGTCTAAAAAATAGGCCTTTCACAAATTTTTTCCTGTCTCCAAACTAAACATTTTACAAATTTAATTATTTAAAAGAAAAATCTGACCTGACACAAAACAACTGAAGCCGTCAAAGATTCTATTTATGTAGCTTTTACATATATAAAGAATCTTGTCAAAAATTCATAAACAAGAAACTGAATATAACAGTTATTTCAAATTCACAAAATTATAATTAGTTTTCTCACAAATATGAAATACTTTTCACAATTTCACAAAAAAAGGACCCTGTGAGAAAAGTCTGGATAGGTTCCTGAAAACATTTTTTGAAAAATTATTAAACTTTTCTTGTGTATATTTGTATAAAAATTCTGTAAGCCAGTCTTAAAGCTATCTTAGCACATTTCGCTCTTTCTAATAACTTTAGCTGTTTTCAAAGATTCAAAACAGTTTATTTAACAATTAAAGAGATAAAACATATAATGAAACCAAGCAAAATTCATAATTTAAGTATAAAATATAAATACAAAAACCCTTTTATAAGTTGACTCCACCCTCCCTAATGAAATAAATCCTATTTGTACCAGTTTATTTTATATTGTGCAATATATATATATATATAAGTATACCTTATTCTATAAAATGCAATATTGTAGTTCGAGTATTAACTTGTACCGCTACTTTATTTCTACATCGAGATCTGGAAATGAAAATTCTTAAAAACGCGATGGAATAAAAATATCACCTGGAATTCACAGTATTATTTATTCATTACAGCAATTTACAATACTTTTAATTTGTTATACTAATCATTTTTAAGAAAAGAAAGAAATCGTCCAGCGTAAAGCAAGCCGTCCCCATAGGAAATAACAGGGAGAAATACAGCGAGAGTTTGTTTACATGTCGAGGCTAACGAAAAACAAAGGCTACCGCGGTGTTTTACGCATATCTTTTTTTACAGACCGCCGGAGTCACATGATGCTCGAATCCACCAATGCAGGTGTACGAAAAGAGTATCACGTCACTCTAGCGGTCTGTAAAAAAAGATAAGTGGAATGCACCGCGGTAGCCTGTCTTTTTCGTTAGCCTCGTTTACATGTGTAGTGACGTCAGAACAGCTTTCGTCACGTGACGTGGCTTTTTCCCGCCGCAGCAAAAACTGCGTTTTAAAAGTTAATTTAATGAATTATACAAGTTTCAAATATATGTAAAAATGGTATCAAAATGTTCGTATTTTTACACTCTATCAGATGCAATTTAAATTGAAAAACGTGCAATTTCCCCATGCAATTATGCCAAGGATGAATGAACCCCAATACGAATTCGTTAAAATTAGCACTAAGCGCATCCATAATATATGAATAAGTTTTAAAGGGTTAAAAATTATGGTAAGCATTGATGGTTGTATGTGATGAAATTATGGCTGCATGTAAGTATTTATAATTGTCTTAGTTTCCTCTTAATTGATTAACAAATAATTGATAGTTATTATATTTTCTCTTTTTAGGTGGGTATTCGCGGAACAAATCTATTTGCTTGATGGACCTGAAATAACTTCAGCACCTACCTTATTTAATGCAAGACTACCAAACGTGCAACAACACTTACAATATTATGATCTGGTATATCTCAGACAAAATTCATTATGGCGATCTAAAAGTGTTGGTTTTAAAAGACTCTTTTTGCTTGTACTTGGAATCTATGCTCTTTCGCTTAAATTGGATAACAATCCCGAGTTTAACAACTTCGTTCAATGCCTGGACATCTACTTCAAGACAATAAGGGAACCTTATCTCACAGTCAGTGAAGTGAGAAGCCTGTTGATTGAATACTTTATTCGCCGTCGCAAAGAATATATATTGGACGAATGGTGCAAGGTTTTTGAAAATACAATGCCATTTTGTGCAAGAAACTTCGAGCCCCGACGACTATGTCACCTAGCTCGTTGCCAGGTGAGACAGAATCTATGCGACAGTGGAAGTAGCAGTACTTTACCAGCAGTTTTAGATCAAATGAAAATACCAAACAAAATAAAGGAATTCCTTTTATGTAAACCATCATAAAAAAAAGTCTCGATGCTTTTCAGAATAGCTCTTAAATATACAATAAAATCTGTAAGTTTTCAAAGAGTTTTTGTCTCTCTGTATTTTGTTTTTTATTCGTACTCACATGAAAACTTTTTTATTCGTTTTTATTTACCTGTTATATTTTGTCTTTGAAAACAAAAACTAAAAAAACAAACAACAACAACAAAAATCTGTAAGTTTTTAAACAGTTTTTGTCTCTCTGTATTTTGTTTTTTATTTGTACTCACATGAAAACTTGTTATTGTTTTTATTTACCTGTTATCTTTTGTCCTTGAAAACAAAATAAAACAAACAAAAAACAGTAACAAACATTTGTAAGTTTCTAAACAGTTTTTGTCTCTCTGTATTTTGTTTTTTATATGTACTCACATGAAAACTTTTTTATTGTTTTTTTTATTTAAATGTTATCTTTTGTCCTTGAAATCAAAGTAAAATAAATAAACAAACAATAAAATTAAAAACTAACTACAACAAAAAAAGAAAACTGTAAAAAGAGACAGATATCTCTTTATCTATGAAAATATAATGGAACTATGATGGATATACAATAACCTCTTCCGAGTTATTCATGATCCCGAAAAGCGTTTTTAATATTTTAGAGCCTCAAAACCCAATATATTTTCGAGATTTAAAAACCATTTATAAAACCAACGTCCTTTTGCTGCCACTGATTTTCGGAAACGTTTCCGATTACTTTTTAGAGGGCATTAATCAGTTTTCTCAAACCAGAATATCGGTTTTTAGGATACTTATCCATTCTGAATTAAACAGTTTCGGATTTATGCATGCAAAAGTAACAGAATGATTTTAATGTTAATGCTGTTAATTTATTTTGTCTGTCTGTAAAATATGTTTGTTGACCATGAACATGTTCATTTTGCGAATTGATTGCAACCGAACTAATTGATGCACAATAAAAACTACTCGAAAACGTTTCCGAAAATCATTGACAGCAAAAGAAGCTTTGTTTTTATAACTACTTCTTTTAATCTTGCTGGTGATTTCCAAGCACATACCTAAATAGGTTGGCTACTGATGTTTTGATTAATTTAAACTCATCAGACATCTACTATAATTGGTGCATTTAGGTGATACACCTTCGCCTTAACCTTTAAGGGCTTCTGGTTACAGAAGTCTTAGTGATCGTACCTAACCAGTTACAAAATGTTAAATTAACATTAATAAAATAAAAGTCATTGCGCTGTTTGCGTGCGCAACTGGTCATTAGCCCTTACTTAGATGGGATGACAGAAGATCACCCCGTTTAGACTAAGTAAACAGAGATACAAGACAATATATATTTAATTTCTCTTAATTTGTCTTTAAAGTTATTAATTAGGATCTAGGAATATTATTACGTTGTAAAAGAAAAGAGAGAATAACGCTAGTCAGTATGGGTAAAGATATGACCAACATAGTTTAACAATTAACTAATTTATTTATAGTTGTATAAATAGAAAATAAGATTAGAATAAAAAAGTATGAACATAGAAACATAATGATGAATTAATTTCATCCAGCAACTTGAAACAATTAATTAAGAATTTTTTTAAACGAAATAAATCATGATTCCTTTTAAGCTTACATTCTTAAATATAATCAAATAAATGTTCTCATGCAATACCTATCTGATAAATTATGGAAAAGTACACAAACATAAAATTACAAACATAATTCATACCTCCATTAACAATAGACAACGGGGAACACATCCGGGCAGGAAATCATCATTCGGCAACTAATGATCCATAACACATGCCTCTTAAATTCACTACACCTAGAACTTTACTTACAGGATCATTATAACAGAATGATCACTTAAATATTTTAATTATGAATCTTAATGAACATACGACAGTATCGGAGTAGTCCAGCCTCGGTATTCGGGTTTTCATACTTAGAACTAAGAGACCCGTTGTGAATTAACCCCTTGCATGTGACTCCCGAACTTAGTTCGGGCAACGCAAATGCGCCAATTTTGGAATTTCCGAATTGTGTTCGGGCAAGAGAAAAATTGGTGTTTCAATTCCGTGAAGTCCGAACACAGTTCGTCCAATGAATAATATGTAATTTACCATTTTCCCAATAGATGGCGATACTTTCCCGCGAAAAGTTCGGCAGTTTCGCGCCATTTGTCGCAGTTTTGTAATTTTGGCAATTTTTTTTTCAAATTTCATTCAAACCACATTATGTTTGACAGGCAGGTATATAAATTTTTCGCAAGTTAAAAGTTTCTTTGCATTGTTTTTAAAGAGAATTTTTTTTTGCCATTTTTGGCACGTTTTACTCAAATATATTGCACAGGCAAGGGGTTAGAAGACTCACTGCATTCCTGCATCAGCTTTGCATCTTCAGGCCAACTTAACCAGGCTTCCTCTGCTAATCCACTGAACTCATTCTCTATCCGAACTACCTCTCTTCTAGATTAGGCGGACCCACATGAGTATCTGAAAAATTTGCATACTTGGATTTGGATGGGTATTAGAAAATTACTATTTTCACATAAATTATGCTCAAAATGTTAAAATTTCAACGTACACTCTTCAGTTGATTCGCTTTTTTTTTTTTTTTTTTTTTTTTTTTTTTTTTTGTATGGACGATCTTTAAGGTGGATGAACTCCTGTCGCAATCGTCGACCTAACTATTCGGAGTTTTCCGTGATTTTCCTCGAACCTTCGTTAATACGGGTTAGGATCCCTTAGAAAGACCACCACGGAGGGCACCACCCTAGGGGCTATATCCCTCGTGTAGATAATAGGCCGTCATAAAATCAACCAACCAATCTTAAGGTGGATGCCGTAAAATTAAGTTTTAGATTTTCCGCATTAAACTATTGTGTTTGAACTTCAGTTAGTAGTCTCTAGATGGCAGCACTGAAAATTGAAAATGTGTCTGTCCGGTAACGCCATCTATATGCATTATTTTCATAGTAGATGTAACTAATCTCGGAATGTAATATGTGTGCTGTGAACGTGATGTCTTGTTGTTTGTATATTAAACCTCTAGTTACAATGCCTCAGTCGTGCATCTGATTGAAGTACGTATTTAGTTATTTTAATCAATATATTATATAAATAGTTATTTTTTTAAAAATAAAAGTAATAAACAAATAGTCATTTCTTACTATATTTTTACATGTGTCATGACATTTTATTTTATTTTTTCTTTAACTAAATATATATATATATATATATATATATATATATATATATATATATATATATATATATATATATATATATATATATATATATATATATTAATTTGGTCCTTTCAGTTATACAGCACAAGAAGAAGTATGAAAACAGCGTCTCTAAAATCTTAAAATTGCAGAAATGTGGATTTTTTTTTTTTTTTTTTTTTTTTTTTTTTTTTTTTTTTACTTATTTAGAAAAAAAATAATTGTTTTCAATTTTTCCAAAAGAATTGCATGTTTTTTTTATTTTTATTTAAGCATTAATAAATAAAATAAATAAATTTAAGCATTAATAAGCATTGTTTTAAAAAAATTTATTGAATTTATTGTTTATTAAAGCGTTTTCAATGATTAAAGCTATTTAGTCATTTTTCAAAAAAACTATTTTAAAATTCTCAAATAAAAGAAAAAAAATAGTTCAAAGTATACCGACTTCTTTTTAACTTGATGTAAGAAAAAAGTTCTCTCAGAAAAAAAAAAAAAAAAAAAAAAAAAGGCTTTTTCTAATTGTTAAAATGCGTAAAATAAAAACTTTATAAACAGTAAAATAAGGTTTCGTCTCCATCGGAGCCATTATCAAAACAAATAAGAATATTCTACTATTGCACGGTCTGTGAAGTTTTTGTTTGAAGCGCCATCATTTCATTTTCAAATATTAACTTCATAGACCGTGCAGTTGTAGAATATTCTTATTTGTTTTGATAACGGCTCCGATGGAGCCGAAACATGTCAACAGTCTAATAAAACTTATTTTACTGTTTATAAAATTTCATTTTACCCTTTTAGAAATTAAAAGACGAGTATTATTACAAGGTGATATGTATAATTTGCGTATAATTTGTTATATTTTTATGTACTAAAACAGGCTTTAGATTTCCCTGAATTGAAATAATATGAACTGTTGTTTAATTTTGATTTATTTTTTTTTAATCATTTGAACTTGCTATTTTCCCCCCCCCGGGATACTATTGATATTAAAATAGTGATTTTCGTGATTCAAATAAAGAGGGAAGTGTTAGAATACCGTGCTCTTCATAAAAAGCAGTAGAGAAGATATACAAAGTAGTTATTCTTTAAGAAAATTTTCAAGTATTTCAAATTAAGGATTGTTTGTATTTTAAATCTCTAGTTACAATGCCTTACTCGTGCATCTCTTTGAAGTAAGTTAATTTAATTAATTAATCTTAAATATATTATATAAATAGTTTATTTTTTTTAAATAAAAGTAATAAATAAATACTCATTTCTTACTATATTTATACATGTGTCATAACCAGGGCTTGACAAATGCGGTTTCCAGGTTGCCATTGGCGACCAAGTTTTTCTATCTGGCGACCAAATTATTTAACCTGGCTTTGTTTATTAACAAAAATTGACCTAGGAAATGAACACAGACGGCCTTTTTTCTCGCATTTCTCATAAGGTACATGCTGGAAAGTTACAAAATAAACTTAGAAATTATATTCAACCAAAAAATATTTTTAACTTTTATGTTTAATTAGACAAAAATAAGTTCACCAAATGTCAATGTCAAAATAATAAAACCAGAATTATTTCACCGACTTTGATAGGCAAACAATTGCTTTCCTGCTTGACTACTTCGTCGATGCAACTCTCATCAAATATACATTTTGTAGCATTCAAATATCCGGACATCTGAAAATCTGTAAATCTTGAGCATCGTGAACATCGTACAAGTCTGAAAATTTAATGCGGATAGTCCAAAGCAGGTCCTGATGCACCTGAGTCTCAGATTTTTAATTTTTTAAGACCCCGGCCCCCTGGGGCCTTTTAAGTTTTCTGCACTAAATTGTTAATAACTTGCCCCATTTTTATCCGATCGTCTTCGTTTTTGGGCCCCTTTCTCTATTTAGCTTGTAAATCTAAGCCATAAAGTTGTTTGTTTTTAAGGCCTCTTTAAGTTTTGTTTGTCTTTAGGGCCCCTTTAAGTTTTTTGCCTTAAATTGTTAATAACTTGCCCCATTTTTATCCGATCTTCTTCCTTTTTGGGGCCCTTTCTCCATTTAGCTTTCCCCCCCATTTCTACGTTACAGTTAAGACCCTGGGCCCCGAAACGTGGCCCCTTGAAGCTTTTGTGAACTAAATTGTTAACAACTTGCCCCTTTTTAATCCGATTTTCTTCGTTTTGGAGGCATTTTCTGCATATAGTTATTTCCCCATTTCTATAATCCACTTAAGTCTCTGGCGTCCCTTTAAATTTTTTTGCCCTAAATAGTTAATAGCTTGCCCCATTTATCCCTTTTATCCATTCTTCTTTGTTTTGGGGGATTTTCTCCATTTCTCCATTCCAGTTTAGACCCTGGCTCCCTAGGCCCCGGTTACGGGCCCATTTAACTTTTTGTGTCAAATTGTTAATAAGTAGCCCTATTTTTATCCTAACTTCTTTGTTTTTGGGGCCCTTTCTCCATTTAGTTTTCTTCCCATTTCTAGGTTCTAGTTAAGACCCTGGGGCTTGGTACGGGGCCCGTTGAAGTTTTTGTTTTCTAAATTGTCAATAAGTTGCCCCTGTTAATCCGATCACCTTTGTTTTTGAGGCCTTTTCTCCATTTAGTTATTCCTCCATTTCTATACTCCAGTTAAGACCCTGAGGCCCGGTGTAGGCCCCTTGAACCTTGTGCGCCATGCATTTTTCACCCCTCTAATTGTGTCATCCTCTCAATGCATAACTTTAAATGAGAGTCTTTGACTCCGCTCCCCGGGCCACCACCCTCATACTTTTATAGGGACTCTGTGGTCCTTTTTATGTCTTTCTTTAAAATATTATTTTAATGATTAATTCATACCCTACTGCTTAATTTCGACTAATTGGAGATTCAAAGCGCTAAGTAGTAGGACCACTTAAGATGTTTTCATCTTAGGGCTCTGCTTAAAACTATCAGTTGGCCTTCTTTTAGGTTCCCTACTACAGCTCCCTTAAAAATCGTCCGATTGACTAGCTTTTTTCTAACAACTTTTTAAGTCCTCCAGCTACTACATGAACGACAAAAAAATTTCTCGGACCTCCGCTACCACTAATTTTGAGCTCTTTTGGACCTCTTACTATAACTCTCTTAAAAATCGTCCGATTCACTAGCTTTTTTTTTTATAACAACTTCTTAGAT
The DNA here is from genome assembly GCA_963931845.1 of Maratus michaelseni. Lineage (NCBI taxonomy): Eukaryota > Metazoa > Arthropoda > Arachnida > Araneae > Salticidae > Maratus > Maratus michaelseni. Next base: position 411,428,319 of record OZ007587.1, read on the forward strand.
CCTCCAGCTACTACATGAATGACAAACAAATTTCTTGGACCTCAGTTACCACCAATTTTGAATATTATTATCTTTCCTGGGGCCCTTGATGCAGCTTCTTTAAAAATGATTCGATTATCTTTCAATTTTCTTAACATAGTTGTAGGATCCTCCTGCTACTTTATAAACTACTAAAAATTTCCTTAAACCCCAAAATCGGGTTAACGATATAAAATCATACAAACTTCAGGTTTGTTTTAATTTATTATCACGGGCCCGGGCAACGCCGGAATGCGTGAGCTAGTTAATAATAAACTACAATTATAGTAAAAATTCATGAAAACGATTCAGCTATGAGCTGGAAAAAAAGTATTTTATACTGGGTTCCGTTTTATGGGATAGATTTGTATAGTATTCCTTCCACCAAGACTATAATGTTTTTTTTTTCTATTTAAGACAGAATTCCGGTATAGGCAGGTTCCGTTCTTAGAGGTTTTACTGTATAAATTAACCAAACGCAATTATGACTAATAAATAATTGTAAGCAATAAACCACTGTATTCTGTTACATACAGCAAATCATGTAAAAACGCAATTGCTAGAGATCAGACTATAATTCCGTTTTAGACAGGTTTTTGTTTTGCTGGCATATTTGTATTGTGTTTCTTCCTGCGGAACCATGGAAATTTTCCGTTACAGACAGGTTCCATTTTCAAAGGTTTTACTATACTATACTATGCCCATTATATGTAACAATGTATCGCCCCCCCTCCCCCACTCTGGATCCGCCCCTGGCGCCAGGTCAGGTTTTGGAAAACCTAAATCTAAATTTTCAGGCTTCTAGGTGGGCTAGATTTTCCTAGCCATCGCCAACAGACACGTAGACACACAGACAGACAGACACACACACACACAGAGAGAAAATTTATTTTATTAGTATGTAATAATTTCATTGCATTTGGTCAGTTATTTCTGTTTCAATGGTTAATTTTTGCAATAAGTTTATATATATATATATGTATATATATATAACTAATGAGAGGTTCTGCTCTCAAAGCTGTTAGATGGGAAGTGCTGGGTTCAAACCCCTATCGCGCCCGTCGATCTAACCGTTCGGAGTTTTTCGTGTTTTTCTTTGAACCTTGCAGTAAATACGGGTTAGGATCCCTTACAAAGAACCTGACGGAGGGCACTCCCCCTTAGGCCTATATTCCTCGTGTAGATAATCGGCCGCATAAATCAACCAACCAACCAACTCCGAGAGAGAAAGGGAGACAGAGAAAATGTGTACGTAACATGGGAAACATTTATGAGTAGGATGCAATAGTAATAATAACAAAATTACGTTTTTGTTCATATTTATATTTTTTAAAACATTAATTTCATAATTTAAATTTTATATCATAGAATTATGAAAATTATAAAACTTAGATAGTTGTGTTTGGCTTTTCAATTAATAGATTACAAATTATCAGTACGATATGTTTATAATACAAGTGCAAACGTCAAAAGCAGTTTAATAATAGAGGCTGAAAGTTTAATTTCTAAACATTCGTCAAAACGAATTGTTGAAACCTGGTACAAAAGCATGGTTAGCTGGTACATCACCATATCACCATTGTACTATGCAGAACAAAAACATTTTGTCAAAATTGGATATTGCTATTTAATATTTAAAGGTAAGTTAAAATTTTATATGTAGATGACCCTAAAACCTTAATTTATGTATATTATTTAATGGTAGACATTTAAAAAAGGCATCCGAATATCTTTTATATGATAATTTGGACCCCAATTAATAGGGGGTGTTGTTCACTGTTCACTCACTCTCCATGAATATTCATTTTACTAACGAAAAAAAATATATATATATTAAAGACTAACTTTTTCTTAAAAACTTTTTCTTTCTTACTTTTATATACAACCAATAAAATAAATTGGCTAAAACTATATAAAACACATTAAAATTACAATATACTATAAGGACGTTTCATAACACAGCGTGTTAATTCATCAGTTCAATATGTTTTTCTTAATTTAGAAATTATAATTCAGAAATCATATTTCAGAAATTGTTCATCATGTTCTCATAATTTAGAAAATGTATTATTAAAACTGTGTTTTAGAGTTTAAAATTTCATTTTACTATTTTCAAATGTGCCCAAAACTGTATAAATATATTTAATCCCACAAAGAAATAATGTTTATTTCATATGTGATCGACTTTTATAGTGATAAATTTAGTGATGTTTCACAAACATCTTAGAGAATTTGCTACAATTAAAGATAAAAGATGGCAGCACCACAACAGAGAGTTTAGTGTAAAAGTCTTTAATCCCATTCAATAGATGGCAGCACTAGAGATTTTTTATATATTGTTCGCTATGAAGACGCTTCAGGTAAATTATATCAGAAAGTCAAGTAAGTTTATGTACTGTATGTAGGTTTTGTGAGGTTATAGATAGCTTACATTTGGAGATGTTTAGAAATAATTCGTGATAAAACTTACTTGATTTAATGGCAAGTAATTAATTAAGAATAATTCAATAATATATTCTGATAATGTTTTTGCACTTTTCTTCTCATAAATTATTTTTCTTACACACTGATCATGAAAATTTTAGTAATTATTAAATTGATTACGAAGGAAACCGTAAAAGACTTATTTCTAATTCCAAAATTTTAATTTTCAGGCCTCCAATTTTTCTAAAATTGATAAACGGGAAATAGAAGTGGGGAATAAAGAAAATACTGTTAAATTAATAAGATCTAACGTCAATTTTTACTTAATTTATATATATATATTAATTTATCATTAAGTTATAAATAACTCCCGAGTTTATTAGAAGATTAATGGAGAAATCGAAAAAAATATTGGAAAGTTATAGGAAAATAAGAAGTTAATTGCATTATTAGAAACAATACAATTAATAACAAAATGTTTCCCACCGACTGTGTTTCTCTATCAAAAATGATTCGCGGATGCATCAGATAGATTTGTTTATATTGCTGTAAAGGGGAAGTGCTTTCAGGGAGGACTTTAGAAGGGAAAGTGACCCAAATTATCGTTCTCGTACAAGAAAAACCGCAATACTGTAGTCAAAAAAAAAAAAAAAAAAAAAAAAAAAAAAGAACGCTTTAGGTAGAGTGCATATGCTATAGTTTTTTATTTGAGAAAGAATCCAGAAGATATACGACATATACACACCACTACAAGTAACAGGGGGGTTTGAAATTATTTTGGTACGGCTAATTCACATCTTGTCTTTTTGCCTGTACTTTAATGATATATAAATATAGACAAAAATACAGTAGAAGTCTTTCATAAAACTTTTCTTTACAAAGTTTTACAATTTTTAAATGTAATACAAGCGATATTAATATTACAAGATTATGAAATCTAGAGGGCCTCAAAAAGTTGCTAGGGAGGAGAAGAGGTGTCTTAGGTCCACCCTGCCTCCGTCGGGTTACTGCCCTGGTTTGTACAAGAATGTTAACTTAAAAAAAAGTATATATTTGTAATGTTTATAAGGGTTAGTACAAAATAATATGAATATCTTATGTGTGAGTAGGTATGTATCATTGTTGTAACTTAAAGTATATGTTCGTAATAATGGTCAGTGAGTTGTAATCTATACTCGACGAATGGTACTTCTTTTTCCTCTTTTGGCTTTTGTAAAAATATAAAAATAGTTTCGTGATTTATTACTTAGTAAAATCTTTTCTATGTAACGAATTGAACTCTTCTATGAATTTTAAATATATTGAAATGCAAACGAGATACTTTAAAACATATCTCCCATAGGAGTAACATTAGAGAGCGGGTGTTTTCGCGTAAGTGAAGTAGCCTCTTAAGTAAAAGGCTGTCATTTTCAAACGAAAAAAGGTTTAACCTGAATATGTTTGTTTAAAACACGCCACCACACCCCCCCCCCAAATAATAGCAATAATAAATAAAATAGAAGTTTGCAATGAAACTGATACTTGCATTTTTTTTAAACACTTTCTAATGTAGTTTAAGTGTATTCATGACTGTGTTTTGATAATACGCCAGTACATTAACTTTCTCATAAATGTTCGGCTTTAAAAACATGAAAACTTTAAAAATGAATCACAATTTATTTTTTTACTAAAATAGGTGTAAAAATGAAATATAGGTTCTAAAACATTCAAATCATGCTAAAATGTTAAAACATTCGTCGGAGTCCCGAGTGCTTTCGACCAGAACCTGACCATCATCACAGGGCGAAAATGAGAAAAAAAATTCTAGAGAATTTTTGATTAAATAGAGAATTTTTTCTTACTTTCGCCCTCTGATGATGGACAGCAGAAGCGCTCGGGACTCCAACGAATGTTTTAACATCTTAGGAAGATTTTAATGTTTTAGAACCCATATTTCCTTTTTACACCTATTTTAGTAAATAAATAAATAAATAAATAAAATAAAGAATTGTGATTTATTTTTAATGTTTTCATGTTTTTAATTGGTATAATAAGGTGAATTTATGTTCCAATATTAGAATTTTTCTATATGTTTAATGTTTGGCTTGTACAGAATTTAAATTGGTAAAGGTTTGTTAAATTATATTCACTAATGAAAATGACTTCTGTAACATATATAAAGCAGTTCATTAACAAAGAAGCACAAATAAATCGAATATGTTATCGTCTACGAAATTCTTTTGTCTTTAATGTTTTAATAAGTTTTTCCACTTAAAGCATGACGAAATAGTAGTCTGCTAATTGCGAAACGCTCAAGGATTAAGTCATTTTGCTTAACTGTCTGACCACCCGCTGGCCAACAAACATTAAAATGGTTCGTTAATCATAAAATTTAAATATGTAGGCACCAGGGCCGTGACCAGTCGGAAAAGTCCCAGGAGGTTTTGAAAATATCACTAATTCACAGCTTGTTTTTTTCGCCTGTACTTTAATGATATATAAATATACACAAAGGTAGAGGAAAAGCCCCCCTCTCATAATTTTTTTGTTTACAAAGTTAAAATTATGTAAATGTAATATAAATGATATTAGTATTCCAAGAGTATGAAATCTAGTGTGTGTGAGTGTGTGTGTGGAGGGGGGGGGGGGGTCAAGAAGTTGTAGAGGGGAAATCCCAGTCCACTCTACCCCCGTTTAGTTACGGTCCTGATTGGTACCAGAATTCCTATTTGTAACGCTTATAGAGTAGTACAAAATTATTTGAATATCTAACTATTTGTGAGTAGGTATGTATCATAATTGTAACTCAAAGTATATCTTTGTAATAATGGTTAGGGTGTTGTAATGTCTCCTCCACAAATCATACTTCTATTTCTTTTTTCGGCTTTAAAAAAATAAATAAAAAATAATTTTGTGGCTTATTACTTTGTAAATTCGTTTCTATGTAAGGAATTGAACTTTTCCATTTAATTTATAATACCAATTTTCTCATATTTCATTACCAAATTCCCTCTAGAAATTTATTTTACAGATTAAAAAAAATTATGCATTTTTCTATATTTCTCTAAAATTTCAGTTCCAAACACATATTTCGTTATAAAAAATCATAAAGGAGTAAGAACTTGCCATATACGAATACGCAGTGAAAAGGAAATACGTTTGGCGTATGAATTTCTATTTTATCATATTCACTCCGATAATTCTCTGATCTTCAACTGCTTTATTTGCATAGCAAAAGCCCTCTTTTTATCAGGTCAGAAACACATACAATCCATAGATTTCTGATGGGAGATTTCCGAAGTCGCCACTTTGAAATTCAAATGAAAAAAGGTAAAACAGAAAACTCAGAAAAAGGTATTCACCTGTGAGACTTCGAAAAAGAGAATTGGCGAACTGTAAATTCTGAGGTATTGCTTTATCGGAATTTTGAAAACTGGAATCACGTCTACCGGCAACTAATATTTCTCTGAATGTTTAATAAAATGCAAACAATAGAGTGCTGTTTTAATGTTGTTTTTATAAAATATGAGCAGTTTATTTTGTTATAAAATTTTAGATTAAACATTTTGCAGTACATTGTATTCCCAGCATACTGTACGTTCAAAATTGCACACAGAATTACGTGTGGTTAATAAGCTTCTGTATTTTTATCCGTTTTTCCGTTCCTTTCTCAAATAAACATTTTGAGCTATAACTGGATTTATACATACAAAAGTAACAAAGTAATATTAATGTTAATGTTAATGTTGTTAATTTAACATGTTTGCTTGTTTTGTTGAACATGAAAATGTTTACTTAAGAATTGATAGCATCCGAAAAATCGATATTTCGGCTTGAGAAAACTCATAAGCGCATTTGAAAAGCTACTCGGAAACGTTTCCGAAAATTACGGTCAGGAAAAGAAACTTTGTTTTTATAAATGTTTCTTTAAATCTCTAATATTTATTGGTATCTTGGGATTCTAAAGATAAAGGAACGCTTTCCAGAAATGTGTGTGTGTGTGAGGGGGGGGGAGGGGGTGTAACTTGGAAGAGGTTATATTATATTTTTGCTTGTGGTTACATAATATTTTCATAGATTAAGAAACATTTGTCTTTTTAGGTGCATTCGTATTCGTAATTATATAAAAACGTAGCACCTATAGTCGTCGTCTGGTCTGCCAGTCTGTCCGTCTGTTCGTATATATCAGTGCAAAAGCTGCCCAACCAAATGGTTTGAAATTTAATATATATTATCCTTGTAGAATTTTGTCGAGTCATTTCAAATTTTATGAAAATCGAATCAAAACTTAAAAAGATATTAATAAAAGTTTTCTTTATTCTATTAAATCCTATCGTACGTAATCTATATAATAAAAGCGCAAGTCATGTGACTTAGGAAAACAAATACGGGCAATCCACTTCCTTTTTCATATGCCAGGCGGCCATTTTTATGCAAAATTGTTTTTGCGAATAAAATTGCATAAAAGCTACATTTTTAGAAAGATCGTTGACAAAAATTGTTTGTTTGAGAGATGAGTTACATTAAAAAATGTATAGGTTCTTAGATAACTTCAGTGGAAATTACATTAACAGCCGGATATCTCAATCCATTAAAGTAAATAAACACAGGAAATTCGTTCATTATGAATCATAAAAATATTAAACCATGGACGTAATCATTCGCAAAACAAGATCTCCATGGGGTATTTTACAGTGCTGTCTAGTGTAGAAAACAATTCGTATTTGTAAACGTGGCACTCGTAATAAGAAAAAAAAACAAGTGGGTAAGTGGGATCGAAGATCGCACAAAGTGTTTCGTTTAATATTCCTTTCGAAACACTTTATCCTTTCTTTAATAAATCCAAATAAATTTCATTTAGCAACAAAAAAAGTCGTTTTTTATAAAGTAAAAATTTACAGGTCTATCTTTTCGTTTTTCCGAATATTTAAACCAGCCCGCTATTATACTCTGTCATAATAATATCTGTCATGTGGACTAAATGCGATATTTAAAAAAAAAATAATTTCAAAATTAAACATGTTGTACACCTTCAAAATGCTAAAATATACGAATATTTCCATAATCGGGTTTTTATCATGATTCAATACGTTCCTCAAACTCATATATTTACTATTCTCTATTACTCTTTTCGATGCTCGCTTTGTATTATTCTCAAACATTTGAGAAATCCGTTAAACTTCTGATATGACGTCAGAGTAATTTTCTTTTTAATTCTCTAATGACGTGATATTAATCTGCTTTCTGTACATACACATACTCATACTCCTTGTATTATTGAGAAATCTTTGAAAATTTCCGTTTTATTACCAATATGACGTCATATTAATCTTTTTTTTTCAATTGGTGAAACTTTTTATTTCATTTTCATTTTTCACGTGGAAATCTTTCAATAAAAAATCAATTACTGTAGAAAGAATTGTATTGTAGATTTTTAATTGTTGGCAACTGCTATAATGAAAAATGTTTAAATTTAATAGTAGACGGTTGTTAGAATTTTGGTTTTTTATCTCTATTTATTAAAATAATACGAATTTTTCAAATTTTAATATTTTGAGCTTCATAGCATGTATTCAGTTATATATACACATAGTTTCAACTCTGTAAGTTATATAGGTTCTAAGAACGGCTCTGTGACGGACAGACAACGGAGCGGGAGTAATAGGGTTTCGTGAGACGAACGAAACCCTAAAAAAGGCATGCTCATTTCGCTCATAGCAGACGATATAATTCATTTCACTGGAATAATAACAATAATTTATTACATTGTAAAACTAGTTATAAAGCGAAGCAATCCTATGTCGCGTTTAGCGTACAATTTCCAACTTATTTACAGTGCAGTGAGATAGATACACTATATGGCCAATGATGACCGGTCACTTGCGATTTTAGATGTTTTGTTAAATATCTGGAAAGATACATGAGGAATTATCCTGAAACTTCAGGATAGACGTCACATGATAGACGTCATATCAACATGATAGACGTCATATCAACATGATAGACGTCATATATTTCCGCCAAGATTTTTTCACGAAACCTCATAAAAGGCCGTCAACAAATTGAAGAAAAACGAATATCTTTTGGATAACCCTGCAAAAACTAATATCACAAAATCGCTGAAACGGTAGCACATGCTTAGGAGGCTTCTTTTAATAAACTATGTTAATTTTTATGAGGATAGAACGTATACCCGTGGAGAAATTAAGGTTTTTATAAAAACAATCGCAAATTTCACCAAGTGTTTTGCTTATAATTTTCAGAGTTCTTAATATAAAAGAATATTCTTTTCAGGAACGATGACACTCAACATTATATACAACACCCTGCAATCAGAATTGAAAAATAATAAATATTGGATGAAAAATGAACAGGTTCACTAAATATACTTTCACTGCGCATGCGCGAATTCAATCAAAATATACTGTGCATAATATATTAGCTAAATATAGAGACCAACTTTTGTGAAAGTCTCAAAAACGTAGCTTGAAAATTCTGATAGCAATCATCGATAGAATAAGCTCGAAATTCGTTGTTCCCAAAAGAAAGGACAAAGATGAGGGGTTGTATCCAAATATACTAGCTTATGAAAGTTGACATAATAAGAATGATAGGGTCTCTCATTGTATATATGGATATCGCCCCTCATCTTTTTGCTTCCTTTTGAGAACAGCGAATTTCAAGCTTATTCTATCGACTATCACTATCAGAATTTTCAAGCTATGTTTTTGAAACTTTCACAAAAGTTGCTCTATACATTTAGCTAATATATTATGCAGAGTATATTTTGATTGCTTTCGCGCATGCGCAGTGAAACAATATTTAGTGAACCTGCTCATTTTTCATCCAATATTTATTATTTTTTAATTTTGATTGCAGGGTATTGTATATAATGTTGTTTGTCATCGTTCCTGAAAAGAATATTCTTTTATATTATGAACTCTGAAAATTATAAGCTTGGTGAAATTTGCGATTGTTTTTATAAAAACCTTAATTTCTCCACGGGTATACGTGCTAGCCTCATAAAAATAAGCATGTGCTACCGTTTCAGCGATTTTGTGATATTAGTTTTTTCAGGGTTATCCAAAATATATTAGTTTTTCTTCAACTTATTGACGGCCCCTATGGGGTTTCGGGAAAAATCTTCTTCGAAATATATGACGTCGACTATGCTATTTACACGTCTGAAGTTTCAGGATAATTCCTTATGTATTTTTCTAGATATTTAACAAAACGTCTAAAATCGCAAGTGACCGGTCATCATTGGTCATATCCTAATAATATTATAAATCTGATTGTGTGCAAATGTTAGGCTGAAGCCAGCGTCAAAAGGAAGCATTTAATTATCCTGTATCTTTGCATATAAGTTGATTATAACCCTCATTTGAACATAGGCTGGTTTTTGTTTATTTTATTTCAATATTTTTCAATATTTTTCAATCTATGCTTGACGCATGATTTTTCTTTCTTGTTTGTTTTTAATTCCAATGCCAACATTCACCCATTTGTTTATTTGGCGCTAGAGTCTGGGTCTGGCGATTACTTTGGCGATAGTTTATTTTATGGAAAATGGTTGACGGGATAATGCGGAAATATCAAATATAGTTTTTTAAAAAACACTCTTTTATAAGCAACCAATGGTCATCTTGAAAATACCGCGGAATTCATATTTTTTACGTAAAATATCTATTACAATGCATTAATTTGGCCTGGGCAAAGACCTCTATTATGAAAAATTCACTTCTTTTTATACATTTGCCAGGAAGCTCAAAATAATGAATTTATTTGAAATAAGGTAAAGCCAGGAGAGATGACGCAGTCGGAGAGATTGCGCACATAGAGGTTTGGGGGGAAGGAGTAGAGTGAGCGTGCAGCGACTCCAGGTAGTTGTACAACAACAGTAATGGAGTGTCTACGTGAAAGTGCACGTTGATTGCTTTGAGCGTTTAAGATAAAGTATTGCTATTTTGTTTTGTTTTCCCAAAGTAAGTGCTTGAATTTTCATAGCTCTTCATCAGAATTTCTATACAATGTCAATAGTCCAAATTATTTAAACTTAAACGATTTATCATAAGCTACTAATCTAGACTAACAATGTGAACATCAACGGTTCGTTTTAGAAGAGGTCATGTTTAAATAAAAGGCCGCGCAATCTTTCCTACCGAAATTGGAGAGTTTGCGCATTTGCTACTTAGGAGAGATGGCGCAGTATTCCCATTAGTTTCCATGGTAGGAGAGATTACGCAGCTTATTGGTAAATTTGCATAAAAAAATGAAAAATGAAAATGGACTAATTTTAAGTTAAACGTGTTATTAAGTAACATTATTTTATTTTTTTATCTTATCTGGACTTGCTTTTTCTGATTCTTTAATTTTTTCCACTTTAATTAAAATTTTTTAATCGTTTTTAAAATTATTTCCTTTTTCTGATTCTTTAACTAGGACTTCCCTCAAAGGGTTAGTCTGAGTGATATTGCTGAGAACATAAAGTTAACAATTACGATATAAAGAAGATATCAACAAGAATCTAAGTGAATATACAGCATATGATAGACAAGAGATAGATAAAGATACAACATATGAAAAATAGCAAATTAAATTATATAATTACAAAATATCATATATAAATTCATATACTGTTATGTTTTCATATGCATTTTTTTTATAACATTTGGCAAATAATCTCATTTTCTTAAGCGGGAATTGCTCAAAACTTAAAAAAAAAAACTGCCGGATCTTTCAAAACGATATTTTTAAAGTCACATAATCAGATTTGCAGCCAATAGCGTATTTTAGCAAGCGTAGTTTAACGCAAATTTAATTTAATTTTTGCAACATTTTCTTTGTGACAAATATCTAAATAAAATATTAAAAAATAAAATATTAAATATTGAAATATTAAATCAAATATTTAATATTTGAATTAAAAAATTTCCTTTGTTTATTTGTATAAATATTTATAGAAACTCGTATACTTCAAACCACATTGATAACATAACGTGTCTACCAGTCTAACTACTCGTATGTCTTAGCTGTGTCTCTCTCCGAACTCATCTGTCTACTGTCTCTCTACTCTTCTGTATACCCGTCTCAGTATCCGTCTGTCTTTCTACCCGACTCTTTAATCGTGTCTCTACCTGTCTCGCTTCCCGTTACACTACTCGTCTATCAACACGTCTGTCTGTCTATATACCCCTCTCTCTACCCGTCTGTCAAGTCGTCTCTGTGCTCGTCTCTCTATCCACCACGCTACCCGTCTCCCTACCCATCTCACTACCCCTCTGTCAACCCTTTTTTGCACCTACCTCGCTACCCGTCTGTCTATTCGTTTCGCTACCATTTAGCTTATCTCTGTCGCTATCCGTCTCTCTACCCGTTTGTTTACACGTCTATCTATCTCTCGCCAACTCTTCCCAATATTTAAACAATTTAGTAAACGGAAGCCGTTTATCTGTTATTAAATGCAAACAGGAGTAATTTATATAAAGAGTGTAATCAGATGCAATTTTTTTAAATACATACATAAACCAGCATAATAATTCACCAGTTTTATTTTCATAGTAGTTTATGTCATTTGACAGTAAATCTCAACTTCTTCAACCCGAACTGCGTCAAGCTTTTTAAAAAAGCCCCAAGGTCCGTATAACTGGGAAGGGGAATTGTCCTCAGGGCTATTAGATGCATGTTATTAAGTTAAGTGAAAGTTTCGTAATCGGGTTCGCAGGCAATTTCTTATGTCAGAAAGGGTGGCTTCACGCCATTTTAAATTCATTTCTGTAACTTTCGTTTTCTTTTTGTGGTGGGTGGTTGGGGGGGGGGATTGTTCCAAATATATACACTTAAATTCAAACTTTTGCCCCCATGTTAATATTAGTGTTGTTTGTATAATCAATTAATACTTTGTTGATCGAGCTTCATTCGAAACAAATGTAAAAGACTTCTACAGTTTTTTTTTCTAGGAGAAAGTTCCGTAATCGGGCCCTAAGCTAATCGGGGAATTTAATATCATTATTGTTTCTAACTCTTATAGAGTTAAAACAATATTGTTGCTAGCATGACTCTTGTTTGTGACCAACCTCTTCTGTGTATCTGAATAGGGAAAAGTTCAGTATCATGTACTGGTTGGTGCCAAAGGCAGTTGTAAAATCTTACAAATTTTTCTAGAGAGCGGAAAAACATGTTTTTTAAAATATTTACAAATATACGTTTATTAAACCATGTTTTTGAGCCATTTAAAAAAATTAAGTACGGTGCTAAAATAAAATTTTATTGCCATTTTCGATATTTTAATAAGAAATGAAAATACATAACAAACAAATTTAACAAAACTAAGCCATTTTTGGGTACTTCTCTATTATCCCGTCGACCACTTTTCATAACAAAAAACTATCGCCAAACTAAGATTAAACGCCCAAAATACAGTCCCATTTACTTGATGCCAGAAGCATTATACGTATTTGTTATGCCATCAAGTGATTTTTAATTCGACATTTGCGTGTATTTTTCATTATGTTTTACTGATTTATTAGTTATTTCATTCATTAAAGTAACAATTGTGTCCTTAAATTCTTATATTTTATTTACTTATTTTGATATTTCAATGGCAACGTTCTCCCGTTTATTTAGCGTTACAGTTTGGCGATAGTTTTTTGTTATGAAAAGTGGTCAACGGGATAATAGAGAAGTACCCATTTTTTGTGATAAATAATTGTTATTGCCAGGGGGGCAAATTGTAAACAATTAATAAGCGAACTAAAAAAATTACCGGAAAAAACTTGTGGGAATCTCAAGAAAGAAATATCTGATATAAATAGCATTTAAAATCTTAAAATGGAGAAGTGGTCCGTATAAAAATGCTAAACATTATACACCTGATATAAGATGTTTTTAATTTTTTAATATTTCAGAAAGCACAGATAAGAGGGTAAAAATCCCGGCACAGATGCCATATACTGACCACGTTGGCGCGATTTTTCCCCCGCCCCTTTGGCGAAAACTGTTTGTTGTGTTTGTTTACTTTTATTTTTTCTTTTAATTCTATAGATTATTTTTATATGTATATCAATACTAATTTAGGCACAGATGTCATATACGCACCAGATTGGCGCGATTTTCCCCCCGCCAATTTGGCGAAAACTTTGTTTTTGAATATTAGTTACAAATACCATACAATAATAGCATGTAATTTTTTATTTCAATATAAAAATAAAATAACGTAATAAATGAAATAGCTCCTATTATTCAAAAATGGGAAATAAAAATAAATAAATGATAGTTTGATATAAATAAATATTGATATATATAATAAAAACAATTTATAGAATTAAAATAAAAAATAAAAGTTAATAAACAACAATTGAAACAAAATAACCGGGTTACCATGTGAGGCATAAAATTGCCATTTTGTTGCAATCGCGCCAATGTGGTGCGTATATGACATCCGCGCCTTTATTTATATCAAACTATTATTTATTTATTTTTATTTCCTTTTTTAAAATAATAGAAGCTGTTTCATTTATTACGTTATTTTATTTTTATATTGAAATAAAAAATCACGTGTACTATTTGTCACACTATTTGTAACTAATATTCAAAAACAAAGTTTTCCCCAAGCTGGTGGAGGGAAAAATCGCGCCAACGTGGTGCGTATATGACATCTGTGCCTTGTTTCATTTCACATAGAGGTACTGCTCTATTATCCCGTCGACCACTTTTCATAACAAAAAACTATCGCCAAACTGTTAGATTAAACGCCAAAAATGCAGTCCCATTTACTTGATATCAGAAGCATTATACGTGTTTGTTACGTCATCAAGTGGTTTTTAACGCGATATTTGCGTGTATTTTTCATTATGTTTTACTGATTTATTAGTTATTTCATTCATTAAAATAACAATTGTGTCCTTAAATTCGTATATTTTATTTATTTATGTATTTTGATATTTCAATGACAACGTTCTCCCGTTTATTTGGCGATAGTTTTTTATTATGAAAAGTGGTCCACGGGATAATAGAGAAGTACCCACATATGTATTGGTACTTTTATGTTAACTTGGCGCAGTTGATAAATCGCCAAATATTTTTCTCATAACATCTTCATATTGCATTCATTTCATTTAAATATAAATCTTTCACTGATTTCATTTGAAATACATACATTAAAAATACACGTCTTTCACTCATTTAATTTAAAATACACGCCTTTCACTAATTCCATTTAAAATACTAAAAAAGAAAAGAAAATAAGAAATAATGCCACAAATCGAAACCTTTTATTTAAACATCAAAGAATTGTTCCTAACATACACACACGAAATAAAAAAAGCTGCTAATGGTGTGATTTACGCCAAATCTCTAATACTAATACTACTCTTACTAATCTCTAATACTTTTCAAACAGAAAAAATTCCAGATTAACTTTCCATTTTTATTAAATTGAAATATATTTTATTGTGCTGAATATTAGTGCTTGCATATTTTTTTGCTCCATGTATTCCATGAACTTTTCAATTCCGATTGTCTACGAAAATCTCCCGCCGGTGAAAATGACGTACGCACAAAATTTAGTGACGTATGTACTTTAATTGTGATTTTTTATCTATTTTTTTAATATAACTTCCAAACGGTTTGACACTTATTCTTGGTAATAAATAGACGACGTTGTCACCTTTATAGGTACCTGCTGTAAAAATTTGAACGAAATCCGTTAAATATTTTTTGAGTTATGCTTGACGAAAGGTTTTAATATCCATCGTAGCTATATATGGGCAAAGTAATACTGCGCTGTGTATGAGTCTTCGTTGCACTCAGACAATTATTAGGTTGAAATATTCACTCCTAATACAATAATATTTGTTCACAAAAACCTTACAGCAAGGCCATTTAAGTTTAATTATTACTGTTAACAATTTAATTGTAGTTATTATAAGTAACAATCTCTCCTACCCATGTGCGCAATCACACCAACCCTATAAGGAGAGATTGTGCAAAATAACTTTCTTGGTTTTATTATAATTGTTCTATTAAATTGCAACATAACAACAAAATAGCAATGGAAATGCATAAAAAACAAATGAAGTAAAAGTTATTCATGAATAGTTTAGAAAAAAAATTATATTTAGATTTTTTATTGCTATTCTTTTGAATTGTGCGCAGACTATCCTAGCTTTACCTTATATACTTTTTGCTTTGTTTATTTATTAACAAAAGAGAATCAGAAAGAAACATTATTTAAATTATCTTTTTGCTCTTTTAAATTTATTTGTCACCGTGTAATCGTAAATTTATTGATATTTAATTATTAATTGATGAAAGCGTATTCTGTATATTACATTTTTTTTAACAATTTATTTTTTACTTTTAACTCTTTAAAATATTGACTTTTGCCATTTCACAGCGCTTTGACCTATTTTGGCGAGCATTTTACTGTCACATAATTAAATACGTTGTTTTTCAACTCCCATACAATTGCACGAGTTACAGAGATATTTGGCGATTTATCACCTGTGGCCGCCTAATTGAAAAAGAACAACCAATTTCAAGTGAATGTATCATATATATTATTTCTCCTGTCAACATCCCTTTTTTCTGAAAATACGAAACGCAGAACGACGAATGAGATAGCATATGAAAGGATTTTGAAAACGCTTCTGACATAGCACACTTAACATTTCGTTAAAACATGTTTTCGATTAAAAATTGCTGATAAAAATTAAATCGGCATTTTTTTCCTAAATGAAATGAAAGGTTTTCCTCAAAACATTGTTGCCAAAAAATTAAATACCACATTATATAATGCTCAGCAATTATTATAAAAAACACCGCACGGGTTTATTTTATATTTATGATTAAAAAGCGTAATTTAAATTGAAATGTTTAGATTTATATTTCTATGTCCCATGTTTTTCCCGAAGCGGATGACGTCATCCTCTAATGCAGTTAAAATACGATTGTTATTATTATTTTTTTTTTCGCGCGTGCCTTTAGCAATCTTGGATCAGTTTTTACTCTAACTTTGATGGAATAGATGATATTCTGGATTGACTAACAACTAAATGTTGTTTACAGATATTTTTATCGTTACTTTATCTTTAGAAGTTTAAACCTGCATCTAATAACTATTACATATTGATAAAAAATGGTACTTCTCTTTTATCCCGTCGACCACTTTTCATAACAAAAAACTATCGCCAAATAAACGGGAGAACGTTGGAATATCAAAATAAATAAATAAAATATAAGAATTTAAGGACACAATTGTTATTTTAATTAATGAAATAACTAATAAACCAGTAAAACATAATGAAAAATACACGCAAATGTCGAATTAAAAACCACTTGATGATTTAACAAACACGTATAATGCTTCTGACATCAAGTAAATGGGACTGCATTTTTGGCGTTTAATCTTACAATTTGGCGATAGTTTTTTGTTATGAAAAGTGGTCGACAGCATAATAGAGAAGTACCTAAAAAATATTAGATTTCAGTGCGAAATCTTCGCACTGAAATCTAATATTTTATCTAATAAACTCTGGTTAATTTATAATTAAGTTGTAAAAATATTAAAATGTTGTATTGTCATCGGCAAAACACTTTTCAACATAATTTATATAATTCTTGCCTATCAGGAATTGTGTTAAAAATCGATTGGAAAATTCCATGAATAAAAAAAAGTAATTAAAATAAGCTAGCAAAAAAATAAAATAAAATAAAATAAAAAAAATACCTGTTGAAAAAAATTACCGAGCGAGGATTGGTCTACTAGGTACTTGTAAGATTAAATGCCAATAATGGTTGATCGAAAATGTCACATTCATTTGACAACACGTGTTTATGTCATCAAGTTATTTTTATTTCGACGTTTTATTTATATTTTTATTAATGTTATACTAATTTATTTGTTTTTTCGTTATTTAAAATAAAAATTATGTCAATTTGTATAATTTGGTGAGTGAGCAGGAAAAAAAAAAAGAAAATTACGTCATAAAAATCGGGTTTACACATGAATATTAAAAATTAAAAAGATGAATTAAATGAAAAAGCATTATAACCAGTTACATGAAAAAGCATTATAACCAGATTACAGAAGAAAGTCGCCGTTCGTGATATCATCATCATCATCTTTTTAAAACAGGATACATTACCAGGTTTTAAGAGGTTGTGAAATCAGAACGGGGGTTGGTGAGCGTAGCGAGCAGGGGGCAGAGCCCCCTAGTTAATATAAAATAAATAAAATGTAATATATATTTATTAAATTTCTAACATTGTTAAAAATAGTAAATAACATTATTTTAGTAACATTAATAAATGGCAAATAACATAGTAAATAAGAAATAATAATAAATAATATAAGAAATGGTAAATAATATAGCATGTTCTAGAAAGTTAATTTTGTTAACATTTAATAAATGCATAAAAAGGTTTAAAATGACATTTTGTTTTGCGGCGGAAATAATTCTGCAATGGACTTTAACATGGCATCAAAAATATTTTTCCCTTCTGCTGTTTGCCAACCATTTGATCCATTTGTTTCCATTGATCGTTACCTTTTTACGCAATTTTGATGAAATATGTATAAAAATGTTGTTTCTTACTGCTAATATTATCTATTTTATATCTATCTTATTAAATTTGTCAAATAAATTATTTATATTTTACTCATAAATGCAATATCTAAAATAAATTAACTATTTGTTAATCTTACTACGTATAGAAATGACCCGTTCAAAAAAAGTAGATTATTCCCAGGCATGTAGCAAGAAAAAAAATATAAGGGTTACTATAATTAGTAATATTGGCTCCATGCCTGGCGCAGTTGGCTTAAAACTGGCACGGATAATACGTAAGTACCTTTGTTTTTATAAATTATTCTTTAAATTTTGAAGATGTATTCGTTTCTGGGGATTCAAAAAACAATGTAACATTGAAATTTCGCATAACTCAGAAGATTATATTATATTTTAATTCGTGGTTATAGCATATTTTCATAAAATAAGAAACATCGGTCATTTTTTACAGTGTAGCGGCTACTGTAGTTTCGCTCTTGTAGCGCGCTACTTCCGACCCCTGACAACAACTTATAAAACATATGATGTATCTAAAAGCTGTACTTGATTTGTATACTTTTTTTGTAATTAGGAATATGTTTCTATCATCACTGATATATGAGAAAAGTACCATTTCATTGTATTTTGAATCACTAGGCATTTGAAGTTTTTTTAAAAAGGTAAAACTTTTTTTGCAGGAGATACGAATGCAATGCAATGCGATACGATATAATAAGGGGCTTCTGCACTAATATTTTACTCCTATCTTTAAAACAAACTCCACGTAAATATATATTATTTCCTTCTCAAATTTTGGATTACTTGATTTGAAATTGAACTTCCTTATACAATCTTTATTAATTCGACATCCGTGAGTTAAGAAATTCACTAGCATTCACTATTATATTTAGTGACACCTAATCATTTCGGAAATTTATATTTTCCTTTTTATTATATAAGACGCAATGTATGCGAGAGATGCAATGTAGGAGAAAGGATATGCTTGTATAAGAAATCAAAATCCTGCGACGTTACGAAATTAAATAAATACTCACTACTATAAACAATATGCTATTATATTTTAAATCTCATTTTGACATCATAGATAGTTTCACACTGTCAGCTGAAATTGAATTTTGAAACTTCAATTACAGAATTTTTCTGTACAAACAATTGCTTTTTTGGGAAAAAACAGCTGTCACAACCCGACTCAAAGTGAAATCAATTATAATCAATTCAATGCTACTGCACAAGAGTGAGCATTGTTATTTAAATATTTATCCTTTTGTTGCTTTCTTTTGAATTGCATTGAATTGAAAGTCTATTTAGAATTACGAAATAACATCTTTTGTTTGTTGGCGATATATAGAGAGAGCAAAATTAACGGCAACAAATACTTGAAATTTGGTACAACAAATACTTCAAATACAGTAGCTTGAATTTGACGAAAGAGAAATGAAAATGGCATCCAATATGGTAAGTTTTGTATTTTCTTTGGATCGAAGATAGTATTTCCCTGTTCTTCTGTGGTCGAATGGTTAAACTTTGCAACTCTGCTAATCGTTTGAAGAATTAGGAGGGTACAGTTGACTCTCTGAAATTCACCACAATGTAATCCGCTATTCACTAAATTCTGCCATTCATTTTGGAATGCAAACCAGAGAAATAATAGTTGGTAGTTAGGCCTGTATGTCAAATTTGGTACTTTTCTATTATCCCGTCGACATCTTTTCATAACAAAAAACTATCGCCAAACTGTAACGCCAAATAAACGGGAGAACGTTGCCATTGGAATATCAAAATAAATAAATAAATAAAATGTAAGAATTTAAGGACACAATTGTTATTTTAATTAATGAAATAACTAATAAATCAGTAAAACATAATGAAAAATACACGAATATGTCGAATTAAAAACCACTGGATGACATAACAAACACGTATAATGCTTCTGACAGCAAGTAAATGGGCCTGCATTTTTGGCATTTAATCTTTCAGTTTGGCGATATTTTTTTGTTATAAAAAGTGGTAATAGAGAAGTACCTCAAATCTCTATAATAAAACTGTAAGTCATGTGACTGTCCTCAACAGTTCCGGGATGCCGCATCGCTTTTTCATATGCCAAGCGGCCATTTTTATTCAAAATTATTTTTTCGAATAAACTGCATAAAAGTTACATTTTAAGAAAGATCGTTCAAAATAAAGGTACTTTTCGGTTAGCCGGGCGCCAGTGATATATGTACATATATAAATACATATGTATATACATATATATGTATATATGTACATACATATATGTATATTTATGGGTATGTATATATATGTTACGTAGATATGTGTATATGTGTGTGTGCGTATATATATACATGTCTATATATCACTGGCGCCCGGCTAACCGAAAAGTACCAAAATAAATTAATATTTGAGAGATGACTTGCGTTCAATTATGTATTTAATATAGTCTGCAATAACTTCAGTCGAAAGATTCGCAGTTCAAATTCTCTATTCATAAAAGTAAACAAAAAAAAGATTGATTCGTCGTGAACATTTAAAATATTAAATCATGGAGGTAATCATTCGCAAAGCAAGTTCTCCGCGAATGAATTTTTGGACCGCTGCCTCGCGTCAAAAAAATAATTCGCACCAGTGAGACAATCAAAGTTTACCATAATTATGTGCTATACAACTCAACTTTCGGACCTTTTCTTGACGTAAATTGAACTCATGTAATAATATTTAATGAATCAGATTTTTAGCATTTTTAAAATCGCTAATACAGCTTTTATTTATCGCGTGTACAAATTAGAAATGATACTTTGATTTTGAAATCAAATGTTTTGATTTATGATATTATTTCTTATTTATTTATTTATTTTCTCTTTTAAATGAAAAGTGTGAAGTATTTTAAATTTATGTAATATAAGCATTTTAGATTAAAGTTAAGTATTTTAAATGAAATGAGTGACAGGTTTATAATTTAAAATTAAATTAATTGTAGTATGAATGACGGTGATGGGAACGATATTTGGCGAATTATCATCTGCTCCCGGCTAACAAAAATACTCATAATTAAAAAAAAGAATAAAAATAAATAAATGATAGTTTGTTGTAAATAAATATTGATATACATATCAAAAATAATTTATAGAATTAAAATAAAAAATAAAAGTAAATAAACAACAATTTCCATAACAAAGTTTTCGCCAAATTGGCGGGGGAGGGGGGGGAATCGCGCCAACGTGCGTATGTGACATTTGTGCCCAAAAAATATGCGAAATGCTACCATGATCGCAAAAGTTCATGATTTGTCTATTAGAATCTTCCGATTTGGCGAAGGATTAAGGGAAAATTAAATTATGAATAAATGTAACGTGTTGCAATGTTTAACATACATTTAAGGGAGACCAAACTGGTCGCCAGTGGCGGCTAGTTTAATATAGTAGCGATTTCAACAGTTTTTATTTTTTTTTTTAAAGAAATATTATTTTTAGGAATTTTGATGTATTTCAGATATTATGTATAAAAATGAATACATAATATAGCTCACCTGCAAAGAAAGTGACACAAGTCCAAAAAAATCATTTTGTGAATTATTGCACTAATAGACTTTGGTGTGTCTTGTTACAAGAAAAGTGTCATAAATACAGTTATTCATAAAACAGCTAGATTACGTCATATGTAACTTTGCCACAACAGAGAAAAATTTACCCAATCCTCCTTATCATTCTAAGTCATGATTCTTAAAGGTTTTATGCCTTTATATACGCTTTTACATCTGCATCTAACATCTGCATCTACATCTGAAGCTAACAAGAAAGGTCTCCATAAGCGCGTATTCCGAATATTTTGAAAAAAAAAATACAGAATATTCTTATCATCAGTAAATATACGTTTATAAAAAGAAATGCTGAGGAACCTCGATATAACGTCCGTAAAAAAAATATTAAAAATTTGTTTATTTGGCGATTTATCATCGGTTGGCGACGGAATAAAATTACAAAAAAATGCGCTTTTATGTCAAATATTCTTTAAGGAAAACCTTTTTAATGCTGAACTTGTTTAAGTAAGTTTAACTTATTTAATAAATAAATTATTATAACTACAGTTTTGAGTACACATTTATATTTATATATAATGAAATTTAAAGATCGTATTTTACGATTTAAAACAAAATTTAAATTGATTGAAATTGTTTCAAGCTCAAATATAAGTTCGATTCTGCACATTGTCAATTAAAAAGAAGTACTGTTGCTATGGAAACAACGACTTATTCGATATGAAAGTATATAACGAATGCGTTCGTCACCGTCTTTTTAGTTTAAAATACACTTAAAAATTACTTATATAACCGGCGAAGCCGTTTAAATTACAAAAATGAAATGGGGGATAAAACAATGGCAAAATTACATTCAATCGGTAATAAGTAGTGAAAAAAAATTATGATTGATTTATTTAACCTGATTTAAAGAATATTTTATATTAACATTACTTAAAATGTACAGATAATTTAAAATGGTGAACGCAAAATGCAAACGATCGTTTGCGTTTGGCGAGGGAAAAGTGTTGCTAGCCAAATCGCGTCTTTTTGCGCCAAATACTCAAAAATATTCTACTGGAATTCCACAGCCAAATTTGACTGACCCTTTATAACGTACATGAATAGTTCCATTAGCAACTTTTTCAAAATATTCTGAGTATGCGCTTTAAGGAGACCTTCCTTGAAAGTGTTATAATTTTATGTTAGAGTAAAAAAACGTAATTTTTTTTTGCCTCCTGCGAAATGTAATATTTTGGAGTTGTGTAACTTTTCTTGAGGGTGAACGATATGTAAAATATATATTATATATTCAGTTATGTTATTAATTATTATTTTGGAAATTCATATGTTAGAAACTTTTGTACATCATTTATGTTATTAACTTTTGCTATATCAGTTATGTTATTAACTTTTGCTACATCATTTATGTTATTAATTTTTGCTACCTAATTTATGTTATTAACTTTTTCTAAGGGAAAGGAACAACCAAATTCAGATATTAAAATATCAATTGCAGTTATAAACTATGCATTAATGAAACACTAGGTGGTTGGAGAAATATAATGTAATAATAATTGAATTGGGCTAAACAAATTATTTACTTGTTGCATTATTGCATTCAGTGCATAGGTAGATGATTTCATTCTCATTTTATCTTATAACCAGAGATAATAACTTGTTGAAGAATACAGGAAAAAATATTCATCGTAAATAAAAAAATAAATTATCATTGTTAGAATGTTTAAAAATTGAATAATGTTCTATAAAACGAATATAATTCTATTTTAAATAAGTTAATCTTGTCCTATATTTTATTTTTTCATTTCCATTTTCATGAAAATTTTGCTAATTTATAATAAGATTAAAAAAAAAAACATGTAAACAACAACAACAAAAAAAGTTATTTGCAATCTGCCAAAAACTATAATGCACTAACCCTCTGTCCCAAGCTGTGTGGATTTTATTGAATTTTTGTATGACTCAATTCACACAACGTGTATGTCTAGACTGAGTATATAATCCACCTGTCTGTGCTTATAAAAATCTACCTTCTTCAGTTCTGTACAGAGTTTGTTAAATTATTAAGGGGTCTTGTACCTTTTAAGCGCGACGAAAATCGAGAAAAACAATCAAAGTTTGAATTAGTGTATTTTCAAAACCTTTATATATGGTGGCTGAGAGGTTGTGCTCTCGAAGCTGGTAGACGGGAGGTGCTGGGTTCGATCCCAATCGCGCCCGTCGGCCTAATCGTTCGGAATTTTCGTGGTTTTCTTCGAGCCGTGGATTTATCCATGCGTAAATACGGGTTAGGCTCCCTTAGAAAGACCCCCACGAAGGGCACTCCCCCCGGGCCCATATCCCATGTGTAGATAATTGGCCGTCAATAATCAACCCAACCCAACCCAACCCAACCCAAAACCTTTATATATGTATAAACATAAAGTTTTGATTATTAATTAAACAGATTGTGCTTTTTAATATAATACTATTAGAAACTGACTAATATTTTACTGAATTTGTGCATTGTTGAAATTAAAATAGATCTTTTATTTACTCCGTAAGTCATTGCGCGCATGATAGCTTGAGAACGTATGCATGGATTGTTATGAAATTTTATTTAGGTAATAAGCGCATAAGTGTGTTTAAAATGATCTACTTTTAAATATTTACAATGCTAAGATTTTTATTTATAACTATTTTTATTCATTAGAAAATGTAAAATTTTGAAATTTTTTACTAAAATATTGTTTTTACATGGTTAATGAAATAATTTTGACCTAAGAGTTGGTCATTTTTAAAATACATATGTGCTTATTATCTATTTCAAATTTCATAACAATCCAGTCATACGTTCTCAAGATATCATGCGCGCAATGACTTACGGAGTAAAAAAAAAAGAGCAACTTTATTTTCAACAATACTCAAATTCTGTAAAAGACTAGTCAGTTTTTAATGGTGTTATATCAAAAAGCTCAATCTGCTTAATCAATAGTCAAAATTGCATACTTATACACAGAAAAGTTTTAAAGATACACTAATTCAAAGTTTGAAAGTTTTTGTTGATTTTCGGTGAGTTTAAAAGGTACAAGACCCCTTAAATGAGGTGCATACAGAAAGTAAGTTTCGTTTACACTTTGTGCTGCATCTGTTCTTATTTGATTTCTTTTACTTACTTCGAAAATTTTCGTATTTGAAGTACAATTCAATCGTGATTAAGGAAGTAGTGTCGTTATAACTTTAAAAGTGTCCTATGTAACATTCAAGTAACTTTATAGTATATCATAGAACAATTATTGATTAACAATAATCTATATATTTAAAACGCTAAGCGATTTCTTTCGACAATCCGTGAGAACAAACTACTGCATCAAATTACATCATTCTTTTTTTAAATGAAAGATATTTGGACACAGAGTTGTTATCGTGCATTCGTTTGTTCGAAAATTTAATTAATTAGACGTAATTTCCAATTAAACTTTTACTTCTGCTAATGACGTCATAATCGGATAACGCCCACAGTTGTAAGGCATAGAGTTTATTCTCTGAACTCTATGGTTGCGTGGATATTAAGAGAAATAATGAATATTAAAAGCACGCGGCTTTTAGGCCGAATTTTTTAATTTGCAATTAAGTTTCCGTAAAAATATTTATCCGCGTGTTTTAAATGCGAATAAAAATTTATATTTATTGTGACGTCACGGGAATATTGTCCATTGGGTTTATTTTATCATGATGCATTATAACTTTGTTGATGCCATTTTTTCATTCCAATTAAATGTAAAAAAATATTTTTATTTGTATGCATGGTGCTTAAGCATTAAAGTAGTGGATATAAAGTACGTGTGAAAAGTTTGCGCCAGTGAAAATGACGTTATGCTTACCTTGAAATGCATTTTAACATTGATAAAACTAAAGAGAAAAATGTATATGATTATGATTGTGTCAACATCACGTAATTTTAACTGATTTTTCCACTCATAATTACAAATATTAGAATTGGAGACGTCATTGATTTCTTCATTTTGTTTGCATACCTTGATTACATGTTACCAATTACTTTTTTTAAATTATAGGTTAGAAGATTTTCTTTTTTAATAAAACAAATCACAAAAGTAAAGCATTTCAGGAAATTTAAAATTATTAAAAATAGAATTAGGGTAGAAAAAAAATCTTGAAATAATGATTGTATTTTTAGCTAGAATAAATAATGTAAGACTAATGTTTCATAAGAATTATTTTGGTAGGTTTATTATAAGTTCATTTAACAGTTCCTTATTAGCGCAAAATCCTATTTCTTTCACTGTGAATTTCTTTTTCAATGTCAAAAAATGTTTTTCGACTTTTGGACGCCAGCCAAAATACAGTGGCAATTTTTAGAAATGTACAAAGGTTGTGACAACAAACGGCACTATCGCTTTAGCTTTCATCGCGGTTACATCACTTCTAAATACTACAAATTTCTATTTTTTACTACATTTTACAATTTTAATCCTTACATCATCAATTAGAAAAAAAATTAGCTTTTGATGGAAATTTATTTGAAAACTGCCGCTTAATTTAACTTTTTAAATAAATTTCAAGCATGAAGAGTTTTCAATTCTATCTTATCAATGACCACCAGTTTGCTTCAATAATGTAAAACAGCCCCTGGGAAAGTTGCCACAATTGAAAATAGAATTTCCAAACCATCATAAAAAGTGAATAATAATAATAATAATAATAATAATAATAATAAAAACAGTGATAAATCATAAGATCAGATTATCCATAAGATAGAGCATTTTAGCGCTAAACAAAAATCTGTCAAAAAAGAAAAACTATGTTTATTTTATGAATAGCATAAAATTGATACGTTGAATTCGTTGATGTATATGTTCCATCAGATATCAGAATATGCTAGGAATTGTATTTTTATATTTTATTACATTTGCCAACTGTATAAGAGGGAAAATATCCCCGACTGTGATGGAAAAGGGATAATAATCCTGATTATGTAAAGGAACCGAAGAAAAAATACAAATAAATTACACTTGAAAACATTAAAAATCTCCCTCATAGGCCGATTGATTTATTACTGTAAAAAAATTACATAAAAACTGATTAGCTTAAAATAATGGATGCGTTTTAGAAGATATGGATTTGAAACGAACAATGATTAAAGAGGACATTTTAAAACTTTTAATTTAAGCATTTAAAAACTTTTTTAACGTAGAATTTCGACGCTGCTTTTGGGCAGATGCAATGCACATGCGCATAGGAGCTCATTCGGTTGCATTATCACAGGTAGGGGGGGGGGATGTGTGCTTTATTTACTATGTTCTTTTATTTACTGAATATGATATGACCGTAGGAATATACTATTTGTATATACTTCATAGGTCCATGACATTTTTTTCTTGCCGTGGTGAGTATGGCGGTAATGTCAAACTGATTTGCATTATACAGTTGTTTACAGATTGTTTGTTTGGAGTTTGCATCGGAAATAGTACTGTATCTGACTGGGGAAAAAACTTTTAAAATAAAATATTTGAAAGACTGTTTCATACGCACCCCTTTTTAAATAATAAAGAAGCTTATTTTACTGATATTGTTATAGTATTTTTTCCGTCAAATTTTGACGGGTTCCATCTAGTATATTTAAAAAACGCCAAATAAGTAAAACGAAACAAACAAACAAACAAAAAAAACACACAAGGTGTTCCCAATTTTTGTTATCTAATAGCTAATTCTTTAAACCGTTAACTTTAGAGGTATAGTCCCTATAGCAAAATTGTTTGAAATTATTTTCTTCATCCAAACAAAAATAATTTAAGTAATAATAATAAATTCTTAAAGCTACAAAATGTAAATTTTTTACGGTCCCTATTTCCTATAAGTTAGTGAGTAGTAAGTTTATTAAGTACGTTTAGTAAGAAAGTTTAGTGATTGAAACTTTATTTATTTATTTATTGTCTGGTTAATTTAATTTTATATAATTTGAAGAATATTATCTCTGTTTATAGCTATTTTATGCTATAAACAAGAAGCTCACATGATTTTTTTAATTGAATGATATGTTTGGTAAGCACAGAATGGCCACAGTTAATGCCGCGTTTTGTACACTGTAAAAAATATTCGTGTTACTTTACACCAAAAATGGTGGCAACAAAGTTGCCACCAAAAAGGGTGTAAATAAACAGCCCTTGTAAATTTGTGTAATGAAACACCAAAAATTAATTAGTGTAAAGAAACACCAATAATTAATTAGTGTAAAGAAACACCAAAAATTAATTAGTGTAAAGAAACACCACTTTTGGTGGCAACAAAGTTGCCACCAAAAGTGGAGTAATAAAACGCCATGATTGATTTAGTGTGCTTTAACACCAAATTGGGTGTTCTACTAGCTAATTTAGAATATGTCACTTAGATGCAGCATCACACCAAATTTGGTGTTCCAAATCTGCTCAATAAATTCACTGTCCCTGCTATCTTGATGGAGAAAAATGTTTGCACTGTTATACATTTACATAAAAATTAGACATCTTTTTCACTTTGGTTCAGAAATTGATAGTTAAAAGTCTGTTTACAAATCTGTAATTGAAATCCTCGCTAATTTTTTTCTTTAAATTTCAATTATAAAAGTTTATGAATGTTTCAAAATATGTTATATTTTAATCAAGAAGGGAAAAATACAGTAAAAATGCCTGTAGTTTTACGTAAATGTCCATTACTTGTCAATCACTTTTTCTCCAAGGATAATTTGGGACGACAGATTTCCGGTCAAAGACTTGAAGAGAGCTTTAAAAATAATTAGGTTCTTTTAGATTTATCTGGTGTTTAATTACAACAATTATGATAGCAACTTTGTTGCCACCATTAATAAAGCCTTATTCAATTACAGTTATAATTAAAAGAATTCCATAGAAATTTAGCAATATAAATGTTATGATTACATAATTGTTAAAATAAACTTAGTCAGGAAATTCTGTTAGAGTTTGTATTTTTTCATATTAAAATACTTACATATTTAACAATGGAGCCACATGGAACTATTTGCACTTATTGTTAGTAGTTAAAGGGTTTAAACAACATTCAATATAGCATTGTAGAAGTTTTAGCCATCACCCACTCTTATTTACACATAAGTTTTTATTATCCCAGTAATGAATGTTTTGTGTTTTGGCTTAATTTCTCAATTTTTTTCTCAAAAATACCCCAAGGATCCTGACAAGTCTTTGGTTTAATGAGTATATTTCAATTTCACAATAAAAAAGAGATTTTTATAAGCACTTAAAAGAGGGTTAAAAGTAAAAAACTGTTTTAATTAATCATAATTGTAAAAAAAAAAGTTTGCATATTCCAGTGCACCAAACCAAATAGCATATAATTATTACTTAACATTATCAAAACACATTTCATGGTTAAATACATTAATATTAACCAAAATAGCCTATACCCAGTTAAACATAAAACAGGAATACACAATTTTTTTACTTTCTTCTAAAATTGTAATTTTGGACTTGTATACTGTTAAAAATGCCCAGCTAAGATATATTACACACAATATTACAATTAAACAAAAACAATTATATTATGTAACAAAACATTTTTAAGTATTGCATTCCATGTATGAAACATCATTTAATGTTACTAAAATATGCTTTAAAACAATGTACCAGTTTCCATTTGTGTAGTATCTGAAAAATTAATATCTAAATTGCAAGAGGCTTGCATCCACCGAACAAAATCTTGAATAGTCCTTATTAGACAATTTTTGAATTTTATATGCACCAAAATGATCATTTAAAGCACACTCCCCCCTCCCTCCCCATAATCTTCTAAGAAACAAAACTTTATCTGTTATAATGAGTAAAATTTTTGAAAAAAATTGATTCTTCTTCAGCTAATTTCCTAACAATAAACAATCCACTCCTTTTTATTTTTCATTTACTTTTTAAAATAATTCACAAACCTTTTGTTGAGAAAATCATAGTAAATGTTGATAACAAATGTTCTTCACTTTTAAAATTTTCTTTTCACATGCTGCATTTTTATACAATTTTATATCTTGTATGTGACAAAAACTAACATTGCTGTTATAGGGTACTGGGTTACTGATCAAGTAAACTGACCCCCCCCCACCCACTTCCCATTTGAAGATGGCGTTATATATTTTTTTCAACTTGCTACCAAATTCATAAGATATTTCGGCTTAGATATGTTTGTGATCTGCAAACAAAAAGGAGAAAATAAAATTTTTTATTGTATAAAAATAGTAATTTTATTATATTATACTGTCATGAGCTCTTCCTTATAAAGAAAATAGTATTTATCACAATTATCATACAATGGATATGATTACAAATAAAATGCGTAAAAAGCTGAACATCGACAAAATAAATGCAGTTATCTAAGTGCTTTATGATTGTGAGTCAGAGCATTAATATAAGTGACCATTGACTTATACTCAGAGGTAAAATGTGCAAGAAGAATAATTTTAAATGAAATCAAACTATAAGTCTGTTTAATTACTTATAGTCCTCCTGTCTGTCTCACTGTTTTTCAAACAAAACAATTTTGAGAATGTCAACATAATGAAATTTCGTTTCAGAGGTAAATAAATAACACAATAATGGAAATTGGGTAAGCTGGAATAGCAAATTATTGGGTGGGCTCGGGCCCCAGCGGTCCGTATAAGTTGGTGCCACTGCTTGTTAGTACCCTTAAATAAATAAGGACTAATTACTTTGCTTCCCTTGCGTTTTCCCTTTGTTTTTAAATGAAAGCAAAATGGCGAATGCTTCGTTCTCGTTCTCTGTTGTCGTGTGCTGACGCAACATTCTGACGTCATCGTGTATCTGAACACCAAAAGATGGATAGCGAGATAAAATTGTACACCGATATTGGAGTTTTGGTTTCCCAAATTAATTTGAAAGCATCATTCAGGGTGTATGATATCACCGATTCTTTTTGAAAGAGTAAAGATAAACTATTTTAAGTGTATTATAACACTTAATTCAGTGTTGACACCAAAATTAGTGCATATTTAAACCTTATTTGGCATTTCATAAACCCAAGTTAAGCGTAATAATACTCCCTCTTTTTTACAGTGTAGATCTCGATTTAAAAAAAAATCGACTGGGTGAACCGCAACTAATCTGGGTGTGTAAATACTATTTAGAACATGGGAAATTGAGTTAATTTGAAAGAAAATATTTTCTATTTTCTCTGCGTCAAAATTTGAGATTTAGAGATTTGAGATATGAACTTTTTGCAATATCAGTAGTACAAAATATTTTAAACTTAAACGATTTCTCATGAACTACTAATCTAGACTAACAATGTGAAAATCAACGGTTCGTTTTAGTAGCGGCCATATTTAAATAAAAGTCCGCGCAATCTCTCCTACTGAAATTGGAGAGTTTGCGCATTTGCTACTTAGGAGAGGTGGCGCATTGTTCCCATTAGTCTCCATGCTAGGACTTTCGGTTAAGAACTTTTTTTTTTGTTAAAAAATTGTTCCTCATGTTTTAAACAATATTTATACAATTTTATCGTTGCGTTTGGCAGCTCACTGGATATTTTTTAATCGAGCTTCAACTACCCCACCTTAGTAAGGGAATTTCGTAAGGGAAAGTTGAGTAAAACCACATGACTTATTATTACTTGCTAGAATTTTTAGAAAGATTTTATTAATAAATGATTATTTATAAAAAAGTCAACTCATCCGGCTGTGGGGTAAAACCGCATGGATATATTTAGAGATCGACCGAAATTTCGGTTTCAGTTTCGGCGCAAAATCGGAGTTTCGACGAATATTCGTTTTCGGCGAAGCTTCTGTCAAAATTTCGGCCTGACCGAAACTATCTGTATTTCAAAATCCCGTTCCTTCTTTTGGAAATTTTCAACTTTGCTCACTGACATGAGTTGTATCGGCTCAAATGAGACACTGTTTATTGCTGTGAACTTCCACTGTTTGATCCGTCATGATTCATTCATGATGCGAGTGTAAATTATAAAGCAAGCAATGCATATATGACTAAATTTAAAATACGCATATCACGTGATCTTTAAAATCTTCAAACTTAACAGTAATAGAAAAGTTTTACTTTGAAACTCCACATTGTTTTGAATGCTTTATAAGAAAGGTGTTAAAACATATTAAGATTTACGAAATTTATTACAAAAGATATATCGAGGAATGAATATATTAAAAAAAAAAAATGAATATATTTAAAAATTAAATATTCATTATTGAATTTGCTTTACATTATTTAACTACATTGTTAATTAATTATTGATAAATGCCTATATATTGGTTGTTATAAAATAATAAAATATAAAAGTTGTATTATTAATTATGTATTATTTATGTTTCATTTTTGTTTGAAACTTATACACACACATATATATGTACGTTTGTTTGTTAGAAATGTGGTTCAATACACGTATAATTAATAAATTAATTAGTTATTATTAAGTAATTATTAATTATTTGTTATTAATTAATTAATTATTTAATAATTATATGCAGTTATGTATGTATTAATCAGTTTTTTGTGTTTTTTTACACTTTCGGTTTCGGTTTCGGCCGATTCGGTTTCGGTTTCGGTCTTAAAAACCTGTTTCTGTCGATCTCTAGATACATTATTCTTATTGAGTATTGAAAAATTTAGACTTTCGTTTAAAAAGGAACAACATATTTTATTTTACAAGTTAAACTAAAAGGAACTAAACTAATAATATTTCAATTACGAGTGTAATGATTTAATATTTTAAGGTAAAGGGATAATTATCTTCATAACAATTTAAGAAATTGCAGAAAAGTAGTTCACCTCCATATCACTTCTATAAAAAATCATGATCACTCTTGTCCGTGTAGTTTTGATTGCCTTTTCATCAAACATTATTAACGCAGTAACAATGCTTTATGATATTCTTTTTTATCCCACGTAGGATATATGGTTTCACCCCAAGATAATGTGGATCGGAAAGCAAACCGTAAAAATGCCTTTTAAATGTTAGAAACAGTTTCATTGTGGGAAATAAATCGATAATAACAATATAAAAAAATTCAGTAACTTCAAATCTGTTCTTATTTAAGAATTTAAGAAACTCAAAGTAAATAAATAAACTTTTAAACACGAAATGTACACAAAATTAGTGTAAAGATATAGTAATATCCACGACTCCTTCTGTACTAAAGCCAGGTACTTCAACCATTATCCCTTAAAAATCTGTTCAAATTGAGACAAATGTGAGATATCCGGTTTCTTCCGACTATACGGTTTTATCCAACTTTCACTTATATAAAATTTTTCCTTTTGTAATTATAATTTTAATTATGGTTTGCAGTGAAAATATTGTTGGTGGATAAAAATGCTATACTGATCGATAAGTATTTAAAATAATAAATACTATTATATGGACTATGGTTCTTGCGTATTTAATTTAATTTGTTCCGTTTTAGGTATTTGTACTGACGGTTGTTGCTGCAGTTATTCAAGGAGAGATGTTTTTTGTGGCTTGCAGACCACAAAATTACGGGTCTGACACTAAAAATACTGATAACAAGGCCTCCGCTCAAAATGGCGCTCAACAGGGAGGTTCTTTTACAGGCCAATTTCCTTTTAACCCTGCTTCCATGTCGTGGTCTAACAATGCCAATTTTCCCGGTCAAACCTTTAGCTACCCTAACAGTGCCGGTCAATTCGGTTATCCTTTCCAGCAAGCAATGGCCGGAAGACCATCTACCTATGACACTCTTTCCATGGACGTGTCTAAAAAGGTTGTTGAACAGTTGGTTCCTCTTGCAGAAGTGGGTATGTATTCATTTTCTTGAGCATTTTGCGAAAAACGAAATGTAACATTTTATTCCACTTTTCACCACTATACTGTTAAAATATTGTATTCTAATAAGAACCTCAAATTATTCTTTTCAATTTCATATTCTTCTACACCTGTGTCATGCACGAGTACATAACATACTCAGATATATATTACAATGTGTATTTAAAATAACCTTGTCTATATTTATTAACATAAATATAATCTCGTACTGTTTCATTTTACATATTAGCATGTTAATTTCAGGAGAAATTATGCAATAAATATGCAGTTACATTTCAGAAATATTTTATCCGAAAGTGTTTAAGAATAAAATTTGCTCATTTCAAAATTAACAAACCTTTTCTGATAGCGGAATGTATCGTGTCTTTTTTATTTACATTTCTCGTGGCGCAGTGATTTGTCGTGGAAGAATTCATAAATGTGAATTTTGGATAAAACCTAAGTAAGTTCTAGGAAAAAATTATTTTTAGAAATTCATAACAACGACTTATGAGATTGTTTCTTACATTATTGCACACCATTTAGCGTGTTTTATTGAGAACGGTTTTTCCCTTGAGAATGATTTTTGGCAACCATTAACATGTTGTCCTAATTCACTTTTAATTCGATTATTGAAAACATTGCCCATTTTGACGCACAGTAAACGAGCCTATATTAAAATTTTTGATACGTCCCTGTAAAACGAAACGATGGCTATTTTAAGAACATGAATTAGTACTGTGTACCTTAACAATATATTCAATTTTCGTGACAATTTCTCCATTTTTACGTAACTTTGAGAAAACGGGACGATTAAGTACAGAAGGAAAAATAGACAAAAAGTCCTTCCGGGCTGTACCGGAAGGAAAAAGTTAGCTTCCCTATTTCTTGGTTTTAAGACGACATTTTATTTTACATCTAATTTTACTCGAAAAAACGAAGCAAAAGTGCGAGGTACCCGATTATAGAAGTTTTATTCCCAGTTTTCGTTGATACTGAATTTGAATGAGAATTTCGCTAAAGTAGTCAGCTATGGCCAAGTTGGATGTACTTATCACGATTTATATTTTGCGTCGCCAAATTTTGCGATATATAGCCAAGAGTCGCCAAGCTTGGCGAGAGTTTGATGTTAGCTTATGAGTAAAAGTTTTAAGCATATGCGTGTTAGAATAATAGTTACAACAATGAAAGAAAATTTACGAAAATCCACTTTGACTAAAACTCACAAAATAAACCCATTTTGTAGGATGTTGTCTTGTTTAAAAATCTCAGACACCCTAGCAAAAAATACAGAGGAATCCTTGTATCAAGGCCGAAAATTTAATGGAAAGATTTTTAGGATTTCTAATTTTTTTGTACAATCTTTTGAATTTAAAATCTTTATTTGGTCACCGGTTTGAAACATGATGGCGTATGAAGCTGGTCACCGAACTCGGTCGAGACCTTGGTAAGTCCGGTGCACATTCTCAGGCACATCCAAATTGGTTCATAAATACGAGCGCTATCACATGACAATATATATATTTATATACATAAATACTCATTTGGACGGAGGGTGATTTTGCTGGCTGGGGGTGGCCGTCATCGGTGAAAATATACCAAATTATCCAGAGTTTCTTTCCTCCGAACGGCTGCGGTAGCGTCTATATTTTTGCAATGGAAGTTACCTAAAAATCTTTTAAATATTTCAATTTTTGATAGGATTAATATAAAATTTGAACAATTTTTGGAAGAATTTTATCATCTATTAGAAGAAATGGACGTTGTTCGCATGTGGTACCTTTATCCCTGTATTTTGTTGAATAATTCAGCAACGCATCTTCGCTCTAGAAAAAACCTTAAAAAGTTGTCTGATTATTGGATTTTATTCTTACATCTTCGTGGTATATTTCCCCAAAATATAACCTTAAAACAGAAAAAAAAAGTAATCTTATACACCCAGGCGTGTAAATCAAATCTGCTAGTAAGACAGTTTCCTTATACATTAAAAAAATATTTTCAAGTTCCTGCGAAGATGTTTCATAATTTTATACTAAAAGTATGCATAAACCTTCACTAACTTGGACTTAATAAACTTTGATAAAACCAGGCTGTTTGTATAAACATTTGGTCATTTTCTTTAACATAACACTTCATAGGCCCATTGCAATAAGCTGAAATAACAGGCTGGCTAGTAAGCAATTGGTCATATTATAATTAGCCTGAAACTGCATAGTATCATTGCAATAGGCCTAAAAACTATCATGTTGATTAAGAAATAACTGTTACTTTTCCAATTAGCCTAAAGCTGCATAGGTTCTTGAAGGAGGAGCTCGTGCAACGCGATGTCTCGAAAGTTTATTAAAATACCTGTTGTATTCATCACTAATATAAGTTACTTGAAAAAGGATAAGATAAAATTCTCTTACCTTTTCTGAAGGTGCTTTCATCTGCTAATTATATCCAAAGTGATTTTTAATCCAATGTTAATATTTGTCATGGGTTCTACGGATGGTAATCCATAAAGGTATTCATATCCACAGTTGTTGATATTATCACCATAACTGAAAAACTAAATAATTTCATTAGTAATTGGACACTAAATAAATTGGAGATCTTTCTTATATTGACGATTATATTTCTTGATTATTTGAAGTCTTGTACACAGCAAACAATTACATTTAAACATTTATATTTAAACTTATATTATTAAGCATTATATATTTTATTTTATCTGAGCACACAGACTCACTTAAGCTCGCGATTACATTTTGTTTTCAGGACTGCAGAATGAAAGTCATAAGTTCATAGTTCAGAGTTTTTCATTCACGTCATTCCTACGTCAGTGGAAAATACATATGTTGCACAAGGTTTCTCCGTAACAATGTAATCGGACTATTAATGTTCTTTATTTCCTGATATAATTATTGTTCCTATATCTTCAACATATTTCACATAATAACAGTTTATTAATGTAGAGTAGTTTTTGATCATTTATTTGATGTGGAGTGGCTATTAATCTTAATAAGTTGTTATTCACTACGCGATGAAGGATTAGTTGATGACTCGGCGCTTTTTACTCTCTTTGTTTCATCAAGTTCTTTTTATTTTCCCCATTGCAGGAGAAAATGAAACTACACTTTTTGTAATTAATTTTACGGATGATGTTAATATTTCTAACAGTTCTTTGCAATAAGCCTGAAAAATATCAGGCTTATTGGAAAAAGACAATTTTCCATTTAGCTTGGCTCTTTGCAAACAGCCTTATATTTTAATTTATTTTTGAAATAATTGAAATTTTATACATTGAATTTTAGAAAATAAAATTGTATAGTTTTGTCTTTTTTATAGCTTTGTCGGCGCCTGCGGCTTATGGACAGGCGTGGGCCATGGCTCCTGGGACTGCCGTCAGAGGAGTTCAGCCAATTCTTAATGGAGCTGCTTCCGCAGTACAATGGGGGTGATGCTGCTTTGAAGTACGCACACTGAGAAGGTTTAGTCAACTCATACAACTAGACATAAAATCAGTCTGCTTTAAATCCATGAAAACCAACCAATCTTCTTTTGATTTTTTTTCATTTTGATGTTTTCCCCCGTGTACTAAATAAATTCTTGTGTACTAAATAATCATCATGTAACATTCATGTTATATGAATTATTATATGCGAAATAAATATTGTAAAATGAAGAAATACGTGTTTGTTGATCATTGTTTTAATATTAAGTATAGTTCTTTTCATGTTGGACTCAATTAAGGTATTTTGAATACCTAAGCATACCATTTTTTCGGTACCTTCTCAACGGATACTTAAAGTCAGCTAAATCCTCAGAATCTTTTTCTACTTCCGTTTTCGCCAGCTAAAGTTAAAGTTTGCAAAAAGTTCTGTGTAAGCACAAAACTTTTTTGAACTTAATTGAATATACAGTATACGTCAAACTTCGAAACAATTAAAAAATTAGACTTTTTGGATCTCGAAAACCCTTCTGTGCAACAGGTAGCAAAAGTTTCAAAATGCCATAATTAAGAAGTCTTGTTAATTGAATTTTTGAAACAGTAAAAGTAGTTTTATTAACCCAAGGATTTAACGAGTTATAAAACCTCGAAGTAAAGAAAAACAACAAAACTTGACAGAACTGAAATAAGCAAAGCATGGAGTATATTTGCCATGAAACATTATTTAAAATTTTCATAAAATACGAAACTTGTAATGATAATATAATTATTCACAGTTGAAAAAACAGAAAAATGAAAAACACCATTAGATCAGCAATGAAAAACGCTTAAACAAGAGGGTAAGTGTGATCGAAGATCGGACAAAGGGTTTCATTTAATATTCCTTTCAAAACACTTTATCATTTCTTTAATAAATCCAAATAAATTTCATTTTCAATAATAAGAAAAGTCATGTTTTTTATAAAGTAAAAATTTACCGGTCTATTTTTCTCGTTCTTTCGAAAATCTGAACCGGTCCGATAGCGGGCGATGGCCGCTATTATACTCTGTCAGAATAATATCTCTCAAGTGGACTAAATGCGATATTAAAAAAAATCAATTTCAAAATTAAATTTTTCGAGCATTCCTGCCACAACAAAATAACATGAATGAAAAATCATGCGTCAAGCATAGATTATGAAACTTTTCTTCAAGACATTCAGAATACCATAACAAAACTTCACTGTTTAATAAGGTGAAAGATGTCTAACTAAACAATTTGTAAAACGCATAACATATTTGAAAACCTAATTTCAGTAATTAACGTTAATAGTCGGGAAAATATCCGAATTATTTTGTGAATCTTTGTATATATAATACATTGAATGCTAAACTTTAGTTTAGTTAAGAAACGCATAGAACAGCAGAAAATTTTCTTTTCAGCAATTTAAATCAATAAACAAAAATGTACTGGAGCTGTTTTGTGCAGCTCTGTATACTATCTATAGAATTTACAAATACGAAGTAATATGCAAAAAAAAAAAAAGTTAAATTTAAAAATGCGTACCACAACTGAAAACGCACTTCCACCAATTATTGTCCATCAACAGTACTGTAACCGAATTCTTTTGTGTGTCTCTGTAAATGAACAATTAACGATATGCACGCTGTATTCTATAGTAAGCCTTCCGCATTTCACCTCAGTGATATATATCAATTTTAATACGTTTGAAATTGTGTAATATCATTAAAATACACTGCAAACAATTTTTGAAATAGACCGTAATGTAACACAATTCTCTTGAATGTCTCTGTAAATTAACTATAAATGCTATGCACACTATATTCCATAGTAAACTTCTTGTAGTACATCTTATACATATATATACATATAAATTTTAAAACGTTTGAAGTAGTGTAACATCATTAAAATATATCGCAAATGATTTTGCCTTAAAAACTGTAATCTGACGGAATTATTTTGATTGTCCTTGTGAACGGACTATTAATGCTACACACTTTAATTTCAATATCGAACATTCCATATTAAAGCTTCAATAGCATATATCAATTTCATGTAAATCCGATAATATTTACGCGAATTAGAGTACGGACAGATAGACAGACAGACAAACCGAATTCATAAGCACTTTGCAACTATGTTGGAAAGTGTTAAAAAATATCTTAATACAATTAATCTTTAGCGTATTGTTTATGGTGTAGTGTAAGAGTTTTCAAAAATTCAGTAGTTGCGAAAATGGCGTTAAAATATTTCTAAGAAAATCTAAAAATGTAAATAATATAAAAAAAAAATTCCTACGTAGAACAACAGAGAATTCGATTTCATCTTCAGTTATATTTGGACATGTTTGTATTAAAAAAAAAAAAAAATCGGCCGAGCAGTTCTTGAGCAATCCAAGTGGACAAGTTAAAATAAATAAATAAATAAATAAATAAATAAACGCGTTTAAAGATTAAAGTTTGTTTTAGCAACTATTAGTTACATCGGCATATTTGTCGCTGTAACTTTTGTAATTTAGTAAGTTCAAAAATTCGCTTTCGTGCTACACTATAAGCTGTCATAAAACGAAAAAACATTTTTTTCCCGGTATGTTTTAACCCTTTAACGGATAAAGCACTTCAATTGCTAAGATGTTGAAATAAATGATTGACACCGGAAATTATGAACAAATTTATTTTTATATAAGAAAAAGGCGATATTTCGCATATATAATAAATGAAAAACACTTCTATTAAAATTCTGCAGTCAATGTTGAGTTTCGTAATTAAAGTTTTGTGGTTTCGTGAGGAAACCAATGAACGTTAAAGGGTTAAACTGGTGTTTACCGTTAAAGCAATTATAAGAATTCAAATTTTTTATCTTTAATAGAACAATCGGGTGTATATAACACTTAAATATAATATCTCTTTCAATTGGCGAAATATATTTTATATTCCGATTGCAAAAATTGAGCTGTTAACTTAACCCTTCTTTGCATGAGTTTTTCATTTACAAGTGTGTTTTTTATACATATATTAAATATTAGACACAAGAAATTTTGAGAGAGATTTTTAACTTTATTCAGCAACATAGTTCACCGGAAATTTACTGAATTAATATTTCTATATAAATATAGTGGTGGCGAAGAAGTTGATTTATTTATTAAAAGTTAAATAAACAGTGATCGACATTTACATCACTATGCAATTAAGGGTTAATTAATCATTCATAATTGTAAAAATACTATAAATTATGAAGTGTATAGGAAAGTTTGATAAACAAAAAACATTTCTTTGCACGTTATAATGATAAAGCTAAAATTTAATTTTTTTCGCCTGGACGTGATCGTTTGTAGTTTTTGCCTTTTAATCTTTCCCAAAAAGAAAAAAATATCTTCCGTTATTTAGATGGCATTTAATATGTTGCAAAATTGTGTTTTTATAGTATGTAAAAACCGCGAAAAAGCTTAAGGGGTGTTTTTTCACATAAAAGCCTTTTGTTTTTTAACTTTTATCAAAAAGAATTTCTTTTTAACAAAAACTGATTGAAATAGAAAAGTTCTGAAGACATTATTCTTATTATAAATATAAAAAGTATATTTCATAAAATATAAAAACATAAAGTATAAAATATAAAAACAGTATTTCATTACATAAAATTATATTTCAGTAAATGTCCTTTATTATTGTATTAATGGCTTAATTTAAATAAAGTTGGAGTGTATTGTAAAGTGGTTGGTTTCTTAAAAAATACTTATGTCAAAAACATTTCTACATTTACGTTTAAAAAATTGCACAAAATATTTATGAAATTCAAAAGAGCTTTTTGGAATTAACAATTAGCGACAGAAAACATATCACGAGAAACAGCTGGTAAAATTGTACAGCTCTTAAATGTATTGTTTTACGTTTAATTTTTATCTTATACGTCAAGGCTATAGATAATCTGTATAAAGGGAAAAAAAAAACCTCTTTAATAACACCATAAAATTAAGAAATACGCAAACTCTTTCGAAATGACTTTTTTTTTTTTTTTTTTTTTTTTTTTTTTTTTTTTTGCGCAAAGAAGACGTTCTACTACTTTGAAAGCAGGAGAAAGACAGTCTTGCTCCTGTCTAATAAATAGAATTCGATAATTAATTTAAAATTTAGTTGAGTTTAAAAATATACACCAACTGATACGAACTTTCATCAATTATCGATCATAGTCCGACCTGTAACCCTGAAATGAACTATCGGGTAAAGTGCCCAAATATGGTATAATCCCCTAATATGGCACTATCTTATATCTTGTAAAGGAGAAGTAGCACTCTAGTGAGAAAGTTCTCAAATAATAGTTTTTCAAGTTTACTCAACAGGGTGCAGTGCGTTCGCATACATTCTATCGATTTTAGTATTGATACTCCACCAGTTGTGTTTCCAAGAGTTAAATATTTTTAAAGTTTCATTTTCAAGCGTAACTTTTTCGAAGTAGGTAAGTGATTTTGAAATGTTTAAACATATGTGTAATTTCAGTTTATTTATATTAATGTTTGCTAATTATTGGTTTTGGTTGAAATTAATTTTAAATTTGTCAGTAACTAGTATTAGATATCCGTGTGGAGTTCCCAATATGGCACTACAAGGATTCCCAAATATGGGTATAGTGCCATATTTGGACCTCCTTTTTTTTCGTATATTACCTATTTACTTTATCTTTACATATTTTTACAGACTTTGTAAATAGTTATCGTTTGTGCTCAAAAATAATGTAAATAGTTCAATTAAGCTCTATGCATAAGCTAATATTAGTTTTCGTTGCATTAAAATAATCTCAATTTGTTGATTTTCCGCAAACAAATAAACCCTATTGGATTACAATGGAAGTCTGTGGGAATTTGGTGAAATAGTAGAGATATCGACAAGTTGGCGTAACTTTTGGTGACTAATTTTGATCGCCAAATTTGGTTATATATTGCCAAGTTGGTGACGAACTTGGCGACATTTGGAGACAGAACCGGCCGCCTCATGGTAACCCTTCTTATAGGTATGGAGATGCATTAAATGCTGTTCCATGTTTTTCAAGGGGATTCCAGAAAATTATACCATTAGAAAATCGTGGAATGTTCTCGAACATCCTATCGCACCCACATATATATGGAAGCGGAGCAGAGCTAGCAGTCAGAGAGTTAGTTAGACGCTTAGATGTCAGACCAACAGAAGACATAAAAAAAAGAAAACCTTGGGACAGGATGGCCATGACGGAAAAGAAAATAAGATGGGCTACTTAAAGGAATCTAAAACATATAATGTTTCAAAGAGAACACTTATAAGGTATGTCAATGACCCTCGGTCAACAGAGGAAGTGATTAAAACAAAATTAGGGAGATAGACTGTACTTCCACCTGATCTTGAAGCTCAGCTAGTAACTTATTGCATCGAAATTGAGAAATGTTTTTACGGGTTGACGAGCTGTGACATTAGATGCCTTTCAATCCAATTTGCAATGCAAAATGGGTTGAAATACCCCTTTTTCCGAGAAAAGCAAGCTGCTGGCGAAAAGTAGCTTCGATTATTTATGAAGAGGCATCGTGAGCTGTCAATGAGGACGCCAGAAGCTTTATCAATGTCAAGGGCCAAAAGTTTGTCCCCTGAGAGCGTCTCTGAATTCTTCAACATTTTTGAAAAATAAATGGAATAAATAAATAATGATCCTCAAAGGATGTTCAATGTAGATGAGACTGGTATAACGATTGTACAAAGCCATTGAAGCAAAGCTATCAGTCTGAAAGGAAAGAAAAGTGTTTGTACTATAACTTCTGCAGAAAGAGACAAGCCATAACTGCCATTACTTGGATGAATGCTTGTGGCACTTATGTCCCTCCTCGAATGATTTTTCCTAGGAAAAATATGTCACTAAATTTGATGGATGGAACACCAGCTGGATCGGTTCGGGCCTGTCACCCTGCTGGATGGATTCAAGGAGATATTTTTGCAAAGTGGTTAAACCATTTCATTCAGTTAACAAGGCCAACTGCTTTTAACCCCGTTCTATTAGTATTAGATGGCCACTACAGTCACACTTGAAATGTGGATATAATAGACATTGCGCGTGAAAATCATGTGTCTATTGTATTATTACCTCCTCACTCAACTCACAAAATGCAATCTCTCGACATAGGGTTCATGGCTCCCTTCAAGTGTTACTATGGTCAAGAGATTGAGACATGGTTGAGGAACAACCCTGGAAGGTTGCGACAAACAATCAGGTTGGTGAATTGTTTGGGAAGGCATAAAATAGAACTGAGACAATGTTGACTTAAGAAGAGTGGACTATTCCCTTGTAACAGACACATTTTCAAGGATATTGATTTCATGCCGAGTAATAATACTGAGGAGTCTTTAAACACAAACGATTCTATTGATGCTTCATATGGTGTTCTTCTTCAGGCTTCATCAATTTCTTCTGTAGTGCCTGATCAGGATCCTTCTTCCACTAATGGTTTGAATCCTACTACCACAGTACAACATACTCAAAACTTCATGTCACCTAACGACATCTCACCTGTGCCTTCACGACATGCTTCCTATTCGTCAACAATATCAGGGAAAGCCTCAGATACTACATCATCTCCCTACAAGAGGATGTTAAGCCAAAAAGATGATGACAAAACTTCTAAAGAACAAAAGAAGAAAGAGAAGGCTAAGAAAAAAGTGGCAGTAAGTGTTCCCTCCAATGAAGAAAAGCCAACCAAAACATCAATTTCAGGAAAATCTTCAGCAAAAAATCGTATTTCAAAGGTCAAGAAGAAAATGACTCGTAAAAGACGCCAAAGAGCTATTCATATTGAATCATCTGATGATAGTCTCGATGAGGATGACCTTCCGCTGATCGACACAGACTCTGACATGTACCCGGGATCGTTCAGTGAAACAGAAGACGATGTTGAGTGTCCCCTTTGTGCACCAAAATTATCGTATTGATGATTGCATGGGAGAAAAGTGGGCTAGATACATCCAGTGTATTAGGTGGTCTCACGAGGATTGTGGGGATAGGAAAACCGACTTATTTCTGTGCACCCCCATGTTTTGAACTTTCTTTTATCTAATTTTTTTTCGTATTTTTTTTTTTTTACTTTATGCCAATTATTTGTTTTCTTCTGTTTACTTTTATTTCTTCTTAACTACTCATTTGAATATTTTTGATTACCTATCTTAGGCTAGTTATCTTAAGTTACAAAATTTTTTATCTGATTCTTTGCACCAGCTTTATTTTATATTTGAGAAAAATACTTTTTTGTGATTAAATATTCTAGTCTAATAAATTTATTTTATGTGAAAAATGTGTCGTTTTATTTTAATACTCTGAAATATTGATTTTCTTTGACATTTTTGGTGTGGGTGCCATATTAGGGACCCAGTGTATACCATATTAAGAACCCCTTTCACTAAAACCTGCAAATAATACACCACACAATTTTTTTTTCTCAGGCTGTATTTATTTTTGAACAAACTTGACCCCAGAATCAGGGAGGTAATGGATCTACAACTGGTAATTTTTTGGTCAAAAAAGAGCATTTGAAAATAATCAAAAAATTACATCAACAAAAAGTGGTTCATATTTGGGCACTTTACCTTAAATTGGTGTACATTAACACGCGCTGAAAATCATAAAATTTTGAAAAAGTCGTA
The DNA here is from genome assembly GCA_963931845.1 of Maratus michaelseni. Classification (NCBI taxonomy): domain Eukaryota; kingdom Metazoa; phylum Arthropoda; class Arachnida; order Araneae; family Salticidae; genus Maratus; species Maratus michaelseni. The sequence continues at coordinate 411,472,717 of OZ007587.1, forward strand.
TTATTTTAATAGCGATAAAAAACCAAAAATCTAACAGCCTTTACTTGTTAAATTTAAACATTTTTCGTTATAGCAGTTGTCAACAATTAAAAATACACAATAAAATTCTTTCTACAATAATTAATTTTCTATTGAAAGATTTCCACGTGAAAAATGAAAGTGAAATAAAATGTTTCACCAATTGAAAAAAATATTAATATGATGTCATATTGGTAATAAAACGGAATTTTTCAAACATTTCTCAATAATACAAGGAGTATGAGTATGTGTAAGTACCGAAAGCAGGTTAATAGGACGTCATTAGAGAATTAAAAAGAAAATTAATCTAACGTCATATTGAAAGTTTAACGGACTTTTTGAAATGTTTGAAAATCATACAAAGAGAGTATTAATATGAGTAATAGAGAAAGCAAGTAGATATGACATCAGCAAAGGAATATAACGTCATATGAGTTTCAGGAACGAATTGAATCATGAGAAAAAATCGATTATAGAAAAAGTGGCATATTTTAACATTTTGAAGTTCTCTATACAACATGTTTAATTTTGAAATTGATTTTTTAAGTATCGTATTTAGTCCACATGACAGATATTATTATGACAGAGTATATAATAGCGGGCTTCGCCCGTTATCGGGCTTGTTCAGATATTCGAAAAAACGAAAAGATAGATTGGTAAATTTTTACTTTATAAAAAACATGACTTTTTTTTGTTAAATGAAATTTAAAACCAATTTGGATTTATTAAAGAAAGGATAAAGTGTTTTGAAAGGAATGTTAAACGAAACCCTTTGTGCGATCTTTGATCACACTTACCACTTGTTTAATTCTTGCGCAAGCTTCTAGTAAAACATTTTAAACTGTTTAAAATATTGTTAGGTACATTTCACTTCTAAGTTCAGAAAGAATCATAAAATTAAAATTTATAATTATATATTTTTTATTCACTAAAATAGACTTAAAATGTTAAAATGGGACTGTTATGTCGTTAATAAAAATAAAATTCCATACTTTTTTTACAGTTCAGCTAAAGAAATTCACAAAGTAGTAAAAGCTGATTTATTAGTATTAGATTTATTAGTATTTATTTAGTGTTAGAGACCCTATAAAAAAAAAAAACTTAAAAAAAAAAATCAAAGTTTAGAGTGGATGAGAGAGAGAAAGAAAACAGGATGAAAGCTGTGTCTAAAAAATGGTGTAATATCAAATTTTTAAGCTGGATAGTTTGGTACTAATTTAACACTTTCTATTAATGAAGTTTTAATTTGTAAATCAAGTGTCTACATACGTTATGTTGATAGAAATCCTTTCCTATTGTGCTAAATATATCATAAAGTAATTCTAAAAAATTATAAATAATAATAAAAAAAAGGAAGCATGATGCACTTGGTGACCATCTATCCACATTTTACTTATTTTTCTAACAACTATGTGCAACTATTTAATATTCAACATTCTCGTTTGTTGATACTCAAACTAACATGTTGTGACTTTTACATATATATATATATATATATATATATATATATATATATTAAGATGGCGTCAAAGTCCATCACGTATAATTTTTCAAGTTTTAATTTTCAGAAACACATTAAGACGTAGTTAGTACAGTAGAGTAAGATTTATATCAATATATCATTATGTAGACACTTGACTTACATACTAAAACTTAGGTAAAATAAAATGTTAAATAAATACCAGAATATAAATTTGGAAATTTGATTTTAGAAGATTTTGTTAGATTTAACTTTCCCCATGCTTTTTTTCTTTTTACGCTTGGCGTTTTTTTTTTTACTCGTATTTCTTTTTTTTTTTTTTTTTTTGTAGCTATTATTTATTTTTTTTTAAACAGTTAATAAAAATTATGTAATCTACTCATTAAAATTAAGTCTCGTAAGCTTTAGTAGAATTTCATTTCTTAGAATAATTAATCATTTAAAAGCAGTGAAAATATCAGTCCTAGCCAATTTATATGTTTTCAGAACTCACTTCATTATGATATAGTTTAAATATTACATATTCTGTTTTTATTACACTAATTATTGTCACGATCAAACTTAAATATAGCATTCTCAGACAATTTTTGAGACTTACAAATTAAAATATTTTCCACAAATTCGTTAGTTCAGTATGAGCTCATTTTGAAAATTTTATCTGTTTAAAATAATTGTTATGTGCCAAATTCATGGCAGAGGGGACATCTGATGGAACATTTTAAATTCCCTCCAAAAATCTGAATTAATTATGACTAACTCGTAAAAATATAAATTTTAATGTTTGGCAGAAAAATTTAGTGAAATGTCTTTATTAAAATTCACATTTTTAATTGCAAATTTATGATATGTACGCGATAAAATATTTCTTTAGTACAGCTACAGATTTAATGTTATGAAATTCCATTTTTACGTAGATAATCCATTGCTATTAGTAAAGATAATTTAACTTATAGATAAAATTTTGCTGCATTTTATTACCAAATGTAAGCCTATATAATTTCTATTAATTTTTGTCCCACCCGCAACAGAAAAGTAATATTTATTTTGTTTCACTGGAGAACCGCCGAATGATAAAAAGGACCAAACAGACAGCATTCTTATGTGTCGCTATCTATGATGTGGTATGTCAAACTCTTTGACCTTTTATGACTTTTTTAGCATGTGTAAAGGTCAGAGATCAGGAGCGGGAGCGTTGACAGGGGGAAACACACCCATTTATTTTGTTGAAACTCCCATTTTTTTGTCGACGACCGCGAAATTATTCCATAAGAATGAGAAGAGATTTGATTTATGTCTATCTCAGAACGGCACTGAATGGACCTTAAAGGTCCAAACAGACAGATTTCTTATATGTTGCTTTCTCTGCAGTGATAAAGCGGTCCCTTTAATCTCTTATGACTTTATTAACATGTCTAAAGGTCCGAATTCAAGAGCGGAAACCGTTGACAGTTGCAGAAATAGTACTTTCTTTTGTTTAAACCCCTCTTTCTTTTATGATAACCACAAAATGATTCGAGAAAAATGGGAATGGGTTCGATTTATTCCTATCTCAGGACGACTTGCTCAGGTGCGTTTCTAAACGCAGCTCAAAAAGCCGATCAGATTACGATCTAAGCGTACGGTGTCTGTTATGTGGTGAAGCGCTTCCTTTCACCTTTTATGATTTTCTTAGCATGTCTAAAGGTTAGAGGTCAATAGCGGGAGCCGTTTAAAGCTCCGAAAACATCCTTTTCTTTTGATTAAACTTCCCTTTCTTTTGTCGATGACCACAAAATGAGTCGAGAAAAATTGGATGAGATCTGAGATATACTCATTTCAGTATCGCTTCTAAACGAAACTTAAGAGCACATTTCTGATTTAAAAAATCCCTGACGGTTCGGCCTACAGGTACCGGTAGATTTTGAAGACGCAGACCGTGGGCGCCTGTTTATTGAAAATTGCAGAAGAAAGACTTCTTTGCCATGATGCAGCAGTTGGGACAGCCCACTTCGAAATATACGCGTGCCTGTAGGTAGAGCCGGCAGGGATTTATTTATTTTTTTTTTAAGTGTTGGTACTATAAAAACTTGTCAATATAAAAGTTGTAGATAATATTAAGAAGATTTATAATAAATCTATGCAGATTTGATATCTTGTGAATTGACGAAGTTATGAATTTTTTTCTTCTTAAATCCCTATTTACCCCCCCCCCCCCGCCCTCTTGGAGGCATTTTTAATGAAATCAAAAATCTGTCATACATAAATTTTTGGCCCTTGAAATAATAATAACTTTAAACGGATTCGATATGCATCATAATTAAGAAGTTATGGGGTTTTTTTCAGTTTTCACAAAAATCCCCCCATTCCTCCCTCCCCCTGGTTCGATTTTTCCGATTAACGAATTTGACCGAGATTTTATGTATCAGTTTGGAAGAGATTTGTGCAGAATTATTGAAGTTATCGTGTCCATAAAAATGTGATATATATATATATATATATATATATATATATATATATATATATATATATATATATATATATATATATATATATAAAGTTTTGAACAGGGGGTGGTTTTAGGTTCTAGGAGTCATGATTGGTGTAGATTTGCAAAACTTTTTCAGAATTTCCAACATCGGGGAGAATGTAATAGGTAGTATTTCTTACGAAATCTACCTAAAATTCTTTAGTAAGTACAATTCACATGCACATAAAAAAAAAATATATATATATATATATACACTTTTAAAATGTTGTCATTTTGCGTTACAGGTGTGGTAGACAAGATGACCAAAAAGTTCTGTTACCTTTAAAAACGTTAGAACTCATGAAATATTTAAGATAAAATGTCCGTGTTTATTTCTAAGTACTGTTCAGTGCTCAAATTTCACTTTGCTCTTCTAGTTGTTGACATTAAGATGTTAAGGTAATGGTAAACAGTGTCCACAAAGTCCAGCTACCATTTACAAATCGTTATAACATGAAATATTGGAGATAAATGCTGATGGTTTTTATTCATTCTGTTTAAGAGCCTACACTAGTCACGCGAAGAAACGAGCAAGTGAATGTTAAGTCTATGGGAAGGTTCTTGTGCGATTTCTCGCTCGCATTTTATTATTTTTAAATGATTTTTTTTTGCATAGGATAGCTGAGGTCGATCTCTAACGTTGTTAGTTTTTACTTTTTTGATTTTGGTTACAGTTTTTTATAAGCGGCCATTTTCAATACCGGTTCTGAAAGTGAAAGCACCTTTATGTAAAAAAAACTGGAACCAAAATCGAAAAAGTAAAAACTAACAATGTTAGAGATCGACGTCAGCTATCTTATGCCAAAAAAAAAAAAAAAAAAAAAAAAAAAAAAAATTAAAAATATTAAAATGCGAGCTAGAAATTTCGCAAGAACCTTTCCATAGACTTAACATTAGTTTGGGCGTTTTTTCGCATGACTGATGTAGGCTCTTGACAGCATTTAAAGTTTGTGCAACAACAGTCACAACACTTCGTGTTCGCTTTTGGTTGTCCGCAGAGGACATCTAGGCTATTATTAATTGATTAAATGCATAATTGTATGCCCTATAATGCACAATAATATGCTTTGTACAATTAGCTTTATCATCGTAATGTCAACAAAACTGTGAATGCAAACAAACATTTAGATACTATAAACTCTTACAACTAAAAATGTGAACATTTATCTGAAATCTTTTATCTGGAGGCACGGCAGTGCCTCCGCCAAGTCGAGAGAGGACAGCCGTAAGCATACTTTTCTGGAAGCAACTCAGGGCACTTTTGACCCCCCATATCTCCGCGCTGGAGTATCCCAAAAATTTTAAACTTCAATTATAGAGAGTATTTGGCCCACAGGACCAAAATTTAAAATTACAACTTTCTGTCTTTTCTAGTTCAGGCGATATATGAACTCAAACATTCGATTTTTTGTCACTTCTTACTCACTCGTTCACGCGTCATCAAAAAGATTGGGTAGATCCCGTAGCCCCAGAAACTTGACATTTGGAAAAAAGGTAGTGTTTAGGATACAAAGAAAGGAAAAATTATAAAATCCAGAAAATTCGAAAAAAAAACATTCGAAAATTCAACAAATTCCATCAAAATTGAAAATTGAAAATAATACGATCTTGTAGTCTTGGAAACTTAAGATTTGGTGTGAAGGTAGTGTTTAACATCCAGAAAAAGAAAACATCAAAAACACCAAAAAAATCGAAAGCAAAATTGAAAAAATCGAAGAAATTGAAAAAAAAACGAAAATTTGAAGACAATCCGATTTTGTTGCTCTAGAAAATTCAAATTAGGAATAAAGGTAGTATTTAGGATACAGAAAAAGGAAAATTAAAAAAATCCAGAAAATTCGAAAAAAAAAGAAAAAATTCGAAAAAAAGTGAAAAAATGAAAATAATTTGATACGATAACGCTCGTATTTATAAATTAATTTGGATGAAACTAATTGTGTGTATTAAGCTCACCAATGCCTCGACCGAGTTCGTTGGCCAGCTTCGTCCGCCATCTTGTTTCAAGATGGCGGCCACGGAAAATTTAAAAACTAAAATAAATATACAAAAAAGTTAAAAAATCAAGTTTATTTTTTAATTAGGTGTTAGGACTTGATACAAGGATTCCAGAGCATTTTTTGTTTTACCTCTATCGTAAAAATTTGCTGAGATAGAGCAGTTTGAAATTCTAGGGTGGCTGACATTTTGAAACAAAACAGCACATTACAAAAAACCAACGATAAATTTATGGTCAATAATGGTCAAGCAGGTGCAATCCCGAATGAATACTCCGTGTTATTATAACTGTAACTTTGACTTCGAAATTTTGATACGTTGCATTTTCTATTTGTTGATATTTTTGAACTATGATTTACGCTAAGTGAAATGTTGTTGTTGAAGAGGGATTTTCTATGTAAATCCGAAACGTCCAATTTTAATATGTTTTTAATGTTTTATGAAAGTGCATTGTAATGTCTGTAATTTTAATGATTTTAATATAAATTTATAGGTTTTAGTGAACGCGATTTCTCGCAAATTATTTTCTTTCATTGTTGTAATCATTTTCCCAATCATACGCATAAAACTATATATTCATATCCATTAGCGCCAAATTCTCGCCAAACTGGCGACAATTGGCGAAATCTCGCCAAATTTGGCGACAAAAATAAATCTTCATAAATGAAGCCAACTTGGCTATAGCTCAATAATTTGGCAAATTTCTTATTCAAATTCAGTGTAAACGAATCTTTTGTAAACGGTTTCTTTGCATTTTAACTTGCTGTTTTCGAGTAACATTAGCTAAAATTTTAAAACGAAGATATAGGAAAGCTACCTTTTCCTGCCGGTACAGGCCGGAGGACTTTTTTATGAGTTGTCGGATGCAATCTATGTTTTGCATTAAATAAAGTAAAACATTGAAAAACAAATCCCACAGGATGGGGATAGTTTGTTTTAGATAGATTTTAAGATAATTGTCCTATTAGCTAGTACACCTTCCGTTATTGTTTTGTGTTATTTTCCCCGGATCTGGAGGCACGGCAGTGCCTCCGCCAAGTCGAGAGAGGACAGCCGTAAGCATACTTTTCTGGAAGCAACTCAGGGCACTTTTGACCCCCTCATATCTCCGCGCTGGAGTATCCCAAAAATTTGAAACTTCGTTTGTCTAGAGTATTTGGCACACAGGATCAAAATTTAAAATTACAACTTTCTGTCTTTTCTAGTTCAGACGATATATGAACTCAAACATTCGATTTTTTGTCACTCACTCACTCACTCGTTCACGCGTTATCAAAAAGATTAGGTAGATCCCATAGCCCTAAAAACTTGACATTTGGAAAAAAGGTAGTTTAGGATACAAAGAAAGGAAAAATTATAAAATCTGGAAAATTCGAAAAAAAAACATTCGAAAATTCAACAAATTCCATCAAAATTGAGAATTCAAAATAATACGATCTTGTAGTCTTAGAAACTTAAGATTCGGTGTGAAGGTAGTGTTTAGTATCCAGAAAAAGAAAACATCAAAAACACCAAAAAAATCAAAGGCAAAATTGAAAAAATCGAAAAATCGAAAAAAATGGAAAAATTTCAAATAATCCGATTTTCTTGCGCTAGAAACTTGGAATTCGGAATAAAGGTAGTATTTAAGATACAAAATAAGGAAAAATTAAAAATTCCGGAAAATTCGAAAAAAAATTTCAAAAATTCGAAAAATTCGAAAAAAACTTGAAAAAATAAAATAATTTGATCTTTTAGCCTTAGAAACTTAAAATTCGCGGTAAAGATAGTGTTTAGGATTCAGAATAGGCTAAAATAAAAAACGCAATAAAATTCGAAAAAAAAAAAAAAAAAAATATAAAAAAAAATCGAAAAATAAGGAAAATTTGAAAATAATTCGATTTTATAGCGCTATAAACTTGAAATTTGGAATAAAGGTAATATTTAAGATACTAAATAATAAAAAATTAAAAAATATGGATAATTCGAAAAATACCCATAAATTAGTGCAGACGATATATGAACTCAAAGTTTCGATTTTTTGTCACTCACACACTCACTCATTCTCGCGTCATCGAAAAGATTGGGTAGATCCCGCAGCCATAGAAACTTCAAATTTGGAATAAAGCTAGTGTTTCGGATACAAAGAAAGGAAAAATTATACAATCCGGAAAATTAAAAAAAAAAAAAAAAAAGCATTCGAAAATTCAACAAATTCGAACAAAATTGAAAATAACACGATCTTGTAGTCTTAAAACCTTAAAATTTGGTGTGAAAGTAGTGTTTAGAATTCAGAAAAAGAAAACATCGAAAACACAATAAAAATCGAAAATTAAATTAAAAAATCGAAAAAATCGAAAAAAATCGAAAATTTTCAAATAATCCGATTTTGTTGCGCTAGAAACTTGGAATTCGGAATAAAGGTAGCATTTAGGATGCAAACTAAGGATAAATTAAAAAATCCGGAAAATTCGAAAAAAAATTCAAAAATTCGAAAAATTCGAAAAAAAAAATGAAATAATTAAAATAATCTTTTAGCCTTAGAAACTTAAAATTCGCAGTAAAGATAGTGTTTAGGATTCAGAATAAGTTAAAATAAAAAACGCAATAAAATTCGAAAATAAAATAAAAAATTTGGAAAAATCGAAAATATAGTAAAAAAATCGGAAAAATCGAAAATAAAGTAAAAAAATCGGAAAAATCGAAAAATAAGGAAAATTTGAAAAAAATTCGATTTCATAGCGCTACAAACTTGAAATTCGGAATGCAGGTAATATTTGAGATACTAAATAAGGAAACATTAAAAAATATGGATAATTCGAAAAAAAAATCGAAAATTTCAAAAATTAAAAAAAAAAAAAGAAAAGAAAAGAAAAGAAAGAAAGAAAGGAAAAGAAAAAGAAAAAGTGAGAAATTGAAAATAATATGATCTCGTAGTCTTAGAAACTGAAAATTTGGTGTAAAGGTAGTGTTTAGAATTCAGAAAAAGAAAACATCAAACCCCCCCCCCAAAAAAAATCGAAAATAAAATAAAAAAATCGAAAAAAACGAAAAATTTCAAATAATCCGATTTTGTTGCGCTAGAAACTTGGAATTCGGAATAAAGGTATTATTTAAGATGCAAAATAAGAAAAAATTTAAAAATCCGGAAAATTTAAAAAATTTTTAAAAATTCGAAAAATTGAAATAAAATCGATTTTGTAGCTTTAGAACTTAAAATTCGGCGTAAACTTATTGTTTAGGATACAGAAAAAGGAAAAATTAAAACACAATAAATTCGAAAATAGAATAAAAAACTCGAAAAAGATCGGAAATTTCAAAATAATTCGATTTTGTAGCGCTAGAAATTTGAAATTTGTAATAAAGGATACAAAATAAGAAAAAAATAAAAAATCCAGAAAATTATAAAAAAAATTCGAAAAAATCAAAAATTGAAAATAATTTTATCATGTAGTCTTAGAAACTTAAAACTTAAAAGGTAAGGTGTAAAGGTAAGGTTAAAGGGTGTAAAGGTAGTATTTACTATTCAATAAAAGGGACAATTAAAAAATTCGTTAAATTCGAAAATAAAATCGAAATATCGAAATATCTTTAAAAAATCGAAAATTCGAAAGCAATTTGATTTTGTACTGCTAGAAACATCAGTTTTAAGATAATTGTCCTATTAGCTAGTACAAGGCCCCTAATTGTTTTATGTTATTTCCCCCGGAATATGGTTTTCTTTTCTTTCGTTTACGAATTTCGTTATAGAAAAGTTCCGCTATAGACTGGCTACGTTATAGGCGATTGCTTTATAGACAGGTTTTTTTTTTCTTTCACAGGTTATACTCTATTTACTTCGCATATGAAATATGGATTGTTAAATGATGCTGGCCCCACAAAAATTTTCACAGCTCCCCCTCCCCTGCCGACATTACTGGCTGGTTATGGCTTGATAGTCCTTTCTAAATAAAATCATGGTGACTCTAAGATTCACGTGATTTATCTCTAAATTGAACCTAAATGATCCTAAGAAGACGGATCAAAGAATTACTATACTGGCATGACAATCAGGTAACTTAGAATTAAAATCGAAAAATCAATAAATTTATAAAAAGTTGAAAATTTGAAAATAATTCGATTTTGTAATCCCTAGAAGCTTGACATTTGGCAGAAAGGCAGGGTTTAGTACACAAAGTAAGGAAAAATTAAAAAATCCGTAAATAATAAAAAAAAGACTAAAAAAAAACATCGAAAAAAGTAATATAGTTTGATTTATTGGAAATTTCCTGAAATTTTAATTTTGGCTTTCTTTTTATACTAAAAAGTTATTTTATGTTAAATATCAAGTATCTAGGGCTGCGAGTAATATCTCATATGGATAGCACCTATCCTGGAAGCAATTGAGAGTTCTTTTGACACTCCCTCTCCCATAACTTAGTGCTTGCCTAGGAACCTGAAATCTCTTTTTATCTACAGTACTTTGCAAACGAAACTAAAGCTTCCAATTTTTTATACCTGTAAATAATAGGGACAGAGTGTGGGCTTAGTGAAAATCAGTGGATGATCCCCAAAAAGAACCCAAAATCAAGAAAAGGAGGATTACTTACAAAAAGAAGTGAAATCTCATCAAAAAGTCACCTGTAAAAAATGCAGCCAAGTCTCGTAACTCATTTACCGTAAAAAGTACTGAGATCGTATAAAGCCAAGTTTAACTATCTTATTAACTCTGAAATTTTCATTCACAAATCACTCCTAGTCTCTATATCTTTAGTTAATTATTATTTTGTGACTTGGCAATTACGCAGCACAGGGAAGTTATTACACCTTACTATGTTATGGAATGGGATGGGATAATTTAATTAAGGCAAATTATATACGCACAGGGAAGTAATTACACTTTAATATGTTATAGTATTATTTGATTAAGACTAACTATATACATCACATTCTCGTGCTACGTAATTGCCAAGTCACAAAATATTAATTAACTTAAGATATAGAGACTAGGAGTGATTTGTGAATGAAAATTTCAGAGTTAATAAGATAGTTAAACTTGGCTTTATACGATCTCAGTACTTTTTACGGTAAATGAGATAAGAGACTTGGCTGCATTTTTTACAGGTGACTTTTTGATGAGATATTATAATTCATGAAATATTTTAGATAAATGTTCGAGTTTTTTTTCTTAGTGTTTTTGTAATGGTAACGGGATTATGTCGACACCTTTATAATGAAGGTGAATTGTTGCGAACGTGATATTGATTGAAAGTCACATACGCAATACTAAATAATACATAAAAATAATATTTCTACCCCAAATAAGTGTATTATAAGCATTTCTAGAGAATGAAAGCTTCTATTGTTGATGGAGAAATAGTCTTGTAAATTGATTTTGTATAGAATTATAAATTTGTAATTCAGGAAGAAATCCAAGTATATTAAAAATTTCAACATTTATTATTTAGATTCCCAAATTCAGTTTCAGCCGAAAGTGAAAATATATATTGCAAAATGAAATAAAAGTGTAATAAAATGTTCATAAAAGTGAACAGTAAATTAATTTTATTTCAAAACATATCATGGATTTGATTTTTTTTTCATCTATGCACTTCTTTTCTTATACAAAAATAAAAAACAGAAAACAGTAAAATGAAAATAAAATCATCTGGTGTATAAATTGTGTCTTACATAATAAAAACGGAAATATGGATATCTGAAATAATTACGTTTCAATTACTACAATAGTGAATACATATGGATTTCTTAACTCGAGAATAATGAAATAAGAAACCATATTAAATTGAAGTGATTTCAATTTCAGTAATAACACATAGCAAAAACGAATCAATATATACACGACTACTGATTGAAATAAAGACTAATCTTTCCACAGGTGTATTGCAAAAGAAGACGACGTGACGTATGTTTTGTCTGACAGTAGTTACGCAATTACAAATGCAAGATATTTCATAGCGGTAATAAGTATAGTGTATGTTAGAAGAAAAAAAAATATATATCAGTAATAACAGTTCGGTGTAATCTACTATATATAAAAAAATGCAAATGGATATTTCATTCCGAATGCTTATAACTATATAGAAACGACTTTTATAGGACTTATATTGTCAGTTATGTAACTTTTTGGGGAAGGTTTTAGTGAATAACATATCGTTTTACGTTGCTTAGTTACAGAGGTATGGGAGAAAGTTCTACAATTAGGAGAACCCGATTACGAAAGAATAGCTTTTTTTTAAAGTTTGAATCTTTTTTAAGGTCTTAGAAGTTGTGGACGTAAAATAAGTGTAATAAATTTGTGCTCTCTTATAAAGTATAATTTTGAACTTTTTATTCATAAAACCTTCCGTAAATTTTGTAACAAGTGATTGTATCGACTTTCGGATGGTATTATTCGATTCAGTACTTAAAAATACTTGGTAAACGTTTCTCAACTCGATCTATTGAAAAAAAGGTGAGTTCGCCCCTCTCGGAGTTTAGATGCTTATCTACTATTGCATCCTTTAACAATAACTAAAAATCATGCGTAAAGCATATATTATGTAACTTTTTCCAACTCTTCCAAAATAATTTTACAAATCATTACTGTTTAATAAGGTGAAAGATAATATCTAAGTAAACAATTTGGAAAACGCATAACACATTTAAAAACCCAATTTCAGGAATTATTAACAATATTCGGAAAAATATCCGAATTCTTTTGTGCAGCCCTGTATATGATCTATAGATTTGTATATATGTTACACAGAACGCTAAATTTTAGTTCAGATAGGAAACGCGTAGCACAGTTTAAAATTTCCCTTTTGGAATTTTCCTCAATAAACTTAATTGTACTCCAGAACTTTTGTGCTGCCCTGTATATGATTTATAGAATTTATACACACCAAGTAATAGAAAAAAATGAGTTAAATTTAAAAACGCTTTAAGCAACTGAAAAAGCACTTCCAGTAATTATTGTTAACAGACAGTACCAAATTCTTTTGTGTGTCCCTGTAAATGAACGATAAATGCTATACTCTAAATATTCTATAGGGAGCCTCTTGTAATGCACTTTAGTCGCATATATGAATTTCAATTTGTTTAAAATATTTAAACATTCTTAAAATAAACCGCAAACGATTTTTCCCCCATAGACCGTAATGTAACGAAATTCTTTTGAGTGTCCCTGTAAAAAAACTATAAATGCTACACACTTCATATTCAGTACCGAACATGCCGTAGTAAACCTCAATAACATATATAAATTGCATGACTATACATATATATTTACGTGAGTTAGAGCACGGACAGACAAACAGACAGACGGCAGACAGACAGACAGACAAACCGAATTCATAAACATTTTTCAACTATGTTGGAAAGTGTTAAAGACAAACCGAATTCATAAACACTTTTCAACTATATTGGAAAGTGTTAAAAAGAAACACATTGTAAAACAACTTTATTTTTTGGGGACTCATCGGATGTTCAAAGCTAAAACGAAGTTCTTCCTAATTGGTGAATGGCCATAAGATTGTCTCTGAAAATCCTATTTTAGATGTACTATAGCCACATTTTGTATCTTTCTTCCCGAGACTGGTGCAAAGTAATTTCCCTAAAGGTGCAATGTAGCAAAAAAGTGCTTTTCATTAATAGAGTTTATTATTAATAGTGCTTATTATTATTACCGCGCATGCGCGGCAGCGTATTACTGCTTATTTTACTGTTAATTTTACGGTATAATACTGGCAGCTGGGATGCTAGTATTATACTGTAAAATCAACACTTTTTTTTTGCAGTGTATGTTTCGTTTGATTCAAGGTTTGCTTGGAGAAACCGGCCTGTATAGCGGGTGAAGCCTGATAGTTTAGAATAAAATAATTGTCAAAGTTAATTAAAATTTACATTCCATATCTATTAATTGGAAAACACCGGAAAGTTATTAATAAGAAGAAAATAACGCTATTAAGGAGCTTTAGGACTATTAATCCTTCAAAAATTGAATCTGTGAAAAAACAAAACAAAATATATATTAAAGAGTATTCTGAAAACTTTGAAACAAAATGTATGACACTCTTAATAGTTGTTAAATATAGAATACTTTCAAAGAGAGAACTACTTTAAAGTCATTTTTCTCAAAATTTGATTTTGTGGCATTGCACGCAAGGTACACTGAGAAAAATGACATTTTCAGATCTGAGTAAGTTGATGTTTTCATTTTTTTAGGAAACTTTTTGTTTCAAATATGACCACCCAATGCTTTCCTTTCTGATATACCAGAAATATACTCAGAATATTGAAACATGGACATACTCAAAACTGAGCACATAAAGGTCAGTTCATACTCATTTTTGAAACATGCATATACTCAAAAATGATTAGAATCAGTTCAAACTCATTTTTGAAACATGGAAATACTAAAAAATGATTAGAATCACTTCAAACTCATTTTTGAAACATGGAAATACTCAATTCAAACTCATTTTTGAAACATGGAAATACTCAATTCAAACTCATTTTTGAAACATGGAAATACTCAAAAATGAGCACATAGAAGTCAGTTCATACTCATTTTTGAAACATGGAATACTCAAATAGGAGCACATGATGTTTTATTCTTGAGTGTGGGCATGTTTTTAAAAAATGAGTATATACATATTTCAAATTTGAGTAATTTTGATTCGGAGCCATTTTAACTATACAATATACTCAGATTTGAGTAATTTTTGCTCAGTTTTAAAAATATCGTTTTTAGAGGTAGTTAAAAAACTTTTCAATATATTTTCATAAAATTTTCAAGATATATAATGTATAGTAGGCTCTATAATGTGAACCTAAATTTTCATCTGTGTTTGTTTAAAGAATATTGGGTGTTATATAGCTTGGTATAATCCTTGGTGTTATATTGCTAAAATTTTGAAAATTTTATATGATCAGAATACAGATTTTTAAGTATAAAAGTACTGTAAAAATATTTTTTTTAAGGTTCAGTGTAAAAACAAGACTATTATGTATATTTAGATATCGAAAATTTTGTCTTACATGCAAAAAGCCTTTTGCAATCATGTGAGAAACCCGTGATTCCAATTGTCTGCTCGACAAGTTAAAAAACTTTTATAAAAACTAATTTTTCCAGTTATGATCTGAAAAAAGGAACTGAATGAAGAAACATGTATATATTACTGCCTTTAAAAACTGTGTTTCGGTAATGTGCACTTTTAAAGATATAAAATGATGAAAATGTGTCAACATTTTTCACTTTTCAGGATCATTTTCAGAATCTTAAGTCCTTTTGATATGGAAATAATGGTTGGGAAAATAGTATATATATATATTTTGCTAATTCTGGCTTATTAACTAAATTATATCAACTTGAGTTTTGAGAAAATATCTAATTTTTGACATCTGAGTTTAAAGACTTCTGATTATATCTTAGGCATGTTTCACATTTATTTTGCAAATATTTGCATTTAATTTTTGTTATTTTTAATAAATATGGGTTTATATGTTACAGGCTTTCATATGACGTCTAAAAAAAATGGCAGGTCATCCCAGTTTTAACATTTAAATTGCTTATCTTAAGTTTAAAAAAAAAAAAAAAAAAAAAAAAAAAAACTTTTGATAAACTACGAAATTAATTTTTGTAATATAACTATTAAAAATAGGGCATCATTAAAAAACTTATTTACATTATAATTTTTTTGAAAACTTATTTAATTAAGTTTTAGATCTAACAAATGACTAAAGATCCAATTTTATCTTTTTTGTTTCTTACAAAAGCGAAAATTGAATTATGAAACTTAATTTGAAAATTTTAAAATCTTCTACGTAGCAAAACACATTATATTAATACATATTCATTGAATTTCGAACAAAGAAAATTGAATTTTTTTAATTATGATGATAAATTTTGTAAAAGATATAAAAATTATTACTTTATTCAAATTTTTTAAGATAAAGCAAAGCATAGTTATTACATTTTTAAATAGCTAAAATAAAATAGTAATTATTTAAAGATTTCACTAGAAGGGAAAAAAGTACTCCAATTATAATTTGCTACAGTTTTCTATTTTTTGGTTACAATGGATTATGTATGTATTTTAATTATGTATTTTTTTATTGTTTGATTAAAAAACACGTATCTGTATTATTTCGATTTATTGTAAAAGGGGTCATCCATTAATTGCGTCATGCAAATTTCCTGGGCTTTTTTACCCCTTCCTTCTTCTATCCTACAGGTTGTCAATTTTTGTAACTATCGATTTAAAGCCGAGTTTATGAAAAAAAAGTTATATGCAATCTATTAGATATTGACATATAAAATCATTAAAATTTTATTTGCTCTTGCTTTACGTTATTGCTTTCAAGAAAAAATGATGGTTGATTGTTTGCGGTTGCTACGGTCGTCTTATGACAGTAGGGCTAAACAGACTGGGATCTCCGTTTAACGGGGAATCCGGAATTAATTACGTCATACAAATTTCCTGGTTTTCTGACACCCCCCTCCTCCTATTCCACAGGTTGTCACACTCGAGTGAAAGCCCCTCCCTATCATGTTGCGACGTTGCAATTTTTTAAACTATCAATTTAAAACCAAGTTTATGAAAAAAAAAAGTTATTTCAGATCTATTACATTATTGACATAAATACTCTAAAATCGTTAAGATCTTATTTGCTCCTAATTCAATTATTATTATTACAATACAAAGAAAAAAGATAGTTGGTTGGTTGGTTGCGTTTGCTACGGTTACCATTTGCACTTGAGGGCTGAAAAGACCCGAATCTCCATTTGAAGTGGAATCCGACCCAATAGAAACATCCATGCCTGAGTCGAGATTCAAACATGCGCCTATTGTCTAGTTGCCAGCGCCCAAACAACTAGACAAGGAGGTGGGCCAATGAAAAAAAGAAAAATATAGTTAATACTATCTAAATCAAAAATACATATTAATTTAATAAATTTTATTCTGCTGCTTGGAAATAATACCAATCATATTCTTAATGTGACGTCAAAACGTATTGACTCCCCTCCCCCTGTGTCACACATTATGGACCGCTTCCCTCCTTTCGAAGTATGGCATACACTCTCAGAAAAAACTGTAAATTTATGAGCGTTTCCCTTCAATTTTCACGGGTAACAGCCTTATTTGATGAAAAACGGTCTGATCCACTAAATACGCGGCCTTATCCCTTAGATACTTAGAAAATTAAGAGCAATCCACATATTCTTACAGTTCTAGCCCACATTTTAGCAAAAATACGATACGACCCCATACATTGTCCTCTGCTAGGGTGTAACCCTCCCTTTTACTCGTGTTTCGAAAATTTTAACCCGCCAAAACAGCGATTCTGTGATGATTATCTAACATGCTACGTGCTACGGAACAGTAAGCAAAGTGTTATTGTGTTTTAAAGTGCATTATATCCTGTGCATTATAATGCTATATTACTTTGCCCCGTAAAATTACGGGATGTACAAAATGATGGGCATGGATTTTTTTTTTTGTTGTTGTTGTTTACGGGGTATGACTGGAATCTCTGCTGCCGGCCTCTGCCCGTAATTTTACTGCAATTTTTTTTTACAGTGTAATTAATGAGTGACCCCAAAGTTATTCAATTGCTGATAGATTATTACATTCAATCCGTAGACGACACAAATGTTTCAAGCCGTCTTCCATTTTCAACTGCTACTATTTTTACTTTCTTCTATCTTTACAAGAAGAAAGTATTGGTTTCATGAAATTTTTCGCCTTCTGGTTTTCGACGGATTTGTTTTAGAAGGTCCTGAACACGATCTGATTGTTTTTAGAAAATGTCTGTCGGTGACCCTGTCTGTCTGTCTGTATGTGACAAAAATTTTGTGGGCGCTCTATCTCAAGAACTAATGCGCGAAATTTAATAAAACTTTATATTCAGTTAGTCCCTAATATAAATTGGTGCTAATTAGTTTTTGGTGAAAATCGCCCGACAGGTGGCGCTGCTATGCTGCATTTTTTTGCGATTTACGCAATAGCTCTATCTTAAGAACTAATGCAGTTATATTCATCAAACTTCAGATTCAGTTAAACCTTGACAGAAGTAGACGCTGATGATATTTTGGTGTAGATATCCCAACAGGTGGCGCTGCTATACCACTTTTTTTCATTATGTTTACGATAGCTATATCTCAAGAACTAATGCACGAAATTTTATCAAACTTCAGATTCTGTTAGACCTTGACATAAATAGATGCTGATTACGATTTGGTGTAAATAGCCCAACAGGTGGCGCTGCTATACTACTTTTTTCATTATTACCACGATAACTATATCTCAAGAACTAATGCACGGATTTTCATCAAACTTC
This sequence comes from Maratus michaelseni, assembly GCA_963931845.1. Classification (NCBI taxonomy): domain Eukaryota; kingdom Metazoa; phylum Arthropoda; class Arachnida; order Araneae; family Salticidae; genus Maratus; species Maratus michaelseni. Next base: position 411,491,016 of record OZ007587.1, read on the forward strand.
AGAATCAGTTAGACGTTGTCATAAGTTATTGTTGATTAGGTTTTGGTCTAAATCTCTCAACAGGTGGCGCTGCTATCTTGAATTCTGCAAGATTTACACAATTTTAGCAATAGTCATATCTTAAGAACTAATGCACGGAATTTAATGTCGGACGTGTTCGATTTTTGTATCTCTTTTTTATCTGAAAAAATAGCAAAAACTTTCTACACATCGGCAAAATTCAAGGTGTAACTACAAATACAGTAAAGCAAACTTTACAAATACAACAACAACAACAACAACAATAAACCCCTTCACATCTGTAAAATTCAAGGTGTATTTACAAACACAATAAAACAAAATTTACAAACGCACCAAAGAGCAAAAATTATCACTACGTCTGCAAAATTCGAGGTGTATTTACAAACACAATAAAAATCTTTACAAACACAACAAAACAAACTTTGCAAATACAACAAAAAGAAAAAAACTTTTAACATCTTCTAAATTCAAGGAGTATTGACAAACAAAACAAAACAGTCTTTACAAATACAAGAAAAATCAAAAGCTTTTTCACATCTGCAAAATTCTAGGTGCATTTAAAAACACACCACTCCAAATAATGAATGACAGAGGACAAACGATAAAAGGTCTCTTACACCATAATGTTGCCACACCAGAGAAAGCACTACGAATTAATCAAATCATTAATCAAATCATAATTCAAAATCATTAAGTATCATTCACAATCATTTATTTTGTAGGGATATTTGATAACTTATGACTCAATAACTTATACACAACATAATTTAAACGATGCCGATGGACTTTAACCCTTTCAAGGGCGGTGTTTGCAAGGCGCGAACGCTTAATTTTAATTCCAAACTGCCAAGTGACACCCAGAAATTTTTACTAAAATTTTGCTTTTATAATATACGCAAAGAAAATCTTTTAGTTATTTTCAAATAGATTTGATCGTTAATTCTGGTGTCATTCAAATATTTCAACATTTTAGTAAAAGAAGTCCTTTGCCCTTGAAAGGGTTAAAAGATCACAGACATTTAACAAAACAAATAAAAAATAGTAGATAATAATTTGATGTCAGTTAGCTTTGCATGGCCATCTACAAAGAAACAAAAACATAACATCTTGGAAAAGTACGCTTACATTCTCTATTAACACACCATTAAACACAATCAACACATACACACTTCTTAACATATCCAACATACACCAAGAATTTTTCTAAAAGTCTGTATTTATATATATCTTCTATATTACTCCTTGTCTCGTTTTCACTAGCTCGCGCTTACACTTCAATGAGATTGAGGTGTAGACCTCACAGTTTTAGCCTTCCTGATAATCTGTCGTCCTCGAAAGGAACTGCGACATTTTAAGGAATTTGAATACTACAATGAACCTAAGAAAAGAAGATAAAAAACGCAACAAATTAATAATTAGGACAAATTTAACAGCCGAAGAGATGTTTCTCATTAAAATGCATTTCATTCATTCATTTGTTTATCATTAGTATTATTTTGAGTGCCCCTGATGATCATTATTTGAAACATCAAAGTCTACATAACCAGAAAATGTCGTGAACAGAATTTTCTTCTACCTCACAAAGCTTTCTCCTGATTTAAAATAAAAATAGCAAAAGTTAGACTGTCCTGTACTTTTATTATCATAATAGGCCAGTAATTATTAGAAAATTTACGAAGTACTTAAATTTGTTTCTGAAAAATGATATTACTTATTTTTTTAAATTAAAATAATTGTTACGACATTTTTCACAAGAGAAAATTGCTGATAGTAAAGTTTTCAAATCAAGTATGTACATTTCAAAACTACTATATAACGTATATAACATAGATTCTACTGAACGGACTATGATTAGACTTACACTGTTAGTACAGTTGCAAAGACTAGAAAAAACCCGGTTTAAACCTGAGAATACCGGGTTTTCTGGGAATAAACCGGATTTTTTGGGAATAAACCAGGTCTTTTGGGAATAAATCTGGGAATAAACCGGGTAAATTGGAAATAAACCTGGGAATAAAAGGTTCTTTGCAACTCTAACTGTTAGTTAGATAACCTTTTAGGGATGGTTTTATTAGTATATAACATATCATTCTACGTTGACTAGTTATGGAGCTGTGGGGGAAAGTTCTATACTCAGATGAACCCAATTATGAAAGATTAGCCTTTTTACTGGGTTCTACCGAACAGTTTTTGATGAGACTTGCACTGTTAAAAAATTCTTCAAGGATAGTTTTAGTTTATAACTCTTTATGTTGCTTCGTTATAGAGCTGTGGGGTAGTCTATAATCAGGTGAACCCGACTATGAAAATGTATCGTTTTTATTAGTTTTACTGAACAGATTTTGATGGATTTTACATTGTTGGTTTAATAATTTTTATTCATAAAACAAACAGTTTATTATAATTGCATCATAATGACGTCATTTGAGAAGTGTTATATTCCACTGTAACTCATATTAAAGTACACAACTTATGAAAAGCATTTCCATAAAATTAGTTTAAAAATTGTTTAAAATCTTTTAAATAAAAGATGGTTTAAAAATAAACTTATTAGAAACTTTCATTATAATATAGATTTATCATTACTTCATATTTTTATAAAAATAATATAAAAAATGCTATAACAAATTAATTTTCCCGCGAATGGAACCGCGAGTGTCCAAACCACGATGACAACTAGTAATATTTAAAATGATTATAGTTTTTATCATTATTTTTTTTAAATATACATAAAATTAAATATTTTTTTGCTACTTGTTTAAGAAAAAAAAACCCATGTTTCCATAATTAAATGAATTTTAAATAAAAACTTATTTTCCCCAAGGTGTTTGAAAAGCACTTTCTTAAGGAAGTCGTTTAAGCACTTTTAAATAACCGACTTCCATAATCCTTTGTGAAAAGATCCTAGAGCGAAAATCTTACATAATCTATTTTTCTTCGATGATATGTCTTTCTAGAGCTAAAAATGTTTTTATATATGCATGAGTTTTGTGGAAACACATATTTTATGCATCCTAATTGTTTTTATTCTACATAAAAGTTATAGTTATTTGTAAATTTTCTTTTTGATTTACAATAGAAGTTAATAACTAAACAGAATTAAAAATTCTGTTTAAATTTATGCGTAAAACAAAACAATGCGTTCAAATTAAAAATTTAATAAGTATAAAATGAAATCTTTTACGTATAATATTATTTTGTTCATTAGAAATTGAATTAAGAAATCGCTAGTAGCATTTTTTTAAATATAAAAGTGTCAAAATGCGGGATTTTCTGTTAATTTAGTTGTAATATATAATTATGTTTTTTTACTGATACATGAAGATAAATTTTGTTTATGTAAAGGATTAAAAAACTGTTTATACTTAAATGTGTTTTGATAAAAACAACAACAATCCTCCAGTGATAAACAATATTGATTATATAGATTATATCGGTGTAAAACAATTTCACCGATGTTGTATTTATCGAAATTATTTACTGTGAAATACCAATATTGACTAAATATTGACACTACATTGAAAATGTTTGCAATATTACGTCACTATTATATAAATCAAGAAATCCAACACGGGCTATCCGGGTTACAGAACATACTGTCTGGTTGAGCTGGTTAATACAGACGGTTGAACTTACAGTCCGGTACAGAACATAGATGAAGTTAGCTTTTTAGTGAAAATTCTAGTAGGTGTTTTACATTTAATTGGCCTTGGGAACCGAAAAATTCACAAGTCAAAGGGAAATGAATGGCAACCCGATTACAGATAATTGTCACTAGTCGTGATTATACCATTCCATCCTCCATAATCGGGTAATCTTTTAAAACAGAGCAAATTAGTGTGTTTTTAGAGCTTGCAGAGTCTGGAAGAGGGATGGCGAGAGTAGCTCGTAGGGAGCAGAGCACTCTAGTAAAATAAAAAGTACACAACCCCACTATTTTACAAGAATTCAAAGTTTATATTAAATATCGTGCCTAATTTCATAACTGAAATTCATGTTGTTTAATAATTTTCATTTACAATAGATTAATTTGGCGTGGACCCCGATTATGGAAAAATGCATTGCTTTGATTTACGTATGGTAGAAAGCGCGAAAGAATGAATTTATTAAAAAATTTTTTGCTCTGTTTTTTATTTAAACTATCTATTGAGGTTGTCTAATTTGTTTCCTCAACGTATAATCACAATTTAATTAATATTAAAATATTAATTAAACTGTTTTCTCAACTTATAAAATCACAATTCAATTAATATTAAAACATTAATAAAAGCATACTTAATTATATTTTGCTTTTTTTAAAAATTTATCTTTTATTATCTTTTTTTTAATTTGTTAATGTTTATATTATTCCACTGTTGCTATTTCCAAGCCAATAGCCTATTTTAGCGAGCGTGGTTTGGCGCATAATTAACTTCATCGTCGTTGTAATTCGTATACTGTTGTAACCATAAAAGGTATTTTGCAATTTATCGCCTACGATCGTCAGTAGCTTTTTGCTGTTGTTAGTGGGCTATCTAAATACCGGGTGAGCCAAAAGTCAGGACGAACTTTAAAAATGAATAATTCGAAAACGTATCAAGATACAAAGATACGGTTGGCACCAAACGGATGGAAAAGAAACCGGGTTTTGTGTGGCCACGAAATAAAAAATAGTTCTGTTGGCGACCAACAGATGGCGTTGTCGGATTTCTGATGTAGGATTATGCAAAGCAACAAACGATATAAAAAGGAGCAACTGCAGCAGGTAATGGTAGTCGAAGCTTGTATGCATCAAAATGCTGTCCATAGTTGAGAAAGCCCTCTTTGTTAAACTGTATTATAAGAATTCGGAAAGTGCCATTGCGGCATGGCGAGCATATCGCTATATGAAGGGTATGCGAGATAGCAAAGGACCAATAACGTCTTCTGCATTGAACAAAATGATGAAGAAATTTAAAGATACAGGTTCTTTGGCGTCACGTCGAAGAAGTGGACGTCCCTAAACAGCCGCTGCTGTTGCCACGATAGTGGAGCAGACGCACGGTGGGAGATTTGCCGATTCTAGCTGGCCAAAATTATTTTTCAACTTCTATTTTATGAAATCTATTTTTCGTTTGTATAAACGATATATTAGGCTGATTTAAAGAAAATATGTGAAATTTTAAACGGTAGTTTAATAAGAAATCATTATATTTAATAAAAAATTATTAATGTAGTACATTAGATGTGCAGGGTGGCTAGTGGTCAGGGACAAAATACGGTCAAAAAAAGTTAAATACACCAGTATATTTTTATAGAAAAATTCATGTTAATTATTTGATTGAATAATTAATATGAATTTTTCTATGAGAATATACTGGTGTTTATCACTATTTTTGACTGTATTTTACCCTGACCACTAGCCACCCTGATGTGAATTTTTTTATTATATTACTATGATGTACCATTCAGTTAAATATTTAAATTATTTAAAGCTTTAAAACATGTAATGAATGAGTTAATCTTTTACTTGATAACTAAAAAGGACAATATTTATGAACTTTTATAATATTATTAAGATTTAAGCGATAGAATTATATTTATTATATGATACCAAATTATAAAAGTAATTTTTTATAATAATCTATTAGAAATTGGGATACAAAATAAATATTTAAGAGTAATACTTATATATACAAAGGAATAAGAAAATTGCGTAGAAATTTTCTGACAATTCACCATCTAATAGTTCTTCATTATGGCTCTCCTCAGTAAGTTACGAGTACTCATTGAACGAAGTATTTCAAAACTGCTTTGCAGCCAAGTTTCATACTTTTTCAGAAATTTCTCATGTGCTCTATGTACAGCAGTCCATTTTTGTCTAAACTGGGTCTTCTGTATAATCAATTCCTGCTTGAAAACTTTCATTTGTACTTCGTTATAATTTTCATTTGTCAACAAAACATTTTCAGCCAATTCGATTTTTTCGTTAAATGTGGAAGCTTGTTGCTGCTGTATAATATTATAAAAGCTTATTCGTGTGATTGGTTTACATTCTGATGACCCTGGTAAAAAGAAAAGTGTTCTTAGAATAAAAAAATATAATACTTTTAGACTTCGTCTGCTAAAAACAACTTTAAAATCTACGGAAGCAGATAGATGCAGACAAGTAAACGTTTATCCAATATCTAAAACTCTAAACTATTTACTAAAATTAAAAGTTGAGATTTATCTAGCTTTATCATATAACTTTTTGAATTTTCAAAATGAAATTTATTAAAAATATATAAAGTCATTAAAAACATTAAATGAGAAATAACTATTGACAGAAGAAAAAATTATGCATATAAATTAAAAAAAATAAAGTACATGCCTTGTTCTAAAGCACTCATAATGTACAATTTCTTTCAATTTCTTCAACATTCACATATTAAAAAAATATACTAGAAATCATCGATTTATTCTCCTCAAATAAACGCCAACTTCATACTCACCTACTGGCAGTACGGTTGCATTTATATCAAAAACATCTGCAGTCTCCACCACCTGCACATATGAGGTACATGTGGTAAAAAAAATCCAGTTGGATAAACTTTGAAAAATCGACTTTTGGCCAGCTAGAATTGGCAAATCTTCCACCGTGAGACGGTGCAATCTCAGTCGGCGGTTGCTGCACATGGGGAGTGCAGTGCTCGAGAAGTTTCGAGGTAGACAGGAGTGTCATACGGAGGTGTCTGGAGAGCACTGCGAATAAATTTGCAACGGTATCCCTACAAGTTGCAACATAACCAAGAACTGAAACCTCCTGACTTCGACTCTCACCGAGATTTTGCGAATTTGGTATTTAATAAGATGGAAGAGCAGCACGACTGGCTTCACACTGTACTTTGGACAGATGAAGCGCATTTTACACTCTCTGGCGCTGTTAACACCAACAATTGTCGAGTGTGGACCACAGAAAATCCACATGCAACTCCAAGCGCGACAGGCAATGCAAACAGTCACCTTTATGCAAGATGGAGAACCACCTCATATTGATCTGCTTGTGCAACGCCTGCTGCACTCAACATTTGGGGAGGATCGCATTATCAGTCGCTACTTTAATCATGCATGGCCTCAAGATCTCCCAATCTGACACCCTGTGACTTTTGGCTGTGGGGATTCTTGAAGTCAAAAGTGTATCGCGACCAACCGGCATCACTAGCAGCACTGAAAGATGCCATCTGTCGAAATTTTGTCTGCCATAACGCAAGAAATGCTACTAAATGCTGTGAACGGTGTGGTGCCTCGTCTCACAGCTGTACTTCTGAATGATGGACAGCACATTGAACATTCACTGTAGTACTAATTAACTTTAACAAAGCTGACTTGTAAGTTGTCAACATTTTTTCATTTGTAAATCATCTTTTGGTGCCATAAAACGCTATAGCGCTATCTGTTGGTCACCAACAGAACTATTTTTTTTCGTTGCCACACAAAACCCAGTTTCTTTTCCACCCGTTTGGTGCAAACCGTATCTTTGTATCTTGATTCGTTTTCGAATTATTCATTTTTAAAGTTCGTCCTGACTTTTGGATCACCCGGTATATATATATATATATATATATATATATATAAAATGTAAAAAAAATTATTAGAGTTTCCAATTAAAAAAACGGTGTTTTAATATATATTATCTAACCCGGGAAGCCCGGGAATATATAGAATTGTATAGTCCTTGACCGATGATTTAAAAAAAATCACAAAATATCGGACTGCCAAAATTAATGTAACAGTTTTCAAAAGAGAGTATGATTAAAAATAGTAAACTAAATCCCCCTGTTAAGTGGAGAAATATATAAACTTCATTAAAAAAAGAAAAAAAAAGAATAAATTCACCCGTTTTTGAGATATTTCTGTTACTGACTTAATAAACCTTGTTTCGACAACAGCGCATTTAAAACTTTGCAAAGAGTTAACATAATAATAAGACTGAATTTTGTGGACGTAAACCTGCCTGAGAAGTAGAAAGAAACCTCCTGCAAATGAAAGGGAAAAAAAAAACACATTTTTTGAATCACGAAAACTTAGTTGCCTTCATAAAAACAAACAACAGCAAAAAAAAGAAATTGCTTGTGTGAAATGAATTCGAGGTTCCTTCTTGTAATCTCAAAAAAAAAAAAAAAAAAAAAAAAAAAAAAAAAAAAAAACGATTATCACTTAATAACTTGATGAGATTATTGAGGACACGAATTTACTATAAAATTTATTGATTTTTTTGTATATTTTAGCAATTAATGTAGCAATGTGTAATAAAATTTATAATTTCATTTTGTATTGAGTAATTCCACAAACATTCGATTTTTCTTTTACTGAATTATTTCTGATTTTATCCATATTTTGTATGTGAAAAAAAAAAAAAAATCTCTCTTAAAATTTGTTTTAATTAGAGAGGGTCAAAACCCCCCATTTTTCACCTTTTTACAATATTGAAAAATGATAAAATTTTGCATGTTTCCTAAACTAAAAACTATAAACAAAAAATTACAAAAGATCTGACATCTATATAATATTTTGTAACAGACAATGTAGCTTTTGTAAAGTTATCTGTATTTTTAAAAAAATTAGAGAACTTTAACGTATACTTATGTAAAATGGTAATTTTTGAAAAAATGCATATCATGAAGGGAAATAGATAACAGAGAAAACAGCATTTCTGTGTTATTAATACTTTCAATCATATCCTGAAACAAGAACGAAAAATCATGCGTGAAACATAGATTATGAAACACTTTCCAACATTTACAGAATACTTCAACAAAACTTCACCGTTTAAGTAAATAATTTGCAAAACGTATAACAGATTTGAAAACTCAATTTCAGGAATTACCATGAAAAGTCAGAAAAATATCCGAATTATTTTGTGCAGCCCTGTATATGATCAATAGGTTTGCATATATACCACATAGCATGCTAAAATTTAATTGAGTTAGTAAACGCATAACACATTTGTAAATTACCCCTAAGCAATTTCCGTTAATAAACAGGAATGTACTCAAGATCTTTTGTGTTTCCCTGTATATCATCTATAAAATTTATGCACACAAATAATAGGCAAAAAAGTAGTTTAATTTAAAACGACAACTTAGAACTCACATGAAGAATTTTTGTTCTTATACAATACTGTAACTGAATTATTTTTTGTGTCTGTAAATTAACGAGGAAAGCAATGCACACCCTATACTCTAGTAAGCCTCTTGTAGTCTACCTCATTGATGTATATCAATTTTAATATAATTGAAATAGTGTAACATCATTATAAAGTACATTGCAAACGATTTATCTCCATAGACCGTAATATAATGGAATACTTTTGAGTGTCTCTGTAAATGAACTATAAATGCTACAAACTTCATTTTCAATACAGAATATGCCATTGTAAACTTTCAATAACATATACCAATTGCATGGCAATACGAGTATATTTACGTGAGTTAAACCACGGAGTCAGACGGCAGACAGACACACAGATAGACAAACAAAATTCATAAACACTTTTCAACTATGTTGGAAAGGCTCTTATTTTTTTTCACTCCTGAATTTAAAAAAATTAATTTTTGAAAATTTCTAAGCATTTTTGACAGCTTGCAATTAAAAAGGAGGAAATAGTATTCATATGAGATTTCAAAAGAAATGACCTCTCTATATAATATCTATAATCGGTAAGTCTTATTATGTCATTCCATAGAGTCTATAAGATACTGAGTTTTGAAATTCGAAAAATGATAGTCATCCACGAATAAAAAGAACATATAGGATGAGGAGAAGGAACAAGATACCTTCATTAAATAATTTTTCGATGTTTCTTTAGAGAAATATTACAAACATATAATATATTGTGCTGTCCTCTAAAAAAAACCCACAGTAAAATATTTCCTAAAAAAAAGAAAACACTCTAGTACTGCATCAAATATTTCACTAAAGTCATTTTTTTGTTTTGTTCTGTTTTTATCCTCCATTTAGAATATTAAAAATAGTTTAAAATACCTAAGGAGTGCTTATTTAATTTTAAAATAATTTAAACTAACAATTGTAGAATACTGGCAAAACATGAGCTTAATTTTTACAGTTTTTCTTGTTGTAATAGATTTTTAGAATGATCTACATAATTTTCATTTTTTTTAATGTTAAACCATTAATTTGTAATCAAATGCTTCATTTTCAGCTGATTATGTCAGGTTTGGGTTGTTTTTTTCAGGTAACATGGGTTATTTCTTGGAAAAGTGTTTTTCTTTTCAAATTCTTATTTAATTGGCTACCATTTGGTAATAAAGTGATAAAATGAAAAATGCTCAACATTAAAATATTAGTCTGAACAAGCTGTAAAAATTTAGCCATGTTTAACTTTTTAAAAATTCTTTATTAGATTTTATAAAGAGAAAATTTCAAAAAATGGGTTTTTTTAGAAGACATCACAATATATTTACAGTAAAAAAGACAGATGTTTCTTAATTTAGAAAAAATATAATATCACCACGAACGAAAATATACAATGACCTCTTCCAAGTTACTAATGATTCCGAATAGTGTTCATTATCTTTAGAAACCTTTAGAAAAAATTTTATATTTTTGAGGTTGTTCGAGAACGTTTCCGAGTAGCTTTTATAGTGTATTAATTAGTTTTTTATTTAACTATTATGGAATATATGTTTTTCGGATGCTATCAATTCTCAAGTATACAATTTCATGTTCAATAAACATGTTTTACAAACAGGATAAATTAATAGCATTAACATTAACATTAAAATTAATATTATTTTGTTACTCTTGCATGTATAAATCCAATTAAGCAGCTGAAAAGGTTTAATTGAGAATTAATAGCATAAAAAACGATATTCCGGAGAGAAAAACTAATTAATACTGTATAAAAACTATTTGGTAACTTTTCCGAAGATCAGTGGCAGCAAAAGAAACTTTGGTTTTTATAAATGATTTTTTAAATCTCAAAAATATATTGTTTCCTGAAGTCTCTAATGATAAAGAACGCTTTTTGGAATCATGGGTAAGTCGGAAGAAGTTATTGCATAGTTTTGGTCGTGGTTACATTATATTTTAGTAGATTAAGATTTTTTACAGTGTATAAATATATAATTAAACAAATATGACATTAAATATATTTATAATTTATGCGTATTTATCATCAAAATGTTTACCTAAATAATGACAAATATTTCATATGTATTATGTGTGTACTATGTGTATTTTTTTATTACAATTTTTACAGATGCGTTTTTTAATAAATGTAAACAACACTTTTGGGGTCATTTTCACCTATCAGAACAATTTGGCCAATATGTATTTTTTAAAATTTATATTTTTTCTCCTTTGAAATTGGGTTCTATTGTATTTAGGAACTGTTCCTAAGTAATAAAATATTGTCAGCGAAATTCTTTTACATTGATAAACACCCCAAAATAAAATTTTTAATTTCAAGTAGTCACAGCAATTGCAAAGAGAGTCAGGAGAATGACAGTTAGAAAGAGAAATTACACTGTAAAAAAAAAAAAAAATCCTGAAGAAAACGGAAATTGTACTGGCAATCGAGACGCCGCCAGTACTATTTTCGTATTTTAACGGAAAAAAAATTCCGTAAATTCCAGGAAATTTTCCGTGAATTCTGAAATATCCGATTTTAAATTTCCGTTTTATAACAGATATTTTCCGTATTTTTTAGAAATTTTTATGTCGTTAAAATAAAATGTATAGGACCAAAAAAGAAAAAAAAGTTACTTCGTTAGGACAACCTTATAAGGGATAGATACATTTCTGCTTCATTTTTTCATTCCTGAGTGAGTTTATAGTAATTAACCAACCCTTGCCACGAGCGGAATCGAACCCGTAATCTCCCGTTTACTAAACTGACGACCTAGACCACTGCGATAGACTGGTCACGCCTCTTTCTCAAATGTTGTTACTTATTTTAATCGCTTTTTATGATGAAAAAACTTGAGGTTTCATCTGTAGATGGATTTTTTCAGAATTCCAATGTTTTTAATATTTTCTTTTCATATTTTTCAATATTTTGCTGTATTATTTGATGCCTTATAGCAGATAAATTTTAATTTATTATGTATTATATGCATAAAACATTGTATTAAGAGTAATGATTGCTTCTTTTTTGCAACAGTAACCAAAACTTTCTTTTTTCGAACATATACTTTTTTTAAATTATTTGCCTGATTATCTATTTATCAATTCCAATAAAAACAAGAATTATCTTAATCAGTCGTGTTTATTACATGCTATTAAAATATTTTTTTTAATCCCTTACTTTAAAAAACTTATGTAAATAAACAATTTTATAGTAAATTAAATTATTATATTTCAGCTATGATGAGAGCTTTTGCGTACGGCTCTGTTAAATTGAATAGTTTTAAAAATATTAAAACAAAAAAAAAATATTTTTAGAGAAAAATTTTAAATTAATGACTTTGGGATAGGTAAGTTTAAATCTAGACTTATTGATTTAATTTAAATCAAATTAGTTTAATTTATAAAAATATGAACTAATGAAATAAATTAAAAACGTTACAAAATTAAAAACTTCATTTTTATAAAAGTAATGAAAAACTATTAACTAATTTTATAAATTTAAGGAAAAAATTGTAAATTTTGTAAAATTATAGTTTATAAATTAATAAATTTTAGCATAATTCATAAATTTATAAGCCAAATCAGTTTAGTTTAATACCAATTTGCATAGCTATAATTTGCAAAGACATTATATTATGAAACCTTTAAATAACACTATATTGCCTCACGTTAAAAAAGTGAAAAGAAATTTTTAAAAAATTAGTGAAAAAAAAAATCATAATTTTGAAGTACTATCAAGAAAAAAGTAAGTAGATTAAAAAAAAATATTTTTTTTCTGTAATTTATAAAAATAAAATAAATTTCTAAATATTTTATTAAAATTATAAATAGTACTATTATTTTCACAATAAATTGACATGGCTATTGACATGGCATTTTGGTCTAAATTTCCCAACAGATGGCGCTGCTATGCTACATTTTGCAGGATTTACGCTATTTTAGCAATAGTCATATCTCAAGAACTAATGCACGGAATTTAATAAAACTTTAGATTCAGTTAGACATTGAAATAAATTGGTGCAGATTCTTTTTAGTGTATGCAAAACCTGTGTGAGATAGAAGAAAGTTTTGAGATTGGCACATCCGACTAGTTGAACATGCAAATTTTAATTTGAGAATTGATAGCTTCCGAAAGACCGGATATTTCGTGTTGAGAAAACTGATTAATGCACGATAAAATCTACTCGGAAAATTTCCCACAAATCAGTGGTAGCGAAATAAGTTTGTTTGAGCAAATTCTTTTTTAAATCTCGAAAATATATTAATTTATACGGTTTCTAAAGATAAAGAACGCTTTTCGGAATCATGGGTAACTAGGAAGAGCTTATTATACATTTTCGTTTGGGTATACATTATATTTTACAAGGTTAAGAAACATTTATCTTTTCTTACAGTGTAAAAAGGAAATACAAATCCTCTTTTTTTATTATATTTTTAACAAAAAATCATTCCCAAAGAAATAAAAACAAATTTAATTCTTCTATTTTATGGAATGCGAATCACATTTATCTCTTTTCTAACTTTAAATTGGAGCAACGTTTTTCAAAAATATATGCATATTTACTGTTTAACGTTGCAACATTGTTTCTCAGAGAAAACTTTAGCTTTATTTTTGAATAAGTATTTTGTATATATTCAAGAATGTTCTTTCGAATAAAGTATTACTGCGATTTGCATGTCCATGATTTATTTTGTTGCTAAAACAGAGTTAAAAATCAGTTTCATATAGCAAGCAGTTGGAAAGAATATAAGAATTCATCCTATAAAAAGATAACAATTTCAAAAGAAATTGGATTTTTCATTTTTATTTGAGTATGCTGTTCTATAGCGTGTCTTAAAAGCGAAATAATAACAAAAGTTTCTTCAGGATAAGTAAATTTCACAATATCAAAGTATGGTACTATTTGTTATACATATGAATGAAGTTGATAAAGCCCGTATGACTAAAATAAAAAGAATGATATTCTTAAGATTTGGAAAATAAAAATAAAATTGAATGAATATTATTTTCATAATCTTTTATTTAACTTAACTTGATTCATGTATATAAAGATGAAATTTTATTATCGATTTTTCATTTACTTCAGGATATGATAAAATAATTAAAAATATGTACGTCAATGATCAATTCAGTAAATTTTTGATGATACCTTTTAGTTTGATCATATGCAAAAATAATTACCGATTTTTACAAGCCATAGAGATAAGTCCATTACTAAAATTAATTCACAAGATAAATTCCTTCATATCTTATACACCACTAAAATATGCTCTGGGCACAACGTTTAACGGCCTGACTTCGAGAAATGTTTGGTCGCCATTTGTGACACTACTACAATAAGATCGAAGAACAATATCAATTGGACTAGATTCAAAATTAATTCGTGCACCATTTGCGACACCGCTACAATAATTTCCTGAAACAATGTCTAACGGCTTGGAATCAGAAACTGTTAGGGCTTCATTTGTGACACAATGTATGTATATATATATTATTAAACTGTATATGTATGATGTAAACTGAATAATAATTTCAATATAGCATAGGCTATGGATATATACAGACCCACAAGATATATAGTTGCCTCGTGCGGTCAAGGCCGTTTCGTGGAGTTCATCTGTGCATTTATGCCTCCATCTATACTGTCAACTTGAAAAGAGGCCATGGCACAGATTTTTCTAAATCACTAACATTTATTTATAACAGTAAGCAGAGAATAAACAGTGGAGTGGGTAGCTTTTTTCCAGACAATCATAAATATGCTCCCATTAAGACAGACTGAGAGGAGTTAAAATCTTTTACCAAAATTTGTTAAATTTTAACTCAATTAACTCAGATCTAAAATGTCGTCAAAGTTTATTATACAGGAACATAAGAAATACACTTTAAAATGGAATCCCGTGAATCCAATTCTTCTTTATTTTGAAGTAGAAAGTTCAACCTCTTTCTAAATTGGCGAACACTCACGGCCGATGACTCTATGAAAACTACTAATCGTAAACTCCACTTGAAGTCAACACGTGGCTCAACTGCACGAGACAACTAACTAACCAGTGGGCGATATGAGTTCTAAATCTACTGCCAATCCCACCACCAATCATCTACTATCACACTATATATAGATATTACTCAACCACAGTTACCTTATTAACATCAAACTACAAAAATAACCGCGACAACCAGATTCCTGAAGGTTCATTACGTATTATGCGAAACTTAAAGAAATTAAAGACTAGGTCTCATTGACGCACAAATTTAAGGATTCAGGACACCAGGATCGTACCCAAAATCTTAAAACTCACTCATCCGCTAGAGTATCTTTATAAAAGAGTAGCTAGGTACTCTCCCACAAGGTTTGGCAATAATTCTATGAAAACCAAAAAATACACTTTAATAATGTCAAAAATCTATTGAACTGCGTAACACAGACTATGCTTTATATTGCGAAGCAGTTGAAATTTCGATAAACGAAGGTACTTGTAAGCTACTAGAGCAATTAGTTATTGACTTATTTATCCTATTATCAAAAGATAAACTACTGCTGAAAAACTAAAAGCACATAATAAAAACAACGTTGAACCTTGAATAACCATTTAGTTTCAAATAACTGGGCTATACTGAAGACTCTCGAGTAAGTGAGCTTAAACGTTATAAGTGTACGATCTTTTTAATGGTATTTAAGTATTACTTATTGTAAAAAAGCAGCAATATTTGTTAAATATATTTTAATATTTTAAATTTCTTTAACGCAAGATTAAATTATATATCAATACTTAAAACTGAGAATAGGGAATACTAATTTTCGTGTCAATGTTACTTGGAAAACGTAATTCAGGTTCATGTTTTCATTTTCAAACACAATTTTCTTACTAGCGTAGTTTCTTCGATACTCGAACCGTCGGTCGTACCCACAATACGGCGCAAAACAAAAATGTAGTGTAATTATAATTCAAGCATACTTATAATAAAAAATTTAAATAAAATGAAGATCAAGATTTACTGTGCGTATTTATTTTTTAACAGATATTCTTTATAAATGTAAATTCCATTTATAATTGAAATGACTGAAAGTATCATTTGTTTAGTATTCTTCTTTGCTAATTTAATCGTAGTGACTTTTCATTCTTCTTAATCCCATTTGTAGTACTACTTATTGTTAATTTAATTTATTTCGTAGTCATCATTACTATATCAGATTTTCCTTGCTGTAATATATTTAGTCATTGTTTAAAAATTCGTAGTTAATGTAAAAGGTACAGAGATGATTTTTCTATTTCTTCCTTTCCTGCTTTATAATTATCAGAAGAAGGTAACTATGCCAAGATTGGGCGATAAATAGCGAAAATGTTAGAATTCGGAGAATCGGTCTTTTTGAAACAGCTTACCACGTTTTTGGCGCCAAAATTTCAACGTATATGCGTGAAGTCCATCGCAGAAGACTATGTGTGAGTAAGTATGTATATATAAATGGGACAATTTTATAATTATGTCCCTAGTCAGGTATTATATTTTAGTGAGCGTGCTTTGACACATCATTTTTACTCCATTGTTGTGATTAGAAGACAGGTATAGCCACAACAGTGGAGTGGTTTATACTCACCAAAGGAGGCGGTTGCTTTTCATTGACCTTCACGAATTGGGAGAGTGTATGTATTGTACTCGCGTTATAGATTCCCCAGTTGGTCAATTTTTTTCACACAGTATTTGGAGCTTGTTTGATCTACTGGTCAAACACGATAAGAGAACTAATTACTGACACAAACAGATACGAGTGCATTTCGCGTAAATAAAAATTATCAATTATTAAAATAGTAATCTGTAGGATAATGCATTACACACACACACACATACACACACACATATATATATATATATATATATACATCAATTAAAAATTAAATACGACTATTTCCTATAAACAGGGCTTTACAATTTTGATAAAATCTGAAAGCCAGAAAAGAATTCTATTCGCCAGTAAAAAAATATTTACCACCTACCCCCATCACAGTCATTAATTTTCAACAACCACAAAAGTTTTTTATGAAATAATTGAGATAAAATAATAACCAGAAAAGTTTAGAATTATTAATTAGATAGTTTAGAATAGTAAATAATTTAGGAAGATAATATAAACTAAATTTTCTATTGAAACTTGTCAAAATTATATATCTCTGTGAAAAAACAAAGAAAGAAAAGAAATACTGTAAAGGCTCAATTAACCGGCATGTTCGGAAAATGCTGATTACCGAATGGTTCAAATATCTAGATAGTTGAGTGCTACAGAATATATATCTGATGAACGAAGTAGGAAAACAATTTCTTATCCGTTTTCTTGTCGAAGACAGCCAAATAATTTCGATTTTATTATTTTCAAATTTTTGCATTTGATGAACTTATTTTAATTCCCACCATTACAGGTATTTCATTAAAGATGAAAAAAAAAAATAATATCTCGGAAGCTAATTTGAAATTTGAAGTTATGAAAGCTGTTATAATATTCCTTGATCTTTGCATATAACTGACTTTAGTTTCATTTTGCAATTTGACATATTATCAGAGAATATCTAAAATATTAATTTATTATATATTTATTTATACTTATTTTCATAAATCCCATGTACTTGCATGTATTGCTGAAAAGATAAAATTATATTTTAACATTTTCTTTTCAAATCTAAAGGGGAAAGTTTTGATTTTAAAAATCTGATCATGCTAACCTCAAATAGGATTTATATAAAATCTCAAATAGGACATAAGTAAATAGAATATATTAAAGAAATTCATAAAAAAAACATATTTATACCACTTCTTCTATTCTGAGAGTTTGATTTGGATGAAAACTAAAGAATATATTTATCTAGTAACATTTCGCTCTCATTCCTAAACCAAAATAACTTATGTTTAAAGCGAAATATGATTCTGACATATTTGCAAATCTATTCATTTTTTCGGGCTTGTCAAACTGAAGTGCTCAGCTAAAAGGAAAAAAGAGAAAAATTGTTTGTACACTTTTAGAAAATTAATTTATTTAAGGAATACATTAAAAACCTGTTAAACCTGTTAGACAGGTTTTACTAGCGTTAGTACGTATTAATCCTTTTTAACTAAAACCTTTGTCATGTAAAATAGCTTTCCCGGGAGGCCTTTTTGTTTCTTTTGAAACTGTAAATTTTGCAAATGTTTAGTACTTACGTAGTTTAGTGCGCCTCCAAAAGCAAAGCACTAAAATTTGGTGCATGTCGCCCAATTAAAATTGAGATACAGCTACATTAGTTACCTCCAAAAACACAGCATAGCAGCTACCCCACACTGTTAAAAATGTGCAGCAAACTGTACAGTCATTCGATCATTTTTAATGTTAACGTTTAGTCGAATTTAAGCGTTTCTGAGCATATTATTGTCCATATTATACTCAGAATAAAGTTAAATTACAGTTACGTAACCATTTTCTATAAAAAAGTTCGAATGACTGGACAGTTTGCTGCAAATTTTTAACAGTGTATTACAGACCATGCTACACTGCTAAAAATTTGCAATAAACCGCCCAGACATTCGACCATTTTCTATAGAAAACGGTTAGATAACCGTAATTTAACTTTATTCTGACCATTATAAGCTCAATAAAATCGTTTGATACGCTGAATAATACACTCTGAAAAAGACATTATCAAAACTGAGAAAAAAATACTGAAATCTGAGTATGTCGCATAGTCAAAATGACTCCGAATCAAAATTACTCAAGTTTGAAACATGTATATACTCATTCTGAAAACATGCACATACTCAAGAATAAAACATCATGTGCTCATATTTGAGTATTTCCATGTTTCATAAATGAGCATGAACGGACTTCTATGTGCTCATTTTTGAGTATTTCCATGTTTCAAAAATGAGTTTGAACTGATTCTAATCATTTTTGAGTTTGTCCATCTTTCAAAAATGAGTATAAACTGACTTCTGTGTGCTCAGTTTTGAGTATGTCCATGTTTCAATATTCTGAGTATTTCTGGTATTTCAGAATTAAAAGCATTAGGTCGTCATATTTGAAACAAAAAGTTCCATAACAAAATGAAAGTATCTATTTACTCAGATTTGAAAGTGTGATTTTTCTCAGTGTATGGTCAAATAATGATTATTTTTAAAACGTTCGAATGACTGGTCAGTTTCATGCAGAGCTTTAACAGTGATGTTGAATAATTAAACCCAAAATTTTCATGATAAGAATCAGTTTCATTTTCTAGTTTTTCATGATAGCAATCTTATATATTAAATTTGAGATTATTTCAGCCGCAGATGTCGAAAGAGATCTTTCTTACACATCGTGAAAAGCACGGCACAAGATTACCAGTTGGGCGAATTTAATAAGCTCCAATTTAAGGCATGGTCCAAGTATACGGTATGGTCCAAATTCATAGAATTATATGCAGTAGTTCTTGAGTTATAGTGCCTCCGCCTGTGGTTGATAATGCCTTTTTTATTAATTCATTGGTTTTCTTAAAAATATCCTTGAATATAAAAATTAAATATTTTTTTAACACACTTAACACGTTTTAAAAGTAACAGTAATTTATTTCAGAATTTATGTACCCTATTTATGGTGCATAAATTATTTGAAGATGATTTGTTGATTAGATATTGAAATATGAATTTATTTATCATGCACTACCTTTCAAAATCGAACTGTTAAGACTGTCAACTCATGCCAATTTTTCAAACTTTTGATAATTTTTTTTATCAAAAACTAATTTACTAGGAGCAAACAATTTTACTGTTGACTGTATCTTAATAGTAAGAACAAACACACCGAGTTTCATTGAAACATGTGATGGTGGGTTAACTATTGAATGTTTATTGCCTGATTTGATGTGCCCCAGGAGTTATTTTTAAATTAAATCTGTAGATATACCTAAAAAAATAGAATTTTTGCTTCAAGAAAGAAATATTTTTCTGTATTTTATAATAAATAATTTTGCACTTTTCAGTAGAATATGTTAAAATTTTAAATGAGAAACAGAATGAGTGTGCCGATACAAGCTGAATAGCGTGTCATCACAAAATGCAAGTTTATATTTAAATGCAATTTTTATTGGTGAGAAAGTAAAACTATACATTAACATTTTTCCTCATTCAAAACATGTTCGATAACAAAGATCTGACAGTGCTAAAACCCCAAATATGATTTATATTCAATCTCAGAAAGCGAAAGGAACTAAAATATTTCAAACACAAAAACAAATCGCAAAAGTTAGTGATATCCATCTTCTTTTTTGTATTCCGGATTTAAAGTTACGTGATAAAAACTAAAATATATCTCTAGTAACTGTCTTCGTTCTTTCTTAAAACAAAAGAACAAGTTACTCGAAAAATGAAATAACATTTTGAATATTTGAAATGTATTGTTATTATATGCTTTACAAGCTCAGGTGATAAACCAAAATGAAATGAAAACAATTTTGGAAAATATTTTTGGGGGAAGCACATAAATTTATTGCGTCTGTTATAATGT
Organism: Maratus michaelseni; assembly: GCA_963931845.1. Lineage (NCBI taxonomy): Eukaryota > Metazoa > Arthropoda > Arachnida > Araneae > Salticidae > Maratus > Maratus michaelseni. The sequence continues at coordinate 411,511,634 of OZ007587.1, forward strand.
CTCCTTGGTTATTTATAGTATGCATATTTTATTATGAGTTTTTATTTCATTATTTAATGGTAGAGTTATTTATCGACAAAACTTATCATATAATTCTTAAATTTTCAAGGAAAAATAAAAGGCTAAGCTTATGATAAAAAGATTATTTTAAAATGGGAGGAAATGTAACCCGAAAAAACTAAGATAACAGGCGTAGAATAATGTAATTTTTGAGATAGGGAAAGAAAAAAACTATTTTACGATCTAAATAAGTAAATTAAATGGGGAGAAATATAAGGATTTAATATATGTATATACATATGTCTGTGTGAGCGTGTGTGTGCGTGTGTGCAACACTAACAAAAATACATCAATGATAGTCATAATTTTAATTCTAGAAGACATGGAATAAAGCTGTTCGCAACAAAGTTCCCTTTTTTATGAATTTCTACAATCCTGTTATGATCAAATTTTCGTAAGGGACAGTGTACATAATTATTTTTATACGGACTTTGAAAATCTCTATACGAAGCCCTATAATTTTCTACTATATTCGATTTATCATGCCGCATTTACCCTAAAATTTAATTTGCATTGCTCTAACTTTAAAAACAAGCGATATATATGTTAAAGTTTTGTTAGAGGACTGTGTAAGTATTGAAAAACGCATTCCGGAAACTGCGCGATATTGCGGCTAATTTGTTAACGAGAGCAACAATACTCAATCCGTGTACTTGCTTTGTTTACCGCGCATGAAATAGCGAAAAACAGATTTTCCATTTTAATCTTAAGTACGGCCTAGATGTCTATTTCACATATCTACTAACAACATGACAGCTAAGAATCAGAAGTGAAAGAAAAATTATATTGGAGGGTTTTCAACCATGTGGATTATAATGGTGACGATCCGCGTTTTATTAAATTTATTCCATTAAAATTTCCCCTTCTAAATTCATCCTACAACCCTAGTCAATTAATATTTTATCCTCCCTTAGAAATATTCTAAAAAACACTTCCCGTAATTATTTTTCCTCAAAAACCTTTTTTATTTCTCAATTATTAAAAAGTGGAATTCATTCTACTTAAAGTTACCATTTCTACTATTTTCTTTTTCTTATTTGTATTCCAAAAGTCAAATTCTCGCTGTTTCTCGCAAGTGCATGAGCACATCAATTTCTGCTGCCACAACAACATAGTTCTGAACTTATCAAACGCTCTGATAGGCTATTCTGTAACACTGCATTAGCGTAGATAACTTTGCGCGCTAGGATATTTAACGTAAAACATGGGTTACAGAGCTTAGATTTCTGTGATATTATATTTCCTAAATAATCTGCTGTTGCCGGGAGTGAGTCATTTGAATATTTCGAAATGTGATATGAAATTAACATCGTATGTACTAAGTTTAAAGGCATGACATGTAAAGGGTGAAAGTATTAATCGATATGAGAGAATAGTGGCAAATGTTTATTTAAGTGTCATCTATTAGAAAATATTAATCTTTCTTCTGTTTTTCGAAGCTGCGTTCTCTTATTTTGTGGGAAATCGTCAATGTTTTTCGACCAAAGCCAGATGAAATCATAATGAGAACTGCATGGGCTTGATTATGCTAATGATCTAAGAAAAAATTTTCGAGATGGAGTTTCACCTACGTAAAAATCATAATAGGTTTTTAAAAGTGCAACAGAATTTTCATGTTGTAACATATGTATATTTAAATTTATGAATTGTGACAAACATTTCAGGACTGTTCATTTGAAATCAGGACATGGACATAATTTAACAATAACAACAGTTTATTAAAATAACTAAAGAAGGAGGAAGAGCAATGGATATCCATCTGAACTTTTAAACGTAATCAGACTCCTCCCCAAGCGTTAAACTGCAAATACTACACATAAATTCACAGTGATTCTAAAAACATTATCTTTACCAGGAAGCACAATCCTCATCAAATGCCAACAACTAAATAGACTCTTTGAGTCTCAATACTTCTTTATTTGGAATATGAAAATAAACTTCTTATCAAACGCTCACAGCCTAGTAGCAAAATATTCTTCTTATGCTTTTATAAATATTTACATGCTACCACGTGGCGTAAATAGCAAGCTGGATCTTGATGAACGTCACTATAATAGATAGGCGAGATCCACTCGAAATCCGCTGAATCCAACCAACATTTCACTACATATATAGACACTATTCACCCATAGTAAAACCTAATCAACATATCATTCCAAAATAACTGTAACAACCAGATTCCGTAGGCACATACTCACTTTGCAGACTTAAAGAGAGTCAGTCCAGATTTCTCATTGACGCACAAATGTTAGAGATTCAGGACATCTCACGCAAAATCTCAAAAACTCACTCGCATACTAGAGCAGGACTATCCAACACGACGTCCTTTGAAGATTTTATTTGCGTCCTTTTGAAGTCTTTCTGTCATATATTTTTAAAAATTCATTTTAAAAGATGCTGTATTTAAGATCATTATCGTTTACATGCTTTTGTGTTATAGGCGGCATTAAATTACTTAGCTTAATCTCTCTACAAAGTAATTTATCTACATTCTCTTCCAGAAAAATATAATTTTTTATTTACTATCATTTATATTTTTTCTGCAATTCTCTTTTACATAGACCCCTGCATTGTATTAGCATTATAGCTCACACTTTGTAGTTTCTGTACATCTTATGTCAGTGTAATGGCTACTTGTACTATAGTGATGTAATAGTGTTTTATGTGTCAAGTTATGGAAATAATGTCACCCTCCATTGTTGGGCACTACATGAGCTGCCCTTGCTTACTGAAAAGTTGCAGAGGCGTACGCTGGAGTACCCTTTTAAAAGAGTAGCTAGAAAATCTGCTGTATCTTTTAATAATCGCATTAATAATTAATAATTAATATTTCAATAACATATTTATAAAAAATATATACACGTGTTATGTTTAGAATTTTACAAATTATCATACAAAACAAAAAGTAACGAAATGCATACATTATTTTTGTTTTAAGTCTAAATAACGGCAGTTTCACTAAAGCTGATTGGTTCATCTCCCAATAATTTTTATATTAAACTAACTTATCATTCAAATCAGATGTCAACTAGAAGTTGCACATATTTTTAGCATGGGGAACTTAAAATATAATATGTAATTAAAATTTGGTGTTGCTATTGAAATTTGAAATGTTAGGCTCAAATTTAATATGTAGATAACTCCTTATTACAAAACGAACCACATATAATTATAAAAAAAAACATCATATAAATTAAAACAGTACTTTTATTTTTTTTCTTCTGGCTATAATTAAAACAGAAGATATACAACCATCCTTTGGATTTTACTGGACAAATTTTTAAATAAATCTTTATAGGAACGAAATGTTAGCAAAATATTCCATACATCTAAAATGTTTTAGATTTTTTAATGGATTTTATTAGTGATATAAAAGTAGTGTTTTAAAAATACAAGAAATGTATGCGTTGTCATTGTTGCATGTTTAATTGGTGCATAAAGTAATTTTAACCTCTAGAGACTCGAAGTTAAAATAATACTATAAATGCTCATTCATTGCTTTGACACAAAGAAAGTGAGACCATAGACGACAGAACATTTCTCTGAAATTGATGACTGGTAATTTAGGTTCACACAAATGTGAATCTAAAATTACTAGCCCACCAAAATATCAATTTAATTATCAATAATCTAAATTCACACAATAAAGAAATTAAGATAATTAAATAAGTGAATAAGCTACAATCCTGAAATTACCTACCTGAAATTACCAATCCTGAAAATTACCTACTTTCTTGGCTCACTGTCTTGAAGGCATTTTGTTTACTCAGAAGAAAATATATATTTTATGAGGAAATCCGAATGAGTGCTGCTATATATTGGTTTCGTTTCAAAGCAAAAATATTCAGCCATATAGAAGTGAAGTCAAAATGTTAGAATATATATATATATATATATATATCAAACAGTTTAGTTTTTCCGAGGAAAAGAATCGAGGTTCCCATTTGGGTACCAGGATTGAAGAAGTTATTTTATTTGGCATAGTACATTTTATGTTTTAATCCTTTCGGAATTTTTCTTTAAATTTTGGGGGAGAAATTACTTTTAAGTTGAAAAATTAAATTACAAAAATTTAACATTACTGAAATCTAACAAATACGTTATTTACTGAAATCTAACGAAACTATTGTTATTTTCGTACTATTAATATACAAAAGGCTATGGAAGAAGTTTTGTAGACCTTTAAAGAATGTCCTATTATAGCAGGATTAAATAGACATAACAACTTTACAGTATTTATATTCTTATTTTCTTACAGGGTGATTCATAAGTAAGGTGTGATTCATAAGTTTTTTTACAGGGTGATCATGCAACTTGCAGATACTGTAAAACAGGAACCGTTCAAGATATGTTCTCCAAATGCAAGCCGTAAGGTATATGTACTCATACAGTTTTTTCCCGCTGCTGTACGAATTGACATAGGCGATAGATAGCGTGCCACGCGAATATCAGTAGAAATGGCTGCGTCTGCTGGAGAAGGCATTTTGTAGCCGCAAACTGGAATCTGTCACTATTGTGAAACGGCATTTTCGAACACAATTTGGAAAAGAACCTCTATACAGAAAAGCCATTTATGATTGGTTAAAAAAATCACAGGACACACATCAAACCGGTAATACACTTCTGTTCACTTTGCACAAACAGACCGTAGTTTAAAATTTTTTAAATGGATTTCTGGTTAGAGGTTCTTTTCCAAATCGTGTTCCAGAATGCCGTTGCACAAGGGTGACATGATTCCGTTTTGCTCATTTCAAGAAATGAAAATCCTTCTCCACTGCAGACGCAGCCATATCTACTGATATTCGCGTGACACTCTAGCTATCGTCTATGTCACTTCGCACAGCAGCGGGGAAAAAAAAACTTTATGAGTACACCTACCTTACGGCTTGCATTTGGGGAACATTCCTTAAACTGCTCCCGTTTTACAATATACTTAAATAATTATTGAGATGACACCTGGTGCAAAATGATAGAGTTGTAAATAAAACAATGTTAAAAACACCAGAACTTAAACTTTCTATAGCATACTACTTCCGGTAGAATTTAGCGTACCGTCCTCAGTGCTAAGAATGCTGGATATTTGCTCATTTATATATACATAGGAAAAGTTGCGGATTCAACCGAAAGGGTTAATGACCAATAGGAAAACAGGAGATAACGTGTTGCAGCCAATAGGGAATTGCGGATTGAACCGAAAGATTTAATGACGAATAGGAAAACAGGAGATAACGGGTTACTGCCAATAGGAAATAGCCTGGGGAAAGAACCGAAGAAATTGAAAAATGCTGAAAGAAATTAAGAAAAAGAGATTTTTATGTAATGTTTCCAACAATCTAATAATGGAGGAATAGCGAATTCACAACAAACAATATTTTTATAATAACAATGCATACTTACTTATGAATCACCCTGTATTATCATGAATTATTGTTTGGGACAAGTAGACCCTATTTTTGCACTCTTTTATGTAACTCAACTTATTTTTTGTATGTGAAGAAGGAATTTTGTAATCGGTTTTTAACTCATTTCCCGATATGGTAGAATTATAAAAATTATGTACAAAGGTGCGTTTTTGATGAGAATACAACATTTTAATATTTTTAGAACTTAATTGCCGAAACGTCAGTGAAGGCTAACTGTGGAGACCCGAAAAGTTTTTGGTTTCTGTCTGTTTGTCTGTCTGTCTGTCTGTCTGTCTGTCTGTTCCGCGATAACTGCCGTAAAAATGATCCGATTAGTTTGATTTTTGGTAGGTATGTTGGTGAGATACCCGGAATTAGCTGTATAGTTTTTAGTTACATTTGGTTCATTCGTTCGGAAAATATAGAACATTTCTTTTTTGATCATAATGCTTTCCTATGGGAATTCAGACGATTTTGAAATTTTTCAGTCGTTGAAAATAAAATGTCGCATTTGATTAATGTATTTAAACGGTAAGTTATGAAGGCTAAAATTTATCAAGTCAGGTGTTAAATTATTTAAATTAATTTGAAATTTTGTTTATACATTCGTCAGATTTTTTAAATTAGGTGTATAATTTTTGGTGCAATTTTATACATCTGTTCTAATAATATAATACATTTATTTTATCACTTTTTGCAAATATTAAAATGCATTCATTTTTATTTTCCTTTTCAATTTAACAGTAACCTAGCAACCATATTTCAAAGAATATCAAAATGATAAAATTCAAGTAACTCAGACGATTTTGCTACAATATTTTATTCGCAAAATAAAATATTATTGGAGGATTTTAATATTTTATTGAAATAAATGAGAATTTATTTTGTACAAAGTTACCTTTTAACTACTATAGAATGATAGCCGAAACATTTTTATGTGAGATATTATTAATTTTCTGGAAGAGATGTAGATTTTTCGTGGTTGAAAATTAGTATTATTTTAAAAATAGAATGTAATATCTCGTACAACGAGATAGTTAATCTAAAGAAATTAGCGTAGTAAAACGCATCCATACAGCCTGAAATAGCACAATTACTGGAAACTGAGATCATAAAATGCTATTACAAAAAATACATTATAGCGCCAAATCAAGGTTGCTATTTAGTGAATTGGCAGTGGGCACGATTATGAATGATTACACAGTAGGTTTAAAAGTTTCCAAATAAGCCTATTTTGGGGAGATTTTAGTAATGCTATTGCAATCGAATTAGATCAGGATGTACTTAGGTCAAATAAATATTGTACAATGACCATCAAAACTGTTTTTCCGAAACAAAAATTGTAATAATACTAGATTTCTGAAATAGATAAGTGAAATATATAGTAGATTCAGTTTACATTTCCATAAGTTACTTTTGTACACGAGATATTATTCAACGTATCAATCAGATACGAGTGTTTCGTGATTGGTAAATATTGCTATTTAGGTATTAGGATAACATGAAATTATTTTCAAAATTTTTGCTTATCGTAATAAAACCACTGTGCAGAACGAAATCGAAGATATACTAGAATCATTCACACAAATAATAGGAAATCACGAATGAAAATTTAATAAGATTACGGAGGGTTCAGTGGGGTTGAGCCCACCCCCTGAAGAAATGTATTTTTTTTTTAATCTAAAAAATAGAATAAGAAATTCATAAGAATGTCAGAATATTATTGCATAAACCGTGTTTAATTTAACGTTTAAGTTCTGAAACCTTCGAATTATTTTATATGCATATAAATATATATGTAGTAATTTAAATAATTTAATTTGCGGATTGTAAGATATTAAATATTATAAAAGTGAGTTTAAAAAACATTGACTTTCAGAGCTGACGTTGAGGCTCCTGATCTGTAGATTTACTAGTTATAAATCATAATTTAATTTCATGGAATTTTTGCGTTAGCCCACATGAAGTGAGAAATCACCAAATATTTTTATGGTTACAATTGTATAAGATCAACAAAAACAATGGATTTAATTATGCGCCAAATTACGTTCCCCCCAAAAGGCCAACTGGCTGTGAAGCTGCAACGACTAAATAATTTAAACACTATAAAATATAAATGAAAAATAAAGAGTGTAATAATTAAAAGAAATAAGCTTTAATACGCTTTAATAGTTTAATATTAATTAAATTATGATTACACGCTGAGAAATCCATTTAGAAATCCTGAATAGATAATTTTAATAATGTTTTTATTTTCTTTCACGTTGCCATATCTTAAAAAAAAAAAAGCAAAAACTATGATTTAAAAAATAAAATCACGAGTTCGGGATTTCTTCTTAGCGAAAAAGTGACGGTGAAATTTTCATAATCGTGTTCGATGCTCACGCGAAATGTATTACTAGGACTTCCCTCAAAGGGATTAGTCTGAGTGATATTGCTGAGAACATAGGGTTAACAATTACAATATAAAGAAAAAGAGCAAATTAAATGATAGAATTACAAAATATCATATATAAATTCATATACACTGTTAAAAAAATAGAAAAGAAGTACTGTTCATCAGATGTGTTGTCATAATTTTTTTTAACATGTGGCAAAGGATCTCATTTTCTTAAGCTCGTATTGCGCAAAACTTGAAAAAAAAAAAAAAAAAAAAAAAAAAAAAAAAAAAAAAAAACGCCGGATCTTTTAAAACGCCAAGCTTTTTAAAGTTACGTAATTGGATTTGCAGCCAATAGATTATTCTATCAAGCGTGGCTTAACACAAATTTAATTTCATTGTTGCACCTTTTTTGTGTGTGAATTTAAAATTTTTCTTCCTTGATTATATATCTATTATTTGTATAACTGTTTATAAAAACTCTTACACTTCAAACCACATTGATAGCATGTTTTGCTACAAACCAAATTGCAAAACTATAGTCTAAATTACTATTAAAGTATAGAAAAAATCTTTCGATGACTTCTGTAAAATAACTTTTACATTAAATCTCCATATCGGCAAAATTGAAAATTATATATATTACAAAGTTAAGCTTAACAGATACTTCTTGATTATTCTATAGGAGGCTCTGCCCCCTGCGCCTTTAATGCGCCTTTACAGCGCCAATCCGCAGACTTTTCTTTTGCCTGTCTGTCTGTCTCTCCACAATCTATCTGTTTCCCTATCCGTTTTTCTGCCCGTCTCTCTAACTGATTGTCTATCTCTCTACACGTCTCGCTACCTGTCTCTATATTTCTCTACCGGTCTCGCTACCCGTCTCTATATTCCACTACCAGTCTCGCTACCCGCCAATCTATTTCTCTAACCGTCTGTCTATCCGTCTAACTACTTGTATGTCTAGCCGTGTCTCTATCCACTTCGCTACCCATTTGTCTATCTGTCTCTCTACCCGTCTGGCTATACGCCTCTCTACCCATCTTCTTACCCATCTCCGTACCCATCTACTGTCTCTCTACTCGTCTGTATACCCGTCTCACTATCCGTCTGTTTTTGTACCCGACTCTTCACCCGTCTCGCTATCAATCTCATTACCCGTCAGTCAACTCGTCTCTGTACTCATCTCTCTACTCGTCTCTTTATCTACCACGCTACGCGTCTCAAACCTTTCTCGCTACATTCCAGTCTACCGGTGTCGCTACCCGTCTCGAGACCCATCTCGCTACCCCTCTGTCAACCCTCTTTTTACCTTTCTCTCTAGCCGTCTGTCTATTCGTTTCGCTACCCGTCGGTCTACCTATGTCGCTACTCGTCTCTCTACCCATCTCACTACACGTCTGTCTACCCGTTTGTTTACTCGTCTTTCTACCTCTCGCCACCTCTTCCCAATATTTAAACAGTTCATTTATTATACAGAAGCCGTTTATCAGTTATTAAATGCAAACAGAAGTAATTTATCTAATAAGTGTAATCAGATGCATTTTTTTAAAATACATACATAAACCTGAATAATAATTCATCAGTTTTGTGTTCATAGTTGTTTATATCATTTGACAGTAAATCTCAACTTCTTAAACCTGAATTGTCTCAAGCTTTTTAAAAAAACCACAAGGTCTGTATAACTGCAATGTACCCTGAGGGCTATATTAGCTACACGTTATTAAGTTTCGTTATCGCGTTTGCAGCCAATTGCTTATGTCAGAAAGCGTGGCTTAACGCCATTTTAAATTCATTACTGTAACTTTCTTTTCTTTTCTTTTCTTTTTTTTTTTTTTTTTTTTTTTTTTTTTTTTGGGTGGGGGGGGGGGGTGGTAGGGGGGAAGGGTTTCAAATATATACTTCAATTAAAACTTTTGCCTCCATGCCATTAGTGTTGTTTGTATTATTAATTAATACCTTGTAGACAGAGCTTCATTGGAAACAAATGTAAAAGACTTCTTCTACAGTTTTTTTGTAGGAGAAACTTTCGTAATTGGGCCCAAAGCCAATCGGAGTATTTAATATCATTATTGTAACTCTTATAGAGTTAAAACAATATTGTTGCTAGCTTTACTCTTGTTTGAGACCAACCTTGCATGTGTATCTGAATGGGAAAAAGTTTCGTATCCTATGTCGGTTGGCGAAAAAAATTTTAAATGGTGCCAAAAGGTAGTTTTAGCAACTTACAAAATTTTTCAAGAGAGCGGTAAAACATGTTTTTCAAATATTTACAAACATACGTTTATTAAAGCATGTTTTTGCGCCATCTTAAAAATTTAAGCACGATGCTAAAATGAAATTTTATCGCCATATTCGATATTTTAATAAGTAATGAAAACACATAAACAAACTTATATAACAAACCTAAGAGGCATTTTTGTGATAAATAATGGTTATTGTCAGGGGGTTAAATTGTAAACAATTAATAAACGGCTAGTAAATAATAAATAGCATTTAAAATCTAAGGTACTTTTCGGTTAGCCGAGCGCCAGTGAAATGTATATATCTATATATACATATATATATATATATGTATATATACACACATATATGTATGTGTATATATATATGTATATATACATACATGCATATATAAATGTGTGTATGTATAGATATATGTATATATATGTATACATAGATATATAAATTTCACTGGCGCCCGGCTAACCGAAAAGTACCAAATCTAAAAATGGAGAAGTGGTCCGTATAAAAATTAAGCGCTTGATATATGTAAATCTTTTTTTATTTTTTAATATTTCCGAATGCACAGATAAAAAGGTAAACATCTCTTTTCCAAATGCCAAATAGAAAATATACAAAATAGAAAAATATCTGCTAAGTATATTTACATAATACTACATCTGCAAAAAAATAAGATTTAGAAAAAGTAAGCCAAATCCTTCAGATCCCAACAATCACATCGAAAAACTTATCACCAAAAAAGAACTCGCCAAATCTTACGGCACAGGAGATGGATTTTTCCCTCTGAATGCAGAATATTAGTTTTTTTCTTGTACGATGGGTGATTATAACTGTTTCATTTCACATACTACATACCGTTTGATATATTGGTACTTTTATGTTATCCTGGCGCAGTTGATAAATCGCCAAATATTGTTCCTATAACATTTTCATATTGAATTCATTTCATTTAAATATAAACCTTTCACTCATTTAATTTAAAATACATGCCTTTCATTAATCCCATTTAAAATGCTAAAAAGAGAAAAAAAAAAAAGAAATAATGCCATAAATCGAAACCTTTTATTTAAACACCAAAGAATTTTTTTTTATTATTTACACATGAGAAATAAAAAAAGCTGCTATTGCTGAGATTTGCGCCAAATCTCTAATACCAAGTCTACTAAGTTATTGCGGGGTTTTTCTTTCAAAGAGAAAAAAATCCAGATTAATTTTCGATTTCTACTCAATTGAAATATATTTTATTGTGCTGAATATTAGTGCGTGCATATTTTTTTTGCTCCTTGTACTCCATGAACTTTTCAATTCCGATTGTCTACGAAAATCTTGCGCCGGTGAAAATGACGTACCACAAAATTTCGTGACGTATGTACTTTAATTGTTCTTTTTTATCTATTTTTTTAATATAATTTCCAAACGGTTTAGCATTTATTCTTGGTAATAAATAGACGTCGTTGTCACCTTTATAGGTACCTGCTGTAAAAATTTGAACGAAATCCGTTAAATATTTTTTGAGTTATACTTGACGAAAGGTTTTAATATCCATCGTAGCTATATATGGGGCAAAGTAATACTGCGCTGTGTATGAGTCTTCGTTGCACTCAGACAATAACGGAATGTTTTTGGAAAAATCATGAATTTCAGTCATCAAATTAGGTGTGGTTTTCAAGATTAACATTGAAGGCTTTTAAAAGAGTGTTTGTAAAGAAAAGAAAACTATGTTTACTTTTAAATTTATTAAAGGTAAAGTATCAAAAATATGTTTGAAAGAAAAGGCGCAACAATGATGTATAGAGCTTTATGCGATTTTCTTGTTTTTATACTAAACGCTGAAACATAATCCGAACACTAATAGTAACTGTAAAGGCACATGCTATTATTAGCAAACCAAATGCTTTAAAGATTTGAAATAGAAAATATTAAACATTTCATAATACATCGAAATAATTTCATTAACATATTCGAAACATCTACTCTACCAAAAAAAAAAAAAAAAATAAATAAATAAAATGAATAGAAATAAATATAAAAATCCGTTTAGGTTCTATCACATAAATATATCACAAAATTGATTATTCTGTGGATCAGTATAGATTAGTACTGTTTATTACATGCATGTATATAAATGCATGTGTTTAGTGCCCAAATTATTGGAATGACATTTAATTGCAATAACCATACACAACTGAGAGTGTTTTGTGGAACGCTACACAGATAGAATACAACATTGATTTCATTAGATTGTTAAACTGAATACACGATTGAGATCATAAATATGGATAAACAAATTGCTATATATAATAGTACGGATATATGCATACATAGAACTGTAGTTGGAGGCACATATTTATTGATGAATGATTGGCATATTAAGAAAAACTGATCACATAAGACAGATGATTTTTTACTAAATGCTGAAACATCATTGAAATAATATTAGTAAATTGCTATTATTACACTTTTTATTTAATTTGTTCTTTAATTTAACTTGGAGTTTGTGTGTAAAGATAGAACTTAGTAATTATTTTTTTAACTCATTTCCCGATATGCTAGAATCTTAAACATTATATACAAAGGTGTGTTTCCGATCACAATACACCATTTTAATAATTTTAGAACTTAATTTTAAGGAAGTTTTCTGTCAGTCCGTGATAAATTGCCAAATGTTCTTTGTGCTTAGACTTGTATAAGAGTTACCAAAAAAATGGATTTAATTATCCGAAAAACGATGCTGTAAAAAAGAATATAAATAAAAAATAAAGAGTGTAATAGTTTAATAGTTTTATATTACTTAAGTAATAATTATAATTTGAGAAACCAGTTTAGAAATACCGAATAGCTAATTTAAATAATGCCTTTTTTTACTTTCCTGTTGCTATATCTTAAAAAAGAATCAAACTTTATAATTTTTAAAATAAAATCGAGAGTTTGGGCTTTCTTTCACGCGTAAAAACAAAACAAAACAACAACAAAAAAAAAAAACATAAAAAAAACGCGTTGAGTGCGTAATCCGGTTCGCTGCCCACGCCAAATAAATGTATTATAACGTAATGTTTTTGAAAAAATCATGAAATTAGACGGGATTTTCAAGAAAAATATTGAATGCGCATAAAAGAGTGTATGTTAAAAAAAAAAAAAACTCTTTTTACTTTTAAACTTGTTAAAATTAAAGAATGAAACACATGTTTGAAATAAAAAGTTCAGCAACAATGTATAATGCAATTTTTAAAAATTTATTTTTATTTTTTATTTTTTTACAAAATGCTGAAACATAATTGAAATAATAATAATAGTAAATCTAATGGCATGTGCTATTATATTAGGATAAGGAAATACCTTAAAGATTTGAAACAGGAAAATATTAAATATGTATTTTTTATAACAGATCGAAACGATTTCCTTAACAGATTCGAAACATCTGCTGTACCAAAAAAATCTAAATCCGTTCAGACTCTATCACATAAATACAGTAATAGCCAAAACTATGTAAACCTTCTTGAAAAGGTGTATTTTTTATATTTGATGGTTCATAATACCACTTTCTCTTTAAGTAATATCATAACAAAATATGTACCAATGGAAAGATAATTTAATCAAGAATGTAATGCAAAACATTTCTTGAAAGTATGTTTATTAGAACAGTAGTTATAAAATAGAAAAGTGAAACATATCGAAAAAATGAGATATGCAACAATTTTCACACTATCAGTTAACAGTTAACACTTAGTTGCGTGAGCTTTACTCTTTATTACGGCTTTATAACGCCTTCCCATAGAGTGAACCAAGTCTTTTAATAAACAATATTTATGACATAAATCAAAATTATAATATGTTGAATCCAAATTCACCTATTACATGCAATAACTCACAATTAATTAATTTACAATCTTTACTAAAAAGATGTTTAATACGTACATTAAAATAAAATATCTAAAATTTAGCGCTTTCAAGCACAATTGTGCTCGTCTTCAGTGTTGAAAAATAGACAATACAAAATCCGAGAGACTGTTTCTTTTTCGAAATCAAAGCTCATTGGACCGTTCCACATTGAACAGCAAGGTAGGTGGTGGGTTGGTTGGTGCAGACTGTTCACTTATTAGATTAATCCAAATCTTTGGGATGTTATATGACAAGACATCGTTACAAACACTATTATCTCTGGATATAATCTCTAAAGATTCTCTGACGGATAAACTATAGTAACCAGACATTTTTGTAATAATCTTAACCTTATTAAACTGTATATTAACATTACATTTTTGATTTAATTTTGAAATTGCAGTACTGGGGCGGTCAAATTTTATATAGTCTTTTAGTTTTGAAGCTTTTACAATATGATACTAAAATTGAATTATTGCTTCTAATAATTAGATTTTATTGCTGGATTCAACAAGGTCTGTGCAACAAGTTTCTTTAGTCGGCTCCAGAGATTTTCAATTAAGTAAGGTCTGGGCTGTTCCAGGGTTATTTCAACACTGGAATATGATTATCTTGAAATCACTTTGTACGTACTTTAACAACCTAATTACCTTACAACTTATTGATTGCAATTTATTGATTACAACTTATATTACTGTTAATCGCACAAATTCTACACACACCTTTTGATATCATACAACCCCATATCATAATATTGAATGGATGCTTCACTGTGTGTGTAATGCAATTAGGATGCAAAACTTCTCCGTTTCTTCTCCTTATGTATTTTATGACATCACTATCAAACAGGGAGAATTTGGTCTCGTCAGACCAAATAACACTGTCCCATTGTTCCTGTGTCCAGCGAACATAAGCTTTAGCTCAGTTTAATCTTTTAACCTTAGTTGGAAACTTAAAAATGGCTTTTTTCGTGGAATTTCAGTATTTAATCCAAAGTTTTGCAGTCTACGCCGAACAGTCCTTGAACTCAACGTCTCATCGGTTCTAACCCTTTCTGCTTGTGTACAGCCAAATGATATTCTTCTGTCTCCTATACACAATCGCGTAATTCTTCTATCACCATTTTCTCTTGTACACCTTTTTCTGAATTTCCGAGTTTGGTTTTGTAGTGCCATAGTCTTCTTATACCGCTTCAAAAATTTAGAAATGCCACCTTTGGTTACATTTCCAAGAAATTGCTTTCTAATGTCTTTATAACTGTTACCTTGTTTACTTAATAGCAAAATTTTACATCGCTTTCTAGTTGACCAGTCAACTCTTTGTGCCATTTCTAGAATTTTCTTGTTTTTTACATCCAACTCTAATTTTAATCACATAAATTACTGACAAATGTCTTCCTCACAGCTGTAAAACATGAAAACAACGGTTGAATCCGATTTTTTCCTGATGGACTCACTGACAAAGCAGGATGACACTTGATTGGAACTCTGAACACTCATGCTCGTTGGCTGCATTCATATAAAGGAAAACTACTTCATGTTAACCAAACTACTTCATGTTAACTTCATGTCAAGTTGTATTACTTTGTTTATTTGTCTATAACCTTTGATTAAATACTACTAACTAAATAAAAATTATTTCATTACGTTCATGATTAAATTATCTACTTATATATAATTTTATGGTGTTACGTATGCAGAAAGCGGTGTTATGAGCAATCAGACCTTAAAAATACACCCTTCCAGAAAGATTTCCACAATTTTGACCACTATTTATATCACAAAAATAATTATTTGATGCACAGTCTAGATTAGTACTGTCTATTATATATAAGTGCATATGTTTAATCTCCAAATTGTTGACATGGCACTTAATTAACCATTCAAAATAAAGTGTGTTTTGTGGAATGATACACCGATAAAATATAGCATTGATTTTATTAGATTGTTAAACTGAATACACTATTGAGTGTATAAATATGATTAAACAAATTGCTAGATAACAGATATATGCATTAATAGAACTGTAGTTGCGGGCACAGATTTATTGATGAATGACTAGAATCTTATTATTAGAAAGACTGATTAATTTATTACATTCTTTTATATAACGTAACCCATTCGCTGCCAACCACGAGTATACTCGTTGTTTTTCAATCTAAAATTACGAATTCGTACCGGATATTTTGGAAGAAGAATTTTTATTTTATGTAATCATGAAATGTCTTTAATTAAATAGAGTAAATATTGCTATTAGTATTTTCTTATATGAATTCGAACTTTCTAAATAAAATAAAATTCCTGTAATTTTAACTCGACAGTGAATGTTTAAAAAGTTTTTTATTTGAAGATAGAATCGTGTAATCAATGTTTCACTAATTTCCTCATATACTTGAATTATAAAAATTATGTACACAGGTGTGTTTCCAATGCCAATACAACGTTTTAATATTTTTAGAACGTATTTATAAATTAATAAATTAGTTTTAAAGCATTTTGTCTTTAGCCGGCCGCAGGTGATAAATCGCCGAATATTCTTTATGGTTACTACTGTACACGAGCTAAGAAAACAATGGCGTCAAATCACGCTAGCCAAAATAGGCCAAATGACTGTAAAACTGAAACAACGCAATATTTTAAGCACTAAAAAGTAGATAAAGTTTGTAAAATTGTTCGGGCACCCATGAAATTATGTGTTATTGTGGCAGACTAATAAATGCACCAATGCGTTAGAAAGGAATGAGTTTGGTATATAGCTGCGAAATGGCCATTAGCCTTATAGTTGGCAGACTAAATCAGAGAGTAAAGCTTTATATTAATATATTTAGCGGTATCGATGTTTACTGGGGACAAATAAAGTCTTATTTGAGTGAAATTTTATTGAACTAATCCATATGTATAGCATTTTTAACTAATTTTATTAACGATTAAAAAAGCAATGTGATTTGAGAACAGAAAATGTGTACATTGTGGTTGTTGAATATTTAATTAATGGATAAAACACTTTCTTTCACTGGAAATTATTTAATAAATTTTAAATTATGTTTAGTAAATTTAGTCGTTTTATATGTCTTAATGATTTAATATAAATATTTAAAACAGGAAAATACTACATATATCATAATGAGATCGAAATGTTTCTATAAAAAGATTCGAAATACCTACCATATCTAAAAAATCCATGCCTGTTCAGATTGAATCACATATATAAACCAGAGAAATGGTTATTCGATGCATCAGTCTAGATTGATAATATCTGTTATATATAAATGCACATGTTTAGTTCCAAAATTATTGAAATGACATTTAATTACTATAACCACATGCAACCGAGAGTGTTTAGGGGAATGCTACATCTATAGAATATAACATTGATTTCATTAGATTGTTAAACTGAATACAGGATTCAGTGTAAATATGATAGACAAATTACTACATAACGGTACTGGTGCATACATAGACATAATTGTAATTGCAGACACAGATTTATTGATCAATGACTAGGAACATATTAAGAAAGACTGATTCATTGAAAATTACAAATAGATGCTAGAAAGATGAGATGCATTTTAAAATCAATACATTAACAAAAATTCACAGTCAAGCACGATGAAACATATTTATGTACAAATTTAATTCTTCTGCCTTTTATTTATTTATTTACTTTTTACTTTCTAGGATGTAACTTTCATAAAAATGGACCAATCGTCACGAAAACTCGGAATAGGTTGTTATGGTTACGTTGCATACAGTTCTATCACAATTTTCGAATAGATTTTTTAGCCTTATTGCAGAAAATATTACAAGTACAGCGAATAATTGCAGAAAGAATTTTAATAGGAAGAAATAATATTAGTCAAAGATTTCTAATCTGAAATAGTGGTGCTGCACTCCTTGGAAATTCTAAGGCGTGTAGGCACCTTGTAAGTTACACAGTACGGCATTATATATTAAAAACAGCCGTCGTATCATCTATATGTTTTTACAGGGAAGCGTCCAATTTTTAATGTAAGTTCATCTATTGGGAGTCAAACTGAGCAATATTGGTAACAATGGGGTTTAAAATGAATTACATAGCATGGAACTACATGGTATAGCATTAAATGGTACAAAAAATTCTGTTACGCTAAAACATTCTCACTAAGTTACGCCAACTGGTAAACGTCAATATCAGTGCAATAAGCAAACAAGAACGATAAATCATGCATTAGGCATAGATTATGAAACACTATACAACATTACCAGAATATTATTGAGAAATTTTATTTTTTCATACAATGAAATAAAATATCTAAAAAAAGCAATTTAAAAAACACATAAATTTCATTTTTTTATACAATGAAATGGGATATCTAAAAAAACAATTTAAAAAACACATAACTCAGTAAAAAATAATTTTCAACAATTGCTGCTCATATCCGGTAATGTGTGTGAATTCTTTCGTGCTGTACTTGATCTAAAGAATTTATACAGACCACATAATACACTAAAAATGAGATAAGTTTTAAAATGCATTTCATAATGGAAAACGCTTTTTCAACAAGCATCAACCATAGTCAGTCTTGTAACCGAAGTATTTTGCGTGTTTCTGTAAGTGAACGACAAGTGCTACGCACTCCATAATCTACAGAAAATATGTTGTTGTACCTCTCACTTTTTGTTTTGCATTGCATTATGTTTGAAGCTACATAACATCATTAAAATGCACCGCAAACAATTTTTCCCTATAGATCATAATGTAATGTAATTTTTTCATGCGCTTTAGTATAAGAACTGTAAATGCTATACTAGATTAATTTTAACACGATTATTCTAATTGGTAAAAATATTATATGAGTTGTAATCTTCCCAACTAGGAAACAAAATTCAGATATCAGACCAGATACTATGATCATTAAGGTTAACTGGGTGAATTAGTTCAGCTATATTCGTCCGGGATTGCTCAGTTGGTAGAGCATTGGCAGCTTCAGTCATGGATCCCGGGTTCGAATCCTGGCCCGGACTGTTTCGGCCAGTTGGGAAGATCACATCTCATAGGCAAATGCTATACTTACTCGATACTCCTGAAAAAGCATGGTGTAGTCAGTTTCCGTGATGCATATCAATCTCATTATGTCTGAAATATTGTAGCTTTAATAAAATGCATTGTAAACGAATTTTCTCCATAGACTATAATGTAACAGAATTATTTTATGTATCCGCGGAAACGAACTATAAATGCTACACACTTCCTTTTCAATACTGAACAATCTATAGTAAACCTCGATAACTTATACAAATTACATGAAAATCACACTTTATTTTCGAGAGTTAAAGCATGGCCAGTCGTCTAGACGGGCAGACAAACCGAATTCATAAATACTTTTCAACTATGTTGGAAAGTGTTAAAATCAATCCCTTGAAGTTTATTTTACATTTTTCTAAAATTTGTGTGTTTGTTGTTTGTATTTCTCAAAGAATTTAGGATGCTGTTTTTTAAATTATTGTAGATTGTGATTTGATCAGTTAACAATTATCAAATTTAAAAAAGAACGAAAAATCATGCGTCAAGCATAGATTATGTAACACTTTCCAACGCTTCCAAAATAATTTTACAAATCATTACCGTTTAACAAGCAGAAAGATAACATCTAGGTAAACAATTTTGAAAACGCATTAAATTATTTAATAATTTCAGGAATTTCCACCATATATTTCCAACATATACAATATTCGGAAAAATATCCGAATACTTTTATTCAGCCCTGTATATGATCTAAAGATTTGTATATATACTACATAGGATGCTAAATTTTAGTTTAGTTAGGAAACGCGTAGCACAGTTTAAAATTCTCCTGCTGGAGTTTCTGTCAATAAACGGAAATGTGTTCGCGAACTTTTGTGCTGCCCTGTATATGATTTGCAGAATTTATACACACCAAGTAATAGACAAAAAGTGAGTTAAATTTAAAATCGCGTTCAGCAACTTAAAACGCACTTCCAGGAATTACTGTTAACAGATAGTAGAGAATTCTTCTGTGTGTCCCTGTAAATGATCGATGACTGCTTTACACAATATTCTTTAGTAAGCCTCTTGTAATGCACCTTAGTGATATATATAAATTTCAATGCGTTTAAAATAGTGAAACATTATTTAATTAAACCGCAAACGATTTTTCTCCATAGACGTAATGTAACGGAATTCTTTTGACTGTCTCTGTAAAGTAACGATAAGTGCTTTGCACACCCTATTCCATTTTAAGCTTCTTGTAATGCACCTTAGTGATGTATATCAATTACAATGTGTTTGAAATTGTGTAACATCATTAAAATAAACCGCAAAGGATTTTTCCTGATGGACCGTAATGTAACGGAATTCTTTTGAGTGCCCCTGTAAAAAAACTATAAGTGCTACACACTTCAGTTGAAATAGGGAACGTGCTATAGATAACGACAATAACATATAAAAATTGCAAGGCAATCCGTGCATACTTACGGGAGTTAGAGCACGGACAGACGTCCAGACAAACCGAAGTCATAAACACTTTTCAACTAGGTTGGAAAGTGTTAAAAAGGAGATTTTTTAAACAAGTTTCAGATATAAATTAATACTGGAACATTAACCATATATTTCGGTGTCTAAGACGCGATGTCAAAATTATGTGGCTGTCTATCTATAAAACGATGAATAGATCTATCCTACATTTATAGATCTCTCTTCGATATCCTACAAAATGTTGCCCAATATATCATCTGTTTATGAAAGGGTTTATTACCTCTGAACGCCATTGATAAAGTAATACACATTTGTGTAAAATACACTTAATTTATATAATTTTACAGTTTCAATATTGACTCAAAGCAGCGGCTCCCAACCTTTTTTTATGTACATTTTGATTACGATTTTGATTTATGCGTACCCCTTCTAGCATACATAACCCGGCCCCAAAAATATTTGTTTCGTTCATTAGTAATTTTCTTATGCTAATTATGAGTGTTGCATGCAGCTCTCTCAAGACTTCGACTCTTTCAAACTGATAGTTCATCATTTTAGTGTTTGACTGGGAAGCATCAAGTCCATCACATGTTTTAATTTGTGTAGCTTTGTTCTTTTTAATGTCTATTTATTTGAAGTTTTTGGCAAATATTTATTATTTTGAGTGTTTCCTGTTGATATCGTTTTGTGTTTGGATAATAATGATGAACTTATGAATGATAACTTATGATAATAATAACAATGAACTTATAATAATAATAATATAATCATAATGATGAACTTATCCAAACACAAAACGATATCAACAGGAAACACTCAAAATAATAAATATTTGCTAAATACTTCAAATAAATACACATTAAAAGAAACAAAGCTACACAAATTAATACATGGTATGAACTTGATGCTTCCCAGTCAAACACTAAAATGATGAACTTTTTTCAAACGAGTTTTAAATGAAGTCGTTCAAATAATAAATTGAAGATAATTAGTTTTTCTTCTGGATATTTGTGAAATTATAGAAAAAAAAGAACAGTAAAAGAATATGAGGGGATACAAGGGAAATTGCGTGGGATTATTTGGTGAGAGCTATTGACAGCAAATAATATCAACCAATTATTGGATTATGAGTTCACGCTGAATTTGTGACTGACCTCTTTATCTTTTACCGTAAGTTTCTCCTTGTAAACATAAATTCTACAATTTTATTCTTGTTTTTAAATTTTATATTTTTATTTTTCCGTTTCTCGCCAGCACCAATGTAGGTTTCACGTACCTCCAATAGCCCCCCCCCCCCCCCAAGTACCCCAGGTTGCGAACCATGATAATATCATATGAAGTTATCATAGTAAAACAATCCTAAGAGACTAGTGCATATTTTAGTTTTAATTCTTTATTATATACTAGCTACCCGCCCGGCGTTGCCCGGGCTCGAGATGATTACAATCTCAGTGCAACGCGTCACCCCCCTCCCTCCCCATACCCGCAAATATAACGACTAATTTGTTCAAGAAAACCACCTTCACCTACATTAACGCGATCATTAAAAAAATAATTAAATTTTTCTCATAAATAGAACATAACGAAGACGCTACGTTAAAATAGCCGGCAGATGACAACACCTTCCATCCTCAATTTCAGATCTGTATCTTAATTAGTTATCTAAATTTTTGTTCATTAGTAAAAATTGGCAATTATTTTCTTTCTTTTTCGCAAACTAAATGTAGGGATCGGCCAGAGAAACAGATCTCTTTGTAGTTCAGTTTTTAATGAAAGCAGATCCCTGTCTGAAACTTTTTCGGATTTTTTTCACTGGCGCCAGCAGATTTTTAGCAGTTTTTTGCATAAATTAAGAAAAATTACCGGCCGAATTTTTCAAAAATTGCATAGACGGATGCAGATTTTTTTTTACATATGCCCAGAAATTTTCAAATTGATATCTTAATTAGTTTTCTTAAAATTCGCTAATTAGTAAAATAATTTCAAATTCGTTCATTTTCGCTTGCAAATCCACAACAAAAGTTCTTTTCTTTAGCCATTTTAATTTAAAAGATGGCATTTTCGGTGCGATGTTTAATGATTTTCTAATTAATATCTAGAGTAATTATCAAAATATTAAAATTCTGAGACTCAGGTATACCAGGAGAGGGTTTGGACTACCTAAATCTAAATTTACAGATTTCTAGGTGCGCTAAATTTTCCTAGCCATCGCAGACAGACACACACACACACAGACACACAGAGCGAAATTTTCTTTTTTTAGTATAGATAAACCTCATATGAAGTTCAATAATGCTTGTGAAGTACAGCAGTAGATCGCAGAACTATTTTCTATTCGAATATTCATTTGGAAAATTCGTCTTAGACAAATTTGTTTCTGTTCTGCCTGAAGGAAGACTCATTTCAAGGAATTTCTTTGTCTTGTATCTAAACAAGAATGTGAGTAGAAATGTGTTTTTACTTTCTAATTTCTGTTAATGTATCCGCAGTTTAAATTATTACAACAAACTATCTAATAATATTGAATAGTAACCACCCTATTTAACATCTATTAATAGTAAATTTTTGTTGCTTGTGAAGCTCATGAGGTTTGTTTTGTAATTCTTTATTAACTGTAAGATTTAAAAAAAAATGTTCATAATAATCACTTTTAAATATTTTTTAAGTGAAAAAGACGAGTTTATTTCACTTCAAAGTAATTCATGCATCTGAGAGTTGAATTTTTCCCTTCACAGCAATTAACAATTATCCCAAGAATAATACTGAATTTTAAATAAACGCACTCCTATCCAGATTTTACTGAGAAAATATTTTTCCGTAACCTTTTACTTTTGCGAGGGCCCGCTTTAGCACCATGCTTGCCGCAAAATGAAGCGTTTGACCAATTTTCTTGAGTTCAATAACAGCGCGATTTGGATGGGGTGCCTCTGAAAATCTTCTTGAGTTTACCGTGCACGATAACGATAACACGGGTCACTTTCATTTCAAAAGTACCCCTGAAGACACCGCTCTTTTAGAAGTATATCTAAAACTGGTCATAACTTAAAGTTCCTCCTTCGCTTTTCCTTTTTGTTCATGATAAGAACTTCTAATGGTTTCCAAAATATAATAATAATAAGCTTAGGTAAAAAACCCTCTGATATGGCACCCCATCCATTAGAATAATCCATTTGTTTGTACGCATCGTTTTCTAAACTAATAACTACAATCTTCTGGCAAGTCAGTTAACTTCATGAGAATTCACTTTATTTAGGCTTCTTCTGTATTGAAAAAAGGGGTAAAATATATGGTATTTTAGATTTAATTAATTCATTGAAAATTATTAAGTATTATCCCAAGAATAACACTGAGATTTAAATAAACGCATTCCCGTGCAAATGTTAGAGACATTAAATATTTCCATTTTTTCACTTTTTATTCCTAATAATAACTAATGTATTACAAATAAGATAATAAGGTGCTTAGGTTAAGAAAACAGATACTCTCGAAATGACACTCCATTCTTTAGAATAATCCATTTATTTATAAGCGTTGTCTTCTAAACTAATAACTACACTCTTGTGACAAGTCAGTTAACTTTTTGAGGTTACTTTATATATGCTTTTTACAACTTATGAAATCACAACAAGTGTAAAAAATATCGTATTCGAGTCATAATTATTTCATTCAATATTATTGGGTATTATCCCAAGAATAACGCTCAGATTTAAAAAAGACTTTTCCATGCATTTTTAAGAGAGAAAAAATATTTCCGGAGACCTTCACTTTTTATCTATGATAACCAATTTTTTCCAAATAAGATAATAAGGTGCTTCGATTTAGAAAACAGATGCTCTCGAAATGGCACTCCATCCTTTAATCTATTTATTTAGAAGCACTGTCTTCTAAACTAATAACGGCACTCTTGTTTCAAGTCAGTAACTTTCTAAATAAGTCACTTTATTTAATTTTTTTTTTACAACTTCTGTATTGAAAAAAGGGATAAAATATACAATATTTTAGACTTAATTATGTTATTCAAAATTATTGCGTATAATCCCTCGAACAACAAAACGCATTTGCATGCAGATTTTAGAGTGAGAAAATATTTCCATATATTTTTACTGTTTATTTATAATGAGAACTAAATTTTTCAAATAAGGTAATAAGCTGCTTATGTTAAGAAAACAAATACTATGGAAATGACATTCATTCTTTAAAAATAATCCGTTTGTTTATAAGCATCGTATTCTAAAGTAATAGCTACACCATTGTGGCAAGTGAGATACATTCTTGAGACGTCCCTTTATTTATGTGATTTTAGGATTTCAGTATTGAAAAAAGGGGTAAAATAGATGGTAATGTAGACGTAATTATTTGATTTAAAATTATTATCCCAAGAATGACACTAGGATTTAAATAAACACATTTGCATGCAGATTTTAGAGAAAAAATTAGTTCCGTATCCTTTCCGTTTTTATCCACAAGAACTAATGTTTTCCAAATAGGATAAGAAAATTCTTAGGTTAAACAAATCAGATATTTTTGAAATGGCACTTCATCTTTTAAATTAATCCATTTATTTATAAGCAATGTCTACAAAACGTACCTATACTTTTTGTAGAAAGGCAGTTACCTTCTTGAGAAGTGACTTTACTTATGCGGCTTTACAATTTCTCTATTGAAAAAAGAGGTAAAAATACATGATATTTTAGACTTTATTGTTTTATTCAAAATTGTTGAATTTTATCCCAAGAATAACGTTTAGATTTAAATAAACGCATTACCATGCAGATTTTAGAGAAAAAAATATTCCCATATCCCTTCAATTTTTTATTCATAAAAACTAACATTTTCCAAATAAGATAATAAGGTGATTAGGTTAAGAAAACAGATACCCTTGAAACGACAACCCATCATTTAGAATAATCCGTTTATTTATAAGCATCGTCATCTAAACCAATAACTACACTCAGTGCCGTAGCGAAAGAAAATTTTTGGGGGGGGCAAAAGGCAAGATTGGCCGACTCAAAAATGTTTCAAATCCGAGTAATGTAAAATAGTCAATCTGTCGCATTATTTCTTAATTAATAGTTTTTGCAATTAATTTTAACTGATTAATTATAATTGATAATTAAAAATAAAATATATGATTTTGTATTCCTAAAATGTTTCTTATAGATATAACTCAGTAATTATTTAAAAGATTTACCAAGAACTTTACTGGAGAAAAAGAAAGAAAATATGTATTGATAAGAGAAAATCGTACAGTTATATTTGTGAAAACACATGTGTTTAGAATGATAGAGAGAAGTGAACATGTATGTTATGCTGTCGCGAGGATAGTAACACACTCTTAGTCTTTTTTAGTTTGTATCGGTAAACATCTAACCAAAGGAGCCGAGTTTAAAAAAAATTCAGTAGAGGCACAGACGTTTCGGCGCCGACAGGACAAATCCGTCTCCTCCCTTTCTTAGTCCAGTAGAAATAGCGCAAAAAAGGGTATTGCCTTGCAAAAATTTGGGTAACTCTGATTTTTGGATTTGTTGCATTGGTTGACCCTCTAATAAAAAAAAAACAAGTTTTCGACCTTCTAGACCTTGTGCGTTTTTTACAATATCGAAAAAAAGCAATATTTTTCGGCACTTTTTTCGATTTTTATTAAATAACTCGATTTCAGTGCGTTGTACAGAAAAAGCACTTTCACCATTTTGTAAAAGATAAAATTCTCTACAACATTCACTATTCATGTTTGCAAATTGTCCAAATAGGGGGTGAAATACGGAGCCAGGAAAATAGGGTAAAATTTTCAAAAAGTGCAAAAATCCACAAATGACGTTAGTTTTTGCATAATAACCAACTTTTAATGCGTTTTAGAGACAAAGGTGTCATAATAAAGTTTGTAAAGCATGAAGTAGTCTACAAGTTTCATTTATTAGATCATTAAATATCTATAATACTCTAAAAATCAGAACACACGATTTATGGTTAAAACAGGAAAATACCGCCTGACAAGTCACTAATTTAAAAACGAGCTTTTATTTTTGATATTGATTAAACGATGCAATTAATTAATTATAGCATGTACAATAAAAGGTAACTGTTGAATAGTTGAGGGGGTGGGGGGGGGGAGGCGAAGTTAACCAAAAAACCTAGTCGGTAGATATAAGCGCGGCAAAGAGATTGAGCCAAGAATTCAAAGTCAAAAGTAAAATTAATAGCTGGGAATAATGTAAAAGAATACTTGAAAGATAAATAAGACATAATTTAGAAATTTTAAAAGGGAAAAGGAGTATCTAAGGCAAAAACTAAGGGAGGTGGGAGCAAAAGGAGCAAGTGGCCCGGGTGCTAGAATTGAAAGAGAAGAGGGCACACAATGAAGATTTGGTTTGTTGTGTTTATATTAATTTGACCCACATATTTTTGTTAGTTCGTCAATGGTAAATGTATCTCAGGTTGCAAATCTTAGTCCAAATAGAAAGAATACCAAAAATTATACTTGATAAGACAGAAACCTGTATAAAGAGGAATTGTTTTCTGGGGTTTTGAATTCAATTTTAAAGTTTAAAATAAAGAAAATATCAGAAACTTATCCTGCACATAATTAAAAAAGTATAAATGTGCAGAAAGAGCTCGTCGCTTGAAGATTCATACTTCTGCTGAGGTGTTAAGTTCAATGAGACCATGTTTCCACAGATGCCACAAGAAAAATTGTTGGGGAATGAAAAAAACAAAAAACTTTTCATTTCTATGCTTCGAAATGAATTTGAAAAAGCACAAATGATCACTAAGCAGGCCACTGAAGATGCAGATGTGCTAACAGAGAACACAGCTATATCCTTAGCCCGTGATTAGGATGCTGTCATTGTCAATGGTGTAGACATTGACCTTCTTGTTCTTGTTGCTTCTCTAGTTCCAGACAATGTTTATTTCCGAAGGACCGGGAGAGGGAAACTGCCTGATGTTATCTACTCCAACAAGTGTTTCAAGTTTAAGGAAGTTGCACAAAATATTCTTTTAATTCATGCAGTAAGTGGTTGCGAGACCACTTCTGCGCTCTACACCCATGGGAAAATGAAATATTGCAGAATTCTTCAGAACCCATCCCTGAACAAAAAAGTTCAAATCTTTAAAGATTCAAATGGAGCGAGGCACAAACTTGTTGAAGCCACAGAAGCTGTACTTCTTGCCCTGTATGGAGGTGATCCCGGCCAAAACTTGAATGTATTGCGGTATGTCAGCTTCGCTAGAGCAGCTAACAATTTTAAATTAAATTTAGCGAGACTACCACCTACTCGAAATGCTACTGAATATCATGCATTCCGAACATACCTACAAGTTCAGACACGGCTGGGAAACGAAAAGGATCCTCTCGAATGGGGCAGGAAGAGGGGTGGTCATGGGCTCATTTCAGTAACCATGATGAACGAACACGCCCCTCAAACTCTACTCGATTTCATATCTTGCCAATGCAAAAAAGATTGCAGTACGAAGTGAAGTAGTAGAAAATCCGGCTTGAAGTGCTCAGTTATCTGTGTGAAATGCCACAACCAACTATGTGGTAACTGTCCTGATATTATACTGGACCTTGAGGACTTTGATGACCTAGAACAACCAATCGAGTCAAGTACAGAGACGGATGATGAAGTATCTGAGACAATGGCATCATTACCAGGGCCAAGCAGCAGAAAATGGAAACATATATGACAAAGCAACTATATAATACTTACTATGTATTTGTTGATTAATTTATTGTGCATTCTATAATTAATTAACCACATCGTGTTTTCAATATCAAAAATAAAAGCTCGTTTTTTAAATTAATAACTTGTCAGGTGGTATTATTCTGTTTTCCCCCAAAATCTTTTTGCTGTGATTTTTAAGGTCTATTACCAATATTTAATTATCTAATAAATGAAACTGTAGACTATCTCATGCTCTAAAAAGTTTATTATGATAGTTTTGTTTCTAAAATGCACTATAAGTGGGTTATTGAGCAAAAACTGACGTCATTTGCGGATTTTTGCATTTTTTCCAAATTTAACCCTATTTTCCGGCTCCGCATTCCGTATCTCTCCTTCTATTTGGACAATTTACAAACATGAATAATGCATGTTGTAGATAATTTTATCCTCTACAAAATGGTGTACGTGCCCTTTCTGTAAAATGCACTGAAACCGAATTATTTCAGAAAAATCGAAAAAAGTGCCGAAAATTTTTGGTTTTCTGATATTGTAAAAAACGCACAAGGTCTAGAAGGACGAAAATTTGTTTTTTTTATTAGAGGGTCAACCTTTACAACATACCCAAAAATCAGAGTTACCCGAATTTTTGCAAGGTAAAATGCTATTCTACTGGACTATTCTATAAGTTTCAGAAATATATTATTGTGAAAGTCGGAAGTTGTAGAATTCCGACAATGTATAGTTCAGAAAATTAGTGCAAAACTGGATTTACAGGATTATCTGGAGATCATAACAAAAGACTTTTATCTACACCAGACCTGACACCTTTTCTGTATCTATCCCTAGTGGTCTGGGCCTGGAAAGAATTTTGCTTTACATGTCAAAGAAAATACGTGTGAAGATTTGTCTTATAAAGAAGATATTTTCTGTTGCTGATTAAATATTTTTAAAAAAAAAGTAAGAAGTTTTTTAGGTATTAAATGTTAAATGCACGAATATTTTTTAAATTTATAATTTATTCATTTTCTTTTTTTAAATAGTTTTAAAAATTCTTCGTTTTTATTTTCCAAACGTTCCTAAAACAGTTCCAAAGGGCGTAAACATCATATCGTTGCTAGAACCTACTCTAGAACCTATCAAGTATAAAATTTCTTGAATTTTCTTAAGCGACTTTCGCATTCGGTCGACCTAGTTTATATATTGTTAGTTTTTATCTATATAAGTTGCGAGTGATGCTGTAGGACAAATTTATGATATTTTCAAGTCAATAGATCATATTCATTTTTTCCCCTATTGGCCTCTGTATCTACGGCCGACTTAGCTTTTCCATGTGTGGGTAAGGTATAGTATATGTCCAACATTTCCGGCTCTGCAGACAAGATTTATACATGATCATTTTTTTCAGTGGGTAGGCCGACTAGCTATTTATGTGATTCAA
Organism: Maratus michaelseni; assembly: GCA_963931845.1. NCBI lineage: Eukaryota > Metazoa > Arthropoda > Arachnida > Araneae > Salticidae > Maratus > Maratus michaelseni. Next base: position 411,541,172 of record OZ007587.1, read on the forward strand.
AAATGTGAAAACGTGACTTTCATACCGGCTGAACAGATAGATCTATTGAAACCATTACTTTTTTTATTCATAACCTATCTATTGATTTACCGACTACCTTTTGCCATATGATTGTAAGGTTGCAGTGAAATGCATTCTGAAGACTTAAAGTCCTACCAACCAGAATTTTTCCGAATTGTTTTTTTTAATCGGCCTACTGACATACTACAGAGACACTAATTAAATCTGCTGATAAGCCGACTGAATCCTTTTACCAAACATTGGGGGGGCAGCTGCCCCCCCTGCCCCCCCGCTCGCTACGCCCCTGACTACACTCTTGTGGCACGTCAGTTAACTTCTTTAGGTTGCTTTATTCTTTTATAGAACTTCTGTGATAAAAAAAGGGGTTAAATATATGGTAATTGTGGCTTAAATATTTAATTCAAAATTGTTAAGTGTTATCCAAAGAATGACACTAAATTTAAAAAAAAGAATCCCCGTGCAGATTTTAGAGAGAAAAAATATTTCCGTATACGTTCAGTTTTTATCTATAAAAACTGAAGTTTTCCAAATAAAATAATAAGATGCTTCGGTTAAGAAAGCAGATAAATTCGATATGACACTCCATATTTTAGAATAATCCGTTTATTTATAAGCATTTTCGTCTAAACTAATAACTACCTCTTGTCGTAAGACTGTAACTTTCTTAAGAAGTCACTTTATTTATACTTTTTTAGGATTTCTGTATTGATAAAGGGGTAAAATATATGATATTTTAGACTTTGCAATTAAAATTATTGCGTATTATTCCCAAAATAACAATGAGATTTAAATAAAAGTATCCCCGTGCCGATTTTAGAGACAAAAAATATTTCCGTATCCATTTACTTTTTATTCATAACTAATGTTTTCCAAATAAAAAAATAAGTTGCTCCGGGTAAGAAAACAGATACTGTCGAAATGACACCCCATCATTCAGAAAAACTCGTTTATTTATAAGCTTCATCTTCTAAACTAATAACTACACTCTTATCGCAAGTCAGTAACTTTCTTAAGAAATCACTATTTTTATGTTTTTGTTACTTCTGTATTCAAAAAAGGGAAAAAATATATGTTATTTTAGACATAATTATGTTATTCAAAATTATTACGTATTAACCCAATAATAACACTGAGATTTCAATAAACGCATCCCCATGCCGATTTTAGACAGAAAAAAATATATCCATATCTTTTCACTTTTTAGGTGCGTTCGTAATTATATAAATACGTAGCACCTATTGTCGTCGCTTGGTCAGTCCGTCTGTCTGTCCGTCCGTCCGCATATAACAACGCAAAAACTACCCAACCGAGTGGCTTAAAATTTAAGATATATTATCTTTGCAGAATTTTGTCGAGACATTTCAATTTTTTTTAAAAATCGAATCAAAACTTTAGAAGATATTAATAAAAATATTTATTAAGAAATTTGAATTTTTTTTTTTTAAATCGGTGCTTTCTTGTTAGAGGAGCTTCCGAGGTTCAATCGTCAAGCGACCGATATACTTATTTTATGACAGAAATTAATCTGCAGACGTATATAATTCATTTCACAGAATTAAAAATCATCAAGATCTGAATATTTATATAACTAGCTATAGTATGAACGCACCTCATTTGTCACGTTTGACGTACAATTTCTAACTTGTTATTCATAATGAGACCTAAAGTTTTCCAAATAAGATAATAAGGTGCTTAGTTTAAAAAAACAGATAATATCGAACTGACAGGCCATCTTTAAAAATAATTCGTTTGTTTATAAGCAACGTCTTCTAAACTAATAACTAAACTATTGTGGTCAGTCAGTTACCTTCTTAAAGGGACTTTATTTATTCGATTTTAGGATTTCTGTATTGAAAAAAAAGGGGTAAAATATATGGTATTTTAGACGTAATTATTTCATTCAAAATTATTGAGTATTATCTCAAGAATTACACTGAGATTTAAAACTAGTCGTTGGGGGCCACCGTAATACTTACCCATCATAGATATGCATAAAATAAAATATGAAAATAAAACATGTGTAAACTACTTATAAAAGGCATTGCACTTCGAATAAAATCGTGGCTTGATGACGTCATAAACTTTAAATGCTCTATGACTGAATTGCGTAAAAGGAACATCCTTATAACTCCAAAAATTATTATCATACTAACTAACGGTTTATTGCGTCGGATTAAGCGTCTCATTTCCAATTAAAATATACCTTTGAATTGCAATTTGGATGAAATACAGGGTCATGAAAAGTCGAAGAGTGTGGAAAATATGGTTACAAATATCTCGACAACTCATTATCCGATCGACTTCATTCTTTATGCAAAATTTAGGTTTTTTTATTGTATTTTATATTCAGTCCTTAAAATAAGCAATTTCGAAAATTTTTATATATCTTGTATCAGAACGAATATTTCGAGAGTCCGAAAAAATAGTTCCGGATAATTGAGGTTACTGAAATTCAATCTGCTTTTTCCCATTATTACATACTAAGTGCATACCAAATTTCAAGTTTCTATCTCAATTTGTTCGGGAGATAGAGCGTTTACAGACACACAGACGGACGGCAAATTTTTTTTTCTAAAAATATGTTTTTTGGAATCTCCATTGTCTGAAACGTGTAAATCCGTCAATTTTTTTTTTCGATTTTTAAAACGATTACAAGATTTACCCTATACTACGTATGATGGGTAAGTAAAAACATAATTTCCATGCAGATTTTAGAGAAAAAAAATTTACGTACTTAATTTTTTTATAAAAAAAATACTGATTTACAATAAGATAATATTTTGATTTGATTAAGAAAACAGTTGCTCTCGAAATAAACACTCCATCCGTTTAGAATAATAAGTTTGTTTATAAACATCGTCTTCTAAACTATTAAATGCACTCTTATAATGCCCTCTGTTCGGTTACCTTTGTGAGAAATCGTTTTATTCATCGAATTTTATGATTTCAGTATTAATTATAGAATAAAATATACGGAATTTTAAGCTTAATTATTTAATTAAAATTAAGTGAGTATTATTCCAAGAAATACAGTAAGATATTTTTAAATGCAGATTTTAGTGAGAGAAAATATTTCCGTATCCTTTCACTTTTTTGTTCCTAAAAACAAGCCTTAAAACTTTCCAATATAAGATAGCCCCCACGAACGGATGAAAAACTCTGGTCTCAAAGCTGTCAGATGGAAGGCGCTGCCTTCGAACCCATGTCGCTTTCTTCAGCCTAACTGTTTGACGTGTTCCTTGATTTTCTTTGAATCTATTTTAGCTTGCGTAAATATGTTTTAGATTCCCGTAGAAAGACACCCAAGTTGGGAAATCCCGGGGCTAACGAAAAAGACAGGCTACCGCGGTGCATTCCACTTATCTTTTTTTACAGACTTCTAGAGTGACGTGATGCTCTTTTCGTACACCTGCATTGGTGGATTCGAGCATCACGTGACTCCCGCAGTCTGTAAAAAAAGATACGCGTAAAGCACCGCGGTAGCCTGTCTTTTTCGTTAGCCTCAGGAAATCCCATCGTTGCTCCGATAATAGGCCTTAACAAAAAACCCAAATACCAAATAAGATAATAAGGTGCTTATGTCAAGACAGCATATAACTCTTGAAATGACATTAATTCTTTTCCTTTATAACCAACATCTCCTAACCTAATAACTATACTCCTGTGGCATATTAAATTATATTGACGTGATTTATAAGAGAAGATATAAGGTATTTTTAACTTAATTTTTTCAGTAAATATAATTGAGTTATAGCCCAAGAAAGATACCGAGATTTAAATAAATCCATTCCCATACAGAATTTACAGAGAAAAAATTAAGACAGAAAAAAATGAACAAAAATAAAATTTCGAAAAAATTTAAATGAAAGCGTTCTGTTCTAAGAAGTTTTATTTATTTTCTTCTTAGTAGCTTATCTTTAAAATGCTAACAAGTTGTACTAAACTCTCAAACAAAAAAATTTACCAACTTTTAACTATTAAATATTATGAATTATTATTATTAGTTAAATTATTAAATATAAATATATTAACTATCAAAACATATTGTGTCATAGTCCAAGAATATTTAGAGTCCTTGTATTTTAGCTTAATCATTAATACACTACTAACTAATATCTGTATCCATAAAATACAACATTTTTTTTTTTTTGGGGGGGGGGGGATGCGATATCCTTTTTCCACTACATTTTAATCTAATAAGAACTTTTATCTTTTTTCAGATAAGATAACAAAGTGTTTAGGTCAGGAAAACAGATGCTCTCGAAATGACACTACATCCTTTTAGAAAAATCCGTTTGTTTATAAGCATCGTCTTCTAAACTAATAACTGCACTCTTGTGGAATGTTCGATTACTTTCTTGAGAAAAACAAAATCTAAATATTTTTGCTACGGGAAAAATAAAATATTACTATTGTGGTATAGGTAATATTTTTCTTTATTGTCATATTCAGAATATTTACATTTGTTTATTGAAAAAAAATATATAATTATGCAAGTAAAACTATTTCAAGATATTTTTTGTATGCTTTATTAGCTGTGGAGATTATCTTATCAAATTTACTGAAGTATGTTTCAGGCAAATGTTTTCTTTAAGGTCAGTGAGATATCAATTTCCCCTTGCTAATTTTAGACCTATAGGCATGGAATGCAATAATATTTTGAAAATATCTCCTCAGGAAATTAATATTTTTAACTTATTTTCCGCGTACTCTTCTTAAAGAAGATGTCTCTTTCCCTTTTTAGTTGAAAAAATATTGCTAACATCTGCACTAAATTTAATATTTTATGCGTTAAAAATCTGATTAGCCGTGAATAAAATTTTAACTCTTCAAATAAAATTAATTATATATTTTATAAATATTTTGATAAATGAAAAAAAAGCGAAATCCTTTGAGAAGAATACACAGAAAAATTAATTTAAAAATATAATTTCCTGGTGAGATATTAAAAAAATTAGAACGCAGTCCATGTGCATAGTCTTAACATTAGCGAGGGGAATTTGAGATCTGACTGATCAACACTCTTACGCGTTTACACATGATATATAATTTAAAATTTTTATCTCCAATATATTTCTCATCTGATGCTTTAACTCTAACTTTTTAAATGACAGAATTACTTGCAATAAGATTTTATAACAGCTGGTGTAAACAAATGTAAAGTAAAAGTTCTTAAGACACCATATAATTAAGCAATGCTCAACGCGTTTCGAAAGAACAATGTGCTACAAGACGTGTTAACACTTTAATATCAGGATCATAAATTTGACGTGTTGATCCTGATTTATAAGTCGTAGCACGTCATGTTTTCTCCTGATGCAGAAAAACATCATTGTTTCGAAACGCGCTTTGCATTATTTATTCTTATTATTTATACTACAGAAATATTTATCAATTAAATATTTATTATCTATAGAGGAATAGACAAATTGGTAGTTAAGACAAGAGACCGAGAGAAAGATATTTCCATGGATGCGCATGCGCATATGGAAACATATTTATATATATAGAAGTTCATATACATATGTATGTTTACCTGAATGTATGCAAGCAGTATCATCCAAAAGACAATATATCCACAAACTAGCCAATAACCTTTTAATATGTGAAAGCATTCCCCTGCAATCACAGGTAAAATCAGATCAATTCTTTTGCAACAAATGGCGCTACATGTTCAACACGCAAGATTACTTTCAATTCCACTAATCTGCGTAAGAAGATAATGTCATTTTACCCGCTATGTCGCTGTCGTTAGAGGAGACGTCTTTCATCGTGGAAGGTAATTTTAAAACTTAGTCTTAATTTCAGGTACATATCGAATTTGTGAATTCCAAAGCATAATTACGCCAAAGAAGAAGTTTTTTTGAAACTTGGCGAAGTAATTTAGAGAAACGGGTTCTGTAACGGGCAAAACTCAAAATGTTTGTCCTAAATTTTCAGAACAGATTGCAGGAAACGTTAGGAAACGGCTCACAATTTGAATATTTACTGCCATGATGTTTACGTTCAATGATACATATTCTCTTGCAACCATAAGTATGGACTTTCACCCATTAAAAAGTTGACTTTGGGATCATACTGTATATATATAAAAAAGCACATAAAAATAACTTAAAATTCTCATTCTTTCATAAAAATTTTGTTTATACATACATACATACATACATACATATATACATACATACATACACAAACATACACACACACACACACACACATATATATATATATATATATATATATATATATTTATATATATGTTTGTGTGTGTGTGTGTGTCCGCTATGATAAACATAATTCTTTTTCATGTAATATAACTATCTCTAATTTTTGCATTAAATGTAAAATTATTTTATCAGGAATATTATGTAATCTTTAAATAAATAATATCCATTTCATAAAATAAATAAACAAATAACTACCTAAGCTTTTCTGTTTTAATAACATTATTTCATACAGAAAGAACTAGAGTCGATAAGACATTAAAGGTAGCCTCTGCGACATGCATAAAAATTTTAAAGTTATATCAAACAACAGTTATTAACTCACCTACATTAAATCACTTATAGTATATGGACGGTTAATTATGATTAATCACGTATCTCAACGCGATAGCTAATCTAGTAATTTTAATTTACATTTTATGGAAGAGAATGTTGAAAGGAGAAATACAGCACTTGTTGATAGATTTTGAGCCGCAGATTTGGCAGGATATCAAACCTCTCATTTCCAGCTGTAATGGAATGTGTTTTCACTCACTTAAGAATAATACGCTTTAGAGAACCTTGAAGAAGCCGTGGAATGTCACATAAAAGAAAATTTTGGGAAGGAGAATCCTCTAATGCTTTTAAGCTGGATAGGCTATCCGAACAAATAAGATAAAATCTTCATTAAAAGGGTAAAACTGAAACCATTGAATGGCCAATTTGATGGCCAAGTTTTTTCTTGGAATACGAAATTATCATCATTTAGCATAGAATTCCATGTGTGCATTAAAGAATTGCCATGGTATACACAAAAAGCGAGTTCCGTACGCTGCAGAAACTTTAAGCCACCCGTAGAAATTTATAAAGATAATTTTTGGGATCCTTCTTTCTGCTGAAGCAACTTTATACAGATTTTGTGTGATTTTGTCTAGTTTTTCTTTTTTTGCCTTAGGCGTGGTACGACAGAGAGAATTGTATCAAAGCAAACCTTTAAATGTTTAAAAACACGTGTATTTGGAATTTTATGATTACTTATTTTGAAACTTAGACCTACATGGGGATTTCCAAAGGTGATTGCTGGACATATGTCAAAGTAAATTCGAATTTTTTTGGACGTTTTCAAATCTGACACTTTTTTGTAATGCGGCATTGGCACATCTCTAGTTGGCAAAGTGGTGATCCAGATATAATAAAAATGTCATCGGCTTATTAGTCCAGGCATTAGGGGAAGTTTTGGTGTAGTTTTGATATTTGGTTTCTTTATGTTTTTTGGGTCACTGAACACAAATCTGAGATTTTTCAACAAAATTTTTCCCGGGAATACTTTTTTTTTACAAAAAACCTGTAAAAAACAGACTTTTCTGTGTTTTTTCACAGAAACTCCAAAACTATTCATTTTGCGTGAAAGTCAATAATATATGAATTAAGGAAAATAAAATTTCCTACATTTTATGTACTGAAAGTTTTTTTCTCTGATCAATGGTTTAGCCGTAAGAGTGCCGCAAAAATGGGTGTTAAAAACAAAAAACTGTAAAAAAAACGGAAATTACGGCACTGTACGTCGATGTAACATGGGAACTAACCATTTTACACAAACGTTAACCATTAATGATACTAAATATTATATGATTGACTATATTTTGTGTTTGAGGTAGAGAAAAAGTGCAGATCCGGCGCTAGGGGAAGGTGGGAGCAGTGGAGCAGTTCCACCTCTTGTCATGAGTCGAGGGTACTCCTCCTCCGGAGAGCTCGTACTTTAAGAGGGGTAAAATTGGGAGGGGTAAAAGACAAAAAACTGTAAAAAACGGGAATTACGGCCATGTACGTCGATGTAACATGAAAATTAACCATTTTAAGCAAACGTTGACTATTAATGATACTACAAACTATGTGATTGACTACATTTTAGAATGAAGTTGCCAGATAATAAATAAGACGACTCAATTTGAATCATTATTTAATTATAAATAATTGTGTACATTAGTAACAAACATTAGTAAGTATATTTACGTAAAGAAAAAAAGCAAAAATTTTATTTAAGCATTCTTTTATTTGAAGACCCTTGCTGTTCATCGACATCTACAACATAGAAAATAGACGTATGGAATTAGTGGGTTTTTTAATTTACTACCAATATTATAGAACAAATGTTTTCTCAATGGTAAATATTTCATATCTTGTGGCATGGCTTTGTCCTCTGCCATTGAGTCCACGGATTCAATGGATGGGCAATCCATCTACAGCTCAGTTTTTAGGTATAACTCGTCTTCCTCGTCTTGATTCACCACTGAAATGTTGCAGTTTCCTTCGCAGTTAAGACACATGTTCGTTCAACAAACACCTGTCTTCTTGCACCCACAATTTTGTTGAAAGTTCTTTTCGTACTTACAGGATACAAGTTTCAACAAAGCAGGGGAAGCAGGGGGTAGTACAGTAAATACAGGCTCAATTCCAATATTTGTTTCCTTCCATCCCCACTGTTCAGCATTATTATCAACTCCCAGTCATTCCTGCCCCTGGTGATATATTCTTAAAGAGTGCTGTCGTGCTGCAGCTGCAGATGTTGGTAAAGGAGGAATATTAAAACTGTATTTAAAGGCTGATTTCTTTTGCGAAATATACCTTAGGTGGTTCAACGAAGGCACATTCGTCCCACTATAGTCGTACAGCGAGACAAGGAAACGTTCTCCAGCAGCTGCAATCATTTTCTGATTAGCATTCCAGTCTTTGAATACTTTAACAACGTGAGCAACATCTGGATTCTTCACAAGAGTTTTGAGGAACTCGATTTTTCCTAGCATAAATGGTGCTGACGTTGTATCGCGCCCACTCATAGCATGTATGAAGAGGATATTTTTCGCAACCTTTGAACTCACAGCATTAGTCAGAGAAAATGTCGCTGGAGAAACGGTGTCCTTCCCAGGTTTTAAAAAGAAAACGTTTTCAGAGTTGCAGATAACCTCTCAAAATGACCAAGAGATCTACATCCTCCCCAACTGTAAAAACCGTCTCATTTGATGGAGCCAAGGACAAAGCAGTGTTTACAATCAAGGTGTTTGCGTCTTCTTTTGCTTGCATGCATGTAATATCTGCCTGTGAAAACTTGTCAATCATCATAGATATTAACCAACCTTTGTTTTTTGGGGTTAGTAAGAAACTTTTCTTTGGAAATGGTAACTATCATTGTACCATAGAACAAATGTCAGTTTAATCATGTTTCCTTGCTCCTCTTATACGCTAAGCAGTTTTTGTACCACCTTGTATGTCATCAGGGAAGCCATCAAAGACAACTACTGCCTGCTGTTGGTATTTTGACTGTACGTACTCAACATATTTGCCGTAGATTGTTTAAAAAGACTGATTCTTAGGCCAAACACCCCCCCCCCCTCCCATGCAATAAAAAATCCTTATCAATGACGAATTGAATCCTGCCACTGAACCGCTTGTTTGTTAGGCCTTGAAGAGAGTAGATTTGGTTCCTTTTCTTAAGCCATTGATGAATAGGGATAAAGATTAAGACCCTAGATCGTATGTCAAAAACTCCTCAAGATCTTTATCCAAATGCTTTGCAACCGAAATTCGTTGGAATAAAGTTGTGGGATTATTAGGAACCAACTCATCGCCTACAAAATAATGATTCACAATGAGCCGTCGTATTTATTATCAGGCAAATTCATTGTAAAATGTAGTTAATCACAAAGTTTTTAGTATCATTGAATACGGTCAACGGTAGCAGTCAACGTTTGCTTAAAATAGATAATTTTCATGTTACATCGACGTACAGGGCTTTAATTCCCATTTTTTAGAGTTTGTTTTTTTCTTTTACCCTCTCCCAATTTTACTTCCTCTTAGAGCACGAGCTCTCCGGAGGAGGAGTACACTCGACTCATGAGAGAAGGTGAAGCTGCTCTCACCTTCACCTGGCGCAGGATACACACTTTTCCTCTCCCTCAAATGCATAAAATATAGTCAATGATATAATCGTTAGTATCTTTAACGGTTGTCGTTTGCGTAAAATGGTTAGTTTCCATGTTACATCAATTTACAGTGCGTAATTCCCTTTTTGTACAGTTTTTTATTTTTAACAACTATTTTTGCGGCAATCTCATGGCTAAACCATTGATCAGAGAAAATAACTTTCAGTACATAAAATGTAGGGAATTTTATTCTTTTTAATTCATATACTGTTAACTTTCATGCAAAATGCTTAGTTTCGGAGTTATTTTGAAATAAACCCAGAAAAGTCCGTTTTTTTTACAGGTTTTTTGTAAAAAAACGCATTTTCCGGACAAAATTTTCTTGGAAAACCTCAGATTCGTGTTCAGCGGCCCAAAAAACATAAAGAAATCAAATATCAAAACTTTCCTTTATTTTGTACCAAATGACTGGACTATATGCAGTAGTAGAAGAATTGAGACACTTGAAGGTTTTTAGGGGCCATCTAAAAGAATTTTTTTAGTTAAATTATGAAACAAAAGCCTTGCGGGTAGTTTTCATCAAAATCATGAACTTGGGCAGGATCTAGTCAGTCTGCCCTTCTCTCAGAAAAGAAAGAACAAAATATATTTAGGTATTGAGTGGGAATATTCAACGCTTTGAGATAATTAAATCATTATTCTAAAGAAGACAGTAAAATGCATTTTTAAGTCAGTTGATATTAATGATATATTCTATTTTCGTTGCCTTGTCTTATAAATGATAACACTTCTAACAGTACTGATTCCATAGACTTTAAATCTGTAAATCCATCTTGTTCGAGTGATAACTTCGTAGAATGATGTAGGAAGTAGTAGAAGAACTCTTTACTACTACTCTTTTTTTTTATACGTGATAAATACTAATTGTTTAAAACTTTACCAAGAATTGGTAGAAAAATTATAAGTCTATAAGAAAAAATGTCATTTAATTTTTCTCATTTGTAGTTCAAAATGATAGTAGGAGTGGAATCTGAACGTTTCATCTTTTTATAGAGTGCTGCAATTTTATTGTTCTGTATTCTCAGTTCAAGTGACCATCAAATTTCTTTCAGTTTTAAAATGATACTAGATGGAATCCGTCAAAACTTGACGAAAAAAATACTATAACAATATTAATAAAATAAGCTTCTTTATTATTTAAGAAGGGGTGCGTATGAAAAAGTCTTTTAAATATTTTATTTTAAAGGTTATTTGCCCCAGTGAAATACAGTACCATTTCCGATGCAAACTCCAAACAAACAATCCGTAAATAACTGTTTAATGCAAATAAGTTCGACATTACCGCCATATTCACCAATACAAAAAGAAAATTTCATGGACTATGAAGTATCATACAAATAGTATATTCCTACGTCCATATCATATTCAGTAAATAAAGCACACATCTCTCTCCCTGTGATAATGCAACCGAGTGAACTTCTATGTGCATATGCATTGCATCTGTTCAAAGGCACCGTCGAAATTCGACGTTAAAAAAGATTTAAAATGTTTAAATACTAAAAATTTTAAAATGTCCTCTTTAATCATTGTTCGCTTCAAATCCATATTTTCTAAAATGTATCCATTGTTTTAAGCTAATCAATTTTTATGTAAAGATGGAGAAATTTTTTTACAATAATAATATACAATCTGCAGATGATGCAGATTTTTGATGTTTTGAAGTATAATTTATTTGTATGTTTTTTTCGGTCCCTTTTCATAATCATGGTTATCCCTTTTCCACAGTCGTGATCTTTTCCCTCTTATACAGTGATACGGATATCTAAATAGTAATAAAATACAATTCCAAGCATATTCTAATGCAACACATACATCAACATGAATTCAACATGATATAAATTTAATGTTGAACATAAATTGAAAATCGTTTTTTTTATTTGAAAGATTTCAGTTTAGCGCCAAAATGCTCTATCTTATGGTTAATCTAATTTTATGATTTATCAGAGGTTTTTTTTTTATTATTATTTTCTTCACTTTTTATGTTGGTTAGGGAAATCAATTTCTAATTGTGCCAACTTTCCCAGGTGCTATTTTATATTACTGAGGCAAACTGGCGGCCATTGTTGAGATAGATTTGAAAAATAATTCATGCTTGAAAATTGTTTAAAATGTTGTTAAATTAAGCGGCAGTTTTCAAATAAATTTCATTCTAAAGTTAACATTTTTATAATTGATGATGTATAAATTGAAATTGTATTTAGAAGTGATGTAAGCACGATAAAAACAAAAGCTATAGCGCCGTTTGTTGTCACAATCGTTATACATTCTACTCTTCATAATGAAGAATTTAAAAATCATTTAAAATTACGTCATGTTGGCATAATCTTATAAATTTTTCTTTTTAGCTTTATCAATGTAAAAATGCATTTCAAGATAAGCATAGCGTCATTTTCACAGGCGCAAACTTTTCATACGTACTTTATATACGTTGCTTTTATGCTTAACCACCATGTATACAAATAAAAATATATTTTATATTTAATTGTACTGAAAAAATGGCATCCCCCGTATACCCTGTCCAGATGGTGGCTCGTACCGCGACCTACGTAATACGTAATAATACCTCGTACTCGCTTGTTTTTCAGCTTCAAAGTTTGAGAAACATTAATCGTATTTTTAAACACATTAAATACATATGCCCTTCAATTTCATACGATTTATAAAAATTTTGATACTTCTTCGTTATCCGGTCGACCACTTTCCATTAAGAAAAAAAACATCGCCAAATTATAGGATTTTAACGCCAAAAATGTATTATCGTGGCGTCAAACTCACTTTACGTCAAATGCGTTACACATGCTTGTTATCTCATCAAGTGATGTTTAATTCGACGTTTAATGTATTTTTATTGATGTTTTATTGATTTTCTATTTTAAACCATTAATTAAAATATAAATTACATCTTCGACAACATGATATTAAAAGCGAAAAAGCATTGAAAAAATGTTGCGATGTGCAGTTACTTACAATAGATCAATTTTAACTGACGTCACAAAAATTTATCCAGAAGTCGAGAGAGATAAATAATTTAATTAAATAAATTTCCAAGGTTATTTTGTTTCTCTGTTTTCATTAATATATTGCAAATTTTATTGTTTAAAGTTACTGATAAATGATACTTTAGTGAATTGGGCTTTTCCAAATTTATTTCTTTTTTCTTTTTTTTCTGAGATTTTAATAGCAAAACTTCTTCCATTTGTTTATTGGGCGCTACAGTTTGGCGAATAATTTGGTGATAGTTTTTTATATGGAAAGTGGTCGATGGGATAATGGAGAAGTACCAGAATATTAACAAAGCCGGAACTAAGAAAAAATTTCCGACCAAATAATTGTATTTCGTTAAGAATTATATTTTCTTATTTTTAATCTCCGAAAGAAACAATAACCATGGATTTAATTAATTTTCCAATATGCGGTACACCCAAACAATTTTGATTAAATCGGCGCAGATGCCGCAGTCGCATCGTGGTTTCTTTTTGGCGCCAAAATGGCGATTTTTGCTTTGTATGGCAACTTGGTGTTAATAAAATTGAATACGTGTGTAAATAAATAAAATAAAATAATTTAAAATTAATTAATTAATACAATTAATTGCATGTGTTTAATAAAAATAATGTGGGAAAATTGGGTTTTCTCGCCAAAATAGCGCAAAAAATAAATCGCGCCAATCCCTGTGCGTCTGTGGCTTCTGTTCCATGTAAGGGTATTTTTTATTTAATAAATAAAATTTATTAACTTTTAAAAACAAATTTATGAGTAATTTAATATATTTTAATCTTTTTGTATTAGTTTTAATGTTTCAGCAAATGTTAAAAGTAAATAAATTGGTGACATTGATATTTTTATAACGTATTCGATCTTTGTTTACAATTCTACCTTGCCCAGATAGCTTGAAGTTACGGTCAGAGTCAGACTTCAATTTTATGAAAAGTTGCAGCATCCTCTGGCGATTGACTTTATGACGTCATGGCAGAAGTAAAATTTGAAACTAAAATTACGGCTAATTAATAAAATTTTCGAACAAACGAATGTACGATAACAAATCTGTGTCCAAATATCTTTCATTTAAAAAAAGACTGATGTAATTTGATGCAGCAGTTTGTTCTCACGGACTATCGAAAAAAATTAGCGTTTTAAATATATAGATGTTAAAATATTACCTAGTTGATGTTAGCTAATGTCAAAAGATTGGCGAACCACAGAGTTTACGGAATAAACTCTATGCCTTGCAACAGTGGGAGTTTTCGACTTTATGACGTCATAAGCAGCAGTAAAAGTTTAATTGAAAATTACGGCTAATTAATTAAATTTTCGAACAAATGTATGCACGATAACAAATCTGTGTCCAAATAACTTTCATTTTAAAAAAGAATGATGTAATTTGATGCAGTAGTTTGTTCTCACGGATTGTCGAAAGAAATAGCTTAGCGTTTTAAATATATAGATTCCTTATTTTAGAAACTTACTGTAGCTTTTTTACATTAAAATGGTTAAGAATTGTTCCTATTTACAATTAAATCATGTCTATTATCTATTAAATTGAAATTTATTTGTGCTAGGTTTAGGTAAATAAATAAATTATTCATGATTTTATTCATTGATATAATTTAAATTCTATAGCGACATTCGGAAATTTATTTCGTATTTTCGTTGATTTCAAGGGGAGTTTAAAAAACGGACCATGACTTGATATGGTGCAATAATCAAAATGATGACGAAGTGAATTTTGCTGTAAAAAGCTGTAACTTTTCGAGACAGAATGTATCGCTTCATGCTATTAGATCCCAATGCAGCTTTGCCAGTCCGCTACGTTTATTTAAATTTAGATTGCTCGATTGCCACCACTTTTTAAATATAGAATAACTTGCCTTATTTTCTCATTATTTTATCTGTTATTAAATAAGTCCAAAAAATCTACTTCAAAAAGTAGTGTCGATGAAGCAATCTCAATTTTAAAAAAATGGCAAACTGGAACACTCTACCAGTGGCACATAGGTATGCTTTCTCATGTTTCAATATGGAACTGTAGGGTAGGAACCACAGTGTTGCTAATATGTATCGCTCTCGTGATCCTTCTGCTACTGGCACTAATTGAGGAACTCGTATAGAATATTGTGATAAAGTTAAACATTTTCTGAAAATATAATAAAACATTTTTTTCTATAAATGAAGAAGAAAAGAAAAATTCTGTAGTGCCCATATACAACACACTCCTGGTCTTGTAACCTAGGAGTGTATACATTTCTTGCCTAGACTATTTCATTGACTTATGGGTGGTCCGCGAGGCTTAAGAAAATATATTGATATGATCCTGAAGCGTAAAAAGATGAAGACCTTCAGTTTAAAACAACAGGACGCCATTTTTCTGCATTTGAAATCAAGCTTTTTTTTCTGGCATCTTCATTACAATAGCTCCATAATGCACTGCGAGCATTAAGATTTCCAATTAAAAGTAAGTCTTTGTTCTTGCGGGGTAAATTTTCCCATTTATATGTTTTCTTCATTTAGGTCTTCAATGGTGAAGTATATTGCGAGCCAATCGTTATTTTAGTGTTTCATACAGACACTTTTTATACAAACTGAATTATCTGATTTGAACGCTACACAGTCACAATATTGGTATTTAATACTAATACTTATATTTAATATTGTTTACTATGCGCGATTTTATTTACACTGCTATTAACTGGTGTATGGAGAGAAAATCCGATTATTAAAAATTTACGCGCCCTGAATAATTGCTATGGCAATGTCTTTCTTTTGTCTGTGCTCGAAATTGCAGATTCAGACAGTTATTTAATTGAGATAATTTAATGAATTAAGAAGATTGTTTCTTCTTTTCTTTTGAAGCAGGATTTATAGGATGGGCAACCTAGATTAAATGTTGTAAGTGTAATGGAGAGATACCCTATTTACTGTAATTTCTTTTAAGGTATATTACTTGCAAGTAATGCATTGGTACACGTGTGTTCGATTTCTGTCTCGGCAATTTCTGGAATGGTATTTATTCTTTAGAACAAAGGCAGCAAGTTGGGCGGTAACGGCCAGCTGGGTATTAAACATGCTGACAAAAAGAGCATCTAATTAACTACATCTATGTAAATTTAATAGAGCAACTACTGGAACCTAACACTATTCTACCTTTATGAAGCAACATATTGGCTATGATAATGACGATTCGATATTTTCCACAACGCGAGTGAAAATACATGTAAGTTTATTTCCGTCGGTTAAGGCCAAAAACAGATTGCTATGACCACAAATACATGTCTTTGGACAAGCAGGGAGAGGGCGAGTATTTGTTTTGAAAACTTTCTTTTTATTTTTAAGTTTTCACGCATCTGAATTAATATAAATACTTATTTTTTCATTCTTTTTTAAAATAATTTACAATTTGAGTAACACTATCGTACTTTCGTTTTGCATTGAACGCTGGACTATAATTGTTTATGGAGATCTTCTTTTGTGAATAACCGTATTCATCTTGTGCCGTAATACATGCAGCCATACATTGTGAGACGATTTTTTTTCAGCTGTTAAAGACTTTAATTTTTTCGAAATTGCATAGAATTGAAGATTGTGTTATTGTAATTATTCAACCTTCAAGGTAATATCGGGCAACGCCGGGCAGTTGTTCTAGCATTATATAATATTAATCAAATAATATAAATAATTAAAAAAGTATAGAAAAATAATATTTTTGGAAAAAACCATTGGCACCAGAAAGGTGGTGGGTGTGTGTGGGGGGACATTACCCTTCCTTGAGTTTAAAAATTTAATTAATACCAAATTTTCTTTAGATCTTATGATTTTAAAAAACTAAATTTTATTCTTCGCAAGTAACATAAAATAGTTAAACACAAAGCAAAAGAACTGAGAATTTTTCATCAGAGTGGTAGATAGTTCGGAATTCTGGTTTTCTTTTTACGTTCGCGTGTTTAAAATTTATCTTAGACGGGTGCAGACGCCCCTTAACAACAACAAAAAAATAATGAACAGTTTCAATTGTCCCTTTTAAAAAATTCTGCTAGAAATTTGTTTTTGAATATTGAATATCTCTTAATTGTTCTTCTTTATTGCTTCTTATGTTGATATGTTTAAAAATTGTTTTGAACGAGAAGTTCTGACAAAAAATGCTTAGTTCAAAGTATTTTATGCTCATATTCTCCATTTTAAAAGATTTTTTTCTGTCGGTGCTCATGGAAAATACTTTTATATTCACCATTGAAAGAAACCAGTTTCATAGTTTTATCGGCCCTAACCCTTTTCTTAACATGTCTTGTTAAAAAGTATCCCCAGTTAGATTAATGCCTTTCGTAAAACGCTAGTTATCATTATCATTTGAATGTATTTCTAAAAGTGCGCTAGAAATAAACAGAAGTACAGATGTGAATACAAAAAAATCCTTTGTGTTTCCCCTAATCAACATTCAGAACTATTTATTCGACTGCATAGTTTACTGCATCTTTTGTGAAAACCTTTTCCGCTAATCAATGTCTTATTAGTCAATTTGCTTTTCGAGCGATCTTATTAAATTGTTTTTAGATAGAGAAACACGGTACTTAAGTTACTTAATAATGGTGTACACAGAAATACATTACACTGATTTTTTTTTCAGTCTATTAGTAGAGGCAATAGTAAGCAATTCTTAGGTAATTAGCATAAGAAGGACAGAATATTACTTACTAATATAACGATAGAAAAGAAACATTGAGCTTGTAATATTTCTTATTTGAGTTAGTTCGATTGCAAACTACTTGTTTATGAAAGGAGGTAATAATGGAGATATTACATATTCTTAATCAAACAGCTTATGTAGAAATAAAATAATTGATGTCGTATATTTTAAAATCATCAACTTCTTATTTATTATTTGATAAGTAAATGGATTTCCATAATCTTGAAAATTTAATATTATCGCAAACATTGCAAAAAAATGTACTCGATGAATAAAATGCTATTCGACAGTTCCAAAATCTTTTGCAACTGCATTGAGGTTTATTTATGGTTGGTCATATGAATTTACATCAATCAAATGAGTAAAAAAAAAACAGTCGGTGTTAAATTAGAGTACATCGATGGATTGAAAGAGTTAGCCATCTTAGTACGCTGATAAATATTTAAATTGATCAAATGAATTACATTTAACAAAATAAATTTTACAAAAAAATATTTGAAAAACAAACAAACAAAAAACGATGTTTATAACATTTTCTATTTCAGAAATCAATACACAGAAAATCGAATTGAAATGTCTAAAACTTAACTTTTAAAACTACTATTTTCATTGTTTAATAGGCAAATGACGCCAAATGTATTTTTGATTTCATTCTGTGCAAGAGAACGAAGTGCATATTGTTCACAGTGGTTTTCAGAAAAGATATAAATCACATTTTGTTCAATTCCTTTTCAAGTGTTCTGTTTACGAATGAAATTTTGAACGCCAATAATTCCAAATATATACATTTTAAAAGGTAGTTCATCTTACAAATATTAAGATTTTTAAGGATCTTTCTAAAAATGTAACTTTTATTCAGTTTTACTCGAAAAAATAAATTTCAATAAAAAGGGCTGTTGGCATATGAAACGCGAAGTGGTTGTCCCCGTATCTATTTAAGACGATCACAAGACTTGCGCTATTAAAGTATAGATGAATATAACGTTAGGAGTTAAAAACTTTAAACATGTATATTTTTTAAACTTCTTCCTCGAATGACTTCCCGTTTTGTATCCTAAAATAAAATTTAGCAAAGAATCAAAATATGATATCAAATTATGAGTTCATTGTTGGTATTAAAAAATCTTAGAGTTCGTTACAAGTTCAGTATGGAGACGGTTCCAAAACTTATTTTTTTAAACATAAATTGAAAGAAGACATACTTTCCAGTCGAATGGCTATTTCGTTTTTTTTTTTCTGGGACAAATTATATGTTTAAACGCTAACCGTTTTCTTTCGACAGTTTGTGAGAAAAAATTACTTCATCAAATTACATGATTCTTATTTTAAATGAAAGATATTTAACCACAGACTTGTTATAGTGTCTTCGTTTGTTCAATACGTTTATTAATTAGCAAAGTTTTATTTTAAATGTTTCTTTTTAAATTCTTTCAAAATGGTGGTAATCGAATTACTTCCATTATTGCGAGGAAAAAAAAGAGATATAATGCAAAATATTTGGACACGTTGCTTTTTTACCGATTTTTTTAATTTGCAAGTTAAATTTCGGCAAAAATATTTATGCACATGCACTTTATTTTTATAAGCGAATAAAAATTCATATTTAATGTGACATTACGGGACAGTTGTTCATTGGGTTTATTTTATCTTTATGCATTATAACTTTATTGATGCCCTTTATTCATTACAATTAAATACAAAATATGTTTTTATTTGTATATATGGTGGTTAAACATAAAAGTCTCGTATATAAAGTATGTGTGAAAAGTACGTGCGCCGGTGAAAATGACGTTATGGTTAGCTTGAAATGCATTTTTACATTGATAAAACTAAAGAGAAAAATGTATACGATTGTGTCACCATGACGTAATTTTAACTAATTTTTCAATACTTAATTATAAAAATTAGATTTAAAGCCTTTGTTGATTGCTTCATCTTGATTCCATACTTCCATATTTGATTACATGCTACCAATTACTTTTTTATTATTATTATAGGTCAGAGGATTTTGTTTTTTAATAAACAATTCACAAAAGTAAAGGATATCAGGAAAATTATTATTATTAAAAATAGTGTTACGGTAAAAAAAAGCCTTGAAATTTGTTTTTTGCATTAGAATAAACAATGTAAGGCTAATATTTTATAGGAATTATTTTTGTAGGTTTATTATAAGTTCATTTAAGAGCTCCTTATTAGAGAAAAAGTCCTATTTCTTTCACTGTGGATTTCTCTGTCGATGTCAAAAAATGGTAGTCTAAATTTGGATGCCAACCTAAACCCAGTGGCATATTTTAGAAATGTATAACGATTGTGAGAACAAACGATGCTATCGCTTTCGCTTTTATCGCGCTTACATCACTTGTAAATAGCGTACAATTTCAATTCTCACATCATCAATTAGAAAAGTTTTAACTTGCAAACGAAATTTTTTGCCGCTTAATTTAGCGACTTTTTAAATAATTTTCAAGCATGAATTTTTTTAAAAATCTATATCAACAATGGCCATCAGTTTACTTTAAAATAGCCCCTAGGAAAGTTGACAGAATTGGAAATTAATTTTCATAACCAACATAAAAAGTGAAAAAAAATAACTTCTCCCCCTGATAAATCATAAGATTAGATTATTCACAAGCTAGAGTATTTTGGCGCTAAACTGAAATCTGTCAAAAAAAAAAAAAAAAAAAAAAAAAATGAAACCGATTTTCAGTTTATATTGAAAATAAAATTGATGTAATGTTGAATTTATTGATGTATGTGTTGCATCAGAATATGCTAGGAATTATATTTTATTATTTTTTTTAAAGATCCATTGTGTATGTCACTGTATAAGAGGGAAAAGATCCCCGGTTGTGGAAAAGGGATTATCATCTTGATTATGGAAAAGGTCCGAAGAAACTATACAAATAAATTACACTTGAAAACATTAAAATCTGCCTCATCTGAGTTTGTATATTATTATTGTAAAAAAGAATTTTTCCATCTTTATATAAAAATTTATTAGTTTAAAACAATGGATGCGTTTTAGAAGATATGGATTTGAAACGAACAATGATTAAACAGGACATTTTAAAACTTTTTGTTTAAACATTTTAAAACTTTTTCTTCACGTCGAATTTCAAGGAGCAGATGAGATGCACATGCGCATAGGACCTCACTCGGTTGCATTATCACAGGGGGAGAGATGTTTTCTTTATTTACTATGTTCTTTTATTTGCTGAGTTTGATATGGACGTAGGAATGTATTATTTGTATGATACTTCATAGGTCCATGAAATTTTCTTTCTGGCAGGAGTGAATATGGCAGCAATGTCGAACTGCTTTGGATTACACAGTTGTTTACGGATTGTTTGTTTGATGTTTGCATCGAAAATAGTACTGTATTTCATTTGGGAGGGCACTTTTTTAAATATAACTTTTTAAACACTGTTTCATACTCTTCCTCCTCTTAAATAATAAAGAAGCTAATTTTACTGATAGTGTTATAGTAATTTTTTTCCGTCAAGTTTTGAATGTTTCCATCTAGTGTGGGAATTAAAATGTACGAGGTGTTCCTTTTTCTTTTCTGGTTGATTTCTAGCCAGGGTAAAAATTAAAAAATAATGTGTACACAGTAATTATATAAAGTAGTTTTATTTCTAACTTATTGTAAATTGTTTTTATTTCAGGAATTTTTTTTCAAATTTTGACTACTTAGAGCATCACACTAAACCAGATGAATTAAAGCAAATCATAATCAGTTTAACAAATTGAATTAGTCGTTATACCGAAGAAGGTAGAAAAATTCTAACGACATACAGAAGTAACAGTGGGTCAGCCATATTGTTGTACAGTAAAATACATAAAAACCTGTTTTTACATTGTACGTATTAGTTGCGAGTTTTTTTTGTGCTTAATCTATAACATGCAAATCCATTATTAGTTAATTTGGATTATAAATATCGTGATAGTTTAGAATTTGAAAACCCTATTTTTTCCACTTAAATGTAATCGAGTAAAGTTAGCATATTTTATATTAGAATATAAAAAAAATTAATAATAAAATAAGATTAATAAAAAAATTAAGAATATATTTTGCCAGGCCACATTAGTTTGATGCATATGTCTTCCAATTTAGTGCATTATGTCTTTGCTTAATTAGCTTAATGTCGATTAAAAGCAAATGGGAGAAATATAAATTAAAATCACTTTTGATAAAACAATTAATTTAGCATGTTTATTACCTAACACAACTGTACAAGTAATATGATATTAATAAACATAATTTGTAAGTTTTACTTTATTTAAATACATTCCACTGATGAATAATTATTCAAATGAATAAAGAACACTCTAAAACAAGCAATCTATAAGGATTTCTTTGTGTATATTTGCTCTTTATATCTTTCAGATATTCGAAATAAATGGCGAAATAAAAGAAACAGGTCGCAAGGGAAATAAATACAAATAATGTTCATCCGAAATCATTTATTCTTGGCCAGATTTCTCTTGGGAAATATGCACTTACGTTAGCACTTTATATGAGAAATCATAACCTTGATCATACGATTACTATTTACGTAATTCGTTGGGACAATTTCCTTGTAAAAATTTCATTTAATTTTTTCCTTTTTGCTTTCGTATATTACTCATTGCTTCATACATACATTACCCTTTTTAGTTTTTCGTAAGAACGGTAATGGGTTTTTCTGAAACATAAAGTAATATCCTCAACTAAAAAATACAAAAATATATCTAACGAACGTGATTTGGGAATTTTCACCAATTTAAATGGATATTTGTCAAATTTTAAGAATATTTATTAGAATATATTCATTATTTTTGGTTAAATGATTTCTGTATGTATTTTATGTATTGTATATACAGTGTGTCCCAAAAATGACGAATGGATATTGAAAGTCAATGAAAAAAGCAACATGATAGAAATGTATCGTTTGCGTTCCCTTATGTTTTGGAAACCAGGGAATTGTATCCCAACTAATCGCAAATTTAGTTAACATTTTCTCCAAAAGATGACGCTGCAGGTATGCGAGAGCTGCAGAAAAATTGAATCTGTCACATCTAAGGCTCATACAATCCGAGCTGACTCACGCCGCCATTTGATTGCCCGTAGGAGAAGAACGATTGGCCACGCCACGTGGGCAACAATTGCTGATCCGTCTAAGTGGGCAACAAAATTCTTGATGAATTAGCTTGTACTATAGTAGCCCTAGTGATATATTCATTCGGTATTTTCCTACGCAATCTGTTAGGGAGTGTTTTTGAAAGAGTATACACTATTGAAAATGGTTTATTCGTTGGTACAGCGGATATTTCTTGTTTTGGAGTGTTACCACTTGGAACACAATTGTTTTGAAACAAGGCACAGTTTTCAAAGGAAATTTAATGTCTGAAATGGACCGTCAAACAATACGATAAAGGCTCTGTTCGAAAAATTTAAACGAACGGGGAACTTGAATGATGACCGCATTAGAAATGTCGGTCAGCCACGCGTTGCAGTTACAGAGACGAATGATGAAGCCGTATAGCAGGTCATCATACAGCGGCCTCGGACTTCCGTTCGCCATGTTGCAGCTCGTGCTGAACTCCGAAGAATGACCACGCACCATATCATGCGCCACAGTCTTCACATGTTCCCGTACAAGATCCAGACTCGCCAACACCTGAATGAGGATGCCATTCATGCACGCTGGAATTTCACAAACGCTATGCTGCAGCTTCTGGATGAGGACGGAATCGATATTGGAAACATATGGTTCTCTGACGAGGCATATTTGCACTTCGACGGCTTTGTCAACACGCAGAACTGGCGCATATGGGGAACCAAAAATCCTCATGTTGCGATACCGTCATCCTTGCATCCTCCAAAACTAATCATCTGGGCCGCGATTTCCTCCAAAGGTATAATTGGTCCCTTTTTTCGAGAGCAAACGATGAATGCTCCACAATATCTTTAAATTCTGGATGAATTTGTGGCGATTCATAATGGTTTGGAGGACCGTTCGAATGCCTCCTACTTATGCAAGATAATGCTCATCCACATCGCACGCCGGCAGTATTTGATTTCCTGAGCGAGTATTTCAAAGATCGTGTAATTGCCACATGGCATTATGACATGCATACAGGAAGTGGCATGGCATGGCCTCCTTATTCTCCAGATTTGACGCCATTCGACTTTTTCCTTTGAGCGGGGGTAGGGGGGTACATGATAGACCTGGTTTACCTCCAAACACCACAAAACATTGCGGAACTAAAACAACACATCTGTACTGCATGTAAGACAATTCTAACTGACATGTTTGCACGGGTGTCTGGACATTTTTGTCCCAGACTGCACCACGTTGTAACTGCAAATGGTGGTTATTTTGAAAACATCGTTGTTTAATTTATACCGGCTTTTATTTTGTCCTATATTACAGCGCCACTTTTTGGCGAAAATGTTAACTAAATTTGCAAATTGATGGGATAAAATTCCATGGCTTTCCCAAACATAAGGCCGCAAACGATACATTTCTATCGCGTTCCGTTTTTAACACTTTCCAACCTAGTTGAAAAGTGTTTATGACTTCGGTTTGTCTGGCCGGATGGCCGTCTGTCGTCTGCCGTATGGCCGTCTGCCGTCTGTCCGTGCTCTAACTCCCGTAAATATGCTCGGATTGCTCTGCAATTTTTATATGTTATTGTCGTTATCTATAGTATGTTCACTATTTCAACAGAAGTATGTAGCACTTATAGTTTTTTTACAGGGACACTCAAAAGAATTCCGTTACATTGCGGTCTATGGGGAAAAATCATTTGCAGTTTATTTAAATAATGTTTTACTATTTTAAACGCATTGAAATTTATATATATCACTAAGGTGCATTAGAAGAAGCTTAATATGGAATAGGGTGTGCATAGCACTTATAGTTACTTTACAGGGACAGTCAAATAATTCCGTTACATTACGTCTATGGAGAAAAATCGTCTGCGGTTTATTTAAATAATGTTTCACTATTTTAAACGCATTGAAATTTATATATATCACTAATTTGCATGACAAGAGGCTTACTGCAGAATATTGTGTGTATAGCAGTCATCGTTCATTTACAGGGACACACAAAAGAATTCTCTACTGTCTGTTAACAATAATTCCTGGAAGTGCGTTTTAAGTTACTGAACGCGATTTTAATTTTAACTCGCTTTTTGTCTATTACGCGGTGTGTATAAATTCTGTAGATCCTATACAGGGAAACAGAAAAGTTCGCGAACAAATTTCCGTTTATTGACAGAAACTCCAGACGGAGAATTTTAAACTGCGCTACGCGTTTCCTAACTGAACTAAAATTTAGCATCCTATGTAGTATATATACAAATCTATAGATCCTATACAGGACTGAATAAAAGTATTTGGATATTTTTCCGAATATTGTATATGCTGGAAATTCCTGAAATTATGTTTTTAAATATGTTATGCGTTTTCCAAATTGTTTACTTAGATGTTATCTTTTAGCTTATTAAACGGTATGATTTGTAAAATTATTTTTGAAGCGTTGGAATGTGTTACATAATCTATGTTTCATGCATGATTTTTCGTTCTTGTTTTTATTGAATTCAAAATCCATCAGTCATTTTTGGGATACACTGTATTATATGTATTGTAAGCTGTTATATGTTACTATGCACAGGGTTTCCTAAATTGCACTGATGTTTTAAAAAAATGAAATTGCAAGCAAACGGAGACAGCTTTAAAGTTGTTCTTGCCAGAGATTAATATATAACGTCAAAAATGTTTTAGTATTCTTCTTTGTTTTGGTTCCAAATTTCCTCTACAGACGGCGCCACACGGTCTGAAACCTTAAAATCGCTTAAAATAAGCTTACAATTGCCAGTCGTAAAACTCTTTATTTACGTTTCGACAAGTAAAAAGAATGAAAGGATGAAAGGTAAAAATTTCGTTACATTTGATCGACATTCTTATAATTTGTGACAGCACAGCACCACATGTCGGTGATATTTAATACTAAAACAAGGAAGCATAGTAAAAAAATTTCCAGATTCTTGAGGGGGGGGGGAGGTACAAGTTTGAAACTTTCAAAAAATCGTTTTTTTTTTTTGCATTTTCTGGTAGCTTATTGTGTTTAGAATATAGTCCAAAAGCTATTATTTAAAAAATCGAATTATTACAAAATTTACAGCGACAAATATGTGATAAGTAACTGATTGCCGCTTAAGCAAACTTTAAACTTTAAATTTTTTTTTTCAAAGTGACATTTTTTTAAAAACTTGGAGCTTTGATTGCTTGAGATCCGCTTACCTGATTTCCTTTAACTTTTAGAGCAAACGTTCAGAATTGAATTCTCTATGGTGCTATGTAGAATTTTTTTTACAAGCATTTGAAGGACTAAATTAAACATTTCTTTTGAAAATTCCTTGATTTTCGCAAATATTTAAATTTTGAAGAAATCCTACGCTACACTATAGCCAATACGCTAAATATGACTTGTATTAATATTTTTCTTTTTATATTTTACGAATTCTCGATGCAAATGGCTAGCAGACACTGCTTTTGTAGGACACCTTCGTTTACATGGAGGCCAGAAACGAAGTATGATTTTTTTTTTTTTTTGTAAAAAATCTACAAACATTCTCCAAACATAACATAATATGTTGCACCCCCAACATTTTTCGTTGTTACTGAAACCCACAAAAAATTCCTAATGTATAACCTTTATTTCGACACTCATACTACTGCCCTTTTCCCTTTAACACATTTATATCCAATAAGAACAACTTTGATAACTGTCATCTACTGCCAGTTATTTCATTTTAACAAGTGACAGAGGATTATATTGACAGAGGTAACCATTTTAGGATTCCTTGTATGTACACTGATGTACAGAAATTAAGGAGCAGTGACCGATTTCAAACGGCTTGTCGAATATCTACTGAAATTCGTGAGGAAATGCCCTTGAACTTTGAGAATGTAAAGAACATGTTTGACTCCATGTTTTTCAGTGAATATTTAGTCCCGATGACATAAAGGGGGTAATAGTAAATTTAATTATAAAATAATATTTGTGTTTCCCCAAGAAACAGAAAATGCTCACAAATGATCCGTCACTGTAGCAAATGACTACGTAGGTCTTGTTCAAAATTTTTGTGCAATTGTGTAAGAATAGCACGCATATTCTTGAAGATGCTAACGTTTCTGTGAAAAATTTAAAAGTTTTTTTAATAGTATGCAGAGATTTCAATCGAATTCAACACCGCTTTTCAAAAACCTGACAAAAAACTTTAGAAATAGTATACTGCAATTAAAATATTAATATATTGAATATTTTGATGATGGTATGGGATATGGGTATTTGTATGAAATACATTTTAACTGCGCATGCGCGAGCTATAGCAAAGATTTTGTGTCATGATTTGATAGTCAATACTATAGAGGAACGCATATAAAAAGACCAGTCAAATATCGTGAAAACTCAA
Source organism: Maratus michaelseni (assembly GCA_963931845.1). Lineage (NCBI taxonomy): Eukaryota > Metazoa > Arthropoda > Arachnida > Araneae > Salticidae > Maratus > Maratus michaelseni. Next base: position 411,568,522 of record OZ007587.1, read on the forward strand.
AAAGATACAGGCAATACAGTGAGCTAATTGATAAATTGAGGGGCAAATCCCATATAATCCTATGGGAAAACATTAGTAAAATTTAGTAGAGAATTCGACATAATTCATGATTGAAGCAGTAGAATTCATCTCACTGATAGAATCGGGTGTTAAGAGAACAAGAACGAAAACCGTCAAGCATAGATTATGTAACACTTTCCAACACTTCCAAAATAATTTTGCAAATCTTTACCGTAAGGTGTAAGATGATATCTAACTAAACAATTTTGAAAACGCATAACATATTTAAAAATCCAATTTCAGGAATTACCAACAATATTTGGAAAAATATCTCAGCACTTTTATGCAGCCCTGTATAGGATCTATAGATTTGTATATATACTTAATAGAATGCTAAATTTGAGTTCAGTTAGGAAACGCGTAGCAGAGTTTAAAATTCCCCTTCTGCAATTTCCGACAATAAACGAAAATGTACTCGAGAACTTTTGTGCTGCCCTGTATACAATCTATACAATTTATACTCACCAAGTAATAAACAAAAAATGAGTTAAATTTAGAAACGCGTTCAGCAACTGAAAAAACATTCCCAGCAATTATTATTAATAAGCAGTAGTTTAACTGAATTCTTTTGTGTGTCCCTGTAAATAAACGATGAAAGCTATGCACACAATATTCTATAGTAAGCCTCTTGTAATCTACTTTAGTGATATATATCAATTTCAATATATTTGAAAGAGTTAAACATTATTAAAATAAACTGCAAACGATTTTTCTTCATAGACCGTAATGTAACGGCATTCTTTTGAGTATCCCTGTAAAGGAACTATAAGTGCTATGCACACCAAACTCAATAATTAGTCTCTTGTAGTGCACATCAGTGATATATATCACTTTCAATATGTTTGAAATTGTGTAACATCATTAAAATAAACCGCAAATGATTTTTCCCCATAGAACGCAATGGAACGGAATTCTTTTGTGTGTCCCTGTAAAAAACTATAAGTTCTGCACACTTCATTTTCAATACTGAAAATTCCACAGTAAGCCTCTATAACATATATCAATGGCATGACGATCCGAGTACATTTACGCGAGTTAGAGCACGGACAGACAGACAGACAGATAGACGGCAGACAGACAGACAAACCGAATTCATAAACATTTTTCAATTTTGTTGGAACGTGTTAAAAAATGAAGTTGGATCGTGGTGTCAAGACAATTTTGATCATTAGTACAGCTAAAATAGGGTTTTTAAGAGACATTTGATGACTATTCACTAAAATTTGGGAAGAACTTCGTTTTGGCCTTGGAAATGAAGATCTGATGATTCTTCAAAAATTGAAGTTATTTTACCAGGTCTTTTTGGGGGGAGGAGGAAAAAGGAGAGCATTATAACTCAAAAGGGAGAGAGCCCAACTTTTTTATGTAGGTCAAATGGGGTATCATTTATTATGTATTTTGTAACCCTGAATAGAATGATACCATCCGCAAATCTATACGATCATTTGTTACAAATTTACGGCAGGTTTTATGAATAAAAAGTCCAAAATTATAGTTTAGTACAGGTAAAATAGGGTTTTACAGTAACAGTGGCTCTTCTTGAAAATTTGGGAAGAACTCCGTTTTGGCCTTCGAAATGAATATCGACGATTCTTCAAAAATTAAAGTTATTTTACCAGGTATTTTTTTTGGGGGGGAGGAGGAAAAAGTAGAACATTTTAACTCAAAATGGATTGAACCCAACTTTTTTTAAGTCAAGTGGGTTATCATTTAGTATGTATTTTGTAACCCTGGATAGAATGACGATACGATCATTTGTTACGTCAGGTTTTATGAATAAAAAGTCCAAAATTATAGTTTAGTACAGGTAAATTAGGGTTTTACAGCAACAGTGGCTCTTCACGAAAATTTGGGAAGAACTTCGTTTTGGCAATAGAAATGAAAAATCAACGAGTTCCCCAAAATAAAAGTGTTTTACCATGATTTTTGTGAAAAAAGAGCATTTTAACTCCGGGGGGGACTCACCTTTTCATAAATAGGTCAAGAGGGGTATTGTTTACAATGTATTTTTTTAATTCTGAATCGAGTGACACCATTCGCAAGTCCAAACAATCACTTGTTACAAAATTACGGCAGGTTTTATGAATAAAAAGTCCAAAATTGTACTTTATAAGAGATCAAAACTTTATTACACTGTTAAAAATTTGCAGCAAACTGTCCAATCATTTGACCGTTTTTATAGAAAATTGGTTACATAATCGTAATTTAACTCTATTGTGACCATAATATTAGCAAATATATGGTCACAATAGAGTTAAATTACGGTTAGGTAACCGTTTTCTATAAAAACGGTCAAATGACTGGACCGTTTGCTGCACATTTTTAACAGTGTGCACTTATTTTACGTACAGGACTTCGATGATCTTGAAAAAGACTATGATGATCCTGGTTTTGATTATTAATATTTTGATGACATTTAATAAGTATGGGATAATTCAGTATAATATAATTGATTACGTTTAGAACGTAAAATATGCGTAATAAAGTTGTGCTCTCTCATAAAGTACAATTTTACCCCTTTAGGTAGATTTCGTAAGAAACACTACCTATTACATTCTCCCCTATGTTGGAATTTCTGATAATTTTTGCTGATCTACACCGATCATGACTCCTAGAACCCAAAACCACCCCTCAATATACAGGGTGTCCACGTATAACCTGACTGACCTTTATTTTCGCAACCGTTGGTCCTAGATGCATACTTTCAATTACAAAAATGGTTTAAATAAGGTAAAGAATTATTCTTAAAGCGATTTGGGTAAAAAAAAACATTTATTAAAAAATTACGAAATTTAAATTTTTATACGGTCCCCCGTTCCTCTAAGTGATAATTAGTAAAAATTTACCGTGCCACTAACAAGTAAGATAAAAAAAAGTCCCACTCATCTAACATTAAAATTGACCGAATTATGAAACTTTGAAATGTATGACTTAACCACTTTTTTGCATCTCAAAACAGATGATTTTAGTCGTGCTTTCAGGGGTCGTATGTAATGTAAAGTACTTAAACTTATTTCGAGGTATCTGCGCTTTGAAAAAAATCGTACAACTATTACGATTGACTTAAATTTTATTAGTTAAGTTTCAGAATAGTTAAAATAATTGTATTTTATCATATGTTTTATTTTGTAAGGATTCGAGGCTATGATTTATTTTAACAAAAATTATATTATTTTCATATGGTTTTATTTAACTTGCAACGATCGTCTTTCCAGTTTAAAATTTGTACTCGAACTTGAACTCACTTTCAAATGTCCGATCGAAGTTAAATTTTACATACTGACTTAAATTCGATGACAATGTAATATTATTATGATTTTCGACGCTTACTAATTTAATAATACTCATATTAGAGGATAACACAAAAAAATTCGGATAGATTACCGATAGATTACCGGTTAGATAACATAAACCTGCGATGATTGTGTTTTTTAACTTTTATAATTACGTTTTATGTATTTTTTAACGCTGAATAAAAAAATTACCTTCACTTTTAACCATCATGTCAAGATTTTTCGCAAATCGTAAATTTCAAGGTTAAAAAATAGCGAAAAATCTGATACTATAAAATAGATGTAAGACTTTTTTATTCAGTTTAATTTTATTTAATTCAATAATTAATTCAATTTTTCGGCTTATGCTGGGTTTTTTACAACTAAATAGCTCAGGGATCCGATGAGGTTGGGAGGTGAGGGGGGTAACTTTGGGAATTTTAACTTTTAGGTTTTTAACTTCGAAATTTTCGATTTGAGAAAAATCCTGACGTTATGGTTTAAAATGAAGGTCATTTTCGGATTCAGCGCTAAAAAATACATTAGAATCAATTTTCAAAAGCTAAAAAACATGGCACAACCAAAAATTTGAAAGACAGTGTAATCTAACAGCATTTTAAAATCGTAATTGGGGCTGTTGTTTTTCATCCTTTTATTTAACAAAAATTCTGTTATTTTTATCCTCTTATATGTTCAGTACAAATTGTATATTTAGCATTAATATGTCAGAATGATTATAGATTTCACATTTATATTAGATTGCAATGTTAATTTTGCTCTCAACTATTTTTTTGATATATCTGACGATTATTTATATTTCCACTACATTTGTGAATGACCTCTATTTCGCAACAAAAAATATACTCCAACTTTAAACAGCTATTACTCGGTCAGTTTTAATCGTAAATGAATGAGACTTTTTTATCTTACTTGTTAGTGTCACAGTAAATTTTTACTAAATATCACTTATAGGACCGGGGGACAGTATAAAAATTTAAATTTCGTAATTTTTTAATAAATGTTTTTCTTGACCCAAATCGCTTTAAAAATAATTCTTTACCTTATTTAAACCATTTTTGTAATTGGAAGTATGCATCTAGGACCAACGGTTGCGAAAATAAAGGTCAGTCAGGTTATACGTGGACAACCTGTATATATATGTATATATATCTAAAGTAAAGTCAAAAATTAAAATAATAGAAAACAAGTGGGTAAGTGTGATCGGAGATCGCACAAAGGTTTTCGTTTAATATTCCTTTCAAAACACTTTATCCTTTCTTTAATAAATCCAATTAAATTTCATAAAAATAAGTCTTGTTTCTTATAAAGTAAAAATTTACCGGTCTATTTTTCTCGTTTTTTGGAAAATCCGAACCGTTTCGTTAGCGGGCGATGGCCGCTATTATACTGTGTCATAATATCTGTCATGTGTACTAAATGCGGTATTAAAATAAAATCTATTTCAAAATTAAACATGTTGTATAGAGACCGTCAAAATGTTAAAATATGACAATATTTCCAAACTCAGGTTTTTATCAGGATTCAATACGTTACTCAAACTCATATGACGTTATAATCACTTGCTGACGTCCTATCTACTTGCTTTCTCTATTACTCATATTGATACTCTCTTTGTATTATTCTCAAACATTTGAAAAAGTTCGTTAAACTTCCCATAGGACGTCAGAATCATTTTCTTTTTAATTCTCTAATGACATCATATTAACCTACTTTCTGTACTTACACATACTCATTCTCCTTGTATTATTGAGAAATGTTTGAAAATTTCCGTTTTATTTCCAATATGACGTCCTATTAATAATTTATTTAATTGGTGAAACTTTTTATTTCATTTTCATTTTTCACGCCGAAATCTTTCAATAGAAAATTAATTAATTATTGTAGAAAGAATTTTATTGTGACTTTTTAATTGTTGGCAACTACTATAACGAAAAATAATTAAGTTTAATCGGAATAGGCTGTCAGATTTTTGGTTTTTTATCTCTCTACATTAAAATAATATATATATATTTAAATTTTATGATTTTCAGCTTCATAGTAGGTATTCAGCTGTAAATACACAAAAATTCAACTCTGTAAGTTATATAGTTTCTGAGAGCCGACTGTATGACGGACAGACAACATAGCGGGACGAATAGGATTTCGTGAGATGAACGAAACCCTAAAAAGGAATTGTGGATTTTTTTTTAATGTTTCGCTTATACAAAAAATAATACAGTATAAAACTTAATATTGTAAGAATCTACATAGTGTGTAGAATCTTTCAGCATAAAAGTTAAAGGAAATAATACAAAAATTAAAATAATTATTCACACTTGGAAAAAATCAAAATATCAGAATAACCATTTACCTGGTTCAAAATATTAGAATTGTAATTAAATACTACATTGTAAATAATACGTGTTTAAAAAAAATTATTCTTAATATTTTGTAGCATCACCTTTACATTTTATAACAGCAAGAACTCGCTTTACCAAGCTAGCTACACACTGGTTCACAATGCTTTCTGGCCAGACATAACCTAACCATGTCGACTTTATGCTGGAAAGAAGCTGAATTTTTTTGGGGGGAAAGGGGGGGCGCAATATCTTGCAGTCTCATTTTTCATGCATTTTCTTCATTATTTCCCACAAGTTCTCTGTTGGATTTAAATACGACGAATTAGGCGGCCAGGGAAGTACGTTAATTCGGTGTTGGCTAAGCCAGTTCTTAGTGGACACTGACTTGTGTGAAGGTGCTAAATCATGTTGGAAAACTAGTCGTTGGAGGCCACCGAAATACTTACCCATCATGGATATGCATAATATAAAATACGAAAATAAAACATGTGTAAGCTACTTATAAAATGCATTGCTATTCGAATAAAATCGTGGCTTGATGACGTCATAAACTATAAAGGTTCGATTACTGAATTGGATAAAAGAAACATCCTTATAACTCCAAAAACTATAATCATATTAACTAACGGTTTACTGCTACGGATTAAGCGTCTCATTGCCAATTAAAATATATCTTTGAATTGAAATTTCGATCAAATACAGGGTCATGAAAAATCGAGGAGTGTGGAAAATAGAATTACAAATATCTCGTCAACTCATTATCCGATCGACTTAATTCTTTATGCAAAATTTATTTATTTATTTATTTATTTTTTCCATTTTATATTCATTCCTTAAAATAAACAATTTCGAAAAAATTTATATACCTTTTATCAGAAAGAATATTTCGAGAGTCCGGAAAAAATAGTTCTGGATAATCGATATTCCTGAAATTCAATAAGATTCTTCCCATTATTACATACTAACTACATACCAAATTTTAAGTCTCTATCTCAATTTGTTTGGGAGATAGAGAGTTTACAGACACACAGACAGACGGACGGCAAATTTTTCTTTTTAAAAATATATTTTTCGGAATCTCCAGTGTCTGAAACGTGTAAATCCGTCTTTTTTTTTTTTTTTTTTTTTTTTTTTTTTTTAGATTTTTAAAACGATTACAAAACTTATCCTATACTATGTATGATGGGTAAGTAATAAAATCGATCTGAGTTTATCTCTAATCGCGCTTTAGTTTTTGTTGGTGAACTTTGTACTTAACTTCGAAATCTACCTGTGCCTGTCGGCCGAGCCGGTAGGGATTTTTTTATTTATACAAACTGTCGTAACTTTGTATATATATATATATAAGTGTGTTTCTATCTAAATATTGCGATTAGCTTCCTGTTTTTTTTTTATTAGAACAGAAAATAATTATTTACGAAAAGGAAAAAAATATATATATATTATAAAACATTTGTAGGCGATAGCTGGACAAATTACTTTTTCAATAATGGTTTTCATGAAATTAATTATTCCAATATTTAATTTAACATAATTAAACAATTTAATAAAACATAATGATAAACTTTTGTAACTACTTTAATTGTTTTTATGAATTTAACACATATATTAATGAAATGTTCACCATTGATATCTCTGCATAAAATAAATTAAATTAGATCTTATACCACTACACAAAGTTGATGCAATATTTAACAGCTTTTAAATAATTTCTTCTTATTTATTAATAAAAGTTTGGTTGAAATTCACTCCTCTTACTAAAAGTCATACATTTTTTATGTGTTGCCTGCAAAAATCTGAGTCTGGAATGTTATTACTGAAAAAAAAGTTCCAGAATTTTTTTAAAGTAATTTAGTTGCAGAGAGAAAAATAAATAATATAAGAATCAAAACAGGAAAATTAAAATTGAAGAACGCTTTGAAGTAGCTGCTACAAAAAATTGCCACATGTTTTATTTAAAGAGGGAAGAAGAGGAGAGATAAAGAATTGAAAAGAAAAGTTTTAGAGAAATAAAATAAATTGTTTTTGTCAAAAATTTTTATACACAGTTACATATAAAAGGTTTATAGAATTAGTTTTCACTTTTGTGTATTCTTTAAGACATTTAATATTTTATAAGTTTGCATCTATAATTTTTTTTTCTAAATTAATTATTCCTTACGTTTTTTCCCTCTTTAACACTTTACAAAGTAGCTGAAAAGTGTTAATGAATTTGGTTTATCCGGTCGTCTGTCCGTCTGTCTGCTAGTCTGTCCAAGTCTGTACAAGTCTGCTAGTCTGTCTGAAAAGAGAAGTTTTAGAGAAATAAACTAAACTGTTTTTTTCAAAAGCAAAATTTTTATACACAGTTACATATAAAAGGTTTATAGATTTATTTTTCTCTTTTGTGTATTCTTTACGGCATTTAATTTTTTATAAGTTTGCACGTAAGTATAAGTAATTTCTTACGTTCTCTTCCCTCTTTAACACTTTACAAAGTAGCTGAAAAGTGCTAATGAATTTGGTTTATCCGGTCGTCTGTCCGTCTGTCTGCTAGTCTGTCCACACTCTATCTCATGTAAATATACTCGGATTGCTTTTAATTGATATATGCTATTGAGATTTACTATGGCATGTTCGGTATTGAATATAAAATGTGTAGCATTTATAGTTCGTTTACAGGGGCACTCAAAATAATACCGTTACATTACGGTCTATGGGAAGCATAGTTTGCAATGTATTTTACTAATGTTACACTACTTCAAACATATTAAAATGGATGTACACCACCTAGGTGCACTACAATATGATGTATTTATCGTTCATTTACAGGACAAGCAAAATAAATCGGTGACAACATTGCTTAAGAGCAACAATTGTTGGAAGTGTTATTGGTTTCGATTGGGTATGTAGTTTTAAATTTAAACTAATTTTTTACCCATTATTTGGTGTGTATAAATTCCATAGATCATATACAGGGCTGAAGACAAAAATTCGAGTATAGTTCCTTTTATTGGCGGAAATTGCTGAAGGGGTATTTTCAGTTGTGTTATTCGTTTCTTAGCTGAACTAAATTTTTGTATACTATGTCGTATATGTACAAATTTATATATCATATACAGGACTGCACAAAAGAATTCGGATACTTTTCCGACTATATATTATATTACTGAAATTTGGTTTTCTAATGTTTATCTCGATTTTCAAATTGATCACTTAGACATCATCTTTCACCTTATTAAACGTCTATGTTTTGTTACAGTATTCTGAATGTGTTGGAAATTGTTTCATGAACTGTGCTTGACACATGATTTTTCGCTCTTGTTATTGTTAAAACCGGATATGATTAAATTTAAAAACGCTTTGAATCCTTTTAATTTAGCAAATGCTTGGTAGTTTTAAATAAATTGTGATGCAAAGAGGCGCTAAAAAGTGATGTTTTTGATTTGTCAAGACGATTGGAAGGTGGCAGTATTTATGTATTTACTTTCAAAATCGAATTTGCTTTCATTTTGAAATTCTTGTATATTTACTTTGGAATAAACAGCAACTTTTTACTTTTATTTTTATGCTTCTTCAAAAATAGGGATTTGCATAAGCAATATTTATTTTCGGTTTTCTTTAGTAAATTCTCTATTAGTACAGTGACTGGAAGATATTTTTCTGTTATTTGATGAAATTTTTTTCTTCTGACTAGAGAATATCAGGAAATTGGAAGTTTCGCTTCGCGAATCTTTCGCGTTTTGAGGGAAAAAGGACGTACATAAAAATTCCATTTCCAATACGAAAAAGTAACACTGAACAAAGTTGCCGGAACACCCCTACGATTTGACGAAATTTCAGCTTTAGATTGTAGAATTCAGGTAACTTTTACGCTAGAGTATTGAATTTTCTGTATTTTTGGTTGAAAATGGACAAATCAAAGCAGGAATTTTTGTTTTTTAACGAAAGAAAAGCAACGGAAAAGACCTTCAATTCAATAATTTTTTTGAGAGTCCACACATTGCAAGTTTTATAACCATACTTTAAAACTTTTTATCTCCATACTTAATACTGCATGTTTAATAAATTACTTTCATATTACATCCATATTGCATCCATCCATCATCCATATATCGATAAATCTTACAAGATACGTATTTAATTACAAAAACAAACTGTAATTCATATAAATACTTCATCATTATAATATGTGCAATGCCTACAATGCAATCATTAATTACAATGTACATATTACATACAATATGATAAAAAGTTTTTTGAACAAATGGAAGTATTAGCTACGACTTTGTGGAATGTATAAAATAAAATTTCATCCAATTAACTGATATGTGCCAAGTTGATCTTGTTTACGGTACATTGGCGCCAAATCTTTCTTGTTTCATCAAGTATAAAAAAGCTTTTCGACAATTTAGCTTGTATGTATGTGGGTGTAAGTGTATGTACATGTCTACGTGCAAGTATAACTGTTCATATGTTTTATTAAACTGATTTACGTGGTTTTTTTTCATATATTTAATATCACCTGTGGTGGAACGTTATGATATTATATAAGAAATCTGATCTGCACTTCTTTAGTGTTTTATAAAATATTTTACCTTTTCGGCGCAAAACTATTTAAATATCGCTTATACCATAAAATAATAAATGTCATTTTTATTTGTAATTGTATATCCTGCCGAATCGCCAGTTTCTTAAACTAAATCCTCTGTAAAGTAGCAAAAAAGATGGTAGAGCACAAAGACACAACTTCCTTTGAAAGTTTATAATAATATTCAACATATGGCAACACCAGAACCATTCTGTGCTTCGATTTTCTTTGCGCAAAATTGTAAATCATTCATATTGAAATTAACCTGAATATTTTCTTAGTAGGAAGAAGATTGTACAAAATTATTTTAGTGTTTGTGTTAGCTATAATATTTTTATTTTTTTTCATCTGCTGCGATGGTTTTATTTACACTGATCATAAAATATGTTAATCATTAAATTACGAAATTAAGAAAATATATAAAAGTGATATATCTGATTTATAAATTTTAGGTTTGTGAATGAGTTGCTAATCGTCGAAAAGCAGTGTCATGATAAAAATTTAATATTATATTAATGAAATTTCGTTATTTTTTGAAAATTTGATAATATTCTTTTAATTTATAAATAACTTCTGAACTCATTATAAAAGTAATAGAGAAATTCAGAAGATAATGAAAAATTAATAAATTAAATAATTAATTACACTATCAAATACATTAATCACAAAATCAAAATTTACATTTTGATATTGTTTTTAAACCTACTTCAAAGAACAGAGGTTATACAATATAGCAATTTATTTGTATCTTTCTATAGCATAAAATTAAATTTGACTGATAACAATCCACCAATAAGAAACATGTTTCCATCAGTAAAAATGACGTCATATATAAAAGAAAAACTTTATTGTATTCATGAAACTCAAACAGTTTAAAACGTTTAAGTTGCAGGATGCCATAATTTTGGGATGATCCCGTTAGTAAAAATTATGTCATTCTCAAAAGAAAGATGGATTTTCGTCCATGAAAATAATAATAAAATAAATACCATTATTGTTTCGATATGCCGCCATATCCAATAGCCTTTATTTTCTGCCGTAAATACGCCGAACACCCTTCTATTTATTTAACGATCTTTGGTATGTACATGATAATGTACTGTGATAAAGTAAGCAGAAAAACTGAAAATTACTAATGTACTGTAAAAGGAAATTTCTTCATTAGTAGAAAATATTATAATCAAGTCTGTAGTAATGTGTATCATTTATATAGAATTTATAGTGGTGCTTAAAATTCCGGAACTTGGGCATTATCAGTGAGCAAGAGCAAAGCCCCCAAGCATGTTGTAAAGTTTAAATGTGTCATATTATAAAAATCCACTTTATATGAAATTCGTAAGTCAAAATCATATTCAGGCATAAACTTTTATCATTTGTAACTAAAATTATTAAATAGCTACATTATCCTACACTTTTTAAATTTTGTCTTCATTTTACATTTCAAAGGACCGATCCCTGACTTGAGTTCCATGAAAAACCACAAATGTATCAGTCAGTTAGAACAATACTGGAGCATTTCGATATTTTTGCACGATGTATATGTGGCTAGATTGTTTTTGTGCCTTTTGCGAACCACTGGCCTTCATTGTTAAAAATTTTGGCTTGTTTGAACCAAACATTGGGGCTGCAGTAGCTTCAACCATAAGATGGTGAAACTTCGTTCCAACATTTGAGATAAAGTTGAACTATAGCTACAAACGTTGTAGCTAGATTTAACCATCTGATGGTTGCAGCTACTGCTGAACTAAAAGTTCATTTAAACCAGCATATAATTTTTAACAGTGTACAATCGAACTTTCACAAAAAGGCCGGCTAACACAAAACTCAAATATGTCGTTAATGTTTATAGCAACATGTCAATTGATCAAAGTAGCCTCTGTAATACATATTTTGAAAAGAAGTTTTTTAGGTTTTTAAGTTAGAAGTTTTGCAATTACGTTTGCAAAGAAGCACAAAATAGTTTGAATGCATTATAGAAGGGGTTGTCAAGCTTTTTACTATCAATGGGCTCATTTGAATTTTCTAAAATATTTTGTGAGTTCACTTTGAACTTACCTATTTATTTATATGAGCATGTGCTGAATTCCCATTGTATAAACATGCACAATCTCAGACTACTGATAATTATAAATGTATATTTGAAAAGAAAATGAAACGGAAAGAACAACAAATTTTCTTTAAAACTAGGAAGAATACAAAAACATGTTGGTCAAAATGGTCAAAATCTTTTAAAATGCGAATCAATTTTATAAATATTTTGTACACAGGAGGTTTCTTAAGAATGCACTTTACAAAGATAGAACGGTTTTTTTATTTCAATCAAAATCAACACTTTTTATCCGTGATTGCAGAATATGTAGTTTACATATAATTTTTGGGATAATCTGGGGTTTTAGAAAACTGACCAGCGGACGTGTGGTTGACAACCTTAAGTAGTGTTCTTGAATATATTTTTTTTCCTTGCATTTTCTTAGTAACTTTTTTTTATGCATAAAGTACGGCGAAAATTTAGTTTGCTACCTCAGAAACGTTATGTATTAATGTTTTAGTGCAGTTGCCTGTCCGCCCGCCTTCTAACTTAAAAAATACTTCATAACCGCAGAATTTCAGTTATTTATGAATATTGGTAAAAGGATGTTGCTTTTCAAAATTTATTAAATTTTTGAAAATACAATCCTTAAATGTTTAGAGAATGCTTCTAGGAATAGTTTAAAATTTGTCACAGAAGCAGTATGTAGGATATTGAAATATTAGGAGGATATTGAAATTGTAGGATATTATACATACTGTCTCTTTTCTTCATAAAATCACTTAACAATATGATATAACTATATTCTAAAATATTAAAATTAATCTAATAATATAATATAATATAATAATATTAATCTAACAATATAATATAATCTAGTAATATTAATTAACATAATATGATCTAATTACATTAATCTAATAATAAACTTAAAAGTAATCTAAGTAATTAGTCTAATAATATTGATCTAAAGAATATTAATCTAATTAACAATCAACTAATATAATATGATCTAATTTCATTAATCTAATAATAAACTTAAAATCTAAGTAATAGTAATCTGAATTAATCTAATAATATTGATCTAAAGAATATTAATCTAATTAATGTAATAATATTAATCTAAAATATTAAACAAGTATAGAGGGAATGATTCATTTAATTGTGATATTAGTTTCTTATGGTTGACACAGTAAAAAATTGTTGCTTTTGAGAAACACATTTATGTTCTTGGCATATAATTAGTTTTGACATAATTTTAATTTTACCATCCATTATGAATGACTGAGGCACAAGAAATGGAAATAAAATTTGACACATATATCCCCACGTGTGTTGAATGCATCCATCATCAGTTGTAGTTCCTTATGTCTGAAATCCGAAATTTTTATTCTTCAAATTATTCGAACAAAATACTTCCAAATTGTAAAAACACATTGATTAAACAATTTATCTCACAAGGTTATTTCTATCGAAAAATTATTTGGAATTACTTATCGTTGCTTTTCGTTAAGCATGTTACGTTCTCGTCTATGGTTGCAGCGCAAGACATACCCTTATCCATATAGATACACAAGTTCAGACACATCATTTTCAGACACACAAGTTCACAGATCCACAATTTCATTTTAACTAATTCATTGTTGATGGTGCAAAACCATTTTCCTAAGTATTTTTCTCTATTAAGAAAACAAACGTTTGGACCAACAAAAGTATTTTTGATGAAAATTATCACGTTTGTTTTAACTACATAATTTTTTTGCTACCAGTAGAAATTTTATATATATATCTATATAAAAAAAATGTGAAATAGTAATTTTTGACTCTTTACAAAAAATGAAATAGTACGTTGATGATTTGGCAGTTGGTTTAAAACATTTAATAAATAATTAAATTTTGAAATTCCATGAGTTTTTAGTCATTTTTAAAAGAATACTTGCAACTCATACTTATGTTTCGCTTTCTATTAAAACTTCATTGCATACAATTTTTTGATCATTTCTGCTGATAGTGTGTTTTTACACTCTTTTGTAATTCTTAAACTATTTAAGCTTTTTTTTTCTCATTTGGAGTTTTGTGTATAATATAAATTTATTTATGATAACATATTAGTATGGAAACAAAATTTTAATGAAACGTTATTGGGGCAGGGAATGGATTAAACAAAAATGAAAAGTAACGAACGGATTCTTTATCTATAACTTTTCCAATTCCAAAACTAAATACATATTTTTCATAAAGAAACATCACAATTTAGTAAGAAATCCTTATTTCAGCGAATGCAAGAAAGAGAAAATTCTCTTCGTGTGAGAATTTCTATTTTATCTTACTCTCTTCAATACTCCCGCAAGTCTCATCTGCTTTATTTGCATTGCAAAAACCTCTTTTTATCAGGTCAGAAACACATACAATCCATAGATTTCTACTGGGGAGATATCCGAACTTGTTGATTTGAAATTCAAATGGGTAGAGGTGAAAGAAATTTTAAAAGAAGTATTCACCTGTGAGATTTCGAAAGAGAATTTGCAAACTGTAAATTCTCCAGGTATTGTTTTATCCAATGGAAATAGAGGAGGCATCCTTTATTTTTTATTTATTTGCTACAACTATTTTAAAACTATAACCTTCGTGGTATGTTACTGCTACTGCACATGTTAAATAAATATACCACGCAAATTATTGTTTTTAAATACTTCAAAATAGTGGTAGAAAATATATAAAACATAAAGGACGCTGCGACCTTTGTTTTATAGGAATTTTGAAAAGCGGAGTCAGTACAGCTAATATTTTTCTGATTTTTCAATGAAATGAAAACAATAGCTGATATTTTCCTAAAATAAGAACTGTTTGTTAGTCATAAAATTTTAGAATTGGGCACAATCTTTCCGAATTTTACATAACTTTTTGACAAATAACTTCTCTTAAAATCGTTATTAAATAAATATGGAGGAATACAAGATTATTTTTAACAACTAGGTTATTTTTACACACGTAAGTTTACTTATATTCCAGTATTGCAGCTACTGGAACATGTTGTAATTGTACCTTAAAAAAAGTAGGTTAAAGTTCTCATTTTTACAATTTGTTTCAACAATTCACAATATTGTCCACAAATTCCTTTTAAAGAAAATCCAAATATAGTGACTTGCATTTTCCTTTTCTTATATTTCTTTTGAATCCTGAACTCAAACACATATTTCGAAAAAAAAAGAGGCCACACATCAGTAAAAAATTTTCTTCTGAATGTATGCAAGAAAGGGAAAACATTTTTTATGTGTGAATTTCCAGTTTATCATATTCACTTCAATATTCCCGTCGATCCACAAATGCTTTATTTGCATTGTAAATGACCCTTTTTCTGACGTCAGAAGTACATAATATCCATAGATGTCTTCTAGGGAGATATCCGAAGTCGCGTCTTTGAAATTCATATGAGGAGAGATGAAAGAAATCGCAAATTCACCTGTGATATTTGGAAAGGGAATTGACGAATTGTAAATCCTTATAAGGTATTGTTTTACACAGGGGTCGGAGGCGGCATTTATTTTTTATTTATCTGCTACAACTATTTTTCAAGTATAACCTTCATGATATTTTATTCCTATCGCACATGTTAAAAAAATCTACAACAAAGATTTTATTTTGGAAATAGTGGTAGCAAATATATAAAAGATAAAGGATGCTGCGACTTTTGTTTTATAGGAATTTTGAAAAGTAGAGCTACATACATCTAACATGCATACCTATACCTACATGGCATACTTACATCTAATACTTCTCTGAATTTTCAATAAAATGCAAACAATAACTGATGTTTTCCTAAAGTAAGAACAGTTGGTTAGTCATAAAATTTTAGAACAGTACACAATCTTTCAGAATTGTACTTTTGACATACAATTTCTCTTAAATTAATTAATAATTAAAAATGGAGTAATAATTGATTATGTTTATCAACTAGTTTATTTTTACGTACGTAAGGTTACTTATATTTGAGTATTGCAGTTACTCGATTACGATACAATTGTACTTTAAAAAGGTAAGTTAAGGTTATCTTTTTTAACAATTCGGAATATTGTCTATAAATTTCTTTAAAAAAAAATATATATATAGTGACTTGCGTTTTTTATATATATATAATTTTTCGAATTCTGAAATCAAACCCATAATTTGAAAAAAAAAAAAGAGGCCACACACCCAGAGGTAAACATTCCTTTTCCCAATGTATGCAAGAAAAACAAAATATCCTTT
Source organism: Maratus michaelseni (assembly GCA_963931845.1). Classification (NCBI taxonomy): domain Eukaryota; kingdom Metazoa; phylum Arthropoda; class Arachnida; order Araneae; family Salticidae; genus Maratus; species Maratus michaelseni. The sequence continues at coordinate 411,585,061 of OZ007587.1, forward strand.
GCGTGTGAATTTCTATTTTAGCATATTCATTTCAATATTCCTGTGGTCCCCAAATGCTTTATGTGCATAGTAATTGCTCATTTTCTGAGGTCAGAAGCACATTATCCATAGATTTATTCTAAAGAGATATCCGAAGTCACGTCTTTAAATTTCAAATGAGGAGAGGTGAAAGAAATCGCAAAAGAAGGTGTTCTCCTGTGAGACGGGGAAAGGGAATTGACGAACTGTAAGTTCTCAAGGTATTATTTTATTCAGTGGTCAGAGACCTTTATTTTTTTTATTTATTTGATACAACTATTTTGAATCATGGTATTTTTATCCTATCGCACATGTTAAATAAATCTACAAAGAAGATTATAGTTTGGAAATAGTGGTATTAAACATATAAAAAATAATCGACGTTGCGAACTTTGTTTTATAGGGATTTAGAAAAGTTGAATTTGGCGGACCTGAAGCTTTTTCTCCAAATTTCGAACAAAATGAAAGCAATAGATGATGTTTTCCTAAAATATGAACATTTGTTTGGTCATAAAATTGCACTGAGAAAAATGACTCTTTCAAATCTGAGTAAATCGATGTTTTCATTTTGTTATGAAACTTTTTGTTTCAATTATGACGACCGGATGCTTTCAATTCTGAAATACAAGAAATACTCAGAATATTGAAACATGGACACACTCAAAACTGAGCACATAGAGGTCAGTTCATACTCATTTTTGAAACATGGACATACTCAAAAATGATTAGGGTCAGGTCATACTCATCTTTGAAACATTGAAATGCTCAAAAATGAGCACATAGAAGTGAGTTCATACTCATTATTAAATCATGGACATACTGAAATATGAACACAGGATGTTTTGTTCTTGAGTGTGTGCATGTTTTCAGAAATGATTATATACATGTTTCAAACTTGAGTAATTTTGATTCGGAGCCATTTTGACTATGCGACCTACTCAGATTTGAGTATTTTTTGCTCAGTTTTGAAAATGTCGTTTTTAGAGTATGTAGAATTGGACACAATATTTCCGAATTTTGCATGGCTTTTTGACAAAAATGTTCTCTTAAAATCACCAATAAGTAGAAATGGAGTAATGCAAGATTATTTTTATCTTCCAGGCTATTTTTACGTAATGTAGGGTTACTTAAATTTCAGTATTGTAGTTATTCAATTACCATTCAATTTTGCTTAAAAAAGGTAGGATATGGTTCTCAATTTTGACAATTTTGTTTAACAATTTACAATATTATCCGCAATTTCCTTTCTTTAAAAAGCAAAAATATATATCAAACACGTATTTGCTAAAAAAAGAGGTCACACATCATTTAAAATTTTTCACTATATATGCAAGATACAGAAAATATTCTTTACGTGTGACATTATATTTTACCATATTCACTTCAATATTCCCGTCGGTCCTCAAATGCTTTATTTGGATTGTAAATGACCCTTTTTCTAAAGTCAGAAACAATCAGGTTCTATAGATTTCTTCGAGGGAGAAATCCGAAGTCGCGTCTTTGAAAATCAAATGAGGACAGGTGAAAGAAATCGCCATTCACCTGTGAGACACGAAAAGGGATTTGGCGAAATGTAAATTCTCAGGTATTGTATTATCAAATTTTTGAAGTCAGGTCTTCCGGCAAATAACATTTCTCTGAATTCTCGATAAAATGCAAACAATATATTTTTTTATAGAATATGTGAAGGTTTTTGCTAATAACACTGCTCGACAACAAAATTCCCTCACCCTTCCTTACTCCCCTTACCTTCCCAATTTCCTTACCTTCCCAAGTTACTAAAAATCGTGAGTGATTCTTATAGATTTCTGTGCACTAAATCAAAATATGGCAATGAAATTATCTATCCCGTACCAATTTCAGGTGGAGTGGCTTGTTTTTAAAATTAAGGTAATTCATGCCTTACGAAAATATAAGTGGAAATTGCGTACACAAATATATGTATATGTTAATATGTAAATAACCTATAATTAAATTTATATAAACATTAGAAAATATACAGTGTCAAAAGGAATTAAAGATACTGTTGGATACGAAAGAGGGGAAGACAGCAGAAAAACAATGCTTTAGACAGATATCAACAAAATAAATTTTCCTGATATATTTTATTCATTTGAAGAGAGGGAAAATACCCTTTTCATGGTTTCATTTTTATCTAGCATTCTAAATTATTATAAGAATTGTTAATTATTTGTTATTATTAGAAAACTACTTCTCGAAAACATGATAATTGTTGGAACAATTTTGGTGTCATATTTAAATTTAGAAATGTTCTACCTTTATAGTTCACATATTTGTTTGCAGATGGACACAAGTTTTATTTTCTTGCCAATTAGTGTAAATATGCTCAATACATATTCTCACATGATTTTACAATTTCATTCGTTTGGGTTTTCAGAAAACTACAGTTTCGTAAATTATTATTTAGGGAAAACTTTTTTATATATTGAATTTAATTCTACATTTAATTTTGAAATACCAATTACCCCATATTACGTTTTTAAATCCCCCTCTAAAAATTCCCTTTAAAGATATATTATATACTATATAAAGATATATAGTAAAGATATTTTAAGGGGATTTAAATAAATGGTAACCCAGTTGGGTAAACTTAGTCAAAGCTTTGAGTTTCGCTTTGCAAAAAAAAACTGTCTTTCATGTGCTCGATGGCGTAAAGTTTTCTATCACGGGATCCCGGCCTATAAAAAAGTTTATAGCACTAACTGAAATTTGCATTATTTGAAACCGCATGAAGCTAGGGAAACCTTAAATGCATATTTTTCATCTGAAAACTCCTTTATATATAAATTAAATTTTCTTATGGCAACTGTTTTCAAAAATTATGTTTAAATTGCTGTTGCAAAAATTTGTTGTACCCTAAATTACAATAAAATTCTGTGGAAAACTTTCCAATAAGTAAGTGCATTCGTTACTTAAAAAATATTCAGAGGCAAGGGAATCCCATTTTAATTTCAGTTGTTAGATCGCACATTGTCGTTTGTCATTAATTTAAAAATATTCTCACTGAATTAGATAATATCGTGAACTTTATGTATCTTTCGTTCTTGATTAAAAAGGTAGGCATCATTTACTTAATACAAGTTTTTAATTAATATAAAGAAACCTTTTTTGAGATATTTTCTTCAAGTTTCACATTATACCATAAATATGATCGGTATAATGAATAAAAAAGCATTGCGTATTAGCATTTTCGGTACAGGTATCTCCCATTGCAATATTATTAAGTAAATTACCCCCAAAATCTTAAAACAATTAATTTAGCATCAGATAATCAGAAGACTATACGACCATTTACATTAATCCTTACAGAGGCGAAAGATGAACCATGAATATTAGTATGAAATATTTTTGGTGTAATTTTTTTATTGAAATTTTTACGCTTATAAATTACCATTTTCCGCAGATCGACACAAATCCAATCGCGTTTAATATACTTTGAAATAATCACACACATACATAATTAGATTTGCTATAAAATTCCATACATATTCAATCCTATATGAGTATAAAACAATTAATATATTTTCTTACTTATTTATATATGAACAATTTTTATTGCATCAATATGTTGATAATTTTTCCAATCATGCAACCAATTTTTTCTCTGTCACAGGATTTTCTTTTTCTGCCATCAACTGTACAAATAAATATCCTTACTTCGATACTTGTTCTCTAAAACAATTAGCTATATATGAACAAAGAACATTAGCTCTAACATCGTCAACCGTCTTAGAAATTTTGTATGTCGACGGTGTTCTTCCTTAATAATCAAAGAAAGTGCTAAATCCCTGCAGACCCAAAACCATGAAACTATAGAATAGCACAAATGGTGTACAAACTCAAGAAATGCTTGTCACGGAAAATATGGTTGTCACAAATACAGTTTTGATGATCAAACACAGTGTAATTTGGTAAAAACCATGTGTGTGCTGTGGGATTCTCAGAGTGATTATTTTCTGTGTGAAAAAATCGCGAAGACCTTTATATTAAGCGAGATATCCCTTCTCTTATTTAGAAAATATTTGATCCTTTAAGATTAATTAGTCCTGTAGTAACAAGTGCCAAGACTCTGGCTATCAAAAATCAACTGGAGTAAGCCATTGCAGGATTTTATGGCTAGAGAACGGACTAACTTTGTATTCCCACTCTCATAATTTAGGAACTTTAAAATTCCTAGTTCTGTTTTGTGATCTAATTGCATTATAATGCATAGTTTTGCTGTTGCTTTCTCGCCAGCATATGGAGCTACAATCTATGTTCAATTCTTACCCGTTGAATGATCTCCTACTTCGTAACTTCTGTGTAGCAAGTTTACGGTTGAACCCATAAAACACTAAAACACTTGTGTTCTTGTTTCCTATCAGCCAAATTGGTGCAAAAAGTTCTACCGTCACTGACTATTCAGATAGAAAATGTAGTTATCTGGACAGACTCCACTATTTCCCTTGCATAGATTAGAAAACCCCACATTTCCTAAAGACTTTTATAAATAATATTTACCGTTGTACAAGAACTTATGCACTCGTTTCAGTGCCAACACGTATCCTTTGAAATTAATCAAACTCATGCCATATCTCGAGGAGCGGATGCCAGAACATTTCAACGTTGTAACCTTTGTTGGTGTGGTATGAATCTTCGTGCAAACACTCAACAAGTAGAAAGCGTCCGGCGGTGGAGCTGTAAGATAACAATAAATGTGCAACCGAACTTAGAACAGTACAGGACTATAATATAATAATTAGTCCTACTTTTTCCATGCATAAATAGTTACTTACTTTGTCTAATCATTATAAAAACTTATTCGCATTTGTAGTTATATTTTTAGATTCGTATACAATTGTCGAAATGTAGAAAAAAGAGAAGCGTTCCTTAATATCTGCTGAACTAAAGAAGGTTAAATCTTACTTTATCCAACAGGTAAAACATATATTCTCATATGAAGAATTAAAAAACATGAAGAATCAAAGGAACCTTTCAGGTAATAGTAAATTAAAAATATTAAACCCATATTTAGATTCTGAAGGCATTATTAGAGTTAAAGGTCGCTTAGACACTTCCAGTCTGACCCATTAAACAATCGCTCTGTAGTGTTGACATATAAACTGAGTGAAAATACCTTTTAATATTTTCATCTTGGGTCACAGTCAATATTGTATTATGATAGGCAAACGTAATGGGTAATCAATGTACGATCTTTGGCCGGTATAGTAGTTCATAACTGTATAACCTGTTTTAGAAACAAACTTTAAAACTTCATATTTAAAGCTTTTAGAAATCTATTTCTGTTAAAAAATTGATAGATTACAATTCGTATTTTGTCGAAAGTTAAATTTGAAAAAAAAAATTTTTTTTTAATTAATTTTCGAAAAAAAAAACATGAATTGTAACTTGAGATTTTTTTAAAGAAATCGATTTTAGAAGCTTTACTTCTGCGAATCTGAAATTACAGTTCATTCTGCCAAATAGTTCTTGAGTTATGACTAAAAACTACACGCATTGTAATTTGTTTTATAACGATTACAAGTGAATTTAACATTAAGAGTTCCAAACTTTCATCCTTCATAATTCCTAAACTACTTGATCGAATGGCTTCATGTTACGTATCCTGAAGTAAAAGTTGCTCGAAAAGTAAAATGTGCTGTCAAAATCTAGGTGTTCGTATTGCAAATTTCAGAGGTTGGTATAATTTCAGTTCAACTTTAGTACCTAAGATTATCTTTTAAAATAAATGGAAAAATACACAATTCTCAGTAGAATGGCTATTTCGTTTTCTTCTGATACAATTTGGAGATTAAAGTGCATGGGATGTTCTCTTTTTTTAATTTTTGACCGACTTTACCACTGTATTTTAAATTTATGGTATTATACTTGCTGTGCGTACACCCCGATTATAACACTGTAGCTACTTTTCTTGAAATAAGAAATTTAAAAAAAATGAATATATTTTGTATTAACTTAAATATCATATTTATTCTATAAAATTAAATACTAATAATCTAATAATTTTAATATATATTTATAAATTTATATATTTACTGAAAACTTAAATTAACTGTAAAAAACTAATTTATAACCGTCATGAAAAATAAAAATAAAACTTTCATCACATTATATATTATTGTAACTTATTTCTAGAAAATTTGCAAACGTGGATGATTTGTACAGAATAACCATAATGTGATTGCTCAAGATATAAAGCATTTCCTCATTCTTATTCCAGAAATGAAATAAGATTAATAACAAGATAAATGCAATTCGAAAGCATTTTCCTGAATCTAATTTATCACAATCTCATCCATTTCGAAATTTTCATGAAATTTCATTTTTGGGAACTATTTCATCTATTACTAATCTAATACGTCATTTTGCTTTCAAGTAAAAAAATAGAAATATTGTTTCTCTTTATATTAGAATACTTTTATGCAGAATAATTTCGAAAGTGAATTACACTGAGAACTAACAAAAATGTTGCAATTTAATATAAGCACTTTATTTCTAATTTTTATATTTTAATTTCTATGCACAATAATCAATTTTAATATTAGTTTTTTGCTCACAGGCTATCGAAGACTAAGATCTAATATGCCCACCGGCTCTGTATGTACGTATGTATGTACGTTACGCGATAACTCTTGATAGAAATAACCGTTTTGCTTCAAATTTTGTTTATAGGTTCATTGTGATAAGGCGCTTCTCTGATTAATTTTGGGTGTTCATTGGTTTGGTATAAATCGGGAAAGGGGGGCTAATACCCTCCTTAATTTAGGTAAAAGGGTTTTCATGCAGAATTATCCGATTTTCTTCAAATTTTGTATGTATGTTCATTGTGATAAGACGCTTCCCTGATTAGTTTTGGGGGTTCCTTGGCTAAGTATAAAGGGGGGAAAGGGGGGTAAATCCCCCCTTAATTTAGATAAATCTTTTTTTATGCAGAATTGTCCGATTTTCTTCAAATTTTGTATATAGGTTCATTGTGATAAGGTGCTTCCCTAATTAGTTTTGGGGGTTCATTGGTTAAGTATAAAGGGGATAGCGGGGAGCTAATCCACCCCTTAATTTATATAAATGGGTTTTTCATGCAGAATTATCCGATTTTCTTTAAATTTTGTATATAGGTTGATTGTGGTAAGGCGTTTCCCTGATTAGTTTTGGGTGTTGGTTGGTTAAGTATAAAGGGGGGATACGGGGGGCTAATACCCCTCCCTTTAATTTAGATAAATGGTTTTTTCATGCAGAATTATCCGATTTGCTTCAAATTTTGTATATATGTTCATTGTGATAAGGTGATTCCTGATTAGTTTTGAGGTTCAATGGTTAATTATACGGGGGGGGGGGGGACGGAGGGATGATCCCCCTTAATATATTGTCGATTTCTTTATTTTGCGAGGGGCTTATTTCCAATTTTGAAATAAGAGTATAATGTACAATTAGTGTGAATAGCCTGTGAGCTCAATGTCCTCAGTTTAACTGGACAGTTTTATTTTTTATTTTAATAGTTATTTTAACGTTTTGGTGCGTTTCGTAAAATGCCTAGCTAACATTTATCTGCAGTTAACATAACAGTTTTCAGTGAGAACTACATTTTGAGATAAACATTTTATAAAAATGAAATAGGAAAAACTATTTCTACAGGAATTAACATTTTTAAGATTTTATAGAACTTAACTCTAGAACATGGTTTGTCAACGACATGTGTGTTTTAACAATACACGGATCATTCTCCGAGAAACATACAAAGAGATATCACCTAATATTTATTAGAAAAGTAATTTCAAATGAAAAAATGTTACAATGAAAATGTTGTGTGGCATAACAGAATTATACATGTAATTAATTAAATAATAAAGAAAAATTAAACTTTCATATGAATAATGTGCCCACATAACCTGACAAATCATGGGTGTGGCCAGTCACAGGCGTAGTTTGTACCTATTCCTAAGTTTGTATGGTTGATTTAAAACTTTTTATCATGATACATTATTTATTTTTAATTCGACGTTTAGTACAACTAACCTCATCTTCAATTTTAAAGGCTAATCTAGTTCATTTATAGTTTTATTTAACCTTTACACGGGGGCTCAGACAGCATCTGTCCAAATGTGCATGTATTCTCGGACAGATGAAAAGAAATTGAGTCATGTCCGAGAACAGAAAATTAAGAGCTTCTAACTATGTCAAAAGGCACCGTGTTGAGATTATAAATTTTTGCTGATGAGTCAATACTCTCCTTTTACAAATCTCATACAAGATTTCTTTTCAATGGATGGAGTGATATCATACAATACATTTTCTCTTCATCAGCTGTGAATTATAACGCTGTTTTAAAAGCTAACTTTTATCCAGAGCAATTATTGTTGTAGATTTTTACCTTTAAAGAAATGTCATTCAATGAAAAGCAAGAAGTCATAGAGGGTGATTCTTTAAAAACAACGGTGTAAGTGCTTGATACCTTTTTTCTGGTATATACTACACCCAATGATAAAAAATATAATAACAGTTTTGTATGTGTTCAAATCCTCTACTAATTTATATCTGGTTTAAAATTTTATGTTCTTCCATAAATACCGAATAGAGAAGTTGCCAGTTGGGGTCTCTATTTAATCGTTTAAAAATTTGATCAATTCTTTTTTCAGCTAAATTTTTAGATTCCCCTATTATTGTAGCATCCCCAATAGACATCTCGCAACATATTAGCACTCGGAAGTTTGATAATGAGTCTCTTCAAAATGATTTTCGCAAACTTTATCTTCATTGCTAAGTAGAGAATTATAATCACTGGTATTTCCGATTTCCCAAACTTTTCACAATTATTGTTCTATTTTCTTGTTTATAGTGAGTAAACCCCAATACTATGAATCGGGTGAGGATTTATTTACAATAGCGAACATAACCGAACACGGTTCCTTGAAATAATAAGTTTTGTGAAGCTGAGCGGATTTGACCCAATTTTAATAAATTATTAAAACGTTCTGAAACGAACAACATATCTATTTTTTACTAGTACATTAAATTTAGCATAAGCTAACGATATATTTCTGGGCGTATCAGCAATTTATACATGAATAGGCGTACGTGGAGTTATTTCTGTAATTTTTGGTACAATAAATAATTCCAATTCCTTTGTGAAATATCAATCTTTATTTGCTATCATAGTTTTTTAGCTCACAGGCTATCAAAGCCTAAGAGCTAATGCGCTCATAGGTCCTGTATGTATGCACGGATGCATATACGTATGTATGTACGTAACACGATAACTCTTGATAGAAATATCCGATTTGCTCCAAATTTTGTTTATATTTTCATCTGATAAAGCGTTTTCCCTGATTAGTTTTGGTGGTTCATTCGTTATAAAGGGGTGGAACGGGGGCTAATCCCCCTTAATTTAGCTAAATGGGTTTTTCATGCAGAATTATCCGATTTGCTTCAAATTTTGTGTCTAGGTTCATTGTGATAAGGAGCTTCCTTGATTAGTTTTGGGGGTTCATTGGTTAAGTATAAATCGGGGGATGGGGGCTAATCCACCTTTAATTTAGATAAATGAGTTTTTCATGCAGAATAATTCGATTTGCTTCAAATTTGATATACCGGTTTATTCTGATAAGGCACTTCCCTGATTCGATTTGCAGATTCATTGGTTAAGTGTAAAGGAGTGAAATGGGGCGCTAATCCCTCTCCTCTTAATTTAGCTAAATGGGGTTTTTAAGCAGAGTTATCCTATTTGCTTCAAAGTTTGTGTCTAGGTTCATTGTGATAAGCCGCTTCCGTGATTAGCTTTGGGGGTTCATTGGTTAAGTGGGGGGAAAGGGGGCTAATCCCCTTAATTTAGCTAAATGTGTTTTTCCTGCAGAATTATCCGATTTGCTTCAAATTTTGTACACCGGTTTATTCTGATAAGGCGTTTCCCTGATTATTTTTGGAGGTTTATTGGTTAAGTATGAAGGGGGAAAATGGGTGAGGTAATCCCTCCCCCTTAATTGGAGTTAATAGTCTGTGAGCTCAATGTCATAAATTTAACTGGACACTTTTATTTTTATTATTTTATAATTCAGTGTCGAAGCTGTGGCATTCAGCCCAGATACAGGAGCAAAAACCTTGTTGTTTAAATACATTTGTTTTGCAAAGTCAAGTGATACGTATTTTATTTTGCAGCAGGTATTTAAGAGAGTTCGCACTTGAATAAAATTATTCTTGCTAGTTTTAATATCAAGTATCGCTGTTGGTAAAATAACAATTTTGTTCGAATCAAGAAAACAATTTGAAAGCCTTTGAAAATAAGTGCTTTAGGCACCGCTTGGTTGTATTTTTTTTTTTTTTTTTTTTTTTTTTTTGTTTAGATTCATTATTAGGAACAAATGTGTTTTCTCTATGAAAACGGCTGTCTTGAAATTTTCCGCAAACCTTGCATTAATGTTTTGATGCTAAATGCTTTTCAGATAAGCAATTTATTCATAACTTGTCTCGTTTCACTACAGTAAATCTTTCACCAATTTCTATATCGATAAATATACTAAATTTAAAAAGAATATAAGGGAATTCACATATTATTTACGTCTTGTATGCCATTTCGAATTAATTAGCAAGGTTTATTTTACTTTTCTAGGGTTTTTTGATCTTATAAATAAATTCATATTAATGCTTTCGGGAGGTTTACTTCCGTACTTTTGGGTTATCTCCACAATTACGATTATGCCAAGATTTCAGTTACGATTTTAAATGAGTTTTTCATGCAGAATAATTCGATTTGCTTCAAATTTGATATACCGGTTTATTCTGATAAGGCACTTCCCTGATTCGATTTGCAGATTCATTGGTTAAGTGTAAAGGAGTGAAATGGGGCGCTAATCCCTCTCCTCTTAATTTAGCTAAATGGGGTTTTTAAGCAGAGTTATCCTATTTGCTTCAAAGTTTGTGTCTAGGTTCATTGTGATAAGCCGCTTCCGTGATTAGCTTTGGGGGTTCATTGGTTAAGTGGGGGGAAAGGGGGCTAATCCCCTTAATTTAGCTAAATGTGTTTTTCCTGCAGAATTATCCGATTTGCTTCAAATTTTGTACACCGGTTTATTCTGATAAGGCGTTTCCCTGATTATTTTTGGAGGTTTATTGGTTAAGTATGAAGGGGGAAAATGGGTGAGGTAATCCCTCCCCCTTAATTGGAGTTAATAGTCTGTGAGCTCAATGTCATAAATTTAACTGGACACTTTTATTTTTATTATTTTATAATTCAGTGTCGAAGCTGTGGCATTCAGCCCAGATACAGGAGCAAAAACCTTGTTGTTTAAATACATTTGTTTTGCAAAGTCAAGTGATACGTATTTTATTTTGCAGCAGGTATTTAAGAGAGTTCGCACTTGAATAAAATTATTCTTGCTAGTTTTAATATCAAGTATCGCTGTTGGTAAAATAACAATTTTGTTCGAATCAAGAAAACAATTTGAAAGCCTTTGAAAATAAGTGCTTTAGGCACCGCTTGGTTGTATTTTTTTTTTTTTTTTTTTTTTTTGTTTAGATTCATTATTAGGAACAAATGTGTTTTCTCTATGAAAACGGCTGTCTTGAAATTTTCCGCAAACCTTGCATTAATGTTTTGATGCTAAATGCTTTTCAGATAAGCAATTTATTCATAACTTGTCTCGTTTCACTACAGTAAATCTTTCACCAATTTCTATATCGATAAATATACTAAATTTAAAAAGAATATAAGGGAATTCACATATTATTTACGTCTTGTATGCCATTTCGAATTAATTAGCAAGGTTTATTTTACTTTTCTAGGGTTTTTTGATCTTATAAATAAATTCATATTAATGCTTTCGGGAGGTTTACTTCCGTACTTTTGGGTTATCTCCACAATTACGATTATGCCAAGATTTCAGTTACGATTTTAAATGAGTTTTTCATGCAGAATAATTCGATTTGCTTCAAATTTGATATACCGGTTTATTCTGATAAGGCACTTCCCTGATTCGATTTGCAGATTCATTGGTTAAGTGTAAAGGAGTGAAATGGGGCGCTAATCCCTCTCCTCTTAATTTAGCTAAATGGGGTTTTTAAGCAGAGTTATCCTATTTGCTTCAAAGTTTGTGTCTAGGTTCATTGTGATAAGCCGCTTCCGTGATTAGCTTTGGGGGTTCATTGGTTAAGTGGGGGGAAAGGGGGCTAATCCCCTTAATTTAGCTAAATGTGTTTTTCCTGCAGAATTATCCGATTTGCTTCAAATTTTGTACACCGGTTTATTCTGATAAGGCGTTTCCCTGATTATTTTTGGAGGTTTATTGGTTAAGTATGAAGGGGGAAAATGGGTGAGGTAATCCCTCCCCCTTAATTGGAGTTAATAGTCTGTGAGCTCAATGTCATAAATTTAACTGGACACTTTTATTTTTATTATTTTATAATTCAGTGTCGAAGCTGTGGCATTCAGCTCAGATACAGGAGCAAAAACCTTGTTGTTTAAATACATTTTTTTTGCAAAGTCAAGTGATACGTATTTTATTTTGCAGCAGGTATTTAAGAGAGTTCGCACTTGAATAAAATTATTCTTGCTAGTTTTAATATCAAGTATCGCTGTTGGTAAAATAACAATTTTGTTCGAATCAAGAAAACAATTTGAAAGCCTTTGAAAATAAGTGCTTTAGGCACCGCTTGGTTGTATTTTTTTTTTTTTTTTTGTTTAGATTCATTATTAGGAACAAATGTGTTTTCTCTATGAAAACGGCTGTCTTGAAATTTTCCGCAAACCTTGCATTAATGTTTTGATGCTAAATGCTTTTCAGATAAGCAATTTATTCATAACTTGTCTCGTTTCACTACAGTAAATCTTTCACCAATTTCTATATCGATAAATATACTAAATTTAAAAAGAATATAAGGGAATTCACATATTATTTACGTCTTGTATGCCATTTCGAATTAATTAGCAAGGTTTATTTTACTTTTCTAGGGTTTTTTGATCTTATAAATAAATTCATATTAATGCTTTCGGGAGGTTTACTTCCGTACTTTTGGGTTATCTCCACAATTACGATTATGCCAAGATTTCAGTTACGATTTTAAATGAGTTTTTCATGCAGAATAATTCGATTTGCTTCAAATTTGATATACCGGTTTATTCTGATAAGGCACTTCCCTGATTCGATTTGCAGATTCATTGGTTAAGTGTAAAGGAGTGAAATGGGGCGCTAATCCCTCTCCTCTTAATTTAGCTAAATGGGGTTTTTAAGCAGAGTTATCCTATTTGCTTCAAAGTTTGTGTCTAGGTTCATTGTGATAAGCCGCTTCCGTGATTAGCTTTGGGGGTTCATTGGTTAAGTGGGGGGAAAGGGGGCTAATCCCCTTAATTTAGCTAAATGTGTTTTTCCTGCAGAATTATCCGATTTGCTTCAAATTTTGTACACCGGTTTATTCTGATAAGGCGTTTCCCTGATTATTTTTGGAGGTTTATTGGTTAAGTATGAAGGGGGAAAATGGGTGAGGTAATCCCTCCCCCTTAATTGGAGTTAATAGTCTGTGAGCTCAATGTCATAAATTTAACTGGACACTTTTATTTTTATTATTTTATAATTCAGTGTCGAAGCTGTGGCATTCAGCCCAGATACAGGAGCAAAAACCTTGTTGTTTAAATACATTTGTTTTGCAAAGTCAAGTGATACGTATTTTATTTTGCAGCAGGTATTTAAGAGAGTTCGCACTTGAATAAAATTATTCTTGCTAGTTTTAATATCAAGTATCGCTGTTGGTAAAATAACAATTTTGTTCGAATCAAGAAAACAATTTGAAAGCCTTTGAAAATAAGTGCTTTAGGCACCGCTTGGTTGTATTTTTTTTTTTTTTTTTTTTTTTTTTGTTGTTTAGATTCATTATTAGGAACAAATGTGTTTTCTCTATGAAAACGGCTGTCTTGAAATTTTCCGCAAACCTTGCATTAATGTTTTGATGCTAAATGCTTTTCAGATAAGCAATTTATTCATAACTTGTCTCGTTTCACTACAGTAAATCTTTCACCAATTTCTATATCGATAAATATACTAAATTTAAAAAGAATATAAGGGAATTCACATATTATTTACGTCTTGTATGCCATTTCGAATTAATTAGCAAGGTTTATTTTACTTTTCTAGGGTTTTTTGATCTTATAAATAAATTCATATTAATGCTTTCGGGAGGTTTACTTCCGTACTTTTGGGTTATCTCCACAATTACGATTATGCCAAGATTTCAGTTACGATTTTAAATGAGTTTTTCATGCAGAATAATTCGATTTGCTTCAAATTTGATATACCGGTTTATTCTGATAAGGCACTTCCCTGATTCGATTTGCTGATTCATTGGTTAAGTGTAAAGGAGTGAAATGGGGCGCTAATCCCTCTCCTCTTAATTTAGCTAAATGGGGTTTTTAAGCAGAGTTATCCTATTTGCTTCAAAGTTTGTGTCTAGGTTCATTGTGATAAGCCGCTTCCGTGATTAGCTTTGGGGGTTCATTGGTTAAGTGGGGGGAAAGGGGGCTAATCCCCTTAATTTAGCTAAATGTGTTTTTCCTGCAGAATTATCCGATTTGCTTCAAATTTTGTACACCGGTTTATTCTGATAAGGCGTTTCCCTGATTATTTTTGGAGGTTTATTGGTTAAGTATGAAGGGGGAAAATGGGTGAGGTAATCCCTCCCCCTTAATTGGAGTTAATAGTCTGTGAGCTCAATGTCATAAATTTAACTGGACACTTTTATTTTTATTATTTTATAATTCAGTGTCGAAGCTGTGGCATTCAGCCCAGATACAGGAGCAAAAACCTTGTTGTTTAAATACATTTGTTTTGCAAAGTCAAGTGATACGTATTTTATTTTGCAGCAGGTATTTAAGAGAGTTCGCACTTGAATAAAATTATTCTTGCTAGTTTTAATATCAAGTATCGCTGTTGGTAAAATAACAATTTTGTTCGAATCAAGAAAACAATTTGAAAGCCTTTGAAAATAAGTGCTTTAGGCACCGCTTGGTTGTATTTTTTTTTTTTTTTTTTTTTTTTTTTTTGTTGTTTAGATTCATTATTAGGAACAAATGTGTTTTCTCTATGAAAACGGCTGTCTTGAAATTTTCCGCAAACCTTGCATTAATGTTTTGATGCTAAATGCTTTTCAGATAAGCAATTTATTCATAACTTGTCTCGTTTCACTACAGTAAATCTTTCACCAATTTCTATATCGATAAATATACTAAATTTAAAAAGAATATAAGGGAATTCACATATTATTTACGTCTTGTATGCCATTTCGAATTAATTAGCAAGGTTTATTTTACTTTTCTAGGGTTTTTTGATCTTATAAATAAATTCATATTAATGCTTTCGGGAGGTTTACTTCCGTACTTTTGGGTTATCTCCACAATTACGATTATGCCAAGATTTCAGTTACGATTTTAAATGAGTTTTTCATGCAGAATAATTCGATTTGCTTCAAATTTGATATACCGGTTTATTCTGATAAGGCACTTCCCTGATTCGATTTGCAGATTCATTGGATAAGTGTAAAGGAGTGAAATGGGGCGCTAATCCCTCTCCTCTTAATTTAGCTAAATGGGGTTTTTAAGCAGAGTTATCCTATTTGCTTCAAAGTTTGTGTCTAGGTTCATTGTGATAAGCCGCTTCCGTGATTAGCTTTGGGGGTTCATTGGTTAAGTGGGGGGAAAGGGGGCTAATCCCCTTAATTTAGCTAAATGTGTTTTTCCTGCAGAATTATCCGATTTGCTTCAAATTTTGTACACCGGTTTATTCTGATAAGGCGTTTCCCTGATTATTTTTGGAGGTTTATTGGTTAAGTATGAAGGGGGAAAATGGGTGAGGTAATCCCTCCCCCTTAATTGGAGTTAATAGTCTGTGAGCTCAATGTCATAAATTTAACTGGACACTTTTATTTTTATTATTTTATAATTCAGTGTCGAAGCTGTGGCATTCAGCCCAGATACAGGAGCAAAAACCTTGTTGTTTAAATACATTTGTTTTGCAAAGTCAAGTGATACGTATTTTATTTTGCAGCAGGTATTTAAGAGAGTTCGCACTTGAATAAAATTATTCTTGCTAGTTTTAATATCAAGTATCGCTGTTGGTAAAATAACAATTTTGTTCGAATCAAGAAAACAATTTGAAAGCCTTTGAAAATAAGTGCTTTAGGCACCGCTTGGTTGTATTTTTTTTTTTTTTTTTTTTTTTTTTTGTTGTTTAGATTCATTATTAGGAACAAATGTGTTTTCTCTATGAAAACGGCTGTCTTGAAATTTTCCGCAAACCTTGCATTAATGTTTTGATGCTAAATGCTTTTCAGATAAGCAATTTATTCATAACTTGTCTCGTTTCACTACAGTAAATCTTTCACCAATTTCTATATCGATAAATATACTAAATTTAAAAAGAATATAAGGGAATTCACATATTATTTACGTCTTGTATGCCATTTCGAATTAATTAGCAAGGTTTATTTTACTTTTCTAGGGTTTTTTGATCTTATAAATAAATTCATATTAATGCTTTCGGGAGGTTTACTTCCGTACTTTTGGGTTATCTCCACAATTACGATTATGCCAAGATTTCAGTTACGATTTTAAATGAGTTTTTCATGCAGAATAATTCGATTTGCTTCAAATTTGATATACCGGTTTATTCTGATAAGGCACTTCCCTGATTCGATTTGCAGATTCATTGGATAAGTGTAAAGGAGTGAAATGGGGCGCTAATCCCTCTCCTCTTAATTTAGCTAAATGGGGTTTTTAAGCAGAGTTATCCTATTTGCTTCAAAGTTTGTGTCTAGGTTCATTGTGATAAGCCGCTTCCGTGATTAGCTTTGGGGGTTCATTGGTTAAGTGGGGGGAAAGGGGGCTAATCCCCTTAATTTAGCTAAATGTGTTTTTCCTGCAGAATTATCCGATTTGCTTCAAATTTTGTACACCGGTTTATTCTGATAAGGCGTTTCCCTGATTATTTTTGGAGGTTTATTGGTTAAGTATGAAGGGGGAAAATGGGTGAGGTAATCCCTCCCCCTTAATTGGAGTTAATAGTCTGTGAGCTCAATGTCATAAATTTAACTGGACACTTTTATTTTTATTATTTTATAATTCAGTGTCGAAGCTGTGGCATTCAGCCCAGATACAGGAGCAAAAACCTTGTTGTTTAAATACATTTGTTTTGCAAAGTCAAGTGATACGTATTTTATTTTGCAGCAGGTATTTAAGAGAGTTCGCACTTGAATAAAATTATTCTTGCTAGTTTTAATATCAAGTATCGCTGTTGGTAAAATAACAATTTTGTTCGAATCAAGAAAACAATTTGAAAGCCTTTGAAAATAAGTGCTTTAGGCACCGCTTGGTTGTATTTTTTTTTTTTTTTTTTTTTTTTTTTGTTGTTTAGATTCATTATTAGGAACAAATGTGTTTTCTCTATGAAAACGGCTGTCTTGAAATTTTCCGCAAACCTTGCATTAATGTTTTGATGCTAAATGCTTTTCAGATAAGCAATTTATTCATAACTTGTCTCGTTTCACTACAGTAAATCTTTCACCAATTTCTATATCGATAAATATACTAAATTTAAAAAGAATATAAGGGAATTCACATATTATTTACGTCTTGTATGCCATTTCGAATTAATTAGCAAGGTTTATTTTACTTTTCTAGGGTTTTTTGATCTTATAAATAAATTCATATTAATGCTTTCGGGAGGTTTACTTCCGTACTTTTGGGTTATCTCCACAATTACGATTATGCCAAGATTTCAGTTACGATTTTAAATGAGTTTTTCATGCAGAATAATTCGATTTGCTTCAAATTTGATATACCGGTTTATTCTGATAAGGCACTTCCCTGATTCGATTTGCAGATTCATTGGATAAGTGTAAAGGAGTGAAATGGGGCGCTAATCCCTCTCCTCTTAATTTAGCTAAATGGGGTTTTTAAGCAGAGTTATCCTATTTGCTTCAAAGTTTGTGTCTAGGTTCATTGTGATAAGCCGCTTCCGTGATTAGCTTTGGGGGTTCATTGGTTAAGTGGGGGGAAAGGGGGCTAATCCCCTTAATTTAGCTAAATGTGTTTTTCCTGCAGAATTATCCGATTTGCTTCAAATTTTGTACACCGGTTTATTCTGATAAGGCGTTTCCCTGATTATTTTTGGAGGTTTATTGGTTAAGTATGAAGGGGGAAAATGGGTGAGGTAATCCCTCCCCCTTAATTGGAGTTAATAGTCTGTGAGCTCAATGTCATAAATTTAACTGGACACTTTTATTTTTATTATTTTATAATTCAGTGTCGAAGCTGTGGCATTCAGCCCAGATACAGGAGCAAAAACCTTGTTGTTTAAATACATTTGTTTTGCAAAGTCAAGTGATACGTATTTTATTTTGCAGCAGGTATTTAAGAGAGTTCGCACTTGAATAAAATTATTCTTGCTAGTTTTAATATCAAGTATCGCTGTTGGTAAAATAACAATTTTGTTCGAATCAAGAAAACAATTTGAAAGCCTTTGAAAATAAGTGCTTTAGGCACCGCTTGGTTGTATTTTTTTTTTTTTTTTTTTTTTTTTTTGTTGTTTAGATTCATTATTAGGAACAAATGTGTTTTCTCTATGAAAACGGCTGTCTTGAAATTTTCCGCAAACCTTGCATTAATGTTTTGATGCTAAATGCTTTTCAGATAAGCAATTTATTCATAACTTGTCTCGTTTCACTACAGTAAATCTTTCACCAATTTCTATATCGATAAATATACTAAATTTAAAAAGAATATAAGGGAATTCACATATTATTTACGTCTTGTATGCCATTTCGAATTAATTAGCAAGGTTTATTTTACTTTTCTAGGGTTTTTTGATCTTATAAATAAATTCATATTAATGCTTTCGGGAGGTTTACTTCCGTACTTTTGGGTTATCTCCACAATTACGATTATGCCAAGATTTCAGTTACGATTTTAAATGAGTTTTTCATGCAGAATAATTCGATTTGCTTCAAATTTGATATACCGGTTTATTCTGATAAGGCACTTCCCTGATTCGATTTGCAGATTCATTGGATAAGTGTAAAGGAGTGAAATGGGGCGCTAATCCCTCTCCTCTTAATTTAGCTAAATGGGGTTTTTAAGCAGAGTTATCCTATTTGCTTCAAAGTTTGTGTCTAGGTTCATTGTGATAAGCCGCTTCCGTGATTAGCTTTGGGGGTTCATTGGTTAAGTGGGGGGAAAGGGGGCTAATCCCCTTAATTTAGCTAAATGTGTTTTTCCTGCAGAATTATCCGATTTGCTTCAAATTTTGTACACCGGTTTATTCTGATAAGGCGTTTCCCTGATTATTTTTGGAGGTTTATTGGTTAAGTATGAAGGGGGAAAATGGGTGAGGTAATCCCTCCCCCTTAATTGGAGTTAATAGTCTGTGAGCTCAATGTCATAAATTTAACTGGACACTTTTATTTTTATTATTTTATAATTCAGTGTCGAAGCTGTGGCATTCAGCCCAGATACAGGAGCAAAAACCTTGTTGTTTAAATACATTTTTTTTGCAAAGTCAAGTGATACGTATTTTATTTTGCAGCAGGTATTTAAGAGAGTTCGCACTTGAATAAAATTATTCTTGCTAGTTTTAATATCAAGTATCGCTGTTGGTAAAATAACAATTTTGTTCGAATCAAGAAAACAATTTGAAAGCCTTTGAAAATAAGTGCTTTAGGCACCGCTTGGTTGTATTTTTTTTTTTTTTTTTGTTTAGATTCATTATTAGGAACAAATGTGTTTTCTCTATGAAAACGGCTGTCTTGAAATTTTCCGCAAACCTTGCATTAATGTTTTGATGCTAAATGCTTTTCAGATAAGCAATTTATTCATAACTTGTCTCGTTTCACTACAGTAAATCTTTCACCAATTTCTATATCGATAAATATACTAAATTTAAAAAGAATATAAGGGAATTCACATATTATTTACGTCTTGTATGCCATTTCGAATTAATTAGCAAGGTTTATTTTACTTTTCTAGGGTTTTTTGATCTTATAAATAAATTCATATTAATGCTTTCGGGAGGTTTACTTCCGTACTTTTGGGTTATCTCCACAATTACGATTATGCCAAGATTTCAGTTACGATTTTAAATGAGTTTTTCATGCAGAATAATTCGATTTGCTTCAAATTTGATATACCGGTTTATTCTGATAAGGCACTTCCCTGATTCGATTTGCAGATTCATTGGTTAAGTGTAAAGGAGTGAAATGGGGCGCTAATCCCTCTCCTCTTAATTTAGCTAAATGGGGTTTTTAAGCAGAGTTATCCTATTTGCTTCAAAGTTTGTGTCTAGGTTCATTGTGATAAGCCGCTTCCGTGATTAGCTTTGGGGGTTCATTGGTTAAGTGGGGGGAAAGGGGGCTAATCCCCTTAATTTAGCTAAATGTGTTTTTCCTGCAGAATTATCCGATTTGCTTCAAATTTTGTACACCGGTTTATTCTGATAAGGCGTTTCCCTGATTATTTTTGGAGGTTTATTGGTTAAGTATGAAGGGGGAAAATGGGTGAGGTAATCCCTCCCCCTTAATTGGAGTTAATAGTCTGTGAGCTCAATGTCATAAATTTAACTGGACACTTTTATTTTTATTATTTTATAATTCAGTGTCGAAGCTGTGGCATTCAGCCCAGATACAGGAGCAAAAACCTTGTTGTTTAAATACATTTGTTTTGCAAAGTCAAGTGATACGTATTTTATTTTGCAGCAGGTATTTAAGAGAGTTCGCACTTGAATAAAATTATTCTTGCTAGTTTTAATATCAAGTATCGCTGTTGGTAAAATAACAATTTTGTTCGAATCAAGAAAACAAATTGAAAGCCTTTGAAAATAAGTGCTTTAGGCACCGCTTGGTTGTATTTTTTTTTTTGTTTTTTTTTTTTTGTTGTTTAGATTCATTATTAGGAACAAATGTGTTTTCTCTATGAAAACGGCTGTCTTGAAATTTTCCGCAAACCTTGCATTAATGTTTTGATGCTAAATGCTTTTCAGATAAGCAATTTATTCATAACTTGTCTCGTTTCACTACAGTAAATCTTTCACCAATTTCTATATCGATAAATATACTAAATTTAAAAAGAATATAAGGGAATTCACATATTATTTACGTCTTGTATGCCATTTCGAATTAATTAGCAAGGTTTATTTTACTTTTCTAGGGTTTTTTGATCTTATAAATAAATTCATATTAATGCTTTCGGGAGGTTTACTTCCGTACTTTTGGGTTATCTCCACAATTACGATTATGCCAAGATTTCAGTTACGATTTTAAATGAGTTTTTCATGCAGAATAATTCGATTTGCTTCAAATTTGATATACCGGTTTATTCTGATAAGGCACTTCCCTGATTCGATTTGCAGATTCATTGGTTAAGTGTAAAGGAGTGAAATGGGGCGCTAATCCCTCTCCTCTTAATTTAGCTAAATGGGGTTTTTAAGCAGAGTTATCCTATTTGCTTCAAAGTTTGTGTCTAGGTTCATTGTGATAAGCCGCTTCCGTGATTAGCTTTGGGGGTTCATTGGTTAAGTGGGGGGAAAGGGGGCTAATCCCCTTAATTTAGCTAAATGTGTTTTTCCTGCAGAATTATCCGATTTGCTTCAAATTTTGTACACCGGTTTATTCTGATAAGGCGTTTCCCTGATTATTTTTGGAGGTTTATTGGTTAAGTATGAAGGGGGAAAATGGGTGAGGTAATCCCTCCCCCTTAATTGGAGTTAATAGTCTGTGAGCTCAATGTCATAAATTTAACTGGACACTTTTATTTTTATTATTTTATAATTCAGTGTCGAAGCTGTGGCATTCAGCCCAGATACAGGAGCAAAAACCTTGTTGTTTAAATACATTTGTTTTGCAAAGTCAAGTGATACGTATTTTATTTTGCAGCAGGTATTTAAGAGAGTTCGCACTTGAATAAAATTATTCTTGCTAGTTTTAATATCAAGTATCGCTGTTGGTAAAATAACAATTTTGTTCGAATCAAGAAAACAATTTGAAAGCCTTTGAAAATAAGTGCTTTAGGCACCGCTTGGTTGTATTTTTTTTTTTTTTTTTTTTTTTTTTTTGTTTAGATTCATTATTAGGAACAAATGTGTTTTCTCTATGAAAACGGCTGTCTTGAAATTTTCCGCAAACCTTGCATTAATGTTTTGATGCTAAATGCTTTTCAGATAAGCAATTTATTCATAACTTGTCTCGTTTCACTACAGTAAATCTTTCACCAATTTCTATATCGATAAATATACTAAATTTAAAAAGAATATAAGGGAATTCACATATTATTTACGTCTTGTATGCCATTTCGAATTAATTAGCAAGGTTTATTTTACTTTTCTAGGGTTTTTTGATCTTATAAATAAATTCATATTAATGCTTTCGGGAGGTTTACTTCCGTACTTTTGGGTTATCTCCACAATTACGATTATGCCAAGATTTCAGTTACGATTTTAAATGAGTTTTTCATGCAGAATAATTCGATTTGCTTCAAATTTGATATACCGGTTTATTCTGATAAGGCACTTCCCTGATTCGATTTGCAGATTCATTGGTTAAGTGTAAAGGAGTGAAATGGGGCGCTAATCCCTCTCCTCTTAATTTAGCTAAATGGGGTTTTTAAGCAGAGTTATCCTATTTGCTTCAAAGTTTGTGTCTAGGTTCATTGTGATAAGCCGCTTCCGTGATTAGCTTTGGGGGTTCATTGGTTAAGTGGGGGGAAAGGGGGCTAATCCCCTTAATTTAGCTAAATGTGTTTTTCCTGCAGAATTATCCGATTTGCTTCAAATTTTGTACACCGGTTTATTCTGATAAGGCGTTTCCCTGATTATTTTTGGAGGTTTATTGGTTAAGTATGAAGGGGGAAAATGGGTGAGGTAATCCCTCCCCCTTAATTGGAGTTAATAGTCTGTGAGCTCAATGTCATAAATTTAACTGGACACTTTTATTTTTATTATTTTATAATTCAGTGTCGAAGCTGTGGCATTCAGCCCAGATACAGGAGCAAAAACCTTGTTGTTTAAATACATTTGTTTTGCAAAGTCAAGTGATACGTATTTTATTTTGCAGCAGGTATTTAAGAGAGTTCGCACTTGAATAAAATTATTCTTGCTAGTTTTAATATCAAGTATCGCTGTTGGTAAAATAACAATTTTGTTCGAATCAAGAAAACAATTTGAAAGCCTTTGAAAATAAGTGCTTTAGGCACCGCTTGGTTGTATTTTTTTTTTTTTTTTTTTTTTTTGTTGTTTAGATTCATTATTAGGAACAAATGTGTTTTCTCTATGAAAACGGCTGTCTTGAAATTTTCCGCAAACCTTGCATTAATGTTTTGATGCTAAATGCTTTTCAGATAAGCAATTTATTCATAACTTGTCTCGTTTCACTACAGTAAATCTTTCACCAATTTCTATATCGATAAATATACTAAATTTAAAAAGAATATAAGGGAATTCACATATTATTTACGTCTTGTATGCCATTTCGAATTAATTAGCAAGGTTTATTTTACTTTTCTAGGGTTTTTTGATCTTATAAATAAATTCATATTAATGCTTTCGGGAGGTTTACTTCCGTACTTTTGGGTTATCTCCACAATTACGATTATGCCAAGATTTCAGTTACGATTTTAAATGAGTTTTTCATGCAGAATAATTCGATTTGCTTCAAATTTGATATACCGGTTTATTCTGATAAGGCACTTCCCTGATTCGATTTGCAGATTCATTGGTTAAGTGTAAAGGAGTGAAATGGGGCGCTAATCCCTCTCCTCTTAATTTAGCTAAATGGGGTTTTTAAGCAGAGTTATCCTATTTGCTTCAAAGTTTGTGTCTAGGTTCATTGTGATAAGCCGCTTCCGTGATTAGCTTTGGGGGTTCATTGGTTAAGTGGGGGGAAAGGGGGCTAATCCCCTTAATTTAGCTAAATGTGTTTTTCCTGCAGAATTATCCGATTTGCTTCAAATTTTGTACACCGGTTTATTCTGATAAGGCGTTTCCCTGATTATTTTTGGAGGTTTATTGGTTAAGTATGAAGGGGGAAAATGGGTGAGGTAATCCCTCCCCCTTAATTGGAGTTAATAGTCTGTGAGCTCAATGTCATAAATTTAACTGGACACTTTTATTTTTATTATTTTATAATTCAGTGTCGAAGCTGTGGCATTCAGCCCAGATACAGGAGCAAAAACCTTGTTGTTTAAATACATTTGTTTTGCAAAGTCAAGTGATACGTATTTTATTTTGCAGCAGGTATTTAAGAGAGTTCGCACTTGAATAAAATTATTCTTGCTAGTTTTAATATCAAGTATCGCTGTTGGTAAAATAACAATTTTGTTCGAATCAAGAAAACAATTTGAAAGCCTTTGAAAATAAGTGCTTTAGGCACCGCTTGGTTGTATTTTTTTTTTTTTTTTTTTTTGTTGTTTAGATTCATTATTAGGAACAAATGTGTTTTCTCTATGAAAACGGCTGTCTTGAAATTTTCCGCAAACCTTGCATTAATGTTTTGATGCTAAATGCTTTTCAGATAAGCAATTTATTCATAACTTGTCTCGTTTCACTACAGTAAATCTTTCACCAATTTCTATATCGATAAATATACTAAATTTAAAAAGAATATAAGGGAATTCACATATTATTTACGTCTTGTATGCCATTTCGAATTAATTAGCAAGGTTTATTTTACTTTTCTAGGGTTTTTTGATCTTATAAATAAATTCATATTAATGCTTTCGGGAGGTTTACTTCCGTACTTTTGGGTTATCTCCACAATTACGATTATGCCAAGATTTCAGTTACGATTTTAAATGAGTTTTTCATGCAGAATAATTCGATTTGCTTCAAATTTGATATACCGGTTTATTCTGATAAGGCACTTCCCTGATTCGATTTGCAGATTCATTGGTTAAGTGTAAAGGAGTGAAATGGGGCGCTAATCCCTCTCCTCTTAATTTAGCTAAATGGGGTTTTTAAGCAGAGTTATCCTATTTGCTTCAAAGTTTGTGTCTAGGTTCATTGTGATAAGCCGCTTCCGTGATTAGCTTTGGGGGTTCATTGGTTAAGTGGGGGGAAAGGGGGCTAATCCCCTTAATTTAGCTAAATGTGTTTTTCCTGCAGAATTATCCGATTTGCTTCAAATTTTGTACACCGGTTTATTCTGATAAGGCGTTTCCCTGATTATTTTTGGAGGTTTATTGGTTAAGTATGAAGGGGGAAAATGGGTGAGGTAATCCCTCCCCCTTAATTGGAGTTAATAGTCTGTGAGCTCAATGTCATAAATTTAACTGGACACTTTTATTTTTATTATTTTATAATTCAGTGTCGAAGCTGTGGCATTCAGCCCAGATACAGGAGCAAAAACCTTGTTGTTTAAATACATTTGTTTTGCAAAGTCAAGTGATACGTATTTTATTTTGCAGCAGGTATTTAAGAGAGTTCGCACTTGAATAAAATTATTCTTGCTAGTTTTAATATCAAGTATCGCTGTTGGTAAAATAACAATTTTGTTCGAATCAAGAAAACAATTTGAAAGCCTTTGAAAATAAGTGCTTTAGGCACCGCTTGGTTGTATTTTTTTTTTTTTTTTTTTTTTTTTTTGTTTAGATTCATTATTAGGAACAAATGTGTTTTCTCTATGAAAACGGCTGTCTTGAAATTTTCCGCAAACCTTGCATTAATGTTTTGATGCTAAATGCTTTTCAGATAAGCAATTTATTCATAACTTGTCTCGTTTCACTACAGTAAATCTTTCACCAATTTCTATATCGATAAATATACTAAATTTAAAAAGAATATAAGGGAATTCACATATTATTTACGTCTTGTATGCCATTTCGAATTAATTAGCAAGGTTTATTTTACTTTTCTAGGGTTTTTTGATCTTATAAATAAATTCATATTAATGCTTTCGGGAGGTTTACTTCCGTACTTTTGGGTTATCTCCACAATTACGATTATGCCAAGATTTCAGTTACGATTTTAAATGAGTTTTTCATGCAGAATAATTCGATTTGCTTCAAATTTGATATACCGGTTTATTCTGATAAGGCACTTCCCTGATTCGATTTGCAGATTCATTGGTTAAGTGTAAAGGAGTGAAATGGGGCGCTAATCCCTCTCCTCTTAATTTAGCTAAATGGGGTTTTTAAGCAGAGTTATCCTATTTGCTTCAAAGTTTGTGTCTAGGTTCATTGTGATAAGCCGCTTCCGTGATTAGCTTTGGGGGTTCATTGGTTAAGTGGGGGGAAAGGGGGCTAATCCCCTTAATTTAGCTAAATGTGTTTTTCCTGCAGAATTATCCGATTTGCTTCAAATTTTGTACACCGGTTTATTCTGATAAGGCGTTTCCCTGATTATTTTTGGAGGTTTATTGGTTAAGTATGAAGGGGGAAAATGGGTGAGGTAATCCCTCCCCCTTAATTGGAGTTAATAGTCTGTGAGCTCAATGTCATAAATTTAACTGGACACTTTTATTTTTATTATTTTATAATTCAGTGTCGAAGCTGTGGCATTCAGCCCAGATACAGGAGCAAAAACCTTGTTGTTTAAATACATTTGTTTTGCAAAGTCAAGTGATACGTATTTTATTTTGCAGCAGGTATTTAAGAGAGTTCGCACTTGAATAAAATTATTCTTGCTAGTTTTAATATCAAGTATCGCTGTTGGTAAAATAACAATTTTGTTCGAATCAAGAAAACAATTTGAAAGCCTTTGAAAATAAGTGCTTTAGGCACCGCTTGGTTGTATTTTTTTTTTTTTTTTTTTTTTTTTTTTGTTTAGATTCATTATTAGGAACAAATGTGTTTTCTCTATGAAAACGGCTGTCTTGAAATTTTCCGCAAACCTTGCATTAATGTTTTGATGCTAAATGCTTTTCAGATAAGCAATTTATTCATAACTTGTCTCGTTTCACTACAGTAAATCTTTCACCAATTTCTATATCGATAAATATACTAAATTTAAAAAGAATATAAGGGAATTCACATATTATTTACGTCTTGTATGCCATTTCGAATTAATTAGCAAGGTTTATTTTACTTTTCTAGGGTTTTTTGATCTTATAAATAAATTCATATTAATGCTTTCGGGAGGTTTACTTCCGTACTTTTGGGTTATCTCCACAATTACGATTATGCCAAGATTTCAGTTACGATTTTAAATGAGTTTTTCATGCAGAATAATTCGATTTGCTTCAAATTTGATATACCGGTTTATTCTGATAAGGCACTTCCCTGATTCGATTTGCAGATTCATTGGTTAAGTGTAAAGGAGTGAAATGGGGCGCTAATCCCTCTCCTCTTAATTTAGCTAAATGGGGTTTTTAAGCAGAGTTATCCTATTTGCTTCAAAGTTTGTGTCTAGGTTCATTGTGATAAGCCGCTTCCGTGATTAGCTTTGGGGGTTCATTGGTTAAGTGGGGGGAAAGGGGGCTAATCCCCTTAATTTAGCTAAATGTGTTTTTCCTGCAGAATTATCCGATTTGCTTCAAATTTTGTACACCGGTTTATTCTGATAAGGCGTTTCCCTGATTATTTTTGGAGGTTTATTGGTTAAGTATGAAGGGGGAAAATGGGTGAGGTAATCCCTCCCCCTTAATTGGAGTTAATAGTCTGTGAGCTCAATGTCATAAATTTAACTGGACACTTTTATTTTTATTATTTTATAATTCAGTGTCGAAGCTGTGGCATTCAGCCCAGATACAGGAGCAAAAGCCTTGTTGTTTAAATACATTTGTTTTGCAAAGTCAAGTGATACGTATTTTATTTTGCAGCAGGTATTTAAGAGAGTTCGCACTTGAATAAAATTATTCTTGCTAGTTTTAATATCAAGTATCGCTGTTGGTAAAATAACAATTTTGTTCGAATCAAGAAAACAATTTGAAAGCCTTTGAAAATAAGTGCTTTAGGCACCGCTTGGTTGTATTTTTTTTTTTTTTTTTTTTTTTTTTTGTTTAGATTCATTATTAGGAACAAATGTGTTTTCTCTATGAAAACGGCTGTCTTGAAATTTTCCGCAAACCTTGCATTAATGTTTTGATGCTAAATGCTTTTCAGATAAGCAATTTATTCATAACTTGTCTCGTTTCACTACAGTAAATCTTTCACCAATTTCTATATCGATAAATATACTAAATTTAAAAAGAATATAAGGGAATTCACATATTATTTACGTCTTGTATGCCATTTCGAATTAATTAGCAAGGTTTATTTTACTTTTCTAGGGTTTTTTGATCTTATAAATAAATTCATATTAATGCTTTCGGGAGGTTTACTTCCGTACTTTTGGGTTATCTCCACAATTACGATTATGCCAAGATTTCAGTTACGATTTTAAATGAGTTTTTCATGCAGAATAATTCGATTTGCTTCAAATTTGATATACCGGTTTATTCTGATAAGGCACTTCCCTGATTCGATTTGCAGATTCATTGGTTAAGTGTAAAGGAGTGAAATGGGGCGCTAATCCCTCTCCTCTTAATTTAGCTAAATGGGGTTTTTAAGCAGAGTTATCCTATTTGCTTCAAAGTTTGTGTCTAGGTTCATTGTGATAAGCCGCTTCCGTGATTAGCTTTGGGGGTTCATTGGTTAAGTGGGGGGAAAGGGGGCTAATCCCCTTAATTTAGCTAAATGTGTTTTTCCTGCAGAATTATCCGATTTGCTTCAAATTTTGTACACCGGTTTATTCTGATAAGGCGTTTCCCTGATTATTTTTGGAGGTTTATTGGTTAAGTATGAAGGGGGAAAATGGGTGAGGTAATCCCTCCCCCTTAATTGGAGTTAATAGTCTGTGAGCTCAATGTCATAAATTTAACTGGACACTTTTATTTTTATTATTTTATAATTCAGTGTCGAAGCTGTGGCATTCAGCCCAGATACAGGAGCAAAAACCTTGTTGTTTAAATACATTTGTTTTGCAAAGTCAAGTGATACGTATTTTATTTTGCAGCAGGTATTTAAGAGAGTTCGCACTTGAATAAAATTATTCTTGCTAGTTTTAATATCAAGTATCGCTGTTGGTAAAATAACAATTTTGTTCGAATCAAGAAAACAATTTGAAAGCCTTTGAAAATAAGTGCTTTAGGCACCGCTTGGTTGTATTTTTTTTTTTTTTTTTTTTTTTTTTTGTTTAGATTCATTATTAGGAACAAATGTGTTTTCTCTATGAAAACGGCTGTCTTGAAATTTTCCGCAAACCTTGCATTAATGTTTTGATGCTAAATGCTTTTCAGATAAGCAATTTATTCATAACTTGTCTCGTTTCACTACAGTAAATCTTTCACCAATTTCTATATCGATAAATATACTAAATTTAAAAAGAATATAAGGGAATTCACATATTATTTACGTCTTGTATGCCATTTCGAATTAATTAGCAAGGTTTATTTTACTTTTCTAGGGTTTTTTGATCTTATAAATAAATTCATATTAATGCTTTCGGGAGGTTTACTTCCGTACTTTTGGGTTATCTCCACAATTACGATTATGCCAAGATTTCAGTTACGATTTTAAATGAGTTTTTCATGCAGAATAATTCGATTTGCTTCAAATTTGATATACCGGTTTATTCTGATAAGGCACTTCCCTGATTCGATTTGCAGATTCATTGGTTAAGTGTAAAGGAGTGAAATGGGGCGCTAATCCCTCTCCTCTTAATTTAGCTAAATGGGGTTTTTAAGCAGAGTTATCCTATTTGCTTCAAAGTTTGTGTCTAGGTTCATTGTGATAAGCCGCTTCCGTGATTAGCTTTGGGGGTTCATTGGTTAAGTGGGGGGAAAGGGGGCTAATCCCCTTAATTTAGCTAAATGTGTTTTTCCTGCAGAATTATCCGATTTGCTTCAAATTTTGTACACCGGTTTATTCTGATAAGGCGTTTCCCTGATTATTTTTGGAGGTTTATTGGTTAAGTATGAAGGGGGAAAATGGGTGAGGTAATCCCTCCCCCTTAATTGGAGTTAATAGTCTGTGAGCTCAATGTCATAAATTTAACTGGACACTTTTATTTTTATTATTTTATAATTCAGTGTCGAAGCTGTGGCATTCAGCCCAGATACAGGAGCAAAAACCTTGTTGTTTAAATACATTTGTTTTGCAAAGTCAAGTGATACGTATTTTATTTTGCAGCAGGTATTTAAGAGAGTTCGCACTTGAATAAAATTATTCTTGCTAGTTTTAATATCAAGTATCGCTGTTGGTAAAATAACAATTTTGTTCGAATCAAGAAAACAATTTGAAAGCCTTTGAAAATAAGTGCTTTAGGCACCGCTTGGTTGTATTTTTTTTTTTTTTTTTTTTTTTTTTGTTTAGATTCATTATTAGGAACAAATGTGTTTTCTCTATGAAAACGGCTGTCTTGAAATTTTCCGCAAACCTTGCATTAATGTTTTGATGCTAAATGCTTTTCAGATAAGCAATTTATTCATAACTTGTCTCGTTTCACTACAGTAAATCTTTCACCAATTTCTATATCGATAAATATACTAAATTTAAAAAGAATATAAGGGAATTCACATATTATTTACGTCTTGTATGCCATTTCGAATTAATTAGCAAGGTTTATTTTACTTTTCTAGGGTTTTTTGATCTTATAAATAAATTCATATTAATGCTTTCGGGAGGTTTACTTCCGTACTTTTGGGTTATCTCCACAATTACGATTATGCCAAGATTTCAGTTACGATTTTAAATGAGTTTTTCATGCAGAATAATTCGATTTGCTTCAAATTTGATATACCGGTTTATTCTGATAAGGCACTTCCCTGATTCGATTTGCAGATTCATTGGTTAAGTGTAAAGGAGTGAAATGGGGCGCTAATCCCTCTCCTCTTAATTTAGCTAAATGGGGTTTTTAAGCAGAGTTATCCTATTTGCTTCAAAGTTTGTGTCTAGGTTCATTGTGATAAGCCGCTTCCGTGATTAGCTTTGGGGGTTCATTGGTTAAGTGGGGGGAAAGGGGGCTAATCCCCTTAATTTAGCTAAATGTGTTTTTCCTGCAGAATTATCCGATTTGCTTCAAATTTTGTACACCGGTTTATTCTGATAAGGCGTTTCCCTGATTATTTTTGGAGGTTTATTGGTTAAGTATGAAGGGGGAAAATGGGTGAGGTAATCCCTCCCCCTTAATTGGAGTTAATAGTCTGTGAGCTCAATGTCATAAATTTAACTGGACACTTTTATTTTTATTATTTTATAATTCAGTGTCGAAGCTGTGGCATTCAGCCCAGATACAGGAGCAAAAACCTTGTTGTTTAAATACATTTGTTTTGCAAAGTCAAGTGATACGTATTTTATTTTGCAGCAGGTATTTAAGAGAGTTCGCACTTGAATAAAATTATTCTTGCTAGTTTTAATATCAAGTATCGCTGTTGGTAAAATAACAATTTTGTTCGAATCAAGAAAACAATTTGAAAGCCTTTGAAAATAAGTGCTTTAGGCACCGCTTGGTTGTATTTTTTTTTTTTTTTTTTTTTTTTTTTTTTTGTTTAGATTCATTATTAGGAACAAATGTGTTTTCTCTATGAAAACGGCTGTCTTGAAATTTTCCGCAAACCTTGCATTAATGTTTTGATGCTAAATGCTTTTCAGATAAGCAATTTATTCATAACTTGTCTCGTTTCACTACAGTAAATCTTTCACCAATTTCTATATCGATAAATATACTAAATTTAAAAAGAATATAAGGGAATTCACATATTATTTACGTCTTGTATGCCATTTCGAATTAATTAGCAAGGTTTATTTTACTTTTCTAGGGTTTTTTGATCTTATAAATAAATTCATATTAATGCTTTCGGGAGGTTTACTTCCGTACTTTTGGGTTATCTCCACAATTACGATTATGCCAAGATTTCAGTTACGATTTTAAATGAGTTTTTCATGCAGAATAATTCGATTTGCTTCAAATTTGATATACCGGTTTATTCTGATAAGGCACTTCCCTGATTCGATTTGCAGATTCATTGGTTAAGTGTAAAGGAGTGAAATGGGGCGCTAATCCCTCTCCTCTTAATTTAGCTAAATGGGGTTTTTAAGCAGAGTTATCCTATTTGCTTCAAAGTTTGTGTCTAGGTTCATTGTGATAAGCCGCTTCCGTGATTAGCTTTGGGGGTTCATTGGTTAAGTGGGGGGAAAGGGGGCTAATCCCCTTAATTTAGCTAAATGTGTTTTTCCTGCAGAATTATCCGATTTGCTTCAAATTTTGTACACCGGTTTATTCTGATAAGGCGTTTCCCTGATTATTTTTGGAGGTTTATTGGTTAAGTATGAAGGGGGAAAATGGGTGAGGTAATCCCTCCCCCTTAATTGGAGTTAATAGTCTGTGAGCTCAATGTCATAAATTTAACTGGACACTTTTATTTTTATTATTTTATAATTCAGTGTCGAAGCTGTGGCATTCAGCCCAGATACAGGAGCAAAAACCTTGTTGTTTAAATACATTTGTTTTGCAAAGTCAAGTGATACGTATTTTATTTTGCAGCAGGTATTTAAGAGAGTTCGCACTTGAATAAAATTATTCTTGCTAGTTTTAATATCAAGTATCGCTGTTGGTAAAATAACAATTTTGTTCGAATCAAGAAAACAATTTGAAAGCCTTTGAAAATAAGTGCTTTAGGCACCGCTTGGTTGTATTTTTTTTTTTTTTTTTGTTGTTGTTTAGATTCATTATTAGGAACAAATGTGTTTTCTCTATGAAAACGGCTGTCTTGAAATTTTCCGCAAACCTTGCATTAATGTTTTGATGCTAAATGCTTTTCAGATAAGCAATTTATTCATAACTTGTCTCGTTTCACTACAGTAAATCTTTCACCAATTTCTATATCGATAAATATACTAAATTTAAAAAGAATATAAGGGAATTCACATATTATTTACGTCTTGTATGCCATTTCGAATTAATTAGCAAGGTTTATTTTACTTTTCTAGGGTTTTTTGATCTTATAAATAAATTCATATTAATGCTTTCGGGAGGTTTACTTCCGTACTTTTGGGTTATCTCCACAATTACGATTATGCCAAGATTTCAGTTACGATTTTAAATGAGTTTTTCATGCAGAATAATTCGATTTGCTTCAAATTTGATATACCGGTTTATTCTGATAAGGCACTTCCCTGATTCGATTTGCAGATTCATTGGTTAAGTGTAAAGGAGTGAAATGGGGCGCTAATCCCTCTCCTCTTAATTTAGCTAAATGGGGTTTTTAAGCAGAGTTATCCTATTTGCTTCAAAGTTTGTGTCTAGGTTCATTGTGATAAGCCGCTTCCGTGATTAGCTTTGGGGGTTCATTGGTTAAGTGGGGGGAAAGGGGGCTAATCCCCTTAATTTAGCTAAATGTGTTTTTCCTGCAGAATTATCCAATTTGCTTCAAATTTTGTACACCGGTTTATTCTGATAAGGCGTTTCCCTGATTATTTTTGGAGGTTTATTGGTTAAGTATGAAAGGGGAAAATGGGTGAGGTAATCCCTCCCCCTTAATTGGAGTTAATAGTCTGTGAGCTCAATGTCATAAATTTAACTGGACACTTTTATTTTTATTATTTTATAATTCAGTGTCGAAGCTGTGGCATTCAGCCCAGATACAGGAGCAAAAACCTTGTTGTTTAAATACATTTGTTTTGCAAAGTCAAGTGATACGTATTTTATTTTGCAGCAGGTATTTAAGAGAGTTCGCACTTGAATAAAATTATTCTTGCTAGTTTTAATATCAAGTATCGCTGTTGCGGTTAAATCCGGTTATGTATGCATCACATATACGCATAAGTATACTCCAAACACTCATATATGTGCCATATACATCATTATATACATATTATTTACGTCTTGTATGCCATTTCGAATTAATTAGCAAGGTTTATTTTACTTTTCTAGGGTTTTTTGATCTTATAAATAAATTCATATTAATGCTTTCGGGAGGTTTACTTCCGTACTTTTGGGTTATTTCCACAATTACGATTATGCCAAGATTTCAGTTACGATTTCGCCAAGATCATTGTAAAGCTTATGTATGCATCACATATACTCATAAGTATACTCCCAACACTCATATATGTGCCATACACATCATTTCACGCCTTGTATGCCATATATAGAATTTCGTATACATTTTATATACATGCCATATATATGTCATATATAAGTCATATATATGTCATATATACGTCATATATCACAATAACTGCGGCATATGCGTCAAGAAATGTTATATACATCTTATATTATTATAATGTCATATATGCTTTATAATTTGGCAATAAATCTTGGTCGCTTGGCGATTCATCCTTGGGGTCCGCTATAACTCATAAGTACCTTTACTTCTTGTTCTAGAAACATCATTAAATTATCAACGTTTGGGACGCATGCAATATTTATCGATAGTTCGAAATGCTTTATTGTGACCTTAGCAAGTTTTCTAGAATTATAGTCGTAAACAACATGCCAGAAAGATTACTTCTTTTAAATCCTGACTTATTTAAAGCTCTGATATTTTTGTTTATGCCATCTACTAGCCATCTTTAGATGACTCACAAATTGATTTGTATGACGCTTTCCAAAAAAAAAAAAAAAAAAAAGTGAAACATTAAAAACAATATATACACACTTCTTTTCCATACGACAAAAAATTCTGGGAATTCATTGCTTGAAAAATAATTTAATTTGGAAAATTTCATTCCAGAACTAGGAAGTGTGTGGATAAAAATAAGAGTTGAGCCATTTTACTCAACATGAAAACGAAATGACTTATTTGGTTTCTCTATGATGTATTGCCTGGAAATACGAAAGAACGTGTTTTTCAAATAATGGAAATGAACAGGATTGCGATAAATACGATTTCAGAAATACTCCAGAGATACATTTTTAATAAATCTTTGTTTTCTATGTTTATATGAATGAGAAAATATTTTATATTACAAGTAATTTTGTTCTTGATGTAGGGAGTACTTATCTTTGGAGCCCTTATTCGAATATGTCTGGAAGTGAATTTTCAATTGTGGTATGCGTTTGTAAGTTTAACTAATTTCTTGCCTATTGCTTGGTGCATATAAATTTTGTGGATTATATGAAGGTCGGCACAAAAAGTTCGCTTACATTTCAGCTTATCGGCGGAAATTGCTGATGGGGAATTTTCAACTGTGTTTTGCGTTTTCTAAATGAACAAAATTTTGGCAAACTAGGCAGCATATATACAAATTTACAGATCATGTGCAGGGCTAAACAAAAGAATTCGGACACTTTTCCGATGGTAATTGCTCAAATTAGTTTTCTAAATGTGTTATGGGTTTTCCAAATTATTTACTTACAAGGGAACCACTTTTGTTGCAGCTCGCACCTAGCATCGAGACCTGGTGCATTTTGTAGACTTATACATAAAAGTTAGAGAACCGATAAACTTTCTCTGTAAAAAATTACATTATATATATTTTTTATAACAATATATTTTTATTATTGGATTTTGAATTGTTAATTTCACTCCAAAAGACAGCTAAGTCGCCAAACAGGGTACTACGAATCCAAACCAATACTCACTCACACAGCAGAAGATTATGACATTCGGCAAGGGTTGCCGGGAAAAATTCTACAGCCAATATTGCGCCGCCAAACATGCAATTATAATGTTGCCTTTTTAACACTTTCCAACCTAGTTGAAAAGTGTTTATGACTTTGGTTTGTCTGCCGTCTGCCGTCTGGTCGTCTGGCCGTGCTCTAACTCCCGTAAATATGCTCGGATTTCTCTGCAATTTTTATATGTTATTGTCGTTATCTATAGCATGTTCGCTATTTAAACGGAAGTGTGTAGCACTTATTGTTTTTTTTACAGGGACGCTCAAAAGAATTCCGTTACATTGCGGTCTATGGGGAAAAATCATTTGCGGTTTATTTAAATAATGTTTTACTATTTTAAACGCATTGAAATTTATATATATCACTAAGGTGCATTAGAAGAAGCTTAATATGGAATAGGGTGTGCATAGCACTTATAGTTACTTTACAGGGACAGTCAAATAATTCCGTTACATTACGTCTATGGAGAAAAATCATCTGCGGTTTATTTAAATAATGTTTCACTATTTTAAACGCATTGAAATTTATATATATCACTAAGGTGTATTACAAGAGGCTTACTACAGAATATTGTGTGTATAGCAGTCATAGTTCATTTACAGGGACACGCAAAAGAATTCTTTACTGTCTGTTAACAATAATTCCTGGAAGTGCGTTTTAAGTTACTGAACGCGATTTTAAATTTAACTCGCATTTTGTCTATTACGTGGTGTGTATAAATTCTGTAGATCATATACAGGGCAGCACAAAAGTTCGCGAACACATTTCCGTTTATTGACAGAAGCTCCAGAAGGTGAATTTTAAACTGTGCTACGCGTTTCCTAACTGAACTCAAATTTAGCATCCTATGTTTTTTTATTTCAATCAAAATCAACACTTTTTATCCGTGATTGCAGAATATGTAGTTTACATATAATTTTTGGGATAATCTGGGGTTTTAGAAAACTGACCAGCGGACGTGTGGTTGACAACCTTAAGTAGTGTTCTTGAATATATTTTTTTTCCTTGCATTTTCTTAGTAACTTTTTTTTATGCATAAAGTACGGCGAAAATTTAGTTTGCTACCTCAGAAACGTTATGTATTAATGTTTTAGTGCAGTTGCCTGTCCGCCCGCCTTCTAACTTAAAAAATACTTCATAACCGCAGAATTTCAGTTATTTATGAATATTGGTAAAAGGATGTTGCTTTTCAAAATTTATTAAATTTTTGAAAATACAATCCTTAAATGTTTAGAGAATGCTTCTAGGAATAGTTTAAAATTTGTCACAGAAGCAGTATGTAGGATATTGAAATATTAGGAGGATATTGAAATTGTAGGATATTATACATACTGTCTCTTTTCTTCATAAAATCACTTAACAATATGATATAACTATATTCTAAAATATTAAAATTAATCTAATAATATAATATAATATAATAATATTAATCTAACAATATAATATAATCTAGTAATATTAATTAACATAATATGATCTAATTACATTAATCTAATAATAAACTTAAAAGTAATCTAAGTAATTAGTCTAATAATATTGATCTAAAGA
Organism: Maratus michaelseni; assembly: GCA_963931845.1. Taxonomy (NCBI): domain Eukaryota; kingdom Metazoa; phylum Arthropoda; class Arachnida; order Araneae; family Salticidae; genus Maratus; species Maratus michaelseni. The sequence continues at coordinate 411,622,200 of OZ007587.1, forward strand.
ATATTAATCTAATTAACAATCAACTAATATAATATGATCTAATTTCATTAATCTAATAATAAACTTAAAATCTAAGTAATAGTAATCTGAATTAATCTAATAATATTGATCTAAAGAATATTAATCTAATTAATGTAATAATATTAATCTAAAATATTAAACAAGTATAGAGGGAATGATTCATTTAATTGTGATATTAGTTTCTTATGGTTGACACAGTAAAAAATTGTTGCTTTTGAGAAACACATTTATGTTCTTGGCATATAATTAGTTTTGACATAATTTTAATTTTACCATCCATTATGAATGACTGAGGCACAAGAAATGGAAATAAAATTTGACACATATATCCGCACGTGTGTTGAATGCATCCATCATCAGTTGTAGTTCCTTATGTCTGAAATCCGAAATTTTTATTCTTCAAATTATTCGAACAAAATACTTCCAAATTGTAAAAACACATTGATTAAACAATTTATCTCACAAGGTTATTTCTATCGAAAAATTATTTGGAATTACTTATCGTTGCTTTTCGTTAAGCATGTTACGTTCTCGTCTATGGTTGCAGCGCAAGACATACCCTTATCCATATAGATACACAAGTTCAGACACATCATTTTCAGACACACAAGTTCACAGATCCACAATTTCATTTTAACTAATTCATTGTTGATGGTGCAAAACCATTTTCCTAAGTATTTTTCTCTATTAAGAAAACAAACGTTTGGACCAACAAAAGTATTTTTGATGAAAATTATCACGTTTGTTTTAACTACATAATTTTTTTGCTACCAGTAGAAATTTTATATATATATCTATATAAAAAAAATGTGAAATAGTAATTTTTGACTCTTTACAAAAAATGAAATAGTACGTTGATGATTTGGCAGTTGGTTTAAAACATTTAATAAATAATTAAATTTTGAAATTCCATGAGTTTTTAGTCATTTTTAAAAGAATACTTGCAACTCATACTTATGTTTCGCTTTCTATTAAAACTTCATTGCATACAATTTTTTGATCATTTCTGCTGATAGTGTGTTTTTACACTCTTTTGTAATTCTTAAACTATTTAAGCTTTTTTTTTCTCATTTGGAGTTTTGTGTATAATATAAATTTATTTATGATAACATATTAGTATGGAAACAAAATTTTAATGAAACGTTATTGGGGCAGGGAATGGATTAAACAAAAATGAAAAGTAATGAACGGATTCTTTATCTATAACTTTTCCAATTCCAAAACTAAATACATATTTTTCATAAAGAAACATCACAATTTAGTAAGAAATCCTTATTTCAGCGAATGCAAGAAAGAGAAAATTCTCTTCGTGTGAGAATTTCTATTTTATCTTACTCTCTTCAATACTCCCGCAAGTCTCATCTGCTTTATTTGCATTGCAAAAACCTCTTTTTATCAGGTCAGAAACACATACAATCCATAGATTTCTACTGGGGAGATATCCGAACTTGTTGATTTGAAATTCAAATGGGTAGAGGTGAAAGAAATTTTAAAAGAAGTATTCACCTGTGAGATTTCGAAAGAGAATTTGCAAACTGTAAATTCTCCAGGTATTGTTTTATCCAATGGAAATAGAGGAGGCATCCTTTATTTTTTATTTATTTGCTACAACTATTTTAAAACTATAACCTTCGTGGTATGTTACTGCTACTGCACATGTTAAATAAATATACCACGCAAATTATTGTTTTTAAATACTTCAAAATAGTGGTAGAAAATATATAAAACATAAAGGACGCTGCGACCTTTGTTTTATAGGAATTTTGAAAAGCGGAGTCAGTACAGCTAATATTTTTCTGATTTTTCAATGAAATGAAAACAATAGCTGATATTTTCCTAAAATAAGAACTGTTTGTTAGTCATAAAATTTTAGAATTGGGCACAATCTTTCCGAATTTTACATAACTTTTTGACAAATAACTTCTCTTAAAATCGTTATTAAATAAATATGGAGGAATACAAGATTATTTTTAACAACTAGGTTATTTTTACACACGTAAGTTTACTTATATTCCAGTATTGCAGCTACTGGAACATGTTGTAATTGTACCTTAAAAAAAGTAGGTTAAAGTTCTCATTTTTACAATTTGTTTCAACAATTCACAATATTGTCCACAAATTCCTTTTAAAGAAAATCCAAATATAGTGACTTGCATTTTCCTTTTCTTATATTTCTTTTGAATCCTGAACTCAAACACATATTTCGAAAAAAAAAAGAGGCCACACATCAGTAAAAAATTTTCTTCTGAATGTATGCAAGAAAGGGAAAACATTTTTTATGTGTGAATTTCCAGTTTATCATATTCACTTCAATATTCCCGTCGATCCACAAATGCTTTATTTGCATTGTAAATGACCCTTTTTCTGACGTCAGAAGTACATAATATCCATAGATGTCTTCTAGGGAGATATCCGAAGTCGCGTCTTTGAAATTCATATGAGGAGAGATGAAAGAAATCGCAAATTCACCTGTGATATTTGGAAAGGGAATTGACGAATTGTAAATCCTTATAAGGTATTGTTTTACACAGGGGTCGGAGGCGGCATTTATTTTTTATTTATCTGCTACAACTATTTTTCAAGTATAACCTTCATGATATTTTATTCCTATCGCACATGTTAAAAAAATCTACAACAAAGATTTTATTTTGGAAATAGTGGTAGCAAATATATAAAAGATAAAGGATGCTGCGACTTTTGTTTTATAGGAATTTTGAAAAGTAGAGCTACATACATCTAACATGCATACCTATACCTACATGGCATACTTACATCTAATACTTCTCTGAATTTTCAATAAAATGCAAACAATAACTGATGTTTTCCTAAAGTAAGAACAGTTGGTTAGTCATAAAATTTTAGAACAGTACACAATCTTTCAGAATTGTACTTTTGACATACAATTTCTCTTAAATTAATTAATAATTAAAAATGGAGTAATAATTGATTATGTTTATCAACTAGTTTATTTTTACGTACGTAAGGTTACTTATATTTGAGTATTGCAGTTACTCGATTACGATACAATTGTACTTTAAAAAGGTAAGTTAAGGTTATCTTTTTTAACAATTCGGAATATTGTCTATAAATTTCTTTAAAAAATATATATATATAGTGACTTGCGTTTTTTATATATATATAATTTTTCGAATTCTGAAATCAAACCCATAATTTGAAAAAAAAAAAAGAGGCCACACACCCAGAGGTAAACATTCCTTTTCCCAATGTATGCAAGAAAAACAAAATATCCTTTGCGTGTGAATTTCTATTTTAGCATATTCATTTCAATATTCCTGTGGTCCCCAAATGCTTTATGTGCATAGTAATTGCTCATTTTCTGAGGTCAGAAGCACATTATCCATAGATTTATTCTAAAGAGATATCCGAAGTCACGTCTTTAAATTTCAAATGAGGAGAGGTGAAAGAAATCGCAAAAGAAGGTGTTCTCCTGTGAGACGGGGAAAGGGAATTGACGAACTGTAAGTTCTCAAGGTATTATTTTATTCAGTGGTCAGAGACCTTTATTTTTTTTATTTATTTGATACAACTATTTTGAATCATGGTATTTTTATCCTATCGCACATGTTAAATAAATCTACAAAGAAGATTATAGTTTGGAAATAGTGGTATTAAACATATAAAAAATAATCGACGTTGCGAACTTTGTTTTATAGGGATTTAGAAAAGTTGAATTTGGCGGACCTGAAGCTTTTTCTCCAAATTTCGAACAAAATGAAAGCAATAGATGATGTTTTCCTAAAATATGAACATTTGTTTGGTCATAAAATTGCACTGAGAAAAATGACTCTTTCAAATCTGAGTAAATCGATGTTTTCATTTTGTTATGAAACTTTTTGTTTCAATTATGACGACCGGATGCTTTCAATTCTGAAATACAAGAAATACTCAGAATATTGAAACATGGACACACTCAAAACTGAGCACATAGAGGTCAGTTCATACTCATTTTTGAAACATGGACATACTCAAAAATGATTAGGGTCAGGTCATACTCATCTTTGAAACATTGAAATGCTCAAAAATGAGCACATAGAAGTGAGTTCATACTCATTATTAAATCATGGACATACTGAAATATGAACACAGGATGTTTTGTTCTTGAGTGTGTGCATGTTTTCAGAAATGATTATATACATGTTTCAAACTTGAGTAATTTTGATTCGGAGCCATTTTGACTATGCGACCTACTCAGATTTGAGTATTTTTTGCTCAGTTTTGAAAATGTCGTTTTTAGAGTATGTAGAATTGGACACAATATTTCCGAATTTTGCATGGCTTTTTGACAAAAATGTTCTCTTAAAATCACCAATAAGTAGAAATGGAGTAATGCAAGATTATTTTTATCTTCCAGGCTATTTTTACGTAATGTAGGGTTACTTAAATTTCAGTATTGTAGTTATTCAATTACCATTCAATTTTGCTTAAAAAAGGTAGGATATGGTTCTCAATTTTGACAATTTTGTTTAACAATTTACAATATTATCCGCAATTTCCTTTCTTTAAAAAGCAAAAATATATATCAAACACGTATTTGCTAAAAAAAGAGGTCACACATCATTTAAAATTTTTCACTATATATGCAAGATACAGAAAATATTCTTTACGTGTGACATTATATTTTACCATATTCACTTCAATATTCCCGTCGGTCCTCAAATGCTTTATTTGGATTGTAAATGACCCTTTTTCTAAAGTCAGAAACAATCAGGTTCTATAGATTTCTTCGAGGGAGAAATCCGAAGTCGCGTCTTTGAAAATCAAATGAGGACAGGTGAAAGAAATCGCCATTCACCTGTGAGACACGAAAAGGGATTTGGCGAAATGTAAATTCTCAGGTATTGTATTATCAAATTTTTGAAGTCAGGTCTTCCGGCAAATAACATTTCTCTGAATTCTCGATAAAATGCAAACAATATATTTTTTTATAGAATATGTGAAGGTTTTTGCTAATAACACTGCTCGACAACAAAATTCCCTCACCCTTCCTTACTCCCCTTACCTTCCCAATTTCCTTACCTTCCCAAGTTACTAAAAATCGTGAGTGATTCTTATAGATTTCTGTGCACTAAATCAAAATATGGCAATGAAATTATCTATCCCGTACCAATTTCAGGTGGAGTGGCTTGTTTTTAAAATTAAGGTAATTCATGCCTTACGAAAATATAAGTGGAAATTGCGTACACAAATATATGTATATGTTAATATGTAAATAACCTATAATTAAATTTATATAAACATTAGAAAATATACAGTGTCAAAAGGAATTAAAGATACTGTTGGATACGAAAGAGGGGAAGACAGCAGAAAAACAATGCTTTAGACAGATATCAACAAAATAAATTTTCCTGATATATTTTATTCATTTGAAGAGAGGGAAAATACCCTTTTCATGGTTTCATTTTTATCTAGCATTCTAAATTATTATAAGAATTGTTAATTATTTGTTATTATTAGAAAACTACTTCTCGAAAACATGATAATTGTTGGAACAATTTTGGTGTCATATTTAAATTTAGAAATGTTCTACCTTTATAGTTCACATATTTGTTTGCAGATGGACACAAGTTTTATTTTCTTGCCAATTAGTGTAAATATGCTCAATACATATTCTCACATGATTTTACAATTTCATTCGTTTGGGTTTTCAGAAAACTACAGTTTCGTAAATTATTATTTAGGGAAAACTTTTTTATATATTGAATTTAATTCTACATTTAATTTTGAAATACCAATTACCCCATATTACGTTTTTAAATCCCCCTCTAAAAATTCCCTTTAAAGATATATTATATACTATATAAAGATATATAGTAAAGATATTTTAAGGGGATTTAAATAAATGGTAACCCAGTTGGGTAAACTTAGTCAAAGCTTTGAGTTTCGCTTTGCAAAAAAAAACTGTCTTTCATGTGCTCGATGGCGTAAAGTTTTCTATCACGGGATCCCGGCCTATAAAAAAGTTTATAGCACTAACTGAAATTTGCATTATTTGAAACCGCATGAAGCGAGGGAAACCTTAAATGCATATTTTTCATCTGAAAACTCCTTTATATATAAATTAAATTTTCTTATGGCAACTGTTTTCAAAAATTATGTTTAAATTGCTGTTGCAAAAATTTGTTGTACCCTAAATTACAATAAAATTCTGTGGAAAACTTTCCAATAAGTAAGTGCATTCGTTACTTAAAAAATATTCAGAGGCAAGGGAATCCCATTTTAATTTCAGTTGTTAGATCGCACATTGTCGTTTGTCATTAATTTAAAAATATTCTCACTGAATTAGATAATATCGTGAACTTTATGTATCTTTCGTTCTTGATTAAAAAGGTAGGCATCATTTACTTAATACAAGTTTTTAATTAATATAAAGAAACCTTTTTTGAGATATTTTCTTCAAGTTTCACATTATACCATAAATATGATCGGTATAATGAATAAAAAAGCATTGCGTATTAGCATTTTCGGTACAGGTATCTCCCATTGCAATATTATTAAGTAAATTACCCCCAAAATCTTAAAACAATTAATTTAGCATCAGATAATCAGAAGACTATACGACCATTTACATTAATCCTTACAGAGGCGAAAGATGAACCATGAATATTAGTATGAAATATTTTTGGTGTAATTTTTTTATTGAAATTTTTACGCTTATAAATTACCATTTTCCGCAGATCGACACAAATCCAATCGCGTTTAATATACTTTGAAATAATCACACACATACATAATTAGATTTGCTATAAAATTCCATACATATTCAATCCTATATGAGTATAAAACAATTAATATATTTTCTTACTTATTTATATATGAACAATTTTTATTGCATCAATATGTTGATAATTTTTCCAATCATGCAACCAATTTTTTCTCTGTCACAGGATTTTCTTTTTCTGCCATCAACTGTACAAATAAATATCCTTACTTCGATACTTGTTCTCTAAAACAATTAGCTATATATGAACAAAGAACATTAGCTCTAACATCGTCAACCGTCTTAGAAATTTTGTATGTCGACGGTGTTCTTCCTTAATAATCAAAGAAAGTGCTAAATCCCTGCAGACCCAAAACCATGAAACTATAGAATAGCACAAATGGTGTACAAACTCAAGAAATGCTTGTCACGGAAAATATGGTTGTCACAAATACAGTTTTGATGATCAAACACAGTGTAATTTGGTAAAAACCATGTGTGTGCTGTGGGATTCTCAGAGTGATTATTTTCTGTGTGAAAAAATCGCGAAGACCTTTATATTAAGCGAGATATCCCTTCTCTTATTTAGAAAATATTTGATCCTTTAAGATTAATTAGTCCTGTAGTAACAAGTGCCAAGACTCTGGCTATCAAAAATCAACTGGAGTAAGCCATTGCAGGATTTTATGGCTAGAGAACGGACTAACTTTGTATTCCCACTCTCATAATTTAGGAACTTTAAAATTCCTAGTTCTGTTTTGTGATCTAATTGCATTATAATGCATAGTTTTGCTGTTGCTTTCTCGCCAGCATATGGAGCTACAATCTATGTTCAATTCTTACCCGTTGAATGATCTCCTACTTCGTAACTTCTGTGTAGCAAGTTTACGGTTGAACCCATAAAACACTAAAACACTTGTGTTCTTGTTTCCTATCAGCCAAATTGGTGCAAAAAGTTCTACCGTCACTGACTATTCAGATAGAAAATGTAGTTATCTGGACAGACTCCACTATTTCCCTTGCATAGATTAGAAAACCCCACATTTCCTAAAGACTTTTATAAATAATATTTACCGTTGTACAAGAACTTATGCACTCGTTTCAGTGCCAACACGTATCCTTTGAAATTAATCAAACTCATGCCATATCTCGAGGAGCGGATGCCAGAACATTTCAACGTTGTAACCTTTGTTGGTGTGGTATGAATCTTCGTGCAAACACTCAACAAGTAGAAAGCGTCCGGCGGTGGAGCTGTAAGATAACAATAAATGTGCAACCGAACTTAGAACAGTACAGGACTATAATATAATAATTAGTCCTACTTTTTCCATGCATAAATAGTTACTTACTTTGTCTAATCATTATAAAAACTTATTCGCATTTGTAGTTATATTTTTAGATTCGTATACAATTGTCGAAATGTAGAAAAAAGAGAAGCGTTCCTTAATATCTGCTGAACTAAAGAAGGTTAAATCTTACTTTATCCAACAGGTAAAACATATATTCTCATATGAAGAATTAAAAAACATGAAGAATCAAAGGAACCTTTCAGGTAATAGTAAATTAAAAATATTAAACCCATATTTAGATTCTGAAGGCATTATTAGAGTTAAAGGTCGCTTAGACACTTCCAGTCTGACCCATTAAACAATCGCTCTGTAGTGTTGACATATAAACTGAGTGAAAATACCTTTTAATATTTTCATCTTGGGTCACAGTCAATATTGTATTATGATAGGCAAACGTAATGGGTAATCAATGTACGATCTTTGGCCGGTATAGTAGTTCATAACTGTATAACCTGTTTTAGAAACAAACTTTAAAACTTCATATTTAAAGCTTTTAGAAATCTATTTCTGTTAAAAAATTGATAGATTACAATTCGTATTTTGTCGAAAGTTAAATTTGAAAAAAAAAATTTTTTTTAAATTAATTTTCGAAAAAAAAAAACATGAATTGTAACTTGAGATTTTTTTAAAGAAATCGATTTTAGAAGCTTTACTTCTGCGAATCTGAAATTACAGTTCATTCTGCCAAATAGTTCTTGAGTTATGACTAAAAACTACACGCATTGTAATTTGTTTTATAACGATTACAAGTGAATTTAACATTAAGAGTTCCAAACTTTCATCCTTCATAATTCCTAAACTACTTGATCGAATGGCTTCATGTTACGTATCCTGAAGTAAAAGTTGCTCGAAAAGTAAAATGTGCTGTCAAAATCTAGGTGTTCGTATTGCAAATTTCAGAGGTTGGTATAATTTCAGTTCAACTTTAGTACCTAAGATTATCTTTTAAAATAAATGGAAAAATACACAATTCTCAGTAGAATGGCTATTTCGTTTTCTTCTGATACAATTTGGAGATTAAAGTGCATGGGATGTTCTCTTTTTTTAATTTTTGACCGACTTTACCACTGTATTTTAAATTTATGGTATTATACTTGCTGTGCGTACACCCCGATTATAACACTGTAGCTACTTTTCTTGAAATAAGAAATTTAAAAAAAATGAATATATTTTGTATTAACTTAAATATCATATTTATTCTATAAAATTAAATACTAATAATCTAATAATTTTAATATATATTTATAAATTTATATATTTACTGAAAACTTAAATTAACTGTAAAAAACTAATTTATAACCGTCATGAAAAATAAAAATAAAACTTTCATCACATTATATATTATTGTAACTTATTTCTAGAAAATTTGCAAACGTGGATGATTTGTACAGAATAACCATAATGTGATTGCTCAAGATATAAAGCATTTCCTCATTCTTATTCCAGAAATGAAATAAGATTAATAACAAGATAAATGCAATTCGAAAGCATTTTCCTGAATCTAATTTATCACAATCTCATCCATTTCGAAATTTTCATGAAATTTCATTTTTGGGAACTATTTCATCTATTACTAATCTAATACGTCATTTTGCTTTCAAGTAAAAAAATAGAAATATTGTTTCTCTTTATATTAGAATACTTTTATGCAGAATAATTTCGAAAGTGAATTACACTGAGAACTAACAAAAATGTTGCAATTTAATATAAGCACTTTATTTCTAATTTTTATATTTTAATTTCTATGCACAATTATCAATTTTAATATTAGTTTTTTGCTCACAGGCTATCGAAGACTAAGATCTAATATGCCCACCGGCTCTGTATGTACGTATGTATGTACGTTACGCGATAACTCTTGATAGAAATAACCGTTTTGCTTCAAATTTTGTTTATAGGTTCATTGTGATAAGGCGCTTCTCTGATTAATTTTGGGTGTTCATTGGTTTGGTATAAATCGGGAAAGGGGGGCTAATACCCTCCTTAATTTAGGTAAAAGGGTTTTCATGCAGAATTATCCGATTTTCTTCAAATTTTGTATGTATGTTCATTGTGATAAGACGCTTCCCTGATTAGTTTTGGGGGTTCCTTGGCTAAGTATAAAGGGGGGAAAGGGGGGTAAATCCCCCCTTAATTTAGATAAATCTTTTTTTATGCAGAATTGTCCGATTTTCTTCAAATTTTGTATATAGGTTCATTGTGATAAGGTGCTTCCCTAATTAGTTTTGGGGGTTCATTGGTTAAGTATAAAGGGGATAGCGGGGAGCTAATCCACCCCTTAATTTATATAAATGGGTTTTTCATGCAGAATTATCCGATTTTCTTTAAATTTTGTATATAGGTTGATTGTGGTAAGGCGTTTCCCTGATTAGTTTTGGGTGTTGGTTGGTTAAGTATAAAGGGGGGATACGGGGGGTTAATACCCCTCCCTTTAATTTAGATAAATGGTTTTTTCATGCAGAATTATCCGATTTGCTTCAAATTTTGTATATATGTTCATTGTGATAAGGTGATTCCTGATTATATTTGAGGTTCAATGGTTAATTATACGGGGGGGGGACGGAGGGATGATCCCCCTTAATATATTGTCGATTTCTTTATTTTGCGAGGGGCTTATTTCCAATTTTGAAATAAGAGTATAATGTACAATTAGTGTGAATAGCCTGTGAGCTCAATGTCCTCAGTTTAACTGGACAGTTTTATTTTTTATTTTAATAGTTATTTTAACGTTTTGGTGCGTTTCGTAAAATGCCTAGCTAACATTTATCTGCAGTTAACATAACAGTTTTCAGTGAGAACTACATTTTGAGATAAACATTTTATAAAAATGAAATAGGAAAAACTATTTCTACAGGAATTAACATTTTTAAGATTTTATAGAACTTAACTCTAGAACATGGTTTGTCAACGACATGTGTGTTTTAACAATACACGGATCATTCTCCGAGAAACATACAAAGAGATATCACCTAATATTTATTAGAAAAGTAATTTCAAATGAAAAAATGTTACAATGAAAATGTTGTGTGGCATAACAGAATTATACATGTAATTAATTAAATAATAAAGAAAAATTAAACTTTCATATGAATAATGTGCCCACATAACCTGACAAATCATGGGTGTGGCCAGTCACAGGCGTAGTTTGTACCTATTCCTAAGTTTGTATGGTTGATTTAAAACTTTTTATCATGATACATTATTTATTTTTAATTCGACGTTTAGTACAACTAACCTCATCTTCAATTTTAAAGGCTAATCTAGTTCATTTATAGTTTTATTTAACCTTTACACGGGGGCTCAGACAGCATCTGTCCAAATGTGCATGTATTCTCGGACAGATGAAAAGAAATTGAGTCATGTCCGAGAACAGAAAATTAAGAGCTTCTAACTATGTCAAAAGGCACCGTGTTGAGATTATAAATTTTTGCTGATGAGTCAATACTCTCCTTTTACAAATCTCATACAAGATTTCTTTTCAATGGATGGAGTGATATCATACAATACATTTTCTCTTCATCAGCTGTGAATTATAACGCTGTTTTAAAAGCTAACTTTTATCCAGAGCAATTATTGTTGTAGATTTTTACCTTTAAAGAAATGTCATTCAATGAAAAGCAAGAAGTCATAGAGGGTGATTCTTTAAAAACAACGGTGTAAGTGCTTGATACCTTTTTTCTGGTATATACTACACCCAATGATAAAAAATATAATAACAGTTTTGTATGTGTTCAAATCCTCTACTAATTTATATCTGGTTTAAAATTTTATGTTCTTCCATAAATACCGAATAGAGAAGTTGCCAGTTGGGGTCTCTATTTAATCGTTTAAAAATTTGATCAATTCTTTTTTCAGCTAAATTTTTAGATTCCCCTATTATTGTAGCATCCCCAATAGACATCTCGCAACATATTAGCACTCGGAAGTTTGATAATGAGTCTCTTCAAAATGATTTTCGCAAACTTTATCTTCATTGCTAAGTAGATAATTATAATCACTGGTATTTCCGATTTCCCAAACTTTTCACAATTATTGTTCTATTTTCTTGTTTATAGTGAGTAAACCCCAATACTATGAATCGGGTGAGGATTTATTTACAATAGCGAACATAACCGAACACGGTTCCTTGAAATAATAAGTTTTGTGAAGCTGAGCGGATTTGACCCAATTTTAATAAATTATTAAAACGTTCTGAAACGAACAACATATCTATTTTTTACTAGTACATTAAATTTAGCATAAGCTAACGATATATTTCTGGGCGTATCAGCAATTTATACATGAATAGGCGTACGTGGAGTTATTTCTGTAATTTTTGGTACAATAAATAATTCCAATTCCTTTGTGAAATATCAATCTTTATTTGCTATCATAGTTTTTTAGCTCACAGGCTATCAAAGCCTAAGAGCTAATGCGCTCATAGGTCCTGTATGTATGCACGGATGCATATACGTATGTATGTACGTAACACGATAACTCTTGATAGAAATATCCGATTTGCTCCAAATTTTGTTTATATTTTCATCTGATAAAGCGTTTTCCCTGATTAGTTTTGGTGGTTCATTCGTTATAAAGGGGTGGAACGGGGGCTAATCCCCCTTAATTTAGCTAAATGGGTTTTTCATGCAGAATTATCCGATTTGCTTCAAATTTTGTGTCTAGGTTCATTGTGATAAGGAGCTTCCTTGATTAGTTTTGGGGGTTCATTGGTTAAGTATAAATGGGGGGATGGGGGCTAATCCACCCTTAATTTAGATAAATGAGTTTTTCATGCAGAATAATTCGATTTGCTTCAAATTTGATATACCGGTTTATTCTGATAAGGCACTTCCCTGATTCGATTTGCAGATTCATTGGTTAAGTGTAAAGGAGTGAAATGGGGCGCTAATCCCTCTCCTCTTAATTTAGCTAAATGGGGTTTTTAAGCAGAGTTATCCTATTTGCTTCAAAGTTTGTGTCTAGGTTCATTGTGATAAGCCGCTTCCGTGATTAGCTTTGGGGGTTCATTGGTTAAGTGGGGGGAAAGGGGGCTAATCCCCTTAATTTAGCTAAATGTGTTTTTCCTGCAGAATTATCCGATTTGCTTCAAATTTTGTACACCGGTTTATTCTGATAAGGCGTTTCCCTGATTATTTTTGGAGGTTTATTGGTTAAGTATGAAGGGGGAAAATGGGTGAGGTAATCCCTCCCCCTTAATTGGAGTTAATAGTCTGTGAGCTCAATGTCATAAATTTAACTGGACACTTTTATTTTTATTATTTTATAATTCAGTGTCGAAGCTGTGGCATTCAGCCCAGATACAGGAGCAAAAACCTTGTTGTTTAAATACATTTGTTTTGCAAAGTCAAGTGATACGTATTTTATTTTGCAGCAGGTATTTAAGAGAGTTCGCACTTGAATAAAATTATTCTTGCTAGTTTTAATATCAAGTATCGCTGTTGGTAAAGTAACAATTTTGTTCGAATCAAGAAAACAATTTGAAAGCCTTTGAAAATAAGTGCTTTAGGCACCGCTTGGTTGTATTTTTTTTTTTTTTTTTTTTTTTTTTTTGTTGTTTAGATTCATTATTAGGAACAAATGTGTTTTCTCTATGAAAACGGCTGTCTTGAAATTTTCCGCAAACCTTGCATTAATGTTTTGATGCTAAATGCTTTTCAGATAAGCAATTTATTCATAAGTTGTCTCGTTTCACTACAGTAAATCTTTCACCAATTTCTATATCGATAAATATACTAAATTTAAAAAGAATATAAGGGAATTCACATATTATTTACGTCTTGTATGCCATTTCGAATTAATTAGCAAGGTTTATTTTACTTTTCTAGGGTTTTTTGATCTTATAAATAAATTCATATTAATGCTTTCGGGAGGTTTACTTCCGTACTTTTGGGTTATCTCCACAATTACGATTATGCCAAGATTTCAGTTACGATTTTAAATGAGTTTTTCATGCAGAATAATTCGATTTGCTTCAAATTTGATATACCGGTTTATTCTGATAAGGCACTTCCCTGATTCGATTTGCTGATTCATTGGTTAAGTGTAAAGGAGTGAAATGGGGCGCTAATCCCTCTCCTCTTAATTTAGCTAAATGGGGTTTTTAAGCAGAGTTATCCTATTTGCTTCAAAGTTTGTATCTAGGTTCATTGTGATAAGCCGCTTCCGTGATTAGCTTTGGGGGTTCATTGGTTAAGTGGGGGGAAAGGGGGCTAATCCCCTTAATTTAGCTAAATGTGTTTTTCCTGCAGAATTATCCGATTTGCTTCAAATTTTGTACACCGGTTTATTCTGATAAGGCGTTTCCCTGATTATTTTTGGAGGTTTATTGGTTAAGTATGAAGGGGGAAAATGGGTGAGGTAATCCCTCCCCCTTAATTGGAGTTAATAGTCTGTGAGCTCAATGTCATAAATTTAACTGGACACTTTTATTTTTATTATTTTATAATTCAGTGTCGAAGCTGTGGCATTCAGCCCAGATACAGGAGCAAAAACCTTGTTGTTTAAATACATTTGTTTTGCAAAGTCAAGTGATACGTATTTTATTTTGCAGCAGGTATTTAAGAGAGTTCGCACTTGAATAAAATTATTCTTGCTAGTTTTAATATCAAGTATCGCTGTTGGTAAAATAACAATTTTGTTCGAATCAAGAAAACAATTTGAAAGCCTTTGAAAATAAGTGCTTTAGGCACCGCTTGGTTGTATTTTTTTTTTTTTTTTTTTTTTTGTTGTTTAGATTCATTATTAGGAACAAATGTGTTTTCTCTATGAAAACGGCTGTCTTGAAATTTTCCGCAAACCTTGCATTAATGTTTTGATGCTAAATGCTTTTCAGATAAGCAATTTATTCATAACTTGTCTCGTTTCACTACAGTAAATCTTTCACCAATTTCTATATCGATAAATATACTAAATTTAAAAAGAATATAAGGGAATTGACATATTATTTACGTCTTGTATGCCATTTCGAATTAATTAGCAAGGTTTATTTTACTTTTCTAGGGTTTTTTGATCTTATAAATAAATTCATATTAATGCTTTCGGGAGGTTTACTTCCGTACTTTTGGGTTATCTCCACAATTACGATTATGCCAAGATTTCAGTTACGATTTTAAATGAGTTTTTCATGCAGAATAATTCGATTTGCTTCAAATTTGATATACCGGTTTATTCTGATAAGGCACTTCCCTGATTCGATTTGCAGATTCATTGGATAAGTGTAAAGGAGTGAAATGGGGCGCTAATCCCTCTCCTCTTAATTTAGCTAAATGGGGTTTTTAAGCAGAGTTATCCTATTTGCTTCAAAGTTTGTGTCTAGGTTCATTGTGATAAGCCGCTTCCGTGATTAGCTTTGGGGGTTCATTGGTTAAGTGGGGGGAAAGGGGGCTAATCCCCTTAATTTAGCTAAATGTGTTTTTCCTGCAGAATTATCCGATTTGCTTCAAATTTTGTACACCGGTTTATTCTGATAAGGCGTTTCCCTGATTATTTTTGGAGGTTTATTGGTTAAGTATGAAGGGGGAAAATGGGTGAGGTAATCCCTCCCCCTTAATTGGAGTTAATAGTCTGTGAGCTCAATGTCATAAATTTAACTGGACACTTTTATTTTTATTATTTTAGAATTCAGTGTCGAAGCTGTGGCATTCAGCCCAGATACAGGAGCAAAAACCTTGTTGTTTAAATACATTTGTTTTGCAAAGTCAAGTGATACGTATTTTATTTTGCAGCAGGTATTTAAGAGAGTTCGCACTTGAATAAAATTATTCTTGCTAGTTTTAATATCAAGTATCGCTGTTGGTAAAATAACAATTTTGTTCGAATCAAGAAAACAATTTGAAAGCCTTTGAAAATAAGTGCTTTAGGCACCGCTTGGTTGTATTTTTTTTTTTTTTTTTTTTTTTTTTGTTTAGATTCATTATTAGGAACAAATGTGTTTTCTCTATGAAAACGGCTGTCTTGAAATTTTCCGCAAACCTTGCATTAATGTTTTGATGCTAAATGCTTTTCAGATAAGCAATTTATTCATAACTTGTCTCGTTTCACTACAGTAAATCTTTCACCAATTTCTATATCGATAAATATACTAAATTTAAAAAGAATATAAGGGAATTCACATATTATTTACGTCTTGTATGCCATTTCGAATTAATTAGCAAGGTTTATTTTACTTTTCTAGGGTTTTTTGATCTTATAAATAAATTCATATTAATGCTTTCGGGAGGTTTACTTCCGTACTTTTGGGTTATCTCCACAATTACGATTATGCCAAGATTTCAGTTACGATTTTAAATGAGTTTTTCATGCAGAATAATTCGATTTGCTTCAAATTTGATATACCGGTTTATTCTGATAAGGCACTTCCCTGATTCGATTTGCAGATTCATTGGTTAAGTGTAAAGGAGTGAAATGGGGCGCTAATCCCTCTCCTCTTAATTTAGCTAAATGGGGTTTTTAAGCAGAGTTATCCTATTTGCTTCAAAGTTTGTGTCTAGGTTCATTGTGATAAGCCGCTTCCGTGATTAGCTTTGGGGGTTCATTGGTTAAGTGGGGGTAAAGGGGGCTAATCCCCTTAATTTAGCTAAATGTGTTTTTCCTGCAGAATTATCCGATTTGCTTCAAATTTTGTACACCGGTTTATTCTGATAAGGCGTTTCCCTGATTATTTTTGGAGGTTTATTGGTTAAGTATGAAGGGGGAAAATGGGTGAGGTAATCCCTCCCCCTTAATTGGAGTTAATAGTCTGTGAGCTCAATGTCATAAATTTTACTGGACACTTTTATTTTTATTATTTTATAATTCAGTGTCGAAGCTGTGGCATTCAGCCCAGATACAGGAGCAAAAACCTTGTTGTTTAAATACATTTGTTTTGCAAAGTCAAGTGATACGTATTTTATTTTGCAGCAGGTATTTAAGAGAGTTCGCACTTGAATAAAATTATTCTTGCTAGTTTTAATATCAAGTATCGCTGTTGGTAAAATAACAATTTTGTTCGAATCAAGAAAACAAATTGAAAGCCTTTGAAAATAAGTGCTTTAGGCACCGCTTGGTTGTATTTTTTTTTTTTTTTTTTTTTTTTGTTGTTTAGATTCATTATTAGGAACAAATGTGTTTTCTCTATGAAAACGGCTGTCTTGAAATTTTCCGCAAACCTTGCATTAATGTTTTGATGCTAAATGCTTTTCAGATAAGCAATTTATTCATAACTTGTCTCGTTTCACTACAGTAAATCTTTCACCAATTTCTATATCGATAAATATACTAAATTTAAAAAGAATATAAGGGAATTCACATATTATTTACGTCTTGTATGCCATTTCGAATTAATTAGCAAGGTTTATTTTACTTTTCTAGGGTTTTTTGATCTTATAAATAAATTCATATTAATGCTTTCGGGAGGTTTACTTCCGTACTTTTGGGTTATCTCCACAATTACGATTATGCCAAGATTTCAGTTACGATTTTAAATGAGTTTTTCATGCAGAATAATTCGATTTGCTTCAAATTTGATATACCGGTTTATTCTGATAAGGCACTTCCCTGATTCGATTTGCAGATTCATTGGTTAAGTGTAAAGGAGTGAAATGGGGCGCTAATCCCTCTCCTCTTAATTTAGCTAAATGGGGTTTTTAAGCAGAGTTATCCTATTTGCTTCAAAGTTTGTGTCTAGGTTCATTGTGATAAGCCGCTTCCGTGATTAGCTTTGGGGGTTCATTGGTTAAGTGGGGGGAAAGGGGGCTAATCCCCTTAATTTAGCTAAATGTGTTTTTCCTGCAGAATTATCCGATTTGCTTCAAATTTTGTACACCGGTTTATTCTGATAAGGCGTTTCCCTGATTATTTTTGGAGGTTTATTGGTTAAGTATGAAGGGGGAAAATGGGTGAGGTAATCCCTCCCCCTTAATTGGAGTTAATAGTCTGTGAGCTCAATGTCATAAATTTAACTGGACACTTTTATTTTTATTATTTTATAATTCAGTGTCGAAGCTGTGGCATTCAGCCCAGATACAGGAGCAAAAACCTTGTTGTTTAAATACATTTGTTTTGCAAAGTCAAGTGATACGTATTTTATTTTGCAGCAGGTATTTAAGAGAGTTCGCACTTGAATAAAATTATTCTTGCTAGTTTTAATATCAAGTATCGCTGTTGGTAAAATAACAATTTTGTTCGAATCAAGAAAACAATTTGAAAGCCTTTGAAAATAAGTGCTTTAGGCACCGCTTGGTTGTATTTTTTTTTTTTTTTTTTTTTTTTTTTGTTGTTTAGATTCATTATTAGGAACAAATGTGTTTTCTCTATGAAAACGGCTGTCTTGAAATTTTCCGCAAACCTTGCATTAATGTTTTGATGCTAAATGCTTTTCAGATAAGCAATTTATTCATAACTTGTCTCGTTTCACTACAGTAAATCTTTCACCAATTTCTATATCGATAAATATACTAAATTTAATAAGAATATAAGGGAATTCACATATTATTTACGTCTTGTATGCCATTTCGAATTAATTAGCAAGGTTTATTTTACTTTTCTAGGGTTTTTTGATCTTATAAATAAATTCATATTAATGCTTTCGGGAGGTTTACTTCCGTACTTTTGGGTTATCTCCACAATTACGATTATGCCAAGATTTCAGTTACGATTTTAAATGAGTTTTTCATGCAGAATAATTCGATTTGCTTCAAATTTGATATACCGGTTTATTCTGATAAGGCACTTCCCTGATTCGATTTGCAGATTCATTGGTTAAGTGTAAAGGAGTGAAATGGGGCGCTAATCCCTCTCCTCTTAATTTAGCTAAATGGGGTTTTTAAGCAGAGTTATCCTATTTGCTTCAAAGTTTGTGTCTAGGTTCATTGTGATAAGCCGCTTCCGTGATTAGCTTTGGGGGTTCATTGGTTAAGTGGGGGGAAAGGGGGCTAATCCCCTTAATTTAGCTAAATGTGTTTTTCCTGCAGAATTATCCGATTTGCTTCAAATTTTGTACACCGGTTTATTCTGATAAGGCGTTTCCCTGATTATTTTTGGAGGTTTATTGGTTAAGTATGAAGGGGGAAAATGGGTGAGGTAATCCCTCCCCCTTAATTGGAGTTAATAGTCTGTGAGCTCAATGTCATAAATTTAACTGGACACTTTTATTTTTATTATTTTATAATTCAGTGTCGAAGCTGTGGCATTCAGCCCAGATACAGGAGCAAAAACCTTGTTGTTTAAATACATTTGTTTTGCAAAGTCAAGTGATACGTATTTTATTTTGCAGCAGGTATTTAAGAGAGTTCGCACTTGAATAAAATTATTCTTGCTAGTTTTAATATCAAGTATCGCTGTTGGTAAAATAACAATTTTGTTCGAATCAAGAAAACAATTTGAAAGCCTTTGAAAATAAGTGCTTTAGGCACCGCTTGGTTGTATTTTTTTTTTTTTTTTTTTTTTTTTTTTTGTTTAGATTCATTATTAGGAACAAATGTGTTTTCTCTATGAAAACGGCTGTCTTGAAATTTTCCGCAAACCTTGCATTAATGTTTTGATGCTAAATGCTTTTCAGATAAGCAATTTATTCATAACTTGTCTCGTTTCACTACAGTAAATCTTTCACCAATTTCTATATCGATAAATATACTAAATTTAAAAAGAATATAAGGGAATTCACATATTATTTACGTCTTGTATGCCATTTCGAATTAATTAGCAAGGTTTATTTTACTTTTCTAGGGTTTTTTGATCTTATAAATAAATTCATATTAATGCTTTCGGGAGGTTTACTTCCGTACTTTTGGGTTATCTCCACAATTACGATTATGCCAAGATTTCAGTTACGATTTTAAATGAGTTTTTCATGCAGAATAATTCGATTTGCTTCAAATTTGATATACCGGTTTATTCTGATAAGGCACTTCCCTGATTCGATTTGCAGATTCATTGGTTAAGTGTAAAGGAGTGAAATGGGGCGCTAATCCCTCTCCTCTTAATTTAGCTAAATGGGGTTTTTAAGCAGAGTTATCCTATTTGCTTCAAAGTTTGTGTCTAGGTTCATTGTGATAAGCCGCTTCCGTGATTAGCTTTGGGGGTTCATTGGTTAAGTGGGGGGAAAGGGGGCTAATCCCCTTAATTTAGCTAAATGTGTTTTTCCTGCAGAATTATCCGATTTGCTTCAAATTTTGTACACCGGTTTATTCTGATAAGGCGTTTCCCTGATTATTTTTGGAGGTTTATTGGTTAAGTATGAAGGGGGAAAATGGGTGAGGTAATCCCTCCCCCTTAATTGGAGTTAATAGTCTGTGAGCTCAATGTCATAAATTTAACTGGACACTTTTATTTTTATTATTTTATAATTCAGTGTCGAAGCTGTGGCATTCAGCCCAGATACAGGAGCAAAAACCTTGTTGTTTAAATACATTTGTTTTGCAAAGTCAAGTGATACGTATTTTATTTTGCAGCAGGTATTTAAGAGAGTTCGCACTTGAATAAAATTATTCTTGCTAGTTTTAATATCAAGTATCGCTGTTGGTAAAATAACAATTTTGTTCGAATCAAGAAAACAATTTGAAAGCCTTTGAAAATAAGTGCTTTAGGCACCGCTTGGTTGTATTTTTTTTTTTTTTTTTTTTTTTTTTTGTTTAGATTCATTATTAGGAACAAATGTGTTTTCTCTATGAAAACGGCTGTCTTGAAATTTTCCGCAAACCTTGCATTAATGTTTTGATGCTAAATGCTTTTCAGATAAGCAATTTATTCATAACTTGTCTCGTTTCACTACAGTAAATCTTTCACCAATTTCTATATCGATAAATATACTAAATTTAAAAAGAATATAAGGGAATTCACATATTATTTACGTCTTGTATGCCATTTCGAATTAATTAGCAAGGTTTATTTTACTTTTCTAGGGTTTTTTGATCTTATAAATAAATTCATATTAATGCTTTCGGGAGGTTTACTTCCGTACTTTTGGGTTATCTCCACAATTACGATTATGCCAAGATTTCAGTTACGATTTTAAATGAGTTTTTCATGCAGAATAATTCGATTTGCTTCAAATTTGATATACCGGTTTATTCTGATAAGGCACTTCCCTGATTCGATTTGCAGATTCATTGGTTAAGTGTAAAGGAGTGAAATGGGGCGCTAATCCCTCTCCTCTTAATTTAGCTAAATGGGGTTTTTAAGCAGAGTTATCCTATTTGCTTCAAAGTTTGTGTCTAGGTTCATTGTGATAAGCCGCTTCCGTGATTAGCTTTGGGGGTTCATTGGTTAAGTGGGGGGAAAGGGGGCTAATCCCCTTAATTTAGCTAAATGTGTTTTTCCTGCAGAATTATCCGATTTGCTTCAAATTTTGTACACCGGTTTATTCTGATAAGGCGTTTCCCTGATTATTTTTGGAGGTTTATTGGTTAAGTATGAAGGGGGAAAATGGGTGAGGTAATCCCTCCCCCTTAATTGGAGTTAATAGTCTGTGAGCTCAATGTCATAAATTTAACTGGACACTTTTATTTTTATTATTTTATAATTCAGTGTCGAAGCTGTGGCATTCAGCCCAGATACAGGAGCAAAAACCTTGTTGTTTAAATACATTTGTTTTGCAAAGTCAAGTGATACGTATTTTATTTTGCAGCAGGTATTTAAGAGAGTTCGCACTTGAATAAAATTATTCTTGCTAGTTTTAATATCAAGTATCGCTGTTGGTAAAATAACAATTTTGTTCGAATCAAGAAAACAATTTGAAAGCCTTTGAAAATAAGTGCTTTAGGCACCGCTTGGTTGTATTTTTTTTTTTTTTTTTTTTTTTTTTTTTGTTTAGATTCATTATTAGGAACAAATGTGTTTTCTCTATGAAAACGGCTGTCTTGAAATTTTCCGCAAACCTTGCATTAATGTTTTGATGCTAAATGCTTTTCAGATAAGCAATTTATTCATAACTTGTCTCGTTTCACTACAGTAAATCTTTCACCAATTTCTATATCGATAAATATACTAAATTTAAAAAGAATATAAGGGAATTCACATATTATTTACGTCTTGTATGCCATTTCGAATTAATTAGCAAGGTTTATTTTACTTTTCTAGGGTTTTTTGATCTTATAAATAAATTCATATTAATGCTTTCGGGAGGTTTACTTCCGTACTTTTGGGTTATCTCCACAATTACGATTATGCCAAGATTTCAGTTACGATTTTAAATGAGTTTTTCATGCAGAATAATTCGATTTGCTTCAAATTTGATATACCGGTTTATTCTGATAAGGCACTTCCCTGATTCGATTTGCAGATTCATTGGTTAAGTGTAAAGGAGTGAAATGGGGCGCTAATCCCTCTCCTCTTAATTTAGCTAAATGGGGTTTTTAAGCAGAGTTATCCTATTTGCTTCAAAGTTTGTGTCTAGGTTCATTGTGATAAGCCGCTTCCGTGATTAGCTTTGGGGGTTCATTGGTTAAGTGGGGGGAAAGGGGGCTAATCCCCTTAATTTAGCTAAATGTGTTTTTCCTGCAGAATTATCCGATTTGCTTCAAATTTTGTACACCGGTTTATTCTGATAAGGCGTTTCCCTGATTATTTTTGGAGGTTTATTGGTTAAGTATGAAGGGGGAAAATGGGTGAGGTAATCCCTCCCCCTTAATTGGAGTTAATAGTCTGTGAGCTCAATGTCATAAATTTAACTGGACACTTTTATTTTTATTATTTTATAATTCAGTGTCGAAGCTGTGGCATTCAGCCCAGATACAGGAGCAAAAACCTTGTTGTTTAAATACATTTGTTTTGCAAAGTCAAGTGATACGTATTTTATTTTGCAGCAGGTATTTAAGAGAGTTCGCACTTGAATAAAATTATTCTTGCTAGTTTTAATATCAAGTATCGCTGTTGGTAAAATAACAATTTTGTTCGAATCAAGAAAACAATTTGAAAGCCTTTGAAAATAAGTGCTTTAGGCACCGCTTGGTTGTATTTTTTTTTTTTTTTTTTTTTTTTTTTTTTGTTTAGATTCATTATTAGGAACAAATGTGTTTTCTCTATGAAAACGGCTGTCTTGAAATTTTCCGCAAACCTTGCATTAATGTTTTGATGCTAAATGCTTTTCAGATAAGCAATTTATTCATAACTTGTCTCGTTTCACTACAGTAAATCTTTCACCAATTTCTATATCGATAAATATACTAAATTTAAAAAGAATATAAGGGAATTCACATATTATTTACGTCTTGTATGCCATTTCGAATTAATTAGCAAGGTTTATTTTACTTTTCTAGGGTTTTTTGATCTTATAAATAAATTCATATTAATGCTTTCGGGAGGTTTACTTCCGTACTTTTGGGTTATCTCCACAATTACGATTATGCCAAGATTTCAGTTACGATTTTAAATGAGTTTTTCATGCAGAATAATTCGATTTGCTTCAAATTTGATATACCGGTTTATTCTGATAAGGCACTTCCCTGATTCGATTTGCAGATTCATTGGTTAAGTGTAAAGGAGTGAAATGGGGCGCTAATCCCTCTCCTCTTAATTTAGCTAAATGGGGTTTTTAAGCAGAGTTATCCTATTTGCTTCAAAGTTTGTGTCTAGGTTCATTGTGATAAGCCGCTTCCGTGATTAGCTTTGGGGGTTCATTGGTTAAGTGGGGGGAAAGGGGGCTAATCCCCTTAATTTAGCTAAATGTGTTTTTCCTGCAGAATTATCCGATTTGCTTCAAATTTTGTACACCGGTTTATTCTGATAAGGCGTTTCCCTGATTATTTTTGGAGGTTTATTGGTTAAGTATGAAGGGGGAAAATGGGTGAGGTAATCCCTCCCCCTTAATTGGAGTTAATAGTCTGTGAGCTCAATGTCATAAATTTAACTGGACACTTTTATTTTTATTATTTTATAATTCAGTGTCGAAGCTGTGGCATTCAGCCCAGATACAGGAGCAAAAACCTTGTTGTTTAAATACATTTGTTTTGCAAAGTCAAGTGATACGTATTTTATTTTGCAGCAGGTATTTAAGAGAGTTCGCACTTGAATAAAATTATTCTTGCTAGTTTTAATATCAAGTATCGCTGTTGGTAAAATAACAATTTTGTTCGAATCAAGAAAACAATTTGAAAGCCTTTGAAAATAAGTGCTTTAGGCACCGCTTGGTTGTATTTTTTTTTTTTTTTTTTTTTGTTGTTTAGATTCATTATTAGGAACAAATGTGTTTTCTCTATGAAAACGGCTGTCTTGAAATTTTCCGCAAACCTTGCATTAATGTTTTGATGCTAAATGCTTTTCAGATAAGCAATTTATTCATAACTTGTCTCGTTTCACTACAGTAAATCTTTCACCAATTTCTATATCGATAAATATACTAAATTTAAAAAGAATATAAGGGAATTCACATATTATTTACGTCTTGTATGCCATTTCGAATTAATTAGCAAGGTTTATTTTACTTTTCTAGGGTTTTTTGATCTTATAAATAAATTCATATTAATGCTTTCGGGAGGTTTACTTCCGTACTTTTGGGTTATCTCCACAATTACGATTATGCCAAGATTTCAGTTACGATTTTAAATGAGTTTTTCATGCAGAATAATTCGATTTGCTTCAAATTTGATATACCGGTTTATTCTGATAAGGCACTTCCCTGATTCGATTTGCAGATTCATTGGTTAAGTGTAAAGGAGTGAAATGGGGCGCTAATCCCTCTCCTCTTAATTTAGCTAAATGGGGTTTTTAAGCAGAGTTATCCTATTTGCTTCAAAGTTTGTGTCTAGGTTCATTGTGATAAGCCGCTTCCGTGATTAGCTTTGGGGGTTCATTGGTTAAGTGGGGGGAAAGGGGGCTAATCCCCTTAATTTAGCTAAATGTGTTTTTCCTGCAGAATTATCCGATTTGCTTCAAATTTTGTACACCGGTTTATTCTGATAAGGCGTTTCCCTGATTATTTTTGGAGGTTTATTGGTTAAGTATGAAGGGGGAAAATGGGTGAGGTAATCCCTCCCCCTTAATTGGAGTTAATAGTCTGTGAGCTCAATGTCATAAATTTAACTGGACACTTTTATTTTTATTATTTTATAATTCAGTGTCGAAGCTGTGGCATTCAGCCCAGATACAGGAGCAAAAACCTTGTTGTTTAAATACATTTGTTTTGCAAAGTCAAGTGATACGTATTTTATTTTGCAGCAGGTATTTAAGAGAGTTCGCACTTGAATAAAATTATTCTTGCTAGTTTTAATATCAAGTATCGCTGTTGGTAAAATAACAATTTTGTTCGAATCAAGAAAACAATTTGAAAGCCTTTGAAAATAAGTGCTTTAGGCACCGCTTGGTTGTATTTTTTTTTTTTTTTTTTTTTTTTTTTTGTTTAGATTCATTATTAGGAACAAATGTGTTTTCTCTATGAAAACGGCTGTCTTGAAATTTTCCGCAAACCTTGCATTAATGTTTTGATGCTAAATGCTTTTCAGATAAGCAATTTATTCATAACTTGTCTCGTTTCACTACAGTAAATCTTTCACCAATTTCTATATCGATAAATATACTAAATTTAAAAAGAATATAAGGGAATTCACATATTATTTACGTCTTGTATGCCATTTCGAATTAATTAGCAAGGTTTATTTTACTTTTCTAGGGTTTTTTGATCTTATAAATAAATTCATATTAATGCTTTCGGGAGGTTTACTTCCGTACTTTTGGGTTATCTCCACAATTACGATTATGCCAAGATTTCAGTTACGATTTTAAATGAGTTTTTCATGCAGAATAATTCGATTTGCTTCAAATTTGATATACCGGTTTATTCTGATAAGGCACTTCCCTGATTCGATTTGCAGATTCATTGGTTAAGTGTAAAGGAGTGGAATGGGGCGCTAATCCCTCTCCTCTTAATTTAGCTAAATGGGGTTTTTAAGCAGAGTTATCCTATTTGCTTCAAAGTTTGTGTCTAGGTTCATTGTGATAAGCCGCTTCCGTGATTAGCTTTGGGGGTTCATTGGTTAAGTGGGGGGAAAGGGGGCTAATCCCCTTAATTTAGCTAAATGTGTTTTTCCTGCAGAATTATCCGATTTGCTTCAAATTTTGTACACCGGTTTATTCTGATAAGGCGTTTCCCTGATTATTTTTGGAGGTTTATTGGTTAAGTATGAAGGGGGAAAATGGGTGAGGTAATCCCTCCCCCTTAATTGGAGTTAATAGTCTGTGAGCTCAATGTCATAAATTTAACTGGACACTTTTATTTTTATTATTTTATAATTCAGTGTCGAAGCTGTGGCATTCAGCCCAGATACAGGAGCAAAAACCTTGTTGTTTAAATACATTTGTTTTGCAAAGTCAAGTGATACGTATTTTATTTTGCAGCAGGTATTTAAGAGAGTTCGCACTTGAATAAAATTATTCTTGCTAGTTTTAATATCAAGTATCGCTGTTGGTAAAATAACAATTTTGTTCGAATCAAGAAAACAATTTGAAAGCCTTTGAAAATAAGTGCTTTAGGCACCGCTTGGTTGTATTTTTTTTTTTTTTTTTTTTTTTTTTTTGTTTAGATTCATTATTAGGAACAAATGTGTTTTCTCTATGAAAACGGCTGTCTTGAAATTTTCCGCAAACCTTGCATTAATGTTTTGATGCTAAATGCTTTTCAGATAAGCAATTTATTCATAACTTGTCTCGTTTCACTACAGTAAATCTTTCACCAATTTCTATATCGATAAATATACTAAATTTAAAAAGAATATAAGGGAATTCACATATTATTTACGTCTTGTATGCCATTTCGAATTAATTAGCAAGGTTTATTTTACTTTTCTAGGGTTTTTTGATCTTATAAATAAATTCATATTAATGCTTTCGGGAGGTTTACTTCCGTACTTTTGGGTTATCTCCACAATTACGATTATGCCAAGATTTCAGTTACGATTTTAAATGAGTTTTTCATGCAGAATAATTCGATTTGCTTCAAATTTGATATACCGGTTTATTCTGATAAGGCACTTCCCTGATTCGATTTGCAGATTCATTGGTTAAGTGTAAAGGAGTGAAATGGGGCGCTAATCCCTCTCCTCTTAATTTAGCTAAATGGGGTTTTTAAGCAGAGTTATCCTATTTGCTTCAAAGTTTGTGTCTAGGTTCATTGTGATAAGCCGCTTCCGTGATTAGCTTTGGGGGTTCATTGGTTAAGTGGGGGGAAAGGGGGCTAATCCCCTTAATTTAGCTAAATGTGTTTTTCCTGCAGAATTATCCGATTTGCTTCAAATTTTGTACACCGGTTTATTCTGATAAGGCGTTTCCCTGATTATTTTTGGAGGTTTATTGGTTAAGTATGAAGGGGGAAAATGGGTGAGGTAATCCCTCCCCCTTAATTGGAGTTAATAGTCTGTGAGCTCAATGTCATAAATTTAACTGGACACTTTTATTTTTATTATTTTATAATTCAGTGTCGAAGCTGTGGCATTCAGCCCAGATACAGGAGCAAAAACCTTGTTGTTTAAATACATTTGTTTTGCAAAGTCAAGTGATACGTATTTTATTTTGCAGCAGGTATTTAAGAGAGTTCGCACTTGAATAAAATTATTCTTGCTAGTTTTAATATCAAGTATCGCTGTTGGTAAAATAACAATTTTGTTCGAATCAAGAAAACAATTTGAAAGCCTTTGAAAATAAGTGCTTTAGGCACCGCTTGGTTGTATTTTTTTTTTTTTTTTTTTTTTTTTTTTTTTGTTTAGATTCATTATTAGGAACAAATGTGTTTTCTCTATGAAAACGGCTGTCTTGAAATTTTCCGCAAACCTTGCATTAATGTTTTGATGCTAAATGCTTTTCAGATAAGCAATTTATTCATAACTTGTCTCGTTTCACTACAGTAAATCTTTCACCAATTTCTATATCGATAAATATACTAAATTTAAAAAGAATATAAGGGAATTCACATATTATTTACGTCTTGTATGCCATTTCGAATTAATTAGCAAGGTTTATTTTACTTTTCTAGGGTTTTTTGATCTTATAAATAAATTCATATTAATGCTTTCGGGAGGTTTACTTCCGTACTTTTGGGTTATCTCCACAATTACGATTATGCCAAGATTTCAGTTACGATTTTAAATGAGTTTTTCATGCAGAATAATTCGATTTGCTTCAAATTTGATATACCGGTTTATTCTGATAAGGCACTTCCCTGATTCGATTTGCAGATTCATTGGTTAAGTGTAAAGGAGTGAAATGGGGCGCTAATCCCTCTCCTCTTAATTTAGCTAAATGGGGTTTTTAAGCAGAGTTATCCTATTTGCTTCAAAGTTTGTGTCTAGGTTCATTGTGATAAGCCGCTTCCGTGATTAGCTTTGGGGGTTCATTGGTTAAGTGGGGGGAAAGGGGGCTAATCCCCTTAATTTAGCTAAATGTGTTTTTCCTGCAGAATTATCCGATTTGCTTCAAATTTTGTACACCGGTTTATTCTGATAAGGCGTTTCCCTGATTATTTTTGGAGGTTTATTGGTTAAGTATGAAGGGGGAAAATGGGTGAGGTAATCCCTCCCCCTTAATTGGAGTTAATAGTCTGTGAGCTCAATGTCATAAATTTAACTGGACACTTTTATTTTTATTATTTTATAATTCAGTGTCGAAGCTGTGGCATTCAGCCCAGATACAGGAGCAAAAACCTTGTTGTTTAAATACATTTGTTTTGCAAAGTCAAGTGATACGTATTTTATTTTGCAGCAGGTATTTAAGAGAGTTCGCACTTGAATAAAATTATTCTTGCTAGTTTTAATATCAAGTATCGCTGTTGGTAAAATAACAATTTTGTTCGAATCAAGAAAACAATTTGAAAGCCTTTGAAAATAAGTGCTTTAGGCACCGCTTGGTTGTATTTTTTTTTTTTTTTTTTTTTTTTTTTTGTTGTTTAGATTCATTATTAGGAACAAATGTGTTTTCTCTATGAAAACGGCTGTCTTGAAATTTTCCGCAAACCTTGCATTAATGTTTTGATGCTAAATGCTTTTCAGATAAGCAATTTATTCATAACTTGTCTCGTTTCACTACAGTAAATCTTTCACCAATTTCTATATCGATAAATATACTAAATTTAAAAAGAATATAAGGGAATTCACATATTATTTACGTCTTGTATGCCATTTCGAATTAATTAGCAAGGTTTATTTTACTTTTCTAGGGTTTTTTGATCTTATAAATAAATTCATATTAATGCTTTCGGGAGGTTTACTTCCGTACTTTTGTGTTATCTCCACAATTACGATTATGCCAAGATTTCAGTTACGATTTTAAATGAGTTTTTCATGCAGAATAATTCGATTTGCTTCAAATTTGATATACCGGTTTATTCTGATAAGGCACTTCCCTGATTCGATTTGCAGATTCATTGGTTAAGTGTAAAGGAGTGAAATGGGGCGCTAATCCCTCTCCTCTTAATTTAGCTAAATGGGGTTTTTAAGCAGAGTTATCCTATTTGCTTCAAAGTTTGTGTCTAGGTTCATTGTGATAAGCCGCTTCCGTGATTAGCTTTGGGGGTTCATTGGTTAAGTGGGGGGAAAGGGGGCTAATCCCCTTAATTTAGCTAAATGTGTTTTTCCTGCAGAATTATCCGATTTGCTTCAAATTTTGTACACCGGTTTATTCTGATAAGGCGTTTCCCTGATTATTTTTGGAGGTTTATTGGTTAAGTATGAAGGGGGAAAATGGGTGAGGTAATCCCTCCCCCTTAATTGGAGTTAATAGTCTGTGAGCTCAATGTCATAAATTTAACTGGACACTTTTATTTTTATTATTTTATAATTCAGTGTCGAAGCTGTGGCATTCAGCCCAGATACAGGAGCAAAAACCTTGTTGTTTAAATACATTTGTTTTGCAAAGTCAAGTGATACGTATTTTATTTTGCAGCAGGTATTTAAGAGAGTTCGCACTTGAATAAAATTATTCTTGCTAGTTTTAATATCAAGTATCGCTGTTGGTAAAATAACAATTTTGTTCGAATCAAGAAAACAATTTGAAAGCCTTTGAAAATAAGTGCTTTAGGCACCGCTTGGTTGTATTTTTTTTTTTTTTTTTTGTTGTTGTTTAGATTCATTATTAGGAACAAATGTGTTTTCTCTATGAAAACGGCTGTCTTGAAATTTTCCGCAAACCTTGCATTAATGTTTTGATGCTAAATGCTTTTCAGATAAGCAATTTATTCATAACTTGTCTCGTTTCACTACAGTAAATCTTTCACCAATTTCTATATCGATAAATATACTAAATTTAAAAAGAATATAAGGGAATTCACATATTATTTACGTCTTGTATGCCATTTCGAATTAATTAGCAAGGTTTATTTTACTTTTCTAGGGTTTTTTGATCTTATAAATAAATTCATATTAATGCTTTCGGGAGGTTTACTTCCGTACTTTTGGGTTATCTCCACAATTACGATTATGCCAAGATTTCAGTTACGATTTTAAATGAGTTTTTCATGCAGAATAATTCGATTTGCTTCAAATTTGATATACCGGTTTATTCTGATAAGGCACTTCCCTGATTCGATTTGCAGATTCATTGGTTAAGTGTAAAGGAGTGAAATGGGGCGCTAATCCCTCTCCTCTTAATTTAGCTAAATGGGGTTTTTAAGCAGAGTTATCCTATTTGCTTCAAAGTTTGTGTCTAGGTTCATTGTGATAAGCCGCTTCCGTGATTAGCTTTGGGGGTTCATTGGTTAAGTGGGGGGAAAGGGGGCTAATCCCCTTAATTTAGCTAAATGTGTTTTTCCTGCAGAATTATCCAATTTGCTTCAAATTTTGTACACCGGTTTATTCTGATAAGGCGTTTCCCTGATTATTTTTGGAGGTTTATTGGTTAAGTATGAAAAGGGAAAATGGGTGAGGTAATCCCTCCCCCTTAATTGGAGTTAATAGTCTGTGAGCTCAATGTCATAAATTTAACTGGACACTTTTATTTTTATTATTTTATAATTCAGTGTCGAAGCTGTGGCATTCAGCCCAGATACAGGAGCAAAAACCTTGTTGTTTAAATACATTTGTTTTGCAAAGTCAAGTGATACGTATTTTATTTTGCAGCAGGTATTTAAGAGAGTTCGCACTTGAATAAAATTATTCTTGCTAGTTTTAATATCAAGTATCGCTGTTGCGGTTAAATCCGGTTATGTATGCATCACATATACGCATAAGTATACTCCAAACACTCATATATGTGCCATATACATCATTATATACATATTATTTACGTCTTGTATGCCATTTCGAATTAATTAGCAAGGTTTATTTTACTTTTCTAGGGTTTTTTGATCTTATAAATAAATTCATATTAATGCTTTCGGGAGGTTTACTTCCGTACTTTTGGGTTATTTCCACAATTACGATTATGCCAAGATTTCAGTTACGATTTCGCCAAGATCATTGTAAAGCTTATGTATGCATCACATATACTCATAAGTATACTCCCAACACTCATATATGTGCCATACACATCATTTCACGCCTTGTATGCCATATATAGAATTTCGTATACATTTTATATACATGCCATATATATGTCATATATAAGTCATATATATGTCATATATACGTCATATATCACAATAACTGCGGCATATGCGTCAAGAAATGTTATATACATCTTATATTATTATAATGTCATATATGCTTTATAATTTGGCAATAAATCTTGGTCGCTTGGCGATTCATCCTTGGGGTCCGCTATAACTCATAAGTACCTTTACTTCTTGTTCTAGAAACATCATTAAATTATCAACGTTTGGGACGCATGCAATATTTATCGATAGTTCGAAATGCTTTATTGTGACCTTAGCAAGTTTTCTAGAATTATAGTCGTAAACAACATGCCAGAAAGATTACTTCTTTTAAATCCTGACTTATTTAAAGCTCTGATATTTTTGTTTATGCCATCTACTAGCCATCTTTAGATGACTCACAAATTGATTTGGATGACGCTTTCCAAAAAAAAAAAAAAAAAAAAAGTGAAACATTAAAAACAAAATATACACACTTCTTTTCCATACGACAAAAAATTCTGGGAATTCATTGCTTGAAAAATAATTTAATTTGGAAAATTTCATTCCAGAACTAGGAAGTGTGTGGATAAAAATAAGAGTTGAGCCATTTTACTCAACATGAAAACGAAATGACTTATTTGGTTTCTCTATGATGTATTGCCTGGAAATACGAAAGAACGTGTTTTTCAAATAATGGAAATGAACAGGATTGCGATAAATACGATTTCAGAAATACTCCAGAGATACATTTTTAATAAATCTTTGTTTTCTATGTTTATATGAATGAGAAAATATTTTATATTACAAGTAATTTTGTTCTTGATGTAGGGAGTACTTATCTTTGGAGCCCTTATTCGAATATGTCTGGAAGTGAATTTTGAATTGTGGTATGCGTTTGTAAGTTTAACTAATTTCTTGCCTATTGCTTGATGCATATAAATTTTGTGGATTATATGAAGGTCGGCACAAAAAGTTCGCTTACATTTCAGCTTATCGGCGGAAATTGCTGATGGGGAATTTTCAACTGTGTTTTGCGTTTTCTAAATGAACAAAATTTTGGCAAACTAGGCAGCATATATACAAATTTACAGATCATGTGCAGGGCTAAACAAAAGAATTCGGACACTTTTCCGATGGTAATTGCTCAAATTAGTTTTCTAAATGTGTTATGGGTTTTCCAAATTATTTACTTACAAGGGAACCACTTTTGTTGCAGCTCGCACCTAGCATCGAGACCTGGTGCATTTTGTAGACTTATACATAAAAGTTAGAGAACCGATAAACTTTCTCTGTAAAAAATTACATTATATATATTTTTTATAACAATATATTTTTATTATTGGATTTTGAATTGTTAATTTCACTCCAAAAGACAGCTAAGTCGCCAAACAGGGTACTACGAATCCAAACCAATACTCACTCACACAGCAGAAGATTATGACATTCGGCAAGGGTTGCCGGGAAAAATTCTACAGCCAATATTGCGCCGCCAAACATGCAATTATAATGTTGCCTTTTTAACACTTTCCAACCTAGTTGAAAAGTGTTTATGACTTTGGTTTGTCTGCCGTCTGCCGTCTGGTCGTCTGGCCGTGCTCTAACTCCCGTAAATATGCTCGGATTTCTCTGCAATTTTTATATGTTATTGTCGTTATCTATAGCATGTTCGCTATTTAAACGGAAGTGTGTAGCACTTATTGTTTTTTTTACAGGGACGCTCAAAAGAATTCCGTTACATTGCGGTCTATGGGGAAAAATCATTTGCGGTTTATTTAAATAATGTTTTACTATTTTAAACGCATTGAAATTTATATATATCACTAAGGTGCATTAGAAGAAGCTTAATATGGAATAGGGTGTGCATAGCACTTATAGTTACTTTACAGGGACAGTCAAATAATTCCGTTACATTACGTCTATGGAGAAAAATCATCTGCGGTTTATTTAAATAATGTTTCACTATTTTAAACGCATTGAAATTTATATATATCACTAAGGTGTATTACAAGAGGCTTACTACAGAATATTGTGTGTATAGCAGTCATAGTTCATTTACAGGGACACGCAAAAGAATTCTTTACTGTCTGTTAACAATAATTCCTGGAAGTGCGTTTTAAGTTACTGAACGCGATTTTAAATTTAACTCGCATTTTGTCTATTACGTGGTGTGTATAAATTCTGTAGATCATATACAGGGCAGCACAAAAGTTCGCGAACACATTTCCGTTTATTGACAGAAGCTCCAGAAGGTGAATTTTAAACTGTGCTACGCGTTTCCTAACTGAACTCAAATTTAGCATCCTATGTAGTATATATACAAATCTATAGATCATATATAGGGCTGAATAAAAGTATTCGAATATTTTTCCGAATATTATATATGTTGGAAATTCCTGAAATGATGTTTTTAAATATGTTATGCGTTTTCCAAATTGTTTACTTAGATGTTATCTTTCAGCTTATTAAACGGTATGATTTGTAAAATTATTTTGGAAGCGTTGGAAAGTGTTACATAATCTATGCTTGACGCATGATTTTTCGTTCTGGTTTCAAAATGAAATTTATAGGTTTTTAAAGGAATTTTTAATCTTTTTTTCAGTATTTTATTCTTACTTTTAACCAACTTGTATTTTAAAGTACTTTTTCCAAAAAAACTTCTATGTCAATAGTCCTATAAGTTACGCTGCTGTAAAATGAAAAAAAATATGATTTTAACGGAAAATTTCATTGATTCTCAAACTTCGTGATATAGGGCTTTACGATGCACCAGGTCTCAATGCTAGGTACGAGTTGCACCAAAAGTGGTAACCTTGTTAGACATCGTCTTTCACCTTATAAATGGTTGAATTTTTTTCTTAAATGCATCCGATGTAATGCATTCTATTCTACCGAAACTTTCTGTTTTTAATTTTTTTATTATTCAAGTATATTACTTCCTAAACATGCGAATAAATAGAGGAATTTGATTTTCAATTTAATGATTACATGTACGGATGTACTATGCAAGTGATAAAAGTTAAATGGTATTGTGCATTTAGTAGTAAAAAGTCCTTCCGGCTTGTACCGGGAGGAAAACATAGCTTCCATATTTAATGTTTTTAAAAATTCAACTCATTTTACTCAAACACCCGAAGCTAAAATGGTTGGAACCCGATTATAGAAGATTCAAACCCGGTTTTCGTTAATGCTGAATTTGAATGTGAATTTCAGCGTGAGAGTTACAGCATAACAAACATCAGATTGTTTTAAAATATCAGCCAACCTAGAATTTCAAACAGTTATATCTCAGCCATTTTTTAAGGTAAAGCCAAAACAAAAAATGCTCCGGAATACTTGTATCACGATATAACACTTACCAGAAACAACTTTTCCAATTTACAATTTTTTTATATTTTTTTTATAATTTTAAAAAGTTTAAAAAATTTAACTGGCCGCCATTTTGAAACAAGATGGTGCATGAAGCTGGCCAAAAAACTCGGTCAAGACCTAGGTATGCCTTGTACACATAATCAGACTCATTCATATAGGTTCATAAATACGAGAGTTACAGTATAACAAAAATCAGATTGTTTTAAAGTGTCACCCACCCTAGAATTTCAAACCGCCATATCTCAGCCATTTTTTAAGATAAAGTCAAAACAAAAAATGATCCAGAATCCTTTTATCACGATCTAACGCTTAATGAAAACAATTTTTTCAATTTATAAATTTTTTGTACAACCGTTTGAAATTTTTAAAATTTAAATTTTTTTAACTGGCAGCCATTTTGAAACATGATGGCGGATGAAGATGGCCAACGAACTCTGTCGAGACCTTGGTATGTCCAATACACATATTCAGTCACAGTCACATGCAAATCGGTTCATAAATAAAAGAGTTACAGCATAACAAATGCCATATATATATATATATATAAATCAACATTTGAACGGAGGGTGGTTTGGGGGACTGGGTGTCATGATCGGTGAAAATATATCAAAATTTTCCGGAATTGCTTTTCTCCAAACAGCTGCAATAGGTAGCTTTTTTTAATGAAAGCTGCCTAAAAGATACGGTAAATTAACGAAAATAGCGAAAACTCTGATTATCTTTTCGTGAAATGCTGAAACTAGATAACCTTGAAAACATGAAACAAAGAAAGAAAATTCATACGTCGAGGATAGATTGTAAAACACTTTGCAACATAATCAGAAAATTCTAACAAATCTTCACCGTTAGTCCAGTCATTTGGTAGAAAATAAAGGAAAGTTTTGAATTTTGGGTCCCTTTATGTTTTTGGGGTCGCTGAACACGAATCCGAGGTTTTCCAACAAAATTTGTTCCAGAAAATACTTTTTTTTTTACAAAAAACTTGTAAAAAACCGGACTTTTCTCCGTTTTTTCAAAACAACATTTCCGTTTTTTTCAACACAGTTTTTAGTATCATTAATAGTTAACGTTTGTTTAAAATGGTCATTTTTCATGTTGCCTCGACGTACAGGGTCGTAATTCCCGTTTTTTACAGTTTTTTGTCTTTTACACCTCCGTATTTTACCGCCTCTTAGAGTACGAGCACTCCGGCGGAGGAGTACCCGCGGCTCACGAGAGTAGGTGGAACTGCTCCACTGCCCCACTGCTCCCACCTTGCCTTGGCGCAGGATCCGCACTTTTCCTCACCCTCAAATGCATAAAATATAGTCAAACATATAATCTTTAGTATCATTAATGGTTACCGTTTGCGTAAAATGGTTAGTTTCCATGTTACATCGACATACACTAACGTAATACCCGTTTTTTTTTACAGTTTTTTGTTTTTAACACCCTTTTTTGCGGCACTCTGACAGCTAAACCATTGATCCGAGAAAAAACTTTCAGTACATAAAGTATAGGAAATTTTATTTTCTTTAATTCATAAATTGCCGACTTTCACGCAAAATGCACAATTTTTTAGTTATTTTGAAAAAAATGAGACAAATCCGTTTTTTTACACGTTTTTTGTTAAAAAAACGTATTTAAAAAAACGTAAAAAAATTTGGTTTGAAATCCTCGGATTCGTGTTCAGCGACCCCAAAAACATAAAAGGATCCAAAATTCAAAACTACACCTAAACTTTCCTTTATTTGCTCCTTTTTTATCCCCTAATGTCTGGACTACGTTCAATAAGTTGAAAGATGATGTCTAAGTACACAATTTGGAAAACACACAACAAATTTGAAACCCTAATTAGAGCAATTACCATCGAAAAAGTATCCAAATTCTTTTGTACAGCGCTGCATATGATCTATAGATTTCTATATATGCTACATAGTTTGCCGAAATTTTGCTCATTTAGAAAACGCAAAACACAATTGAGAATTCCCCTTCAGCAATTTCCGCCTATAAGATGACATGTGCACGAATTCTTTTGTGCAGCCATGTATATGATTTTTACAATTTATACACACCAAATAATATGCAAAAAATTAGTTAAATTTAAAAACTCATACCACAATCGAAAATACACTTCCAGCAAATATTGCCGATAGACAGTACTGTAATCGAATTATCTTGTATGTTCATGTAAATGAACGATAAATGCTATGCACACCATATTCTATTCTGTAGTAGGCATTTTTTAGCTCATTTCAGTGATATATATCAATTTCAACATGTTTGAAACAGTGCAACTTCATTTAAATACACTGCGAATGATTTTTCCCCATAGACCAGAAAACAAACTATAAATGCCACACACTTCATTTTCAACACCGTATATTTCAATTACATATGAGGACTCCAGAAGCCAAGGGGTACAAGTGACAAAATTTCGATTTGGAGTAAATTGAGTTCAAAGTTTTGAGTCAAAAGTAATTGATTGAAATAATTACGAAACTGTTGCTTATTTCAGAGTGGTTCTTGAACTCGTATTTCAATAACTGTGCAAAGAAAGTGGAGTAATTTTTTTTATATTTATAGTTAATCAATATTGATAACAATGGGTACAAGTTTCGAATGATTAAGTAGTTGACTTCCAAAACGCAGCACATAATTGAAAAATCACTTATAATTTTTGCGTACAAACAAATAGCCTATTTCTAAATCGCCTGTGCACTTAGCTCAGTTTTTTAAACTTTGCCCCTTATACCCCTTGGTTTTCCGGGTCCTCATATATTAATTATGTGGCAGTACGAGTATATTTACGCAAGTTAGAGCATGGACTGATAGACAGATGAACAGACGGCAAACAAACAAATAAATTCGTAAACATTTATCAATTCTGTTGGGAAATATTAAAATGATTAAAGTATTACTTGAATTTAAAAACGTGGATAACATATATTTTTTAAATTCCCCCCCCCCCCTCCAAAAAAAAAAAAAACTGTAGGATTATTTTCGCGAATTTTGATAGACTTCTTTTACCTTTATAAACCACCATCTTTTGCTTAATGATTTTAAATTACTAAAAAAATTTTGTTTGTAAAATATTAATATGCATATTTGTGCACCAAGAAAAAGTGCTTAGTGATCTAAATTATATTTTTAAAGGCGACTTTTGAAATATCACGTTCGAAAAGCTTTTTAAAAGATAATTTTTTTTTTGAAAAATCAGTAGTTAGACATTTTATTCAAGTGGAATTTAGTTTATATCAGAACAAATAGCCTTTACTATTCATGTGAAAAATGGATTTAATATGAATGGAATAGCATCCAATAATTGGTTTTCACCACAAAGGAACAAATACCATTCAAATTTATTTCGACGATGCTTTTCGAAATATAAAAATATAGAAATCATGAAAACGAAATACACACCGACTTCTTTTACACACACACACACACACACACAAAAAAAAAATTCATGCGAATTTAATGCTCGAAAGGTAATTTAATTTGAAAATCTTCATTTCAGAACTTTAAAAATGTGTGGATCAAAGTAAGTATTTAGCTATATTTACTCTGACATGAAATCGAAATGATTTATTTATTTCTGCCTCATATACTGCGTAGTTATACCGAATGAACGTGTTTTTCAAATGATGAAAATGAATGGCATTATGATAAATGCGATTTCAAAAATACTACAGAGACATAATCTTCATTAATCTTTGTTCTAAATTTCGAAATGAATGAGAGAATATTTTACATTCCAAGAAATTTTCTCCTCATTATGGTATTTTCTGGGAGTACATATTCGAATTTATATATTGCTGGTAATATTCGAAAAGACATCCGATGATTTAATTCTATATAAACCTTTATTTTCTTTTTGTTTATTGTAGGAGTTTTACTTCTTAATCAAGCGAACATACAGCGAGAGGGAAAGTTTCACATAATAGATACAGATATGCACTGTAAGTGCTGCAAGATAGTGTTATGTTTTTAATAGAAACAAAAAAAAAATATTTAAAGTCGCGGTCAGTTAAAGTGATTGACGAAAATAATTCAAATTCTGAAATATGAGGGTGTTAGAATGACAGTGGAGTAAGTCAATATTTAGTAATTTGAGAAATGAAGTGTTTTGTGAAACTTGTCGTATCGTCGTTGCATTAAGTGGTACAACTTGTTTTGCCCTCTAGTGACTCTCCAAGTGAACAATGACTTATTTGACTGTGGCACTGAACAGAAATTAATATACGTTCAGTGAAAATATGGTTATCTAGTTTTTTTTTTTTTTTTAATTTTTGACTTACTCCACTGCCATTCTAACCCCCTCATATTTTGCTGAAAAACTGAAAGTAGCCTACCTTGAAAATATAACAAGTGACTGAAGCTTTATTAGAATTAAAAAATTTGTATAAAAATATTTTCTAAATAAAAAAATAAAAGAAAATCATTAGAATAGTTTAGTTGAAAAAAAGTAAGTCTTAAAGTAAAAAAAAAAAAAAAAGAAAAAAAAAATCATAATAATAGTTTAGTGGAATTTTAGTACTGATTCAGCAGTTTTTACAGAGGTCTTTTAACTAAACCTTCACACTTTATTTACAAATTCTAGAATATTCTGAATATATATTTATTTGTAACATTCTATACCGTAGATATGTCTTTAAAAGCAAATGTTTATTGGTTAAGTTTACTTTTTTTAAATACGGCAGTGTTTCAAAATATTATATTAATCGAACTAAACACAAACTAGTCGGATGTGCCAATCGCAAAACTTTCTTCTATTTCATACATGTTAATGCTTCAAAATTCGTCATTTTTGCCGTCATTTTGTTGTAAGACAGCTGCTTGATAATCGTAGCGTTACCTGGATGCGAGAAGCCGATGTATACTAAACTACGAAAAGTCCTTGTTGCCTGTACCGGCAGGAAAATATAGCCTCCAATTCCCCTTTGTTTTAAAATTTTAGCTAATTTTACTGGAAAACACGAAGCTAAAATGAATGGAAACCCATTACAGATGATTCATTCCCAGTTCGCATCAATACTGAATTTGAATGAGAATATCTCCAAAGTAGTCAGCATGGCCAAGTTAGCTTCCTTTATGGTAACCTATTTTTGTCACCAACTTTGGCGATATTTCGCCAAGTGTCCCCAAGTTTAGCGGAATTTGACGGCGAATGTAAATATATAGTGTTACTAAGCATATAAGCTTTGGAATTATGGTTACAACAATGACAGAAAATTTTACAAAAAATGTTCACTAAAACATAAATTAAACTCGTTTAAAGAGAAATTGTGCTGTATTGTTTGTATTGTTTCAAATTCTCAGCCACCTGAAAATTTCAAACTGCTATATCTCAGCCATTTTTTTAGATAGAGGCAAAACTGGAATTTCTGGAATTCTTGAATCAAAACTGAACATTTAACGGTGAAAACTTTTAGGATTTCTAATTTTTTTGTACACCTTTTTGAATTTGAAATCATTAAGTGGCTATCACAGCGCGCCCCCTTCCAGCGGAATATCCTAAAATTCAACTGTGACGTGTGGGCCATGGTCAAAAACATATACATAAAAGTTGGTTCAATTCTATGCATAACTTCATGCACTTTTTGATGATACAATAATGAAAAATGGTACAAAAATCGCTATCGCAGCGCCCTCTACCGTCGGAATATCCCCAAATTCAAAGAAGACCTGATGGCCATACTAACAAACCTATAAATCAAATATGGTTCAATTCCATCCAAAACTTCATACAATTTTCGATAATACAATGAGGACAGACACACGGACAGATGGAGGGACAGACATTTTGTAAAAACATGTTTTTCGGAATCTCAGACCCCTAAAACGTGTAAATCCATTGAAAACCGAAATTCGAAAAAAATTTCGATTACAATACTTTTTTCTATTATAGACAGAAGAAAGTAAAAAAATGATTTATTTTAAAAATCACCATTTTTAAACTTATTTAACTTATCTCAAAATATGATTGCATGAATCATGTATAAGTTTCAGTGAACGTGGTTTCTGGCAAATTTGCTTTAATTGTTGGTGTTTCAACACTACGTTTCATACTCATATTCGTCATCGTCGAATTCTTGCCAATCTTGGCGAAATATTGCCAAATTTGGAGACAAAAATAGATTGCCGTAAATTAAGCCAACTTGGCTAATTTGGCGACATTGCCATTCAAATTCAATATTGACGAGAACTCGGAATGAATCTTCTGAGATCGTCTTCTACTCATTTTAGCTTCGTGTTTTCCAGCAAAATTAGTGAAAAAAAAACAAGGATTAGGGAAGATTTCTTTTCCTGCTGGTACAGGCCTGAAGGACTTTTCATAGTTATGTTATCGGCTGCTAGTGCAACGAAGGGTGCCTCGCATCCATGTAACCCGACGATTCGCAAGCAGCTGACGACAACAGAATGACGAAAAACATTGATTTTATTGCCAATGTGATAGCGAATTTTGAAGTATTAACATGTACGAAATAAAAGAAAGGTTTGGGATTGACACATCCGATTACTTCGAAATGTAACCATAATTTGATTTTGATACAAAAAAAGCAAATATCATTCCAACTGATTTCGATAGCGCTTTTTGAAAAAAAGAAAAGGAAAAAAGAAAAAGAAAATAAATATACGCCAATTCTTTTTTATATGAGAAAAAAAAAATCTTGCGAATTTATTTCTGTAAAAAGTGATTTAATTTGGAACTTTTATTCCAGAACTACAAAATGTGTCGATCAAAATATCTCTTGAGCCGTTTTACTATAACATGAAATCAAAATGACGTATTTGGTTTGTGCATGATATATCGTTTAGAAATGCGAAGGAGCGTATTTTTGAAATGATGGAAATGAACAGGATTATCATAAATGCGATTTACAAAATATTACTCAGCTATATTCTTCACTAATCTTTTTATCCAGATTCACGTTTCATTATTCGTATTTATGTTGTTTGAGTTTTCTAGAATAAGTCCAATATGATGTGTTTCATACTAGAGAAACTTTTTTTTCATTTGTTTATATATTTGAAGTATTAATTTTGAATCGTGCAAATATACAATGACAGAGAATGTTGAAGATTAGTTGATAGGTACCGACACAAAACTGTAAGTGAAATAAGATACGTGCCAAAGAGTTTTTGATTGCATTAAAAATAACTCCTTCTAAGATATGGTCAAGGTCAAACCGGGAGCGCAAACCTACCTTTCGTTTTAAGCTCAACTAGCCCCGCCCAGTCCAAGATATGGTCAATAAAAATAATTAACTACAGTCATGGAAACTCGGAATTTTTTTTGCTAAAAAACTGGAAGTATCTAATCTTGAAAATATAAAAAATGGCCAAAGTCTTAAAAGATTTTTAAAAAAATGATATGACTTGTTTGTAAATAAGTTCCAAAAACGTATGTTTTGACAAATGTTTTTAATCATTACGAATCTACAGCTTTGTGTAAATATTTTATAATAATCAGTATAAATCATAAGAGTTGTAATTTTTACAACTGGATGAAAAATGTCCGGGCCAGGATTCGAACCTGGGATCTCTTGGCTGAAGCTGTCATACTCTACCAACTGAGCGATCCCGGTCGAATATGGAGGGCATAATTCATCCAGTTAACCTTATTGATCATAGCATCTGGTCTGATATTTGAATCAGCTTAACAGAATAGATCGCAGGTAATGGAACTCCAGTAAACACTGGATACGTGATTACACTAGATTAATTTTTTTAAAATTTTTTTTAGTGTAATCAGTATGAATATTTATCTATTTGTAACATTCTGCGACACAAATTTGTCATGAAAAAGAAATGTTCAGTGATTACAATTAACTTTTTTAAAATTCGGCATTTACTATATCACATTTTTCAAACTAAAAAAAAAATATTTATTTTGATAAATCACCATTTTTAGACTGTTCATTCAAACGGAATTGAGGTTATTTCAAAACGAATGATCTTTATTATTCATGTAAAACCAAATGCATTAAATATGAATGGAATTGCATCAGATAATTTATTTTTGCTACAAAGAAGCAAATATCATTCAGATTGATTTTGATAATGCTTTTCGAAATGTAGAAAAAAAAGAAAAAGAAAGAAAGAAAAAGTTTATATTCTTCTTTTACACAAGAAAATTCTGCGAATTTATTGCTCGAAAAGTAGCTTCATTTGAAAATTTGCATTTCAGAACAAGTTAATATGTGGTTCAAAATAAGTCTTGAGTCATATTTACTCCAACAGAAATCGAAATGTTTTATTTATTTGTGCATGATATATTGCTCAGAAATACCGAAAGAATGTGTTTTTCAATTGACGAAAATGAATGGGATTACGATAAATGCGATTTCAAAAAGACTACAGAAACATATTCTTCAATAATCTTTGTTCGAAATTTTGAAATGAATGATAGAATATTTTACATTCTAAGAAATTTTCCTCTCGTTATGGTATTTTCTCGGAGTACCTATTCAAATTTATATATTGTTCGAAATTTTCGAAAATACATCCGATAATAAGTACTTAATTTTATATAACGTTGGCTTTTCTTTTTGTTTATTGTTGAAGTTTTACCTTCGAATCATGCAAATAGACACGCAGATTGAAAGTTTCAAATTATTTCATTGAAATTGATGTGTGTGTAGTGTGTAAGTGATGGAAGTTATGTGCTATTGTATTTGTAATAGAGACAAGAAAATGGTTTAAAGTCGCGGTCAGTTAAAATCATTGAAACTCGAAAATTTTTGTGAAAAGCTGAAGGCTGAAAGTAGTCTATCTTAAAAATATAGCAACTGCCTTGAAAATACTATATCAACTAACTGACGTTTTGGTAGAATAAAAATATGTGTATGAGTGTGTGTGAATATTTTCTAAAGTAAAAAACAAAAAAATTATTATAGTAGTTTAGTAGAAATTTAGTAATGATTCTTCAGTATTGACAGTATTTTACCTCTAGTACTTCTTTCTAGACAGATTGTTTTTAGACAGTCTTTAGCTCTAGTGTTATAGTCTTTTACCTGAACCTCATTATTTATTTAAAGATTTTATTCTATTCCGAATGTATATTTATTTGGAACATTCTTTAACTGTTGTGTTTTTTTTACAAAACAGAACGTTATTTAAGATCGTGG
This sequence comes from Maratus michaelseni, assembly GCA_963931845.1. Classification (NCBI taxonomy): domain Eukaryota; kingdom Metazoa; phylum Arthropoda; class Arachnida; order Araneae; family Salticidae; genus Maratus; species Maratus michaelseni. Next base: position 411,666,237 of record OZ007587.1, read on the forward strand.
TCAGTTAAAATGATTGATGAAAATAACTGAAACTAGGAATTTGTTTTACTTTAAAGCTGAGAGCATCAAGTAGTCTACCTTGAAAATATAACATCTAACTGAAGTTTTAGTTGAATTAAAAATATGTCTGAATGTGTGTGAATATCTTCTAAAGTAAAACAACACAAAACAAAACAACATAATAATAGTTTAGTAGAATTTTAGTAATGCTTCATCAGTTTTTACAATAGTCAAAATACAGATGAAAAAAATTATTTTAATTGAAAACTCTAACAGATTTTTTAGATTTAATATAATTAGATTGGCCACTAACCATACCAGAAATACTTTTTATATGAAAAATAGCAATTATGTGTTCAAATAAAGTTTTGAAATGTATTAAAAACGATATTGGTTTCGTGTCAGGAAGTAACAGCCTGTTAATTTGTGCTTGAAAATTATTTTAAAATTCATAATAAATCAGTCATTTAAGATACAGTTTTTGGTACTTTTAGGTTAGCCGAGCGCCAGTGATATATAAATATATATGGATATACTACATATATATATATATATATATATATTCATACATATAAGTGTATATATATACTATATATATATATATATATATATATATATAGGTGTAGATATATGTGTATATATATATGTGTGTATATCAGTGATCTATATGTATGTATATCACTGGCGACCGGCTAACCGAAAAGTACCCAGTTTTCAAACAAACTGCGATTGAAAGTAGATTTCCCCCCTATATAACGGTATAAAAATTTAAAATGTGCGATGTTTAGAAATAAAAAAAATTGCAGTAGCAAAAATCGCAAAACCGAAATTTTATCGTCAAGTGTTGCCATTTGAAAAAAGACGTCAGCGTTATTCACGAACACGTAAGTCCTTTATAATATAGATATTCTCTAATATTCTGAATGTATATTTATTTGTAATATTATGTAAAGTATAATTGTTTTGAAGAAAAAATGTTTATTGGTTTAAGTTTCCCTTTTTAAATAGGGTGGTGTTTCAAACTATCATATTAATGGACCTAAAAAAAAAAAGATTTATTTCGAAAATCACCTTTTTTAAACTAATTATTCAAAGGGAATTAATTTAACTTATCTCAAAACAAATGATTGTCATTTATCATGTGAAAAAATACATGAAATATTATTCGAATTGTAACTCATAATTTGTTTTTGCTACAAAGAAGCAAACAGCCTTCCAATCGATTTCGATTGCACTTTTCGAAAAATGAAACAGTAACAGAAAAAGAAAAGAAACGAAATATACGCTAAAAATTTTTCATGAGAAAAAAAAAATCTTACGAATTTATTTTTGGAAAAGTGAATTAATTTGGAAATTTTATTTCAGAAATAGAAAATGCGTAGATCAAAAGTAACTCTTGAGGCGTTTTACTCTAACATAAACTCAAAATGACTTGGTTTGTGCATGATGCTTCGTCGAGAAACACGAATGAGCGTATTTTTGAAATGATGGAAATGAACAGAATTATCATAAATGCAATTTGAAAAATACTACAGAGCTATGTTTTTCATTAATCTTTTATATTACATTATTCGTGCTTGTGTTGTTCGAGTTTTCTAAAATAAGTCCAATGCGAGATGTTTTATTCTAGGGAAACTTAACTTCAATTTTTTTTTATGTTTGGAGTACACTTTAAAAAATCCCTGTAAAATTACGGGCAGAGGCCAGAAGCAAACATTTCAGTCATACCCCGTAAAATTAAAGAAAAAAAATCCATATAAATCATTTTGTGCAGCCCGTAATTTTACGGGGCAAAGTAATACAGCATTATAATGCACAGGATATAATACTCTTTAATACACAATAACACTTTACTTACTGTTCCATAGTACGTATCACGTTAGATAATCACCACAGAATCCTTTATTTGGCGGGTTAAAAAATATATTACGGTCGCGGTTAAGTGACATTATTTTTCGAAACACGACTAAAATGAAGGGTTACACCCTAGCGGAGGAAAATGTATGGGGTCGTACCGTATTTTTGCTAACAGATGAGCTAGAACTGTAAGAATATGTTGATTATTGACCTTAATTTTCAAAGTATCTATGGGATAAGGCCGCTTATTTAGTGGATCAGACCGTTTTTCATCAAATAAGACTGTTGCCCGTGAAAATTGAAGGGCAAACGCTCATAAATTTACATTTTTTTCTGAGAGTGTATTACTTCTGAATCACGCAAATGTACAGTAACAGAGAATGTTGTAAATTAGTTCATAGATTCTGATACATCTTTAAGTGAAATAAGGTGCATGCGAAAGTGATTTCGATTTTAAAAAAAAGGGTTCCAGGCGTGGTTAATTAAATTTATTCATTCTAATAATGAAAAGTCGGATTTTTTATCTAAAAAACTGAAAGAACCCAACCATAAAAATATAAACAATTTCTGAAGTCTTAAAATATTTTTTTAAAGTCATATAACTTATAACAAATTATAACACCTTGTAATAATATACTACTTTTAATTTCTAAAAGGCGTAAATTAAAAACATTATAAACAGTAAAATAAGTTTTATTACGCTGTTGACATGTTTCGGCTCTATCTGAGCCATTATCGAAATAAATAAGAATATTCTATAATTGCACGGTCTATAAAGTTATTTAAAACGCTGTCATTTAATTTTTCACGCACTTCTTCAAATTACGCATGTTATTTTTTATTTTTATTTGATGTTTATTATATATTTAAACCATGGAGTAACTCAAATCACAATTTTGGTAAGTTAAATGATGCTGCATCGTTACATATTGTATATTTACGTGTTACAATCTCTATGTATTTTCTTATAATGGCTGGATAGTATATATTGGAGGGGACAATTATCTTACTTTCATTGAAATTTATTTGAATGGTTTCTTCTTGATATAATCTTGACAGGACTGTTGTTTTTCTATTACAATTAATATCAGCTATGTGCTCTTTTTTTTCTATAACTAAATTTCCTGCTTGTCCATACATTATTTTTTCCGTCTTCTTTAATAAATGGTATTTCTACTATATTGGTATTACAAGCAGGAAATTCAGTTATAGAAAAAAAATAGCATATAGCTGATAATAAGTATATTAGAAAGACGACAGCCCTGGCAAGATTATATCAAAAAGAAACCATCCAAATAAATTTCAATGAAAGTAAGATAATTTTTCCCTCTAATCTATATTATCTATCCATTATAAGAGAAACCATAGAGATTGTAACACGTAAAAATACAATATGTAACGATGCAGCATCAGTTGAATTACCAAAATTGTGGCTCAAGTTACTCCATGGTTATAAATATGGAAATAAACATCCAAGTAAAAATAAAAAATAACATGCGTAATTAAAAATAAATCGTGAAAAATTAAATGATAATTTTTCAAATAATAACTTCATAGACCGTTCAATTATAGAATATTCTTATTTGTTTTGATAATGGCTCAAACAGAGCCGAAACATGTCAACAGTATAATAAAACGTATGTCATATATTTGTTTTCTAAATAAGTTCCAAAAATACGGTTTGACAGAATTTTTTAAAATTTGTACGAATTTATAGCTTTTTTTAAAATATTTTATAATAGTTAGTTAAATATTTATTTATTTGTAATATTTTGTGAAGCACATTTGTTATGAAAAACAAATTTTTATTGATTAAAATTCTCTTTTTTAAACTGGGCGTTTCAAATATCATATTTAACAAACTAAAAAAAAAATGATTTATTTTGAAAAAGCACCATTTTTAGACTATTCATTCAAACGGATTCGAGCTTATCTCAATACGAATGATGCTCATTATTCATATTCATGTAAAGAAATGCATTAAATGTGAATGTTATTGCATCATATAATTAGTTTTTGCTACAAAGAAGCAAATATCATTCAAATTGATCTCGAAGATGCTTAAAAAAAATAAATAAATAAATAAACACCATCTTCTTTTACACTAGAGAAAAAACTTGCGAATTTATTGCTCTAAAAGTAATTTCATTTGGAAATTTTCATTTCAGAACTGGAAAATGTGTGGATCAAAGGAAGTATTGAGCCATATTTACTTTAACAGAAATCGAAATGATTTGCTTAGAATATATTGCTTAGAAACACCGAATGAACGTGTTTTTCAACCGATAAAAATGAACGGGATTATGATAAATGAGATTTTAAAAGGACTACAAAGACAAACTTTTCGTTAATCTTTGTTCTAAATTATAAAATGAATGAGAGAATATTTTACAATCCATAAAATTCTATTCTTGTTATATTATTTTCTTCGAGTACTTATTCGATTTTATACATTGTTCGAAATTTTCCGAAATACATCCGTTGATATGTATTTGATTCTATATAAAGTATATAAAGAATATATTGCTTAGAAACACCGAATGAACGTGTTTTTCAACCGATAAAAATGAACGGGATTATGAAGAGATTTCAAAAGGACTACAGAGACAAACTTTTCATTAATCTTTGTTCTAAATTTTGAAATTAATGAGGGAATATTTTACATTTAAAGTAATTTTATTCTCTTTATATTATTTTCTTGGAGTAGTTATTCGATTTTATACATTGTTCGAAATTTTCCGAAATATATCCGATGATATGTATTTGATTCTGTATAAAATACCCTTTTTTGTGTTTTTTTGTTGAAGTTTTACTTTCGAATCATGCAAATAGAGAGAAAAAGGGAAAGCTTCAAATTACTTCATAGGTATCGATATACTCAGTAAGTGATACAAGTTATGTGCTATTGTGGTTTTATTAGAAAACATAAAATTATTAAGATAGTGGTCGGGTAAAATGATTGTCGAAAATAACTGAAATTCGGACTTTTTTTTTTTACTGGACAGCTAAAAGCTGAAAGTAGTCTATCCTAAAAATATAACAACTAACTGAAATTTTAGTATAATTAAAAAATGTGTATGAATGTGTATGAATATCTTCTAAACTTAAAAACAAAAGAATCATTATAAGGTAAAGCTAAAAGAGTCTGCGCACAATTCAACAAAGTAATTAAAAAATATCTAAATATTAATTTTGTGCTGATCATTGGCCCGCACGTTCTGTGTTCGTTGGGTTGTCACTTATACCAGTGTAAATATAAAACCAATTAATATGTTATCATGAGTGCAGTCTATTCCTTCAATAAACATTTTATAAAGAAAAACAAAATTCAAGTCATTTAACGCATAATGTTTTGCTATAGGTTGTTTTGTGTTTAGTAAAAATTTGAAAAACTTCAATTTGAGAAAAAGCTAAAAAATAATTTTTAACTACTTTCTTTAAAGGTTTAATTATTAACTCCATGTTTCTTGGACATATAATCCAATTAAAATGCTAAATCTCGAAAAAGAAGAATGTAAACAAGCGTTTCAGCTTACTGCCGATTTGCAGAACGATATTTCCGGTTGTAAAATTATTCGGCAAGTTCTAACAGCTGTAACTTTAAATGGCTATAACTCAGATTCTATATATAAGATAACAGCCACAATTAAAGAAGAATTCGATTGATAAAAGATTGGATTTTTAATATTATTACAAAAATGAAAAATCGATATTTTATCGAAAATGACGTTTCAAATACCTTAGACTATCTATTCAGTGCTTTCTAAATTGTTTACACAACGTATAATCATAATTTAACTAATATTCAACATTAATCGATAAAAGAATATATTTTTTAATTATCACATACTTTATTTTTCATTTATATTTTCTACTTATATTTCGTTGTTGCAGTTTCATAGACAGTTGGCAGAGCGTGGTTTGGCGTATAATTAACCCCATTCTTTTTGTAAATCGCATACAGTTGTAATCATAAAGATTATTTCGCGTGTCTAACGGATTAATACCTTAAAATTAATTCATTAATATGTAATTAAGTTCTAGAAATAGTACAATGTTGTATTGTCATTTGAAGTACACACGTGTGCCTCATTTTTATAACTTTAGGATATCAGGAAGGGAGCGAAAACTCTTTTACAAAATTCCCTCTTTATTTACAAAAAAAAAAAAAAAAAAAAAAAAAAGTTAGATTAAATAAATGTGTGTAAAAAAAAATAAAAAAAAAAAAAACTTCCAAGTCACAGTCAATTACACTAATTGGCTAAATTAACAAAAAATCCGACATTCTTTGTTGAAAAGTTTAAGGTACCGAATCTTGAAAGTATAAAAGATGGACGAAGTCTTAGTAGAATTAAATAAAATGTTTGTAAATATGTTCTAAAAAATGCATTCAGCATTTTAGTAGAATTCTAATTATTATTCTCCAATGTTAACAGCATTATTTTTTGCGTATGAATCGTCATCTTTTGTTTAAAGATTTAAATGTTAACTAAAGATATAAGGTATCTGATGATAATATGGGCAGTGCTGGTAATATGGCCAACCCACAATAATGTTATTAATTTCAGTGGAATCCAAAGGATAGCGCTGGAATCAAATTGCTGGAAGTCAGAAGAACATAGTTTAGTACCGGGTTGCCTGCGATCCTTGATCACGTGCACAGGAGGGCAGTCATTGTTGGTTCGTTGTTAGTTGCGTTGGCATATTATAAATTTGTCTGTGGTAAGTTTGCTACAATTCTTATTTAAACAAAGTATTTGTATTTACTGTTATACATAATATTTTAGCTGGTTTAATACTCTTTTTAACTGTGTAAACGAATTTCAATATCGGAGTGCGCAGACAGAATTACGAACACTTTTATAAAATTGGTTTTTGTTGGCAATATGGCCAAATGGGCGAAAAAGCTGTAGATATGAGATTATGTGTTGTTTGTCGTAATTAAGTGCATGATAATTGTGTCAGCCTTACTAGTTAAGATACAAAAGTTTTCATTTTCTCTACGAGTTAAAAAAAATTTCCGTAATTTTATTTTAGTTTTTTTTAAAATTTTTGTCTAAATTTACTTTATATTAATTTTATTATTATTTTTGTAAATTTTTAAAATTTAATATTTTTGACTAATTGGTGTTTTTTTTTGCGTTAAATATAGATCTTTCCATTTTATGACACCTATGGGCATATTACCTTCATCAACTAGTATTTTTTTAACAAACTTCAACATGCGTAAGTTTTGACTTACTTAAATTTTAAAATATTTTTCCAGTGGTAAAAAGGGCCCACTTTCTTAGTCAATTATTATTATTTTTTAAAATCAGGTATTAGTACTGTTTTATGGAAAATACCCCAAATTACTGTTTAAAAATGTCTAACCTTAGAGTGGCGGTCATACTACCTGCAGATACCTGATATTGTCCGACAACTTAAGGTGTATTTAAAGAGTGTGTGATATATTTAGCTATTATGACAATAAACACCCAGATCCGTCTTGTTGTCGGATCGTAAAATAAAATGCATGAAAATTAAACAGGCCGTTAGTGTAACAATTTGAATCATAGTTTATTTAGAATCAAATATTCCTTTTAGGCAATAGAATAAATATCACCAATAAATTGTAACATTAAACAAAATTGAAAATTAAAACTCCAAAATTAATTTTATCGAGCATGCCCAGACGCATCTTAACAATTTACGTATTCGGGATTGCATGGATTGTTTATCAAAGTTTTCCACTCACCTAACTCTGCTCCAGACATTTGCCGAGACCTCTCTCTCCTTTTCTTCCGTCACATTATCCCTTCATCGCCGAGGCTTCGATTCATTTTTTTTCTCCACAAGTCATCCTCTTCTGAAACTCCTCCAAAGATAGAGTTCACCCCTTTAGACTAATTTTGTGCTCCTTTTCCATACTAAAATATTTTTCAAAAGTCCTCTCTCCAGCCATCCTCGCCTTTTTCTTCTCCACATCCCCCCATTTTTTCCTTGCCCCGAGGGGAAAATGTTCTCTAATCAAAATTTTGTATCATTCTTATTGGCCAAATACTTAATCCTAACTCCCCTTATACACGCCTTGTTATATCATTTGTACCTCAACCTAGACTCCAAAATATCAAAACATCTTTTCCGCACATACGTAATCCTTTTTGACTGGTATATTGCTATGTTTTTCGTATACCATGGAGGTCCTTTTCCAAGAACAGAAACCCCCAGAATCACAGATAAATTCCTAGCATATGGTAATCCCTTTAATGTCTTACTCCGTCGATTGACAAAAAACAGTGGCTTCGCGGTGGTCTCAGATATCTAAGGTCCCCAAACACCTCTTTGTACTTTCCACCATCGTTGTTTGTTAGGTCAATGACTTGACAATATGCTTAAAATGATAAAACGGAATTCATAAAGGCTTATAAAAACATTTCAATATAAAGATTGAGATGTTTCGATTGCACACGCGGCGACGATCAAAATGTTAAATAATAAATGATTGTTAAATAAATAATAGATGTTAAATAAATGATTTTTTTTTTTCAAATTGTTCTTTGAAAATAAACATGAAAAGAAAAAAAATTGCGGGAATAGTTTATTTGTTTTTATAAGCTTTTATGTGTTCTGTTGGATCACTTTAAGCATATACATCTTTAGTTCAATGATAATGAGTGATTTTCATACATAATTTGATTTAAATGTTTTCAATATCTTAGAGCTATCAACGCTCCAGATTTTTTAAAACCACCCATTTCTAATAGACATTTTTGCTTTATTTAAATTTCTATACGAAAATACTAGTATTAAAAATCGGTACTTCTCCATTATACCGTCTACCACTTTTCATAATATATATATATATATATATATATATTTATCGCCAAACTGTAACGCCAAATAAACAAATGGAAGCTAAAAAAATAAAATAAAATAAAATAAAATAAATAAATAAAATACTTGAAATTCGTAAAAAGCCGCACTCACCAAAGTATCAACTATGAGTAAGTTTAAACAATAAAATTTACAAGATATTAATGAAAACAGAAGATAAAAAATCCTGGATATTTTTTATTTACATTGTTTTTCTTAATTATCCCTCTCGGCTGGTGATTAGTTGTTTATTACGTCAGTTGAAACTCATCTATTGTACGTAATTATGCATCACAATATTTATTTCAGTGCTTTTTATCTGTTAATATCATGGCACCGCCGTTTAAGGTCGCAATTGTTATTTTAATTAACGAAATAACCAATAAATTAACCAATAAAACATAATGAAAAACACAGGTAAATGTCGAATTAAAAGCCACTTGATGACACGTGTAATGCTTCTAACGACGCGATCATGCATTTTTGGTGTTAAATCTGATAGTTTGGCGGAAGTTTTCTGTTATGAAATGTGGTCGTCTGGATAATAGAGAAGTACCTAAAAATCTGTAGAATTGGCAAGCTTGGTATGTATATAGATTTTTTTGTAGCATTTTAAGATACATATTCGCTTATGAAGAGCAAATGTTACTCGAATAAAACTTTCTTTTTTTTTTTAATACGTATTTCAAAATATCATATTTATCAAACTAAAATATAATGATTTATTATTACTATATTTTTAGACTACCAATTTCAAAACAAAAGATTATTAATGTTCATGTGAAAAAATTCTTTAAATATAAAAAAATATATCAGATAATTTAGTGTTTTCCTACAAAAAAGCAAATATCATTCAAATTGATTTCGATGATGTTTTTTAAAAGAAAAAGATTAGAAATAAGAAATGCGAAATATGCATCGGCGTCTTTTACATAAGAAAAAAATCCTGCGAATTTATTGCTCGAAAAGTAATTTAATTTTGAAATTTCAATTGAAAAACAAGGAAATATGTGGATCCAAATAACTCTTGATCCGTTTTACTCCAACATGAAATCGAAATGACTTACTTCGTTTATGCATGATATATAGTCTCGAAGGAAAGTATATTTGAAATGATGGAAATGAATGGGATTATTCTAAACGCGATTTCAAAAATACTACAGTGATATATTCTTCATTAATCTCTGTTTTGGATTTTGAAATGAAAGAGAGAATATTTTATATTACAAATAATCCTGTTCTAGAATTGGTATTTTTTAGAAATATTCATTCGTATTTATCGGATCTTCGAAGTTTTCTAAAATACGTTCGATGAAATGTATTTCATTTTATAGAAATTTTCTTCTGTTTTTCATTTTTTTTATTGCAGTGTTATTTCCGAATCATGCAAATAATCAGTGATATTAAAATATTCATATTCATTCATTGATAAAATTACACTCTATAAGTGATACAGTTTATATACTATCAGGTTTTTAATAACAACAAGAAAATATTTAAAAAGTGCTGTCATTATAAGAAATCAATGAAAAAAAAGAGGAAATCTGATTTTTTTCTTTTTTTTTTTTTTTTGCTGAAATACTAAAATCTTAGTACAATTAAAAATGTGTATGATTTTTTTTAACCTTTCAGGGGCAAAGTACTTCTATTCGTAAAATGTTGAAATGATTAAACGACACCAGAATTTACCAAAAAAAATATTTGAAAATAAGTAAAAGGTCCACTTCTCTGCTTAATATGAGTAAAATTTTCATTCCAAAATTATGGTGCCAATGTGGTATTTAGGGATTAAAATGAAGTGGTCCAAAAATGAACCATCGCCCTTCAAGCGGTTACATATGTTTCAAAATCTTTATAATATTTTGTAGGATTTTTGCAATTTTTTACTTATTTTGAGAGCATTCTTTACATTTTTATAGACCATTATCCTTTGTTTAATGATTTTAAATTTTTAAGCAAATTTGAATTTGAAAAAAAATTCCATGATGCCTGTTTGTGCACGAAGGACGTTATAGCAATCTCATCTCACTTGACAAGTATAAAGTGAGTTACTAACTGAGAGTAACTGGCTTGGCCTTTTGCTGGGAGGTAACGTTCTCGCCTATTGTTCATGAGATGCCTGGTTCAACTCCCAATGACGCCAATCCAACAATCTCTTCATTAGTGACTCGTACAGACATTCAACAACAACAATGAACTCATCTCATAACCAACAGATTGCAGCACTAAATAAATCATCCCTTGCAAGCAAAGTCTGTCAAATGCTCCCAGCACAAAGGCTGTCATCCCTCGCATTGCATATGCGTATGACAGCATCACTAACGAGTGCAAATCGCTCGTCTGACGTCAACAAGCCGACTTCTTCACTGAGTGTGGAGTGTGTAGCGATCGCATCTCACTTGAACAGTATAAAGCCAGTTACTAGCTAAACGTATAACTGGCTTGGCCTTTTGCTCGATGCTTAACACTCTCGCCTATTGTTCATGAGATGCCTGGTTCATCTCCCACTGGCACCAATCCAATAATCTCTTCATTAGTGACCTGTACAGATATTTAACAACAATCAACTCATCTCATTATCAACAGATGGCAGCACTAAGTAAATCATCCCCTGCAAGCAAAGTCTGTTATTATGCTCACAGCACAAAGCCTGTCACCACGGGCATCACATATGCGTACGACGGCATAACTCACGAGTGCATATCGCTCGTCTGATGTCAATAAGCCGTCTTCTTCACTGAGTGTGGAGTGTGTAGCGATCTCATCTCACTTGAATAGTATAAAGCGAGTTACAAACTGAGAGTATAACTGCTTTGGACTTTTGGAGCTCGGCGCTTAACACGCTCGCCTACTGCTCATGAGATGCCTGGTTCGATTCTCTCATGGAGTTGAAATTCTCAAATGAGCTGATGATGCTCCGGCTGGAGTGAAAACGTTTTTGTGTAATGGTAACAGTTTTTATGTGAAACTTTTAAACATTTTTTAGTGATGGTGAACTGTTTTTTGTAAAACTTTTACCATATTTTTAAAATAATGTCTGAGTGTAAAAAATGGTAATATGAGGAATAAATATTAAAGTGACAGACATTGGTAATTGAATACCTTTTTAAAGGAAGTTTATTTAAAATTTATAATAAAAATGTCAACGCACTGGAGAAACCATGCTCACTTTTAAAGAGGAAATTCTAAAGTTAACAAAAGAAGCGTGAAGTTAGCTTCAATAAATTCTCTAAATCCAAAATCTACTTTAGGACTTAGAGTGCAAGATAACTACAATAAATTCTCTAAGTCCAAAATCTACTTTAGTACTTAGAGTGCAAGATAACTACTCGAATTGTATTTCTGAAAATGTATTTTTTACAGCTAACTTTTTATAATGCTTACAATATCCAAACACTTTATTAATTTGTAAAAATATGTAAATTACTGATTAATTTAACTTTACATCTATACAGGATTGCTACATTTAAATATCTTATCAATATCTTGTGAACAACGGATTTCAAACAATAATTTTTGTGGTAAATTTCTAGTTTTAATATATCAGGAAGATTTTTGTTTGGAAATAGTGAGGGACAAATAGCAAAAATGTAGTTGCCTGTGACAGCTCTGTGAAAAGTGTACAACGATTTATGAAAACAATGTATGCATGAAAATCTTAAGGAGTACAACAGTCTTTATTATAGTTATTTGTTTAGTAATTTTATCGCTAGAAGTAAGTATTCATGAGCACTGGATTTGTGAAATTTCTGTATCCGTGTATACCCGTGTATAGGTCGAACACTTTTAGAAAAATTGTGAAAGTCAAAAATGTGGGTCAACTAATATTTAAAATTAATAGAACACGCAAAGAGAGTTTAAAGTGGAATCTCACATTCACCTTGTAGTTAATATAGATAAAACACTTATTAAAAGTACTAAAAAGGGTCTATATAAAATGTATTCATATAAATAATTTCATCAATAATTCATATAATTCATATAAAATGCATTTAAACACCATATGTAAAAGGTGTTAAACATATATACAATTTTAACCCCGAGATCTTTCGTTCACAAACGCGATCATTTTCAAGGGGGATATACCTTAACTGCAGTGTTGCTTCTGCTGTGGTTTTTATACCAGTTTTGAACAAGGGCCAGTCTATTAATCTGTAGGGGTGTATATTAAGTTCGTGCGTTCAAATTCTGAAGTCTTTGAAATTTTCTAAATATTAAAAATCATTGGAAATATTGAGTAAATGAAATATGTAATGATGATTTATCTGACAGCATACCTTAGGTATGGTTTAATATTTTGAAAATATCAAAGACTTCAGCATACAAGTCAAAGATGCTGTTTACGTTTCTAAATAACGTTTGCATAACATTAAAAAATTTCATTAAAGTATCGTTAAATTGGAGTGTTGATGTTTTAAAACAGATCACCTTCATCAGATTTAAAAAATGATTCACTTCTCAAAATGATGAATAATTAAAATATTATTATTTAAACTAGAAATTTACAATTAGAAAAATTTACAGAATTTAATGGTAACATATTTACCTAATAAAAATATATCAGTTTGAAAGATTTTTTTCAACACCTTACCAAAAATGCATTCGATTCATGTACGAGAATTCAATAATATTATTTTTTTTCTCAAACTTAGCTAACAATTCAGGGGATCGACTTATATACGAGTCGATTTATGCACGAGTATATGCGGTAAGTATTTTTATTTAAATCACTTAATAATTTGGATTTAATATATTTCTACTTCTGCACCAATGATTTTGAGTAAAATTTAAGCATAAATAAATATGCATTCCTACCAATCGAAAGATAACTACAATACACTGCTTCACAATTTAATAAGTGTGATTTAAGAGAGAGATTTGAAATAAATGCGTAATATACCAAGAAGGATCACTTGAGGTTTATTAGGTATCGGAATTCAGCTACTGCAGAAAATGTAATTACTGCTGAGTTATCGGAGAGCTCGAATGAATTAAGCAACAATGCAGTGTAGAAGTGTTCGACTGCATTTTAAACAGATAATGGAATTACCATTGCATTTCGAACAGGGAGAACAACGTTATCAGAGATATTTTCAAAGATTGAATTCACATCGAATTGAAGTAAATGGATTGCAATTAGTGGAATTTAAATTTTGAAAATACATGTTAGAGGTTAAAATATTTAAGCATTTTGTTGTAATTTGTTCTTGATTTTGTACTGTATTTACATGATAAAAATCTATATTCTAACAATAAATAAATATTGTTGTGGTCTTTGGTTTACAAAAAGATTGATGCCAATATATAAAAACAATCAGCAAGTTTTATTTACTCTAAACAGTTCAATGAGAACACAAATATCTTCTCAAAAACACAAATATTCAGTAATCTTCAAATCTAATAAAAGCACAGCAAAATTTCACACAGAACAATGCGTTCAATATAGCGTATTAAATACGAAATCGCTCATAGACAACACAGTCTCGAAGCAAAAGCCTCGTTTGAAATCAATAGCGGTTGACTTTGAACTGAACTTCCTGGAGGTCCCAGCTGGCCCCTTATTTAGGTTTTAGAGATCATTCTAGAATTTTCCAGAGGTTTCGGATGCTGATAGAAGTTACCAGAAAGTACTTGAACTTTCGAGAGAGAGAACCTCAAGCGAGAAAGTTCCTCAATGTACAGGTATAAGGGGGGGTTGCACAAAATATCGCCAAATCCGTCGCCGACTTGGCCACATTTGGCGACAAAAATAAGTCGCCATAACCATCGCCCGCTTGGCGATAAACCCATTCCTTGGCGACTTTTCCATAGAGACCATTATAAAGACAATGCTGAAAGGGTGCTTTTCCGTGAGGCCTTTTTGCATTGAGTTACATAATGCTCATTAATTAATACTGCAATTTTCACAATAATAAAAAAAAATGAAATGTTTACAAATATACAAAATTCATAACAATATAAAAGTAAATGTAGTACATTCAATATTTATTTGGAAAATCCCGATTATTTACAAGATTGTAATTCATATTTCTTACAATACGTGAGTTTAGTGTGAGTTTAGATTATGTAAAATTCACCGATTTTATTTATGCTTGGCAGAAAACGTGAACTAGTGAATTAATTAAAAAATATTGTCCAGTTTCTTATTACAACAAGGAAGAATAAAAAATAATTTCTATTTTACTCAAAATGTTGTTTCATTGCATCAAACGAATATCTGTTGTCAGATTTTAAAATAATTGTATTTGAACAGTTTTTTTTTTTTAAAATAAGGCTACAGGAAAGAAAAAAAGCCTGTTTAAACTATCTATTCTGGATTTCTAAATTGTTCTCTAAATGTATAATCACAGTTATTAATTTTATAATATTTATCGATAATTACTTTCTAAAATATGAAGATTATATTGTCATAGGGAACACACAACTATACGATATTTGTAGAACTCTAGCACATAAGGAGACAGGGGGAAAAATGAAAAATTCCATATTTATAAAAATAAACCAAGTTAAGATAGATAAAAGTATGTAAAATCATGGACAAATATTTGTTCAAGATAAACAAAAGATTTTTAACAACTTTTAAAATAGGATTTTATAAAATTCGTTTGCATATATTTTAAATCTATATCCACTCATATTTTATCGATGGTCCAATTTCCATAATTTTTTTTTATTGTTGGGAGATGCTTGTTTTGGGCTGGTCCCGTACTGATTTCGTTAGGATTTAAAAGATTCTATAATTGATTTTATGTGTGTGTGTGTGTGTGTTTTTTTGCGTCTGTTTGACTTTATAGGTTTTGACTTTGATTTAATATATTTTTAAGATACAAATTACACTGTTAAAATTTTTTTGCTGGTTTGAACCAACTTTTGCTGCTGCACTAGCTCCAACCATAAGATGGTGAAATCTTGTTCCAACATTTGGATCTCCTGTTGAACCATAGTTCCAAATTGTGGAACGAGATTTCAGCATCTTTCGGTTGCAGCTACTGAATCCCGAAACGTTGGTCCAAATCAGCGTAAAATTTTTAACAGTATACTATTTTATGTTTCAAAATTAGCAATGATATCGTATGTTGTTTTGTTTACGGGGACACATCTAAATTTTTTTATATGTGATTACAAAATATATGTAAACTAATCAAATGATTATTGTATAATGGTATATGTGATAGAAATGTGTACAAATAAATGTTAAAATATAACTGCTTGAAAGACGTTTGTTTAATACTGTCATACTAAAAATAAATTAAATCATGAGGAACAAATTTGTAAAAGTGAATTAAGAAGGACCGAATTTGAGATAATAATTGGAATTGAAATTATTTCCTTTTGTCATTAGTAATTTCGAGTATAACTTAAGCATCAATAAATATGCGAATACAATACAATGGTTAACATTTATAAAGTGTGATCTAAGTAAAATATTTAATATAAATACGTAATAAATCAAGAACGGCCACTCGAAGTGTATTAGATATTGTAATTACTTTGGGGTTACCGTAATGGAGAATAAATTAAGTACTACTACACCGTCAAAATGTTCGACAGTATTTTCGACAGATAATGGAGTTTTGAACTTATCATTCCATTTTTAAATGAGTCAACTTACAATCTGAATATTTGAATTGATACATCAATGATTTAGGGCAGGGTTACCAAAACTATTTTACATGAGCCATCCGATACGAGTATGCGAAGTTACTGAAAGGAGAGGTTTGGGTTCCCCACACAGTACCTTTCTTAGCCATAGCAATACGAAGTCTTTCGGAATAAAACTTCTTAGAACAATGGGATAATGAAAGTTTTTGATGAACTTTCTAGTTGCTGTGCAACCTTACATCCAAGATATCGTTGCTACCATGTCAAACTAGCGAATGTGAAGAAATACATTTTTCATTACTTTTAAAAATGGGCCGATTGTCACCACTAAATATTAATAGTATTTATTCTACACCAGGGTTGCCAATTTAGCCTCTTTTTTTTATTCAGAAATTTCGAATCCATACCAAAAATATCAAATAGAATTTTTTGCTTTATTTAATGACAAACATTTCATGATTACTTAAATTAAAAAATATATATAGGGTTATTCTAAATGATGGACCCATTTTCAAAAAATTGCATTTATTAAAGTACAAATCCAAAATGAACAATGTTTATTCCAATGAAAAGAAGAAGTTTCAAAGTTTTTTTTTAGACGAAATGACCGCTGCACTGCAATTTGCGAACTCCCCGTAATGCATGGTGACATCACGGCGACGTCACTGTGAAGTCACACTGTGACTTTGTGACAGTCGTCGTGACGTCACGTGACGTCGATGTGAAGTCACTGTGACGTAAATGCGAGGTCGTTATGGCCGTTTTCAAGGCTTTCTGTGACCTCACAATGTGACTACTTTGTGACGTCACCGTGCGACTTCAATGTGAAAATTGTGACGAATCTGCATCGGATAGGGTGACCAGATTTTACCCGAATCCTATACAGATTGTTCGGATCAAAATTTTTTTATGGTTCAAGTTTGTGACGTTTGTGACGACACTGCACCGGGTCGGGTGACCAGATTTTACCCGAATACGATCCAGAAACTTCGGATCGATCTTTTTGGATTTGTTTGGCTACAGATTAGATTTGGATTAGTTGTCGTGTGACCTGATTTTCGTGAACCCGATCTGACCCGAGTCGGGTATAATGTTTTTACTGTCAGTCTTGTTCAGAATAGAATCTTGCATACGACCAAGTAACCAGATTTTATCAGAAATTGTGTTACGATACAATTTCTGATGTCGGCTCGGATCTAGAGTCATGCACGAATCCGGTTATATACTTCTTGAACATGATTGAATGTCTACTTGAACATGAATGATGGTTGACTGAAACTATATTTACATTCAACCCGTAATCTTACCCTAATCCAACAACAACAACAACAACAACAAAAATTCTGTAGGCCCACAACCCGACTGAACCTGATAAATGATTTCGCATAGATTCGGATAACAAGATTTCACCAAATACGGATAAGATCGACGATAAGGATTGGATCGGCAATCATTTTTTTTATGCAACTCGTATTCAATCTAAAACTTTGCATCTGATTGGGAAATCGGCTAATGTAGCCGTTAAATAAGAAAATTATAAATGAAAAAAACGCATACTAATATAAAAATAATAGATGAATCCATTAAAAATTATAATAAAATTAAATATTTTAATAATATGAAATTCTATTGTGCAAATAACCACTTTTAAAAATAACTTCGACTTCCATTTGTTTTATGTAACCACCAAAAATGTTGACAATAATTAAAACTATGCTATTTTGCTTTTAAGTATTGAAGTTTTTAAATGTGTATACTTTGCCATATTTCCCCTGGTTCAGTATCACGAAACTTTCTGACACATTTATGAACAAATTTTTAAACGCTTGGCACTTGCATGCCTGATTATTAAAGCGATTTGGAATGAATAGCGTTTTCCATTTTTAGATAAATGAAATGCTTAAGAGCAATTTTGGTCACGTTTTTTTCCGTTTCTGACGCTGCGCGTCGGAAATTCGGTTCAAAACACCGACTTTGATAGTGTTTTCTGAAACATCTTTTGTCAAAAATGGAAAATGCCATTCTATTACATATATTCTGAATAAGAACACCTGCCAATTTCATGTGTTTCCGAATAAAAATGAATTTAGAAATTAGTTATTTTGGATTTGATTACAAATTTAATGAAAATAAAAGTATAGATTTTTAAATAAGCATTGTGAAAAATTTATATTAGGAATCCATTTAAATAATAGATCTACCTATTGTGCGATATTATTAAATAATAAACATTATATCAAGCAATAAAACATTTTTCGAAGCAAATGAAATTTAAAACTTCGGATCCTAAACGCAAAGAAAAAAAAAATATTTTTTTTTCTTTACAAATTATTTTATTTATAGTTTTTGATAGAATACTAAATGCAGAGCTTAAATATCAATTTTTACTATAAAAAAAATTCGATAACATAACTGGAAAAATTACCTTAACTGAATAGCTGTTTTATTGTTTCATCAATATTCATTATTTTTGTGCACCTAATATTGACATATCTTGACAACTAAATTTGTAATGAGTTAAATTGTCGCAATTATTTCAAATATACCAGAAAATTATTTCTCAAAACCTCCACTAGCTAAGAAATTTTCAAATTGTAAATCAAATATTAATAGTTTTAAAAATTGCAATGTTTTTAATTACAATGAATAATTATGAAAATTGAACTGAGAAACGCAAAATATAAATACATTCGTCGTTATAAATAACACTTTACATTTAGAATATATATTGTTAGTAAATACTTTAAGCTTTTTTCCAAACTCTCTATTTAAAACGATTTAAAACATTAAAGATAAAAT
Source organism: Maratus michaelseni (assembly GCA_963931845.1). Lineage (NCBI taxonomy): Eukaryota > Metazoa > Arthropoda > Arachnida > Araneae > Salticidae > Maratus > Maratus michaelseni. The sequence goes on from OZ007587.1 coordinate 411,685,350, forward strand.
TTTATACAAGTGATTAAAAAAAAAAAAGATTTAAACATCTTAACATTTAAATAATGCACTATTAATGTACCTTTACTAAATATGCACTATTAACAAAACTGCGAAGACATTAAAAGTTACCTGCTAATCTATAAGTAAAACCACCAGTTCTAGGGATTAAGTTTTAATGGTCGTTGACTGCTTCCTTTTCATTGAAAAATGAGACTCAAACCACTGCTTTAATTTTCAAAGTGTCCAGCTTAGGTGTGTTCATAGATCTGAGATATCAAATATCACGCAGACCTTAATAACGCACCCAGCTAGATATAAGGATAGGTTAAAATGGATGATTCACTTTAAAACGTTAATTTACTTTCACGGTATAAATTCCACAATATACTTCCACAAACTTAAAAGAACACCACACACTCTAATCCGCCGATGAAAATAATCGTCTGCCCTCAACATCTGCGATCATGATCTGCGCAGTAAAGTTTACCACAAAGTAACATCTAGCAGGTGTTTCCAGAAAAAGAATAGAAAGAAAACAGTTAAATAAAGACATTTCAACTGCTTTATAGTTTATATGGCTGACAAATAACTTCTAATAAAACTATAATATTCTGTTTTTATATGAGAGAGTTTAATATTCTTGGAAATAAGCTGTGAAAATTTAAATTTTTATATATTTTTTAATCAGTTGCATTTGTTTTAGGCGTCCAAAGTAAACATAAATTTTAAATAAAAATGGATTTAATAGTCTTTATAAAATAATTGCGACATAAATATAAATACTATTCTGCAATCAGATTTCCTAAATACGATTTTTTCATTTTTTACACTCTATTGAAAAGAGCAATATACAGTGCACTCTCTCTATTCTGAACACTCATGGGACCGACCAAAAGTGTTCAGATTATGGGGGTGTTCATTATAGAGGGAGATTGGGAAATGCACTACTACTACTATGTATTGAGTTTATAGAGTGTATAGAATACTTAGCCTGGTTACCGAAATAAAGGAATGTTACCGTACGGAAAGTTACTGAAAGGGAGGTGCTAAATTTAGAAACTATTAAAAAAGTTAATTAAATGTTATATTAATTTTTTTTTTCAAAATATACAATTACATACTTACAATACATTACTTGAAAACATAATCGGTACATTATTTAAAAAAGTGAGTAATTTTAGTCTGATTCTGCATTGTGTATGCTTGTGCAGTGTACATGTTATCTAGTTGTTTAAGCAGTGGAAAGGCTTCCGGGTGGTGTTCAGCTGCATAGTTCAACAGGTCTTGAATCCCTTGGCCATATTGCTTGAAGGCTATCGTACTTCTTGTTTCATCGGTCTCTTCTGGTTCTGCTTCGTCTTCACTACCCTCTTCCTTTTCAACGATGTTGCGCAAACAGAAAGGCTTCCGTCGGCTTCGAGATAAGCTCCAGGTTCAATTTCAGTATGAAGCTCCTGAAGAATTGACCCCATGTCACTCACAGCTGTTGCCTCTTGCTCCTCTGTCCGTGATTGCTCATTATCATACGGCAATCCAGCTTTGTAGAAGCATTTTTGGATGGTGTAGGGGGTTACTTCATTCCAAGCCATTGATATTCAATGGACAGCATCCGTGACATTGACCTTCTTCGTTAGTTCGGTTGCCGAATTTGCCCCTTCCATCACCACGGACATTTTCTTCAAAAAATGAAATCGGTAGTGAGCTTTAAAGGTCTTGATTACTCCTTGATCCAGTGGTTGGATTATAGAAGTACAGTTCGGTGGCAGGAACTTCAGGCTCACGTTTCTCAGCTGCACATTTGTATGTGATCTGGCATTATCCACAAAAAGAAGAATTTTTCTTCCTTCTCTCTTCATCATCTCGTTAATGCTCTCCAACCATTGTGAGAAAATTGTGAATGTCATCCAGGCTTTTCGATTTGATTTATAGTGCATAGGCAATGATGCCATCTTCACATTTTTGAAGCACCGTTGTTTTTCACTTTTTCCGATCACAAGTGGTTTGAGCTTCTCACCCGTAAAACTGGCACAGAGCATGACGGTAAGTCTTTCTTTTGACATTTTTCCGCCCATGCATTTCTCGCTTCTTTCTGCTAAGGTTTTATTTGGAAGAGCTCTGAAAAACAGGCCGGTTTCGTCGGCATTGAAAATGTCAGCGGCATCGAAATTCTTCGTCAGGGCCATCGCTAACACTTTTTATTGAGGGGGGAGAGGACCTTAAATTGCAAAGTCAAATTTCCGTATTTACCAACTCATTGAGAAGCAAAAATAAATAGTTTTCGCCAATTCAACAAGCTTGCCAACTAGTTTTATAATTTTGCCAAGTTACCACAATTAGAAAATGTAATATAGTTCTTATTTGTAAAAAGTTTAATAGTATTCCCAATTAGATTTATAACTTTTGCCAAGTCTATCAGAAATAGAAAGTATATTATAGTTTTTATTAAAGTTTTAAACAAATTTGCCAACTAAAAGTTTTAAAATTTGCCAAGTATAACAGCAATCGGGAACGTTTGGTGGGGGAGGCTCCCCCCCCGTCCCCCCCCTTAGCGAGGGCCCTGTCCTTCGTTATATCCGGAAGCTATCTTTTCCATTCCTCCACAGTGTCGATATTTACGTCTGCAGCTTCACCGTTGATTATTTTGAATTCGATGTTATGCCGACTTTTGAAGCGAGTCAGCCATCCTTCTGATGCCTTGAATTCCGTGATTTTCTCCTTTTCTAAAAAATCAAGAGCAATCTGCTTGAACAATGGTCCAGTCACAGGAAGATTGTTCGATCTCATTTGGCAAAAAAACTTCCAGACGTGATTGTTTATGTTCTCGTTTCCCGTTTTCTTTTCGAAAATTCTACACTTTAAGGAAGGTTCATTTGTTTCAAAAGCGGCTATAATTTTTTTTTCTCTTTCTTGCTGATGGCATTGACTTGACCTACTGAAATTCCAAATTCAGATGCAATTTTTCTTTGACTTATTTTTTATTTTAATTTTTGAACAACTTCATATTTTTCCCGAAGCTTTAGTTCTTTCCGTTTTTTCGTCTTCTTACTTATTTCTGACATATCTGCGTAAGTGTTGTGATTATTTCCCTGCAACGATAGTAAAATAACGAAAAAAAGTTTCCTTTGCCGAGCAAAAAGGACGAAAGAAACAGAAGCGATAATGCTGCCAACCAGGTGTGCAGAAAAGAAACTATAATCCTTTTTTAACCAATCCATCTAACACCTGTTGTCTCTTATCTGTCATTGGGGGTGGGCATTTCTGTTGCGCAATCTTTCTATTTTTATCTCGGCTCGGGAGAGGGGGAAATCACGTGGCATGTTTTTTACGTTGTTTTGATCATTTCAATCATGATTTACTTTTTCTGAAATGGAAAACAATTTCATATATATCTGCACGTTTTTATTTATTAAAAATATGTAAGAATGTTCTAGTTAGTTGAGAAGACGCACGGTAAAAACAAAAATATTCTTTTGATTTTTTTTGTTATAATGAATGTTTTTTTTCTTTTTGTTTTATTAACTGAAGATTTTATCTGAATTATTGAAACAAATTTCAGCATCGGGTAGATCTTAAAATCTAGAAATGATTTTGTTTCTTTATTTTTAAATCGAGTTCATTGAACACTGTTATTCTTCTGCAACAATTTTTCCGAATTTTCCCGCATTCCGACTGCAAACACACGTTCAGTTTACGGAGAGGCGGGTTAGAATGGGGATCAAAAGTAGCGTTCATAATAGTGGGGTGTTCAGATTAGAGGGTGTTCAGAATGCAGAGAGTTCATCTTTTGTTAAGTCTATGGAGTTTCGCCGGGACCATCAGAAAGTGTTCATAATACCGGGGTGTTCACATTAGAGAGTGTTCAGATAGAGAGAGTCCACTGTATTTAACAGAGGTGATATCTTATTAAGCACTGACCAGTTTTGGAATAAATTGCTATAGGAATGACATATACTTTATGACATATTTTTAATTCGTTTTTGTTCGGAAACGCATGAAATTGGCTTTTGTTTTTATTCAGAAACTCTGTAATTGAAAGACGTTTTCCATTTTTTAGTAAAATCAGAAGATCTTTCAGAAAAGAATGTCAAAGTTAGCGTTTTGAACCAAATACCCGACGTAACAGGGAAAGAAAAGAGAAAAACGTCGTCACGTGACACGAATTGCTTATAACTCGATAAGTAATTTATTTATCAAAAAATGGAAAACTCATTTCGATTCCAAATTGCTTCCATAGTCAGTCCTGCCCATTTTATGCCTTTGCGTTTAAATATGAGTCAGAAATTATGTCAGAAAGCTTCGCGTTGTGGAGCAGGTCAGTTGAGAACCACCTTAAATATTCAGTACAAGAAAAATCTTGAACGCGTTCGACGGTCACCCCGAGCACCCCCGATGTCGAACTCGCAAAAATGGTGTCCTCACTTTTTAAACAGAAAGCTGATGATTGGGTTGAGTGGCCCCTCAAAATAATAAAAGATTGGAGATTTTTAAAATATTTTTAGTATCACAAAATTAGCAAATGAGTTCTATGCGGTGGTAGGAAAAAAAATAAATGTTTGTATTTAAAATGCTAACAAATCTCTAAATCGCTAACAGTTTTATTAGAATGGGAGATCTATTTCTGAATTACTTTCCGCCAAAACTTTCCTACGTTACTAAATTTCTATTTAAGGATTTTTACCTGTGTATTATATAGTATATTTTGTTAAATTACATGAAAATGGCAATGAAAATTGTAAAAAAATATCTGCCTCATATATGTAGAGAAATATTTATTTATTATTTTATTTTGGAAATACAACATATTTAAATAATGTGTGACAATGTTTTTATTAATGATTTAGGTACATGACATAATTCAATTCTATATTTTATGAGTTTTTTTCCAAATTCTCTCTCCGATCACACCGTGAAGTCACAGAGTGTTGGCATTTTGGTCATAGGTTTTACGTGACTTATGTGACTTGCAGTGACGTCAGTGCAACGTCACAAAATTTTTTAAAGCTGTCAAAAAGTAATTTTCTTCATGCCATAAGATGTTCTAAAGTTTATTTTAAGTTTTCTTTAGATCTTCAAGACGTTCACATTTTGATCACAGTGTGACGTTACAAAGTGGTGTCATTTTGGTCACAGATGTGACGTGACGTACGTGACTCAGAGTGACGTCACAATGACGTCACTGTGACTGTGCATGCTATGCGGGTCAACAACGCAGAAAACCTTGTGCTTCACAGTAGCCATCTCACTCACAATTGACAGTGAAACGAAATCGCGGCTTATTGCCGCGCGACCTCTACCGGCCGCCTCTGGAACCATCACCGCTTTGAAAGCCGCGCACTCAGTAACAGCAGATACGCTTTCTCGTGTGTGGGACGAGTTTGGCTATCACGTAGATGTTTGCCGTGCAGTAAACGCTGGACACCTTGAACATTTATAATGTCTAAAAAATAACTTTGAAACTTCCTCTTGTCATTGGTATAAAGATCATTCATTTTGGATTTGTGCTTTAATAAATACAATTTTTTGAAAATAGGTCCATCATTTACAATAACCCTGTACATATCTCAAAAAATTTCCGGTATGAATTCGGCATCTCTAAATAAAAAGAAAGCCAAACTGGTAACCCGCCTGTTCTTCATGTAATTTTATTAGTATTTTACTAGCCGAAGAATTGTAATAAAATTTAGTGGTGACAATCGGTCCATTTTTAAAAGTAATGAAAAATGTATTTTTTCACATTCGATAGTTTGACATGGTAGCGACGATTATATCTAATTTAGCAGAATCTATAATAATAAGGAAGGACGTCTGTCTGTGTATCTCTATGTGTGTTTGTGTTTCTGTCGATTGTGTTCTGAAGAGCCCTCTGCACGCAGAGCTATAAAATTGGGTAGAAAAGTACCTATACGTACGTAGTTTTACACCTCGAAGCGCGCGCGATTTTCGAATTTTGGATTAGATTTATTAAAAAAAAAATTATGCGATTTTTAACGTTTTTTTTTTTTACATTACGAGGCAATTTTTCTACATTAAAAAAAAGTACGGCTTCAATTTTTTATCCCAATATAGTAATTTTTGTCCTCTATCCATTGTTTCAAATTTCGTAAAAATTAGTATTTAATTACACGACATATTAATTAAAAACTCATTAAAATCTCCCGAAAATGCTATCTTAAAAAAAAAATCAAAATGGCTTAGATGAGGTGGTTTTGAATTTACTTCCGCTTCATTATTGCCACTTCAGAGCCCGTCTCCCTATTTACTTTTCGAAACGAAAGAAAAAACATTCCGGCAATGGATGAAATTAATAAAAACAAAAAAAAAAAATTGGATTTTGAGCTACCAGGTACGGTGTCAGTTGGGATTTTCAGAAGTAGTCGGATCCATATTAATACTAAATTTTTAAATTTTATTTTGGGGTAAGACGAATTATCTCATTAGGATTATTATGTTTGTGTTCTTTATGCACACTTTTAAAATGTGAGTTACTCTCTATGATTCCTGTCCCTTTTAGGAGATAATGTAACGATTTTTTATGCTTTTGTAAAACATAAATTGAAAACAATGAAGAATCTAACATATAAGTAACTTTATTAGGCTCCTTAACTATGTAATAAGCCTCTTGGCAACTGTTGCTTACCTCCATTTTATCATTAGTCGATAGAAGATATTCATCCTTCACTTGAATGGCATTTATATAATCGTCGCAAAACTTGAGAAATTCAGCGATCATCTCTTTCGGTTTCCCATCATTTTGGGGGAAAACTTATAAATTGCTCACAAAAATTAAGAGGACTACTACCGTCGACTATATTTTTCAGAGTATTACTCTGTAATTGACTGTCGCCTGAAGACGACATGTTGAAAAACAGAAACCTTTGCCACACACAAGAATATAAACAATAATAAGCACCGTGAAACTTTCGATTTGATGAGCATAAATGAAAGTGACGAAAATTTTTATATAATAGACTTCTTAAACAGGGGAAAGATTTTTTAAAGTTTATTTCTGTATAATTTTATTGGCAAGAAAAAAAAATTAAAAGTACATCCTGAATTTATGACTGATGTAAATGAATAGTGTGAATGCAATATAGCAAATTTTAATGGCTATTTAATTATTATTTTAAAGACGGAAAAATTATTTTTTTTAAAATTGGAAATACTTTTTTTTAAATTGAAGATACTCTGTTACTGGCATTGACAAGAGTGAGAAAACGAACTTATTCTGCTATCACGTAACGAAGTTCATAAAGACATTTTGGAAAGGAGGCATTAACGAAATTATGTTTATAGAGACGAAAGGTAAAACCACTTTCTTCTGCGAAATCCATAAACTTTCTCCTAACATAGTACTACAACATTATATATGAGCTATTTTAGAGTTTTTTGGGGGGTTTGTGGGTTTGTGTTTGTGTGTGTGTGTGTGGGGGGGGGAAGGGGGGTATGGCAAACCAGACATTTTTTTTGCTATAAATCAGTTCCTCTTATCACTGATTAACTTCGTTACTTGGTATTATTGCAAAGGTATTAGTTTCAATTTAGTGATACGTCTAAAAATTTGGGAACCCCCGACTGAGGGTAAAATTTACGAATCAATAAATATTAATGCATTCAGAACAATAGTATGAACGTATACAGCAGTTTGCTTACCGTTTAAATCAGGAGATCTGTGAAACAAAATTCGTATTAAATCAGAAGATATTTGAAACAAAATGCGTGTTAAATCAGGAAAGATTTGAAACAAAATGCATATCAAATCAGTGAAAATTGTTCGAGATTCATTAGATATCATATATCAGATATTTTTTAAAATCTTATTATTGCGGAGTTGTCGTAGTTTTAAAAGGATTCAGTAATAAAGCAGTTTAGAAGTGTTCGATAATACTTTTAAATCGATAATGGAATTATGAACTTAACACTACATTTCGAATAGAACATGGTATGATATTACAGAAATTTGACGAGTTCCCAAATAAATTAAACCGAGTGTTATTAAAGGAAGATTAACTTTTAAACAGCAAGAATGCAAACATAAGCTTTTTAATATCCAAGACTTTTTGTATGTTGATTGGTTTTACAATTTCATGATGAACTGCTGTATTTTAGAATTGTAAATTTTTGTGCAAACCATTCAAATATAATTTTTCAACAATAAAAATGTTCGATAAAAATATTTTACTAGAAAATTCTTTATCGCCCTGATTTATAAATATGAAATCCATAATTTTGTGATACCTATCATTAAACTTTCATATATTCGACAGATAAAATACAATTAAAATATTTTTTCGGAATGTGAAATGTCTTTTCATATTTTTAAAGGATTTAACAGATCTCACAAAATGCGCAATAACCTTAAACATTATTAATTTGTAAAATATCTTTAAATTGCTAATTATTTGAAATTTTTCATGCTTAGTGTATGTAAAATTTAAATATCAATACGTATGCTTCATTCAGATCAATAATAAACATTGCCTGACATTTATTAAATGTAATTGTAGAGAAAATTTTGAAATAAATGCATAATAAATCAAGAACGGTCATTTGAGATTTATTATGTCTTGGAATTCAGCTATTCCAGGAAATGTAATTACTTTGGAGTTATAACAATGCTGATTGAATTAAGCAATAACGCAGCGTTGAAGTATTCGACAGTATTTTGAACAGATAATGGAATTAAGAACTTTATATTGAATTCGGAACAAAGCGGATTTACGATTGGATTATTTATATTAATGTATCAATGATTTAGGGTAAACTAAACTAAATACTAGTGCATTCAGTTCAATAGTGCCAAAGTACAACAGATTGTTTGCCATTAATTTAGTTTGAAATTAAGAGAGATCTGAAACAAAATAATTAAAAGTGTAAAATTTATCGGGGTTCATTATACAGAGGCTGTTCGCACATTTTTTAGACAAATTTGATAAATGATTTTAAAAAATGGATTTATTTTAGAGGAAAAAAAATCTGGCAACAACTTATTATGTGTAATTTATATTATCGTCTCATACTTTCAAATTTATTCTTATTTCAAGATTGTGCATGCAAAAAAGCTGTGAATGGGAAGATGCGTTTTTTTTCCGAACAGAAGTATGCTAATTCGACAGTCTAAAATGATTGCAAATCGCATAATATAAAAACTTTTTAGTGCGAAATAAACATAATTATTGATTGGAAAGTACTATCCTAAAAATCAGTACGTATACATTGTAAAAAGATACCAGATGGAAAAAAAAGAGCCCATTTCAAGGCTGAAAACGAAGTTTCAGGTAAGGATTTATGACTGTCGCAAATTTATCTTACAATGGGAAAGTAAAATTAAGAATATTGGACAAAAATGTTACAATCAATTCCTTATATTATTAAGAGAATGTGTTACATCCGATATTTACAGAAAACATGCTATTTTATTTATTTCAACGACTTTTAAAGGGTGAAACTGCATCAAAGCAAAGCTACCGCTCGTACTTCAAAAACTACCGCTGTATTCGTTGAAAACATTAAAAAATCACACAGGTATTGCATTTATACCTTTCAACATATTCCTAAGAAGTCACCAATCGTTTCTCTTATGGTTTATTGTGCATTTCGTCTGCTGAAAAGAGCTCTTTCAAAGCGCAAAACCACCACGATTGATCGAATCTGGAAAGTTTTTAAAGAGGCATGAGAAGCAATAACCCTGTAAATTTTACAAAAAAAACTTCTACCGTCGAAAGCATTACGCAGAATTAGAATCAAGAAACAAGATTATCATATAGATTATTTCAGAAACCAATATTCATGTTTTAAACGTTAAAAAAACAACGCCGAAATCGTCTAAAAAATGTGCGAACACCCTCTGTATAACATCAAAATTTAGTTCTTCCTCAAAATGTAATTAAATTGAAGTTAACGTGGTGTTGAATGGAACAAGAAATAATGCATCGTAGAAATGTTCAACGTTATTTTAAACAGATAATGGATGTTGTACCGATATTTAAGGATAAGAGGGGGGGGGCAACATTCGTGAGATGGTATAGTGGAGAAGAGAACGAGTAATAATCTTACCTTACAGCGGCGCTGTGAAACACTGATTAAAAAGGTAAGGTGGTTCGAATTAATTTTTTAAAGATCGAACTTTGAGAGATTATAATTATTTGCTTTAATGCAAAAATAAAATAAACTGGAACAAACCAATAAAAAAATATAGAAGGACATATTTACTCATTATAATTTTTGTTTATTCATATATATATATATATAAGAGAAGTAATACGTGTACATACAGTTTTATTCTGCCTCATTTAATTAGATTCAATAATAATGTAGGAGCAGCACATTCCAATTTATTTTTATTAATTATCAGCACAGCATAAGTAATTTTACCTGAGAGGCAAATATGCCACACTCTAAATTTTTAAACACTAATTAATTATAAGCAAAGCATCAGAATTTAAATAAAATGTTAAAAATAATTTTAAATATAAATATGATTTTGATAATACCCTTTATTAAATTAGTCAGGAAAGGATAAAGTGATTTTTTTTTCTCACCAATTGTTCTCTATGAGTGGGAATTTGCGTGTAAGTCACTAGGTAGTGTAGCATGAGCCCTTTAGCGGCCTTCGATGTCTGGGCATGGGGATTAGGCTGGGCTCATTCTCATCGTAAGGTCGTGGGAATCTAGAATGGGTAATCTAGCATGGGTAAATGGGTAATCTAGCATGGGTAAATGGGTAATCTAGCATGGGTAAATGGGTAATCTAGCATGGGAATCTAGCATGGGTAAGCTAGAATCGCCGAAAGTGCCGAAAACAAGGGCGCAGGAGCTCCTCTCTCGTCATTTTCTTGGGTGTATATTTCTTGTATATTATTAGGTGTAATTCTTGTATAGTATTAGGTGTATATTTTTTGGGTGTATATTTCTTGGGTTCTCTGAGTATGTGTATAGTATCTTAGGAGACCCGGTATTAATTCGTAGGCATATTATTTCTATTTCCGCACGAAACGTTTTGGGTACACGATAAAAACAAGTGGGTAAGTGTGATCGAAGATCGCACAAATGGTTTCGTTTAATATTCCTTTCAAAACACTTTATCCTTTTTTAATAAATCCAAATAAATTTCATTTAGCAACAAAAAAAAGTCATGTTTTTTATAAAGTAAAAATTTACCGGTCTATTTTTTCGTTTTTTCGAATATCTAAACCAGCCCGATAGCGGCCGAAGCCCGCTATTATACTCTTGTCATATCTGTCATGTGCACTAAATACGATATTAAAAAAAATTCAAAATTAAACATGTTGTACACCTTTAAAATGTTAAAATATGCGAATATTTCCATAATCAGGTTTTTATCATGTTTCAATACGTTCCTCAATCTCATATATTTATTATTCTCTATTACTCATATTGATACTCGCTTTGTATTATTTTTAAACATTTGAGAAATCCGTTAAACTTTCGATATGACATCAAATTAATTTTCTTTTTAATTCTCTAATGACGTGATATTAATCTGCTTTCTGTACCTACACATACTCATACTCCTTGTATTATTGAGAAATCTTTGAAAATTTCCGTTTTATTACCCATATGACGTCATAATCTTCTTTTCTTCAATTGGTGAAACTTTTTATTTTATTTTCATTTTTTCCACGGAAATCTTTCAATAGAAAATTAATTAGTGTAGAAATTTTTTATTGTGGATTTTTAATTGTTGGCAACTGCTATAACGAAAAATGTTTAAATTTAATAGGAAAAGACTGTCAGAATTTTGGTTTTTTATCTCTATTTATTAAAATAATACGATTTTTTCAAATTTTAATATTTTGAGCTTCATAACAGGTATTCAGTTATATATACACAAAGTTTCAGCTCTCTAAGTTATATAGGTTCTGAGAACGGCTCTGTGACGGACAGACAACGAAGCGGGAGTAATAGGTTTCGACAGATGAACGAAACTCTAACAAGACAAATGTTTCTTAATCTGGAAAAGTATAATATAACTACGAAATGAAATGAACACCGTCTTACGAGTAATCCACGATTCTAAAATTTGTTCATTATCCTTAGAAGTATCAAGAATCAATATATTTTCGGGATTTAAAGAAACATTTATAAAAACAAGCTTTTTTTGCTGCCATGAATTTTCGGAATATTTCCGAGTAGTTTTTTTTATAGTGTATTAATCAGTTTTCTCAAACCATAATTTAGGGTTTTCGAATGCAATCAATTCTCAAGTAAACATTTTCATGTTCAACAAACATGGTAAATTCATAGATTTAACATTAGCATTAAAATTAATATTATTTTGTTATTCTTGCATGTATAAATTCAGTTACGCAGCTCAAAATGGTTAATTGAAAATTGATAATATATTAAGACCCGATATTTCGGGTTGATAAAACTGACTAATACCCAATTTTCATTACAAAAGCTACATATTGCAGCCGTTCGGATGAAAGCAATTTATTTTGGTATATATTCACTGAACATGACCTCCCGTTCAAATGTTGATTTATATATATATATATCTGTCCGATTTGGATATGAACCGACACTGAGTATGTGTATAGTATATACCAAAGTCTCGACCGAGTTTGTTGGCCAGTTTCATCCGCCATCTTGTTTCAAAATGGCCGCCAGTTAAAAATTATTATTTTTTTTAAAATTCAAAAAGATGTACAAAAGATTTATAAAGTGAAAAAAAAAATTCTTTATAAGTGGTAGAACGTGATACAAGGATTCTGGAACATTGTTTGTTTTGGCTATAATCTTAAAAAATGGCTGATAACATATATGGCAGTTTGAAATTCTAGGGTGGCTGATGATTTTGAAACAATCTGATTTTTGTTATGCTGTAACTCTCGTATTTTTGAACCGATATGAATGTGACTGATCATGTGTACAGAAAATACCAAGGTCTGGACCGAGTTCGTTGGTCAGTTTCATGAGCCATCATGTTCCAAAATGGAAGCCAATTAATTTTTAATTTAAAAAAAATCAAAAAGATGTATAACAAAATATAAATAGAAAAAGTTGTTTCTGTTAAATTTTAGATCGTGATACTAGGCTTTTGAAACATTTTTTGTTTTGGCTTTATCTTAAAAAATGGCTGAGGTATGGCAGTTTGAAATTCTAGGGTTGCTGACATTTTGAAACAATCTGATTTTTTTTTTATGCTGTAATTCTCATACTGAAATTCGCATTCAAATTCAGTATTAACGAAAACCGAGATTAAATCTTCTATAATCGGGTTCCAAGCATTTTCTCTTCGGGTGTTTGAGTAAAATGAGTTAAATTTTAAAAAATATGGACTATGAAAGCTAATTTTTCCTCCCGGTACAGGCCGGAAGGACTTTTTTATAGTTTAAAGTTTAAGCATATATAAATGTACATTCGTGCCAATTGCAGTTTGAATACAATAAACTGCGCTTCAAGTTTATTGAGACTTAAGAGAAAGATTTGAAATAAATGACCAATAAATCAAGAAAAATCACTTGAAGTTTATTATGCATTCAAATTCAGCTATACCGAGAAATATAATTACTGTTGTGTTACCGTAGTTTTCGAATGAATTAAGCATTAATATTGCGTAGAAATTTTCGACTACATTTTCGACAGATAATGGAATTACGATCTTAACATTTGGTTTAGAACAGAGGTGAAATTTCAATTTTATTATTTATTTTGATGTATCAATGATTTGAGTTAAATTTTAAGCACAAGTAAATACAAATGCATTCAGAGCAATAGTAGGACAGTTGAATAGATCCTTGTCGTTAATATAATGTGAAATTAGGAGAAGATTTAAAACAAATTCGCAGTAAACCAAGCAGAATCACTGGAAGTTCATTAGATACCATAATTCAGCTATTCCTTAAACTTTAATAACTATGGAGTTATCGTAGTGCTAATGAAGTAAGTAAGAATGCAGGTTAGACGTGTTTGACAGCATTTTAAACGGGTTAATGTGGACTTAGTAACTTAACATAGCAACCGAGACACAGATAATAAGGGTATAACAAATATCGGATTCATTTCTCGGTGCAGTCAGTTGAGTGTAATATTGTTAAGATTAAATTTTAAACTAAACTAGGGTGTTCTGACCCCTGCTCGCTACGCTCACCAACCCCCGTTCTGCTTTCAGCACGTGATCATTTAATTATTATTTTAAACTTTCATTATTGTTTTTAATAGTCTCACACAAATACATTTTGTATTTGAGATAAAACATAATTCTTTACGCTTTAGAAATTGGCAACAATATAAAAAAATGACTTTTTCAATAAAATATTTTTTACTCGATTTTTAAGGGTTTTTTGAGTTTTTATTGTCCGACCGTGATAATTTTTTGAATTTCTGAAAGCATGTAATATTTCGAGTCTGGTGGTAAGATTTTTGAATCCGTAGGATGGCTAAAAATAAGAAATCGCCCCTCAAAAAAGTCCCTAGTAAAAAAGCGATGAGAATATCTACTGATAACCCAAAATATCTAAGCAGATTTTCATTGGCTCATTTCCAAATCGTTAGTTTTTTTTTATAGAGAGAGAGATTACTAATAATTTCAAAGGAATGTATTCTTATTGTGAAAAAAATACGATAATAAGTAGTTTATCATATAATTGCATAAAATTTTGTTTAATGTGATACTTCTAAAATTTCCGGAAGTTTCGATTAATCTTATATGCTTATAAATGTATAAATAACGTAACAAAATTTATTTTCACGAGATCAAATATTATTCAGATTATAATAAAAATTAGTGAGATTAATGAACAATTATTTGTAGATCTGACGATGAGGCCTCTGATCTGTAGATTTACTAGTTTAGGTTTTACTGAACAGATTTTAATGGGACTTACACTTTTGGTTAGGTAATTGTTTAGGTAAGGTTTTTATAACATTATTCTGTGTTGCTTAGTTACAGAGCTATGGGGAAATTTGTATAATCAGTTGTACATGATTGTAAAATATTAGCTTTTTAAAAAGTTCTACCGAACACATTTTGATGTGAGTATCACTGTTAGATATTTTTTCAGGGATGGTTTTAATATATTACATATCATTATTATCCAGCTATGGAGAAAAGTTCTGAAACCAGGTGAACATGATTATGAAAGGTATGTTTATTATCTATCTGATATATATAAAAAATGTAAATTCGAATTTCATTCTGATCGTTGTAACTCAGGTTCTATGGAATGGATTTTGATATAACTTACACCAGCTTACTATGATTATAGCTTACACGAGTAATTTTTTTTTGGTTGGGGGGGGGGAAGGTTTTAGTGTAGAACACATCGTTCTACGTTTCTTAGCAATGAGGGGAGTGTATAATCACAGACTAATAGACAGACAGAGAAGAGAGACGAATAGGGTTTCGTGAGATGAACGAAACCCTAAAAAAAAAACACATTTCTAACAATCGCGTTGAATTAACGAATTAAACTGCATTCGAATTTCATGTAAAATTGAAAAATAAGTAATTTTTCACTTATTTATAACCTATAATACGATAAATTGTCTATTATTTTGAATGACTCTAATAATATGATCATCCACTATATATCGATATTCACATACATATATACGCATACAATGCGTGCATAAACGTGTGGTATGTAAACATGTTTATAAAAGCTTACTAACATGCATGTCGCAACACTGAATTTGTTAAAACACTTTACATTTACTTCGATATCAACATTTAATATTTGAAAATTTCTTCTCTGTAATCTCAGAAATAGTTTTATAATGGTTTAAAAAAATAAATAAATTGAACTTTCCATCCATTATAAGAAAAATATAACAGAGCCTGAAAAAAAAACGAATGATTTTGAAAGCGATCTAAATGAGGTACTTACTAATTACTCAAGTACGCAAAAAAACTTCTTAAAAGTGCAATGACGCGATGAAACTAAATAGATTGGGTTTAAAATTTTTCTTCGACTTCTTTATGGAGGCAATTATGACAGATTTTTCTTTTGCAGAAATATAATGATGCTTGAATGATTAAATGTGGGAAGCATTTGAAATTTTGTTTTGTTCGCGTATATATTTTAAAGTGAAATATGATACAGAAATGATTTACAGAATATCAAAACGTAATAGTCAATCATATAGATAAAGCGGCGTACTACACGTTTGTTACATCTACTTCTACTATTTATATTGTAAAGGACAAACGTGTCCGTGTGTAACGCTGACGTCATTGTGCGAATAGCGAGGCTAAAGAAATTTAATATAAAATAATAGAAAGATAATATAAAGGCTACCGCGGTGCTTTATACATATCTTTTTTTACAGACCGCCGGAGTCACGTGTTGCTCGAATGCACCAATGAAGGCGTACGAAAAGAGCATCACGTCACTCTAGCGGTCTGTAAAAAAAGATAAGTGGAATGTTCCCCGCGGTAGCCTGTCTTTTTCGTTAGCCTCGGCGAATAGCAACATCACTTGACGGTGAAATTTCGGTTTTGCGATTTTTGTTACTGCAATTTTTTTTAATTTCTAAACATCGCACATTTTTAATTTTTACACCGTTATATAGGAAAAAAAATTCTACATTCAAATGCAATTTGTTTGAAAACTGCATCGGAATTGACTCATTTATTATAACATTTAAATTAAATTTCAAGCATGATTTTTTAAAAAATCAATCTCTATCGCTTGCAGACGATCACAAAATATTAATCTGTTTGCCCTCTAAACAATATAAAAAGTTCAGCATTTGTTTCCAGCTAATATTGAATAACGAATAAATTAAAACTTCACTAAGCAATAAATAAAATAGCATAAATAAAACACAAATTTAACAGAAATGTAATTGAAATAAGTGTTTAAAAACCGTTGAAATTATCAGAATAAAACAAACTGCTGTAGATAACGAAATTTTTAGTGAGTTCTTCGGCGATTAACTTCTGACCAATTCAAAATTACCGCTTTTAATACATTTCAAAATTTTATTTGAATATATAATTGACATATTTCATGTAAAAATGTTCTTTGGTGTAGTTAGGGGGCAATATAAAAAATATTAAATATAAAAAATCTATGAGAGTTTTCAATAAAAAAGTGATTTTCACATATATTCTCTATCCCGGGAAGCCCGGGTTGGATGCCCTAGTATATATAAAATGCAAATTGGAATTTCATACCGGCTGTTTATAACTGGAGTTCTACTGAATGGATTTTGATGGAACTTGTACTGTTAGTTAGATAATATTTAAGGGGAGGTTTTAGTGTATAGCATATCGTTCTGCGTTGTTTAGTTTTTGAATGGTGAGGACAAATTTTATAATAAAGTGAACTTGATTATGAAAGATTAGCCTTCTTAAAAAGTTCTACTGAACGGATTTTGTTGGAAGTTGCATTGTTAGTTAGATACTTTTTCAGCGATAATCAGTATCAAGTATAAGCAATATCATCTAGTATCAAGTGAACCCGACCTTGAAGGATTAGCCTTTTTAAAAAGTTCTACCGGACGGATTTGGTTAAACTTGCATTGCTAGTTATATACTTTTTTAGAGATGGTTTTACTATATTGCATATTGTTATCTTGCTATTTACCGATTCTTACTATAAATAATCATCTAAAAGAGTTGGTTCTTAACAGCCCGAAATGTTTCTGACACATAAGAAAATATAATAGCGCAATGGTATTCGTATCTTTACAGCAATGCGGAAGGGCATTGCAGCTAAAAGTCCATACTGCTTTAAAACACAATGTCAAATCCATCAATTTACATCGTTTGATTAAAGCTTCGTTTAAAGAAACTGGTAGCCATAAAAAAATTCTAGTAGCCAGTAAAAAATATTTACCACCCCCTTCTTCCTCGTCATTAATTTTCAAAAAGCACAAAAGTTTTTATGAATTAATTGAGGAAAAATAATAACAGACATTGTTTAGAATTACTAGTTACATAGTTTAGAAAGATAATATAAACTAAATTTTCTAATGTAACTTATCAAAATCACATATCTTTCAAAAAAAAAAAAAAAAATACTGTAAAGAGTGGATTAACCGGCATGTTCGGAAAATGCTGATTGTCGAATGCTTCAAATGTCCGGATAGTTGAATGCTACAAAATCTATATCTGCTGAGGAGCGCATCGATGAAATAGTGAAGCAGGAAAACAAGTTTTCGCCTATTTTTCTGTCGAAGTTTCAAATAATTCTGATTTGATTATTTTAAAATTTACATTTGATGAACTTATTTTTGCCAAATTAAAAACAAAATTTAAAAATATTTTTTGTGTGAATATAGTTTCAAAGTGTATTTTTCAATATTGTGAAAGGAAGGGGGGTGGCATTTGTGCTCATTTCAAGAAAGAAAAAGAAACAACAACAAAAACCCCATTAGATTAAATAACTTGGTCGTCAGATAAAAATATTTGGTCGCCAGTGGTGATCAGGCGACCGTATTTGTCAAGCCCTGCACTTAATATTAATATCAGAATTCTCAGCATAAGAAATTTTCATGTCGATGTTCTTTACCTCTCTCTAATCACAGCTATACTTTAATAATGGCTTTAAAAGTACACGTTACTGCCCATTAGAAAAGAAAAACAAATTAACAGAGCATGAAAGAAAATACCGAGTGATTTTGAAAGCGTTCCAAATGGGGTACTTACTAATTACTCAAAACGTTCAAGTATGCAAAAAAACTTCTTGAAAGTGTAATTGCGCGATAAAGCTAAATAGATTGTCCTTAAACATTTTTCTTCAGATTCTTTATGGAGCCAAACATGATCGATTATTTTTTTTCGAGAAAAAAGTGACGCCTAAATGAGGAAATAAACGTAAATTTTTAAATTTTGTTTCTTGATGTTTTAGTTAAAAGAATTTGAAAACATGAAACAGCGTTGAATTATATACTTCTAGATTTTAAGATTCTCAAAATAAAAATTTAATTTGGAATAAAATATTCTGAAGAGTTATGTAACTGCGCCGTGTTTTTATAATTTATAAATTTTTTTTTAAGAAGACAATTGTTTGTCATTCTTTTAAAAATTTATCAATATAAAATAATAAGGAACTTCTCCCATTCA
Organism: Maratus michaelseni; assembly: GCA_963931845.1. NCBI lineage: Eukaryota > Metazoa > Arthropoda > Arachnida > Araneae > Salticidae > Maratus > Maratus michaelseni. The sequence continues at coordinate 411,704,377 of OZ007587.1, forward strand.
AAAATGTTTATGCAGTTATACTGTAAAAAAAAAAAAAAAAAAAAAAAAAAAAAAAAAAAAAAAAAAAAAAAAATATGCATAAAATTACGGAAATTGTGCTGGCAATAGGACTGATAGTATAATTTCCATATTTCGCGAAATTTGAAAGTAAACTCCTGTATGTATGGAGTTTGCCCCATTGACTAGAAATATAAATAGACAGCGGACTACTTTCTTTTCTTCCGACAGACTTGAAGAATATATCTTTTCCCTTTCATCGCCAAAAATAGGCGAAAGGGTGCCGCTTTCTGGCAGTAATCCCTTTCTCAAACTTGACAAACTCAAACGCAAGTGAAAAATCTCTGTTTCTTCTCAGGAGCTGTGGAATTTCCGTGACAGTTTGGCGCGAAAAAAAACCTGTTTGGCAGAATATTCTTCCTCCACACCTGCTGGAGGAAAGGACATGTTTTCTTCAAGAAAGGGTTGCTAGTCCGCTGTCCATTTATATTTCTAGTCAATGGTTTGCCCACGAATGGCAACAGACACGCCTCTGCGGGTATATGCTCTCCGAAAAAGACTGGTTATTGGACGAAGGGGAAGCTGTGTTAAAATATTCTTCGCGTCTATTGGGGTTTTTCTTCTATATACCCGCAGATGACGTGACATGGGTAAAGTCCTAGCCAATATGCATTTCACAATATCCTTGATATTGTGCCACCCAGTGAGAATAATACTTGCGTATTCTAAGATAATTATGTGATTAATTCTAATTAAATTAGTGTTTTTTTAACAATTTGATGTTTATTACTTTTGTACTACTCCTGTACATTGCATTAACATGTTCGATACTGATGACGCATATATGGCGTCTCTTGGTCACTCATTTGATATTGCATTTTTAATCCAAAATTACGACTTTATCCCGGAAAATTCGACAGAATTATTTTTATTTTATATAATCACGAAATGTCTGTCATTAAATAAAGCAAATATTGCTATTAATATTTTCTTGTATGAGTTAGGAATTTCTGAATAAAATAAAATTCCGTTACTTTTAACCCCTGAGCGTGTTAAACAAAGATATCATTTGAAAAGTATTATTTAAGCTTTAAAAGCCGATGGTGCATAGAGTGCGTTGCCCATGTCGTTATGTTAGTACGAACTGCCCGTGTCTTTAAAGGTTAATTGACAGTTTTAATCAGGAAATTTAGTAAAAATAGGAAAATTATTATGGCAATAATATTGTCATAACAATTTTACTATTTTTATGAAACTATTATCAGAGTGTAGAAAAAAATCAGAAACCCTGTATGAACAAAATCATCGCATTTACGCTGAAGCTTTTATGAATGATTAATACATGAAGTGTTTTCCTGTAGCAGCCACTATAGATTTGTATATGTACTAGACAGTATGCCAAAATTTAGCTACTAGGAAACGCATAACAGTTGAAAATTCCCTTTAGCAATTTCCGCCAAATATAATACAAAAAAATAGTTACATTTAAGAACGCATACCTTAATTTACAACGCTATTCCAGAAATTATCACTCATATACAGTACTGGAACCGAATTCTTTTGTGTGTCCCTGTAAATGAACTATATATGTTATGCAAACAATATTCTACAGTAAGCATTTTGTAATGGTGCCTCAGTGATATATATCAATTTCACTATGTTTGAACTAGTCTCACATCACAAAAATATATTGCAAACGATGTATCTCCATAGACCATAATGTATCAAAAATTTTTTGAGTTCTTCTGTTAACTAACTATAAATGGTACACACTTCATTTTCAATACCGAACATACCATAGTAAATCTCAATAACATATATCAATTGCATGACAATACGTATATATTTACGCGAGTTAGAGCACGGACTGACAGACAGACAGACAGACAAGCCGAACATACATCAATTACATAGAAATTCGCGTACATTTCTCGTGTTAGAACACGGCTAGACGGCCAGACAGACAGGTGATTAAACAAATCGATTCCATAAGCACTTTTCAACTATATTGAAATGCGTTAGAAAGACGTTCTTTAGATAAAAGTAGAATGGTTCTTACACAACACTGTGGCTATTCCTATGAAAAAGTATATAGCGGAGAATGAGACAATTTAGGATATATATCCAACCTGGGGAAACCTTATGTTTCAGGAATTTTAGACAAAATAAACAGTAGTACTCGCAGGTATTGAAAGATGACAGAACAGTCTACTCCTGAGTTTAATATGAAATTGAAGTGATGAACAGATTATTATTTATATCACATTGTTTGTCCTGACAAAATCGCAATAATTTTACTCTATTATCTTACAAGTATATTTTTAGAATAAAAATAAAAATAATAAAAAAATGGAAAACTAGAACGCCGATTTGCTCCGTGCCTACGTGTTATTTCAATGAGAAATGTACGTCGGCATGACGTACATTAACTTTATAGGTAAGATTACACGCATTTACATGCTTTTAAGTGTTAAAAATCTTATTTTATTGTCAAGCTTAACAAGAAGAAAATTTAATTTAAAGAAGAAATTGTTAAACCAGAAGATTGGATTAGGGAAGAATAATAATTTGGTAAGTGACACACAGCGTAAGGTTTCTCAAAAAATGGTATTTTTAATACTTAAAAGATATTAATCTTTTGTATTCAACTGACACTTACACGGTGACATACTAAGTTTAATCCCAAATGTCGCAATTGCACCGGAATTTTGAAACAAAATTTTCAGTTTATTATGTACACGACTTATTTTCAAATAAATTTGATCGAAAACTCCGGTGCGACAGTTGGGATTGAATTTTGTATGTCACCGTATAGGTGTCAGTGGCGTACAAAAAGTTAATACAGGGTGGCTGCAGATCAGGGAAAATACAGTCGTAAAAAAGGAATTATACCAGTATTTTCTTATAGAAAATTTCGACTTATTTATCACTTAAATAAGCAATATGAATTTTTCTATGAGAAAATACTGGTGTTATGCCACTTTTTTACTTTTTGTGACAGTGCTTTTCCCTGATCTGTCTTCACATTTTAATAAGCAATTATGAATAAATAATAGGGCTGTAAATAAAAATTCATTAGTAAAAAAAAAAACTCATTTATGGTAATTATCAATATTTTCGAAAGTATTTTTAATAAATAATTTATTTATTAATAACTTTGACGTATTAGTTAATGTGACTAACACGTTTTTAAATATAAGTTTGATGAGTCATATATCACTAGATATAATCTTTCTTTACCGAATAATGTGCATCATGTAATAACATGTAAAATAGTGTGTTCAAACCTGCTTCCCCTGGAGAAGATTATTAAAGCAGTTTAAAGGGATCATTCACTTTTTAAAACCAACTGTTTCTACGACACCTATTTCAGTCTTTTTTTTACTAAATTAAGGGATTAAGCAGTACACATCATTCTTTGTGTAAAAATTGAGCAGAAAAAAGAGATTACCATAATCATTAGTTAAAAAGTGTCCAGTGTGTCGCATCATTCCCTAGATACTCGTTCGATTGATGTTAGTTCAATTAAGATTTTAATCCTAGTTATTCAGTATTGAAAAAACTCACCTTGTGTAGTATGGAATATGAAAGAACAAAGTTTAATTTTTATCCTTATTTATTGCCTTAGACGTTATTTCTTGTCGCATTAGGTGTCAACTAGAGATTTAACATAATTTCTCCATTGTGACTGAAGCAATATAACATTCCGGGTGGTTATAATATAAGTTATCTCTATTTGGAGCTGTCTGTAGCTTGAAGGAATAACCCGGATGAAACCAAAATCGGTACACTTACTATTTGAGAAGAGGAAAGAAGAATGGAATAATAAAAATAGTTACAATAATCGTCAACAGATGGCGCTACGGGGACTTTCGGTGGAAACGCATTTGTGTACTATGGAGGCGTTGCAAACCTCAATGATTTAAATAATCACATATTACAACATGTGCGAAACATCATTCCTGATGTGTTACATTCTACAGTTGAGCACGTCGTGCACCACTTGGATTGTATCCTCTAGAACCATGGCCATGTGGAATGTGTGTTAATGGCCAGTCATTAAATTAAAATTGGCAAAATATGAATCTCTGCATCGGATTTATATATTAAGGAAAATTTATTTATATATTATTAATAGTGATTTCAATGCGGTATGGCTATATTATTGAGTTAGTAAAGTTTAATAAATGCAAGCAGTCACACTTAGGATAAGGAGAAACTTGCTAAAATGTCGCTACAACTGAAAGATTTGTTAAGTAGTACCCAATTTGTAATCCTTCTGGCACGGTAGAATGTTGGTGAGTAATAATTACGAGATTTTTGTCTCGGTTACGTAAACAATGTTTGTACAAGTATAGTCCTAAGGACTATTTTTTTCGAAGTTTCTTCAACTGTAGGTCAAAAGTCGGGTCAAAATAAGCATTCGAAACTAAATAAATTATATGTATGAATTAATGATCTAGTTTGTAAGAAAATATTTTAAATTCTGGTGTTAAACACAATATCTTGAAAAGAAAGAAAGTTTATAAATACATCATAAAATATGAAGAAACTCAACACATTTCGAAAGAATCAATTATTCTTCTTCAGCAGCAAAAATGAGATATTTTCATGACGGCGACAAAAACCTCTGCCCTTATTGTGTTAGAGCCTTTTTTTGTGTTTGAAGAAGAAATCTTAATTCTTCCAAAAATGGTTATATTTTCTGCATTTTATTTGGTGTTTTAAAGTTGAACTATCTCCTATACAATGGATGATTTCAATGGCTATTGCATTTAAGCAAAAAAACTTCATTTTATGGTAACTTTCACTTATATATAAGGCATCTGATGATAATATGACCAATGCTGGTAATATGGCCAAACCTTAATAATGTTATTAATTTCAGATGAATCCAAAGGATAGTGCTTGAATATAGTCGCTGGAAGTCAGAAGAACATAGTTTAGTACCGGGTTTCCTGCAATCCTTGATCACGTTCACGGGATAGCAGTCATTCTTGGTTCGTTGTTAGTTGCGTTGGCATATTATAAATTTATCTCTGGAAAGTTTGTTACTTTTCTTATTTAAACAAAGTATTTGAATTTACTGTTATACATAATATTTTAGCTAGTTTAATGCTCTTTTTAACTGTATAAACTTATTTCAATATCGGAGTGCGCAGACAGAATTACGAAAACTGTTATGAAATTGGTTTTTGTTGGCAATATGGCCAAATGGGCGAAATAAACTATAGATATGAGATTATGTGTTGTTTGTCGTAATTAAGTGCATGATAAATGTGTTGGCCTTACCAGTTAAGATACAAAAGTTTTCATTTGCTCTACGCGTTAAAAACCAAATTAAAACTACTTTTGTCAGTAAATTTATTTTAATTTTTTTAAATTTTTGTCTAAATTTACTTTATGTTAATTTTTCTATTAGATTTACAAATTTTCAAAACATAATTTGTTTCACTAATTTGTGTTTTTCTTGCGTTAAATATAGACCTTTTCATTTTATGACACTTATGGGCGTATTACCTGCTTATGGGCATATTACCTTCATCAACTAACATTTTTTCTAACAAACTGCAACAGGTGTAAGTTTTGGATAACTTAAATTTTAAAATATTTTTCCAGTGCTATACAGGGCCCACTTTTTTAGTCAATTATTATTATCTTTTTTAAATCAGTTATTACTACTGTTTAAAAATGTCTAACCTTAGGGTGGCCATATTACCTGCAGATACCTTATTTATTTCTGCCAAACGTATACTTGGAAAATGTGATCGGAGATGCCATATTTACTTTACAAATCAGATATGGCCTAAAATCGTATATGAATTCAAAAATAATTTTAAATCAATGTGAGAATGAAGTAAGAAAAATACTCATTTTTCATTATAAAAAAAAAAATACATTTCTTGACATTTTACAATAGTTTTATTACTTTTTGAAAATAGAAGACAAATAAATTTTGTAAAAAATAACGAAAACTTTTATTTGTATATCTCAATTAAAAGTAAAATCCCCACCACATAATGTTACCTTTAGAACTCTAATACCCCTTAACTTCAAATATCCTATTTTATTCTGTCTCACTGAGAGAAAAACCCAAGATTAATTAAAGTGAAAAACATAATAAAGCTTTTATCTTAATGCTGAACAAATTAACAAGGAAATGGTTTTAACGAAGAAAAAAATTGCTTTATTTAAAATAAAAAAGATTTTCATTATCTTTAAAATTGAAAAAAAAATTCAAAATATCCTGAGGAAGGTTTTTTATTTAAAAGGATCAGGGTCCATAAGCCGTGTCTTTGGCCCATGAAATAAGACTAAAATTCGATTATGTTATACTGACTTAATTATTTCACTTTTTAATATTAGAAGGTTTATCCTGTACGATTTAAACAATATGTTTTGCATTTTGTTCGGATTTATATAATTTACACAAGCTCAAAGTTCGTATTATTCGTAGTTTTTGATGAAAAATACGCAATTTCTACTAATTTTACCTCAATTTTTAATATATTTTTTAATATTTTACTACGAGCGCAGCTTTGCAACACTTTTATTTTTATATATATTGTACATTTTAATGTATTTTATAATATATGTAAAGAAGAAAGTGCTGCACGATTGCGCTCATATAAATAATTGAGGTAAAATTAGGAGAAATTGCGTATTTTTCATCAAAAACTACGAATAAAACGAACTTTGAGCTTGTGTAAGTCTTATAAATCCGAACAAAAGGCAAAAACTATTGTTGAAATCGTACAGGATAAACCTTCTAATATTAAAAAATGAAATAATAAAGTCAGTTTTCTTGCTGGTTTGAATTGACTCACAGCATAAGCGGCTTCAATCTTTTCACGATTCTTTATAAAATTGTAGAGAGGACCAAATGTAGAAGAATTGCAGGTATCCCATACTTCGCTGCATTTTCTGATTTTTTCAGCACTTTATTGCTAACTTCACTTAACATTTTTTGCTTGGTTTCTAAAGATACAGCTTGTTGTTTTTGACTCATCTTTCACAGAATTCCACAGAGCAACTGCGAACAGAGTTTCAATTATGTTACTCAGGTAGTGAAGTAAGGATTGTCAGTTCTTTCACTCACAGGTAGGGGAATTCGGAAACTCGGTTTATGTCACTGTCAATTCAGTTAATCGGGTAATGGAACAATCACTTTCAAAAAAGAAATTCCTTCACCCAATCTTTCATTGTGGAGGACTTAATGTGAGAACACTTACGTACACCAGAGATCAAAGAAAAGTAGGGATTAGTCAGAAATTCATTATTTCACGATTTTCTGAAACCCTTTTCCACTTTATATCTTTTACAAACCATGAGAAAATTCCATCTTTAATAAGAGTATGTGACATGCAAGTTTCAAATATCGGAAACATTGCGTAAAGAATTTTTTTTTTTGGAGGAAAAAAAAATTCGCCTTAAGCGGGATTTTCCGAAATTCTATTTCGTGTTAAACGAATTAATTAACATTGATTTTCAGGCTCATTTGACGGGACCTCAATATTATTTCGTGTTAAGCGAAATTTCGCGTTAAGCGATTTCGTGATAACGAGGTTTGACTGTATATATATATATATATATATATATATATATATATATATATATATAAATTCATATATAAACAAACATAAAAGTCCGTTAGGTTTGTTTTCATTGCTGTTTGTATCATTTGGCAACAAATCTCATTTTCTGAAGTCTGAATTGTGCCAAGCTTTAAAAATATGCCAAGGTGCCTACAGTTGAAAAATACCAATTTCTCTATTTAAATTGATATTTATTGTGTTTTTGTTAAATTATGATGTGTAGTGGTAAAAAGCGGGAAATGGGATTAATTCTGTAAAGTTTTTGTCGGATTTATTATAGTTTTGGTGCGTATATTTATTGTAAAACAATGTTTTGAATATAAAGAAAGTCAATATGTTCAATCAGATCTATTAATTTTAGCATTTTTTTAAATTTAACTATTTTAATTTTACTTTATAAAACATGTTTATTAATTCCCTTTTATCCCACAATTATGAAATTTACTTCTATTATTTATGTAATAGCAAATTATAAGAATGGAAATGATCTCCTTAGTAAATCTTTCTGCTGAGATACATTGACCAAACTGGATCTCGTTTGTGATGCCACTAATACTTGTTGCAGGCCCGGTAAAAGAGCAAACAGCACCATCTCGGGATACCCCGATCAGGTCTCCCTAAAGTTAATTACTTAAGAAAAAAATAAAATGTTATGAAATTTGTAAAAATATAGTAAAAATAGGTAAATATACTTTGCCCCCCCCCCCCTCTAACACCGTAAAACAACTTTATTTTTTGGGGACTCATCGGATCTTGTTTTCTAGTGCCAAAACAAAATTCTTCCCAAATTTTCGTGAATGCCCATTAGTTGTTTCTGTAAAAACCTATATTAACTGCATTGAAATAAAAGTTTCGACTTTGTATTCCTAAAACCTGGCGTAACTTGGCAGCAAATGATCGTATCGGCTTGCGGATGGTGTGGTTCGATTCAGAATTTAAAAAATACAGTAATTAATTAATAAGTAAACAATACCCCATTTTACTTATTTAAAAAAATAATTATCCCCCCTAAGTTAAAATTTCCCCCTCCCCCCTCTAAACACCATGAAACAACTTTATTTTTTGGGAACTCATCGGATCTTCTTTTCTACTGACAAAACAATGTTTTTTCCAAATTGTCATGAATGCCCATCAGTTTTTTCTGTAAAAATCTATATTAACTGCAGGGAGGTAAATCGTCGACTTTGTATTTGGAAAACCTGTCGTAACTTTGTAACGAATCATCGTATTGACTTGCGGGTGGTGACGTTATTTAAAAAAAATATTAAAAGTCAAATTAAAAAATGCGCAACTAACGATACCTCACTTGACGTACTTAAAGTAATTGACCCTCCCCCCCCCATCCGTGAGTTAAAATTTCCCCTTTTCACCCCACAAAAAATAGGGTAAAGCAACTTTAGTTTTGGGGACTCAACGGATCTTCATTTCTAGTGCTAAAACGAAGTTCTTCCCAAATTTTTCGTGAATTGACATCAGTTGTTGTATTTTACTCAATTTTGATTCTATTTTACCTGTACTATAGTGTTGCCTAAATACCTTTTAAGCAAATCATTGAATATTTTATATTTTCTTCACTTTTAGTTGAAATGAATGGTACCAAGTCCCCTTAAAAATATATGCTTGTATAAAATCCAACTATGGATAGAAAGCAGGTACTATTGGCAAAGGAAATTTGTAAAGAGATATTCAATTTAAAACAATAAATTTTGCTTTATCTGACGATGCTATTGAAGTTCCAGGGTGATCTAAAGATGTTTTAAATTATAAATATTTATCAATTTTAGGAAGTAACATATGGAAGTATAACATAATGGAAGTAACATATTCCATTGATGCAGATTTTTCACATGTGTATGTTTTTGCTTTTGGGGATACAAATAAAGATCTTTTTATCAAATATGTATATATTTATATATGGTTGAACTTTCGTATTCGGGATGCATGCCAATGAGTTAAAATCCTGATTCTACTCATTGAATATACATGAAATATGAGCAATTCCGGAAGAGTGAAGTTTTAAGTGAATATGAATGCCAATTCTTTTAATTAAGTCTCATAAAAACTGCCAGGTTTGGCAATGCTAAACTAGATCGCGGGTATTGAGAAAACATGTAGACGTAGTATTTATTGCTCGTTCTTCGGATCTAGCTTTGTTATAGTTGTGCCGGGCCAATTTTTTAAGATAACTGACAATCAGGCATCCCGATTACGGAAGATTATGAAAATAAAGGGTTGTGTGTCAAACTTTCGTATGTATCAAAATACAACCATTGGCATGCAGCTCGATTTTGAAAGATTAAGCAAATAAATTATAAAATGTTACTACTGCAGTGTATTATTAAAAATAAAATACATATACTTACTGCAAAGAAATCTATTTATTCAACATAACAAAGCACACGTCAGACAAATAGTGGTGCTTCTTCATATCAATATTTAAGAAAGGAGTAAAATAAATTCATGCACATATTATTCTGAACATATACTATAAATAATTTAAAATTCTACTGTAATCACTACATAGTATAAAACAAAGTCGCTTTTTCTGTCCCTATATCCCTATGTACGCTTAAATCTTTAAAACTACGCAACGGATTTTGATGCGGTTTTTTTAATAGATAGAGTGATTCAAGAGGAAGGTTTATATGTATAATAACTATATGTTTTGCTTTGTAATTTCAGATAAATCACTACATAGTATAAAACAAAGTCGCTTTTTCTGTCCCTATATCCCTATGTACGCTTAAATCTTTAAAACTACGCAACGGATTTTGATGCGGTTTTTTTTAATAGATAGAGTGATTCAAGAGGAAGGTTTATATGTATATCCATTAAATAGTGGAGAAATACTGTTATTTTTGAGGTTTTTAATGTGATGTCGTAAATAATTTCATTTTTTCCGCTTATACATTGCAAACGCAGGCTGAACCCTACAAGATTTATCAAAATAATGTACTAATTATTGTACACATTAAAAAGGTCTACAGAAAACACAAAGAGATGAAGGTTTTCAAGGTTAACCCGAAGCAAAGCGAGGGAGCGCCTCTAGTTAAAAATAAAATACATATACTTACTGCAAAGAAATCTATTTATTCAACATAACAAAGCACACGTCAGACAAATAGTGGTGCTTCTTCATATCAATATTTAAGAAAGGAGTAAAATAAATTCATGCACATATTATTCTGAACATATACTATAAATAATTTAAAATTCTACTGTAATAATGAACCGCGTTAAAGTTTCAGTTACATTAAAAAGTCTTTTTCAAATTTGTTTATTTTTTGTACTTAAAAGATAAAAGATGCTCCAATGCAAATCAGTTTTATAAAAATGTTTAAAAAACAGGCACATAATTCAGCTTTGTTGCACAGATACTTCCAGACCAGTTAAAAGGACGATTTTCAAGATTAACATTCCAGCTAGGAATACATCATGTGCAATATCTGTAAGTATCCCCTTCGTCAGTGCGCTCTAAGTATTCCTTTTCCATTAAAATATCAATGTACTTTTTAATTACAGACACTCTAGGATTAAATCTGGATGATAACTGTTTAATAACCTCAGCTATAAGTAATTGGTGTTTTATCACTTTTTTCGTCTTCATTATTCTGAGTATAGCAGCTTCAGTAACGTGTATTCTATCATTATCAATATGGTTGTATGTGGTTTCGTCTTCCTTCTTTATTTCTGTTTTCACTGGAGCGTTAATATTAACTCTTAACTTTTTGTTATTATATCCAGAAAACAACATCACTAAAGACGAAAGGTGCAGATCATTTTTATCACCTTCACAAATTAAGAGTTTCGATTTTAGCAAAATCTGTTCAACTTGTATGAGAATATCCATTTCAATTTGTGTGCTATCTTGCAATTGTTGTATTGTTAAAGCAACATCGGTGTTAAACTGCAATAACACAGCCATTTGGAACGTTGAAACCTGGAAGCAATAACATTTTTTAAAACAGTTTGTCACAAGTTCACCTTTTGAAATGTTATATAGCCATTGGAGTTTTCTACCATTATGCTGACTGTTATAAAAATCTGTAAATCTTTGAACAGAACGTTCCAGCTCCTGGGGAAGAGCGAAATAAGATGACTGCCGAAAAGGCCAAGATCCCGATGTTAAAACATGGATATTAAATTCAAAACATAATGGCTGATTAGAATCACTAACATGTTTCTTAAACTTTTCTTTAAGATCCTTACTAACATCTATGTCACGAAACATTCGGTACAACTTAGATGTATATTCAAATCCACAGACCTCTCTTATCTTTGATATTATACTCATTTCAGCGTCATAACTACCAGATGTGCTGTTAATTAATCTTTTGGCAAGCCTTTTCCTATAAAACTGTTGAAAAACATCTTTGTCTTCTATATATTGAAAGATTATCATAACTTGATTCAGAGCTTCATCTAGTTCAGAATCTTCCAGAATTCGTAAATTTTTCTTCATCAATGAGTCACAGTATTTTGCAAGTAACTCTGGTGACTTGTACGATGAACCAGCCTTTTCAGTGACGACATTGCAATTAATGAATTTTTTACAAGCTTTATCAAATGCAGATACAGCATTAGCATTGTTATTGAAAGATGTCTCTACTAAAGCAGCATATTTTTTATATATTTCTAAAATAGTGTCAAGGTAAATTCTTGGATCATTAAAAGCCGTGTCTCCACACTTTTCTATTGCTGAAAGACCTTGATAATAAATGTGATTTTCCAACATTGACCCCAGTTCACCATCAGAAACACGAGACACTAGTCGAAACATTCTTCCTAGATCTGTATGTTGTTTATCATCATTTAAAAGGTTTTGAAATTCTGAATGCAAGATTTCTAGATGCTTCTTGATTAAGACCTTTTCGCATGTTTTAGCTACTGTATTAATAGTAGTTTCATGAAGATATAACTGTGCTCGTTTTTGCTCTTCAAGCAATCTTCGTTCAGCCTTTTTTATGTATTCTGTTACTGAATTTTGTTGGAGGAAATCTGTACTTTCAGTAGAATAAAACCTTTTAGTATCACGAAGGAATTCGTTTTCAAATGCCTCTTTATATAAAGAAAGATTCTGTTCGGTAGCAGATGGATCATCTTCATTTAAGCCCAATTCAACATACGAATTTAATACGGTACACACAAGACTGGTATTGAGTGGTTGACCCTTTCTTTCCTTTTCAATGAATTCCAAAATAGCTCTAGTGACTTTTTTCTGCAGTGGCTGAAATAAGAAATCTCTCCATGACACAAGGGCAATCTGATAGACTTCAAGAGTGGCTTTCCCTTTTTCGCCAAATACTTGTTTAACTTTTTTGTTCAAGTAGGAGAAAATACCATTTAAACTTTGGCTAGAAAACCGATATTCTTCCCATTGCCGTTTATAAACCCTTAAAACATCTTCACCCATTAAATCAACATAATTGTTTAGGATGTTACTCAGGTAGATCTTTAAAAATTCGTTTAGTTTTTCGTGAAGCTCATGGGCGAAATTCCCAGCCGAAAGCAGGGTTTTACATTCTGGTGATGATCTAGGTGACACACACGGTTTTACATTCTGTTGACAAACTTGACTTGTACAGTATTTATACACATTCGTATAAAGATCGATGTAATGATCCTTTGTTATGTTGTGACAGTTATGCGCATATGCTTGTTTAATGCCATCTTCAAGATGAACCCATATTTCATTCAAATCTGTTTCTTGTAAAGGAATTTGATGCATTGGAGCTTGATGATATTCCATTGTATTGTACATTTGCAGTTGTGTAGTCAGAGAAAATTCTAGAAATATCAAAAATAAATATTTAAATATATAAAAGGTAAGAAATAATTAAAAAATTTAATAAAACTGAAAACTTTAAAGGTTAAAAACTTCCATCTTAAAAATATATTCATACTAAATTTTAGACTTATATACTAGTGGTCTTCGCCCATTAGACGTCCTGCATTTGTTCCAAGATTCGGCTTCTTGCCCTACAATATACTATATTGTCTTGCAAATAAATGCCTGTTTTATTATATCAATATTTTTAGATAGCTATACAAAAAAGTATAAAGCTACCTATTGCAGCCGTTCGGAGGAAAGCAGTTCCGGAAAATTTCGATATATTTTCACCGATCATGACCCCCAGACCCCAAAACCACCCTCCGTTCAAATGTTGATTTATATATATATATATATATATATATATCTGAGCTATGTCATACGATAACGCTCGTATTTATAAATCAATTTTGATGAAAATAATTGTGTGTATTAAGCTCACCAATGTCTCGACCGAGTTCGTTGGCCAGCTTGGTCCGCCATTTTGTTTCAAGATGGCGGCCACTTAAAATTTAAAACTAAAATAAATATACAAAAAAGTTAAAAATTCAAATTTATTTTTTAATTAAGTGTTAGGCCTTGATACGAGGATTCCAATTCATTTTTTGGTTTACCTCAATCTTAAAAAATGGCTGAGATAGAGCAGTTTGAAATTCTAGGGTGGCTGACATTTTGAAACAAAACAGCACAATAACGCGATTATTCGCAAATTATTTTCTTTCATTGTTGTAATAATTTTCCCAATCATACTCATAAAACTATATATTCATATCCGTTAGCGCAAAATTCTCGCCACAATTGGCGACATTTGGCGAAATATCGCCAACGTTGGCGACCAAAATAAGTCTTCATAAATTAAGCCAATTTGGCTATTGCTCAATATTTTGGCGAATTTCTTATTCAAATTCAGTATTAACGAATCTTTTGTAACCGTTTCTTTGCATTTTAATTTACTGTTTTCGTGTAACATTAGCTAAAATTTTAAAACGAAGATATAGGAAAGCTACCTTTTCCTCCCGGTACAGGCCGGAAGGACTTTATGTTTATTAATAGCAGCAACCTTAATAACGCCAGCTATTCGTGAAAATTGGGACTACTGTCTTCTTATGCCGTCAATATTCCGACTCTGAAAAGTTTTATTGTACACTCCGATAGTCGTACTCTGGCTCGATATACTAGTATTTTTTAATTTTTAATGAAATTTGAAATGTGACGAACTTGACGTCCAGTACATAATTAAATTTTGTCTTGTGTACAAGAAAATATCAGATCACAATACAAATGTTTTTCATAAAACTCTCACGGTACTTCCTTGTTATAACGGCTCCCACAACTACGATTACGCCAACGCTGCAGTTTCGAGTATTCTTAAAGTCGTCACTAAGTTTTTATATACATCATATATATTTGTATATACGCCATATATATATATCATACACCTTATAAGTACGCCAAACGCTCATATAGACTTCATCATATTTAGTTGATATATACGCGTCATATATGACTATAACTTAATAAACGTACACTACAGGGTATATTTTCGTACGACTATAATTTAATAGTCGAACGAAGATATACGTTAGAAAATACCAAAGAGACTTATATTACTACAAAGTCATGAATGTTATATAAATTGGCAATACATATTTATCAGTTGGTGCTTAATCCTCGGGACTGCTATAGCAAGGAAGCAATACTTCTACATATAAATTAGCCAAAAATAGTGCCCCAAAATGCCGCCAAACAACTATTATACGTCTTAGACAAATTTCGCTTATATCGCACTGTCGGTTTCTTTATCTAGCCGATGCTCCTGTGAAAAATCATAAAATGTCGTATAAAATTTCCACCCTTTAAAAATGTATTATGCGCCGATTTTTAAACTATTTCACAATATATTTCGATAATGCACACATTTTTCTTCAAAATATGTGAAATTCGGTAAAGGTACAGGCACATCTGTCATATACGCACCACGTTGGCGCGATCCCCCCCCCCCGCCAATTTGGCGAAAAACATAAATTGTTGTTTATTTACTTTTATTTATTTTATTTTAATTCTATAAATTATTTTTATTATGTATATCAATATGTATTTATACCAAACTATCATTTATTTATTTTTATTTCCCTTTTTAAAATAATAGAAGCTGTTGGCACAGATGTCATTAACGCAACACATTGGCGCGATCCCCCCCCTTCCCCGCCAATTTGGCGAAAACTTTGTGTTTGAATATTAGTTACAAATCGCATGCAATAATAGCACGTTATTTTTTATTTCAATATAAAAATAAAATAACGTAATAAATGAAATAGCTTCTATTATTTAAAAAAAGGAAATAAAAATAAATAAATGATAGTTTGATATAAATAAATATTGATATACATAATAAAAACAATTTATAGAATTAAAATAAAAAATAAAAGTAAATAAACAGCAATATAAACAAAATAACTGGGTTACCATGTGAGGCATAAAATTGCAATTTTGTTGCAATCGCGTCAAGGTGGTGCGTATATCACATCTGTGCCAAGCTATTTCATTTATTACATTATTTTATTTTTATATTGAAATAAAAATTCAAGTGCTATTATTGCATGCTATTTTTAACTAATATTCAAAAACAAAGTTTCCGGCAAATTGGCGAGGGAAAAAAAAATGCGCCAACGTGGTGCGTACATGACATCTGTGCCAAGGTACATTCTTGAATTTTGCATGAGGCATCTATGCATATAATTATGTGTCCAGCATAAAAGTAACGTATTAAGCTTTTAATGAAAATTATGCAATAATAATAAGGCGTAATTAAGCGTTCCACATATTTAGCATTTTGTGTGCCGTATTTTTGCTTCTAGAAAGATACAACGCCAGAAATGGTAAATATATTTCAAACAACTGTAATTAATTTTCATTAACATCTTAATACGTTACTTTTATGCTGGACACATAATTATATGCATAGATCGGCGCTTTTTATTTTATAGGGGCTTTAGCGTTTCTCTTTTTAAAACCTGGTGCTATTCTGGATTTAGAAAATCAGATTTGTTTCCAAATGATAAAAACAGCTGTGAAAACATACCTGATGTATTTTTATGCTTGTTTATATATAAGAACAAATGTCGCAGACGCACCGGAGTTGGTGCGATTTTTGTTTTGCGCCATTTTGGCGAGAAAACCTCGTTTACTAAGTTTGCTAAAACAACATGTTAGTTTTATTTTATTATACAACACAAATTTGTTTCATAAAAACACACACATTATTTTATTATAAAGCAAACACAATGATTAATTTATTATAGAACACACAGAATTTGCTGTACCGGGTAAACATACGAAGCAAAATCGCCGGGTTGTCCAGCCATAAAATTGCCATTTTGGCGCCAAAAATATAACCCGCATCGTCTGCGACAGCTGTACCCCATTTTTGGCGATCTATCTCCTGGCCCGTATAATACGTAATTACCATGGATTTTTTCCAGCTGTTATTAAAAGAAGTGATAAATCTTACGTAATCGGGTCCATCACCAATTTGCGTGTTTTATCGAGTGTGTTTTCGCGTATTGTACTCTTGCCGATACCCGTTAATGGTTTGCAAATTCACTTTAAAACCACATTGTTGCGATTATCGCTCATATGTTTGATGCCAACACTTCGAGTTGTATCAGATTGCGGTAGATTAACAAAAACAAAAATGAAGAATCACTAGATCTGAAGTAATGTTTTATCGCACTGAATATTTTTTATCGTGCCTTTATACGCAGATCATAAAAAAAGAGTAATTCGTTAAAATACAGAACATTCGAATTATAAAAGAAAATTTATTAATTTAAATAATAAAAAATTGTTGTACTATACAGTGAAACATTATTTTATGTAATCATAATAAAATTGCTTACTCTGTAGTGAAATTCCATAGCTTTATTTTTAATCCAATAATTCTTCCTGCTACTTTTAAATCGGCGATCTAAGTAAATATTTTTTCGTGTAAAATAAAACTATTTAAATTTCTAACAAGACATAATTTGAAAGGTTTGAGCCTTTTAATTTGTTTCACAAAAATTCATCCCGAAATGAAGCTTTACAAGACTTATAGAATCTTGTTTCCATGGTAACTACAATCAATTTGTTCTTAAGTTAATAAAATGTACTAATATCAGTACTGGTAACCGTTGGAATAAAAAAACCAATGAAAATGATGTCATACTGATAAAATCAAAGTAAATATTTCATTTTTATTAAAAGTTTTTTTGTAAGAAATTTAGTTTTTTGAAGTAGTCGAATTATTTCTTCCGTGTAAGATCCTGTCCCGACATTTGTAAAACTAGATGAAATATTTTTTTTTTAACATTGTCAAAAATTGAAAAAGAAATTTCAAATGTGCCGTATACAAGATTTTATTTGATAACAAACTATTTGATAACAATTTTAAGAACAAGATTTTATTTAATATTTAAATAATAAATTTTATGATAAAATCATAATCCTATTCCATTCATCCATTTGGCGTTTTTTTTAAAAAGATGCCAGATTGACGATTTCTAAATTGTTTATTTTTTTAGATAATGCTCTTATGAGTAAAATAGAAATATTTTATTTGACAAATTTAATAAGATAGATATAAAAAAGATAATATGAGTAGTAAGAAATTACATTTTTATACACATATCAGCAAAATTACATAAAAAGTAAACGATCAATGAAAAGGTAAAAAAATAAAAATCCGAAAAGACACGAATTTCATTCATGCCTCGATCGCTGTACCGCATGTATGATCGCTTCGCTGGCAGTCTCGTTGTATTGGAATCTTATAAAGTATTCGATTGGAAACTTCTGTAAAGAGTTTTATTATCAGAAAGATGGAATGTTTCTGTCAAGCAAAATGATAGCATATATAAATATAGGAAAATTATATTCTTCCAGAGTCATTATAAACACATGGAAAGATTTTAGGGAATGGTTATGAACTTATTTAATTATTTAAGATGCAGAAAAAATGAGCAGTAAGATGCAGAATTAAAAATGCAAATTAAAATTATGGATGTTTTTTTATTGATAGATTTCAGTTTAGTGCCAAAATGCTGTATTTTATAATCTTCCAAAATTGGGTCCATAACCAAATAAATTACTGAAGGAAATATTATTTGGCGCAAAATTCTTGGTTAAAATTTTTAGTGGTATTCATATTCACTTTAAAGGACATTGTAATCAGAATGACAACGCCTGGAAGAAATCAAATTATATCAAGAAAAATACAATTTTTTTAACTTTCTAACGCAGTTTGTCTAACAATTTTGTGAGAAATACTTTTCGAGCTATTAATTTTTGGTATTTTAGCTATTTATTTTTTTATTTAATTTTTAATACATTTCAAAAATTTCTCTTATGTAAGATATTTAGCAGGATATAAATTTAGGAATAAATACCGTCAGTGGCGAAGCGTGTAGATCGCTGGAAAAAAAATTTCTATTTGACCTAAGTAGGAATTGACTTAAAAAAAAGTTTTATATATTACTTGTTTTTTTTATTCAAAAACCTATTTTTAATTACGAAAATCTAATATAAAATTGCCAGATTAATAAATTTAGCGTATTCAGTAGGAAATAGATACAAATTTTCAATATATATAAAAAAATACTAGAAAACTGAAATCTATTTTTCCGTTGACAAATTTCAGTTTCTAAATTAAACTGATTAATAATCTTCCGTAATCGAATCCGCACCAAAATCGTGTATTTGAGTAAATGTGATTTGGCGCTATAGTATTATTTAAAATCTCTTTATGTCCATTTTAAAGGACATTGTAGCCATAGTTACAACACTTGGAAAATAACTTAATTACGAAAGATTGATGTATAAAAATGTAAATGTAAAAGAAGAAAAGTAATGTACAAAAAAAATGTAATGTAAAAAAATAAAACGGGTTTTAATTTATCTTAGGCAATCAACTCATCTGATAATTTTTTCAATATTGTTACAAACAAATGTTGTGATGGCATTTAGAAAAATTAAATTTATAGATCATGCTTGAAAATTTGGGTCATATACAGACAGACAGACTCACGGACAGACATTTTATAAAAACAGTCAAATCATGTTCAGGACCTTCTAAAACGGATAAATCCATCGAAATCCGTAAGTCGAAAATTTTCACGAATTCAATACTTTTTTCTTGTAAAGACAGCAGAAAGAAATAGTATAATAACATATTTTTTAAATTTGTGATTTTATTTTTAAGTACCTTCCAATCTTCTTTAATAAAAAACTATGCGTTGATGACGACTGGGATTATCGATAATCATTGCCACAGATTAATTTCGGAAATGAAACATTTGAAGTTTCTGAAAAAATTAATAGCTCGGAAAGTATTTGTCAGAAAATCCTCTTTAATAAAAAGCTATGCGTTGCTGACGACTGGGATTATCGATAATCGTTGCCACAGATTAATTTCGGATATGAAACATTTGAAGTTTCTGAAAATATTAATAGCTCTAAAAGTATTTGTGCATAGTAAACTGTTAGACAAACTTCGTTAGAAAGGTAAAAATTTATATTTTTCTTCATATAAATTTCAAATCTAATGATTATGCCGTATCTCAAATATTGAATTTCAAAAATTACCAAATTTCACAATGGAATACCATAGCGAAATCTTCATGCGTAAAAAAATAATGATAACGGCCATGTGTCGTGATGTATACTGGCTATAGCACGAGTCCCTAATTATAGTAGCCTTATTATTCTGTTAAAATATAAAAGTGAATTATGATGCCACGAGTGCATGATTTTTAATAATTTTAATATAATCATCTTAGAAACAAGGTTTTGAAATTTTTTTTCGAACAGGACTAATAAATTGGCCAATACTGTATATTATTTTGAGTTTAAAAGAGGTAAGGTGGGAGAGCGCTTCATATTATTTAGGTTTCCCCAGGAAATTTTGGTCAGAATTGAAAATTTAATATATCAAAACGTCTGAAATTAAATCGACATTAAATTGGCAATAACTATAACGACTGTCCTTCAGTTCGTTTGGAGAGATTTTCATTTAAAAATATAAAATCATCCAACATTGATTTTAGGTATTTTTAAGGTTATTATCACGGGCCCGAGCAACGCCGAGCATGTCAGTTAGTATAGAATATTATGCAATTCGTTTGTAATTTTTTTTTAAATATTTGACCATGCATAACTTTTGAACAGGTGCTCCGATTTTCATTGGAAAGAGCCCATTCTGTTGGTGTACATGTTTCAAATTCAATAGGTCAGACAAGTGGTACGTTTCTCTGCCTGACTGGTTTCTTATTCCTATTTCGAAATGTCTTGATCTGACTTTCGTGAAAATATACCTATCTTCACAAATTTAAATTGATGGTATTAAGGTACGCATTGCTATTTTAAAATATCCGTCGTATTGTACATAGTTTTATTTTTGTATGATAATGTCAAGTATTTTAATTCATTGTCCATATTTTAATGCGTGTCAAAACAACTGATATTGGTAACAATGTCATTTAAAGTGGGGATAACAACAAAGAGTTGCATACATAAACATTCTGCTGTGCCAAATCACTCTCGCTGTAATTCGCCATGTGGAATGCAATAGGTAAAGACTAGTACAATAAGGTAAGAAACATACCCTTGAAGTTGATTTTATTATTTTCTATAAAATTAGTTGATATCATTAAAAGTTTAATCGCAAATTAAAAATAGTCTCTTCGAAGTGGTCGGAAATCATTTTCAACAGCGATAAACAGTACCCGTAAGCAAAAAGTCGTAAATATTCTCTTTGTTCTTTTTCAATTTGTCAATTATTTCCCAACTAATTCATCGAGATTGAAGTATATATTTCTTAAAATGCAATTTTTATACCTTCTTCATATATATATATATGTGTGTGTGTATGTGTGTGTATGTGTGAAGATTTTCAAGTACTGAACTGTAACTCATCGGTAATTGAATATCACTATAATATGATAGTAAATTAGCAGTCGTAAGTATTGAATCGTATGGAATGGTATTCGAAGTATTGGAGATTCTCAACTCAAAAAATCACATCTACTTGTCACTAGTTAACATAGCTTATTATGGAGTTTGAATATCGTACATAAAAAAGCATCCGCCACTTTAGAAACACACCAATTTACTCTCACATCTACATAGTATTACTTGTGTAAGTAATATCACACATTCGAATATATCTAGTATTATCACTTCCCACCAGCAGGGTTTTTGTAGACAACCGAAAACACGCACAAAGTATGAGCTCCTGACTCGTGTCTCACGGTTAAATATCAGAGCGGCGCAAATGTTTCTACAGCAATTCGGCAAATGGGGCAGCCAATTAGAGTGGCGAAACAGGTCCGGACTCTATTTTAGTCTCGGCAGGAAATTGGAGTGATGTGATTCCCAGGAAAAAGCGCGCGAATAGATTTTTAGAACGAAATAAAAACGAAAATGATACAAAATGATAATTTTAAATATAATAAAATATCGGCATTTAAGAATTGAGAAATAAAAAGATTTTTGAAGAAAATAATTACGAGAAGTGGTTTTTAGGATATTTTAGAATGGGAATAAAATATTAAATTACGCATTTTTAATAGAAAGAGATTTAGATAAATAAAATAAAAGGTACATTATTTAAGATGGGAAATAATTTAATAAACTATGGTTGTAGGACGAATTTAGAAGGGGAAATTTTTATGGAATAAATTTAATAATATATATATATATATATATATATTCACATATATAATATACTATACATATAAATATATTACAAGTATACATATAAATACAACTCACATATAAATATATTACAAGTATACATATAAATACAACTCACATATAAATATATTACAAGTATACATATAAATACAACTCACATATAAATATATTACAAGTTGGTGTAACAAAAATGATCAAGTCTCGTATTTAAAGATTACATGTTTTTATATTTGACGTTAATAGTTATAGTAAAAATACATCGATTCTTAAAACAATTATAAGAATTGTAAATATAATATTAAAAAAATAATAAAATGCCCAAAGCAGCTAATATATCTATATAGTTAGATTCTGCTGTACAAAACGACATTTCGCTTTCTAAATATGTTCAAATGAGAGAAAAAAACGTCAGCACTAATTAACGAAAAAACATATTAAACCTTTTATCGTAATGCAGAAGCAAATAGATAAAAAAAAAAAAAAAAAAAAAAAAAAAAAAAAGAAACAAGAAAGAAACTAAATAAATACAAAACAAATTTCTTCTTCCGAGGTCAAAAAGATACTCAGTTAAAAAAAACCTTAAAAGGTAGCGAAAAAAATATAAAAAACACTTTCTTCAATATTGCATTATTTTTTTAAAATTTTCTTTTAATTTAAGAAAATGCATTTGCATGACACGGTTGAATTACAGTTATTTAAAAGACATACTTCCATATTTATCAATCAATTTTTCTACATAATAAAGATATTATTTTTAGTATCTTTAATCATTGTAAGATGCTTTGATATGTAAGTTGCTTTAATAGTTAATACGTTAAAGAATTCCATATATTTCTTAAGCTTTTTCATTGAGCTTTAAAAAAAAAAAAAACTTCAGAGTTAAAAGTTAGGGAAATTTCATTGTCAATCTAGGCTTTATTAAAAAAAATAATAGTTTTTCATAAAGGGAAATCGCTGTCTCTCTCGTTTTTCTTTTTAAAGAACATATTATCTAGGGGGCACCATCAATAACAGCTCTCTGCTACGCACCATGCAAATCAAATCTTAAAAAGAAAAAAAAATATATTGATCTACAGAAGGATTATCTAAAACAAATGAGCGATTAGTATCATATTGTTAAAATGTTTTTTTATTTCTTTGTAACTTACTTGTCACTTTATCAACAAGTCTGATACGATTAATTAATTTTTTTTCGTGCAAAACCCAGGTTTAATTTACAGTCATATTTTTAAATAATATCGCACCTTCTAATGTATCTAGTAGTATCACTTCCCACCAGCAGGGTTTTTGTAGACAACCGAAAACACACACAAAATACGAGCTCTTGACTCGTGTCTCTCGGTTAAATATCAGGACAGCGCAAGTGTGTCTACAGCAATGCGGCGAATGAGGCAGCCAATTAGAGTGGCGAAACAGGTCCAGGTCCAGACTTGGCAGGAAATTGGAGTGATACTATTCCCAGGAAGAAGCGCGGGAATAGAGTTTTAGGAAGATTGTAGAATTTCATACTGTACCAAAAGTTAATTAGACACAATGATGCTACAAACACTTATTGGTCTTTCAATATGTTTAAGATGCACTTGCAATAGTCTTGATTTTGAGCAATCAGAACATTTATTGTATTCCTGTGTTGCGTCATGTGCCATAAAAATTATGTTTAGTATATTTTACACATTCCGGATGGTCTGATTGGCCCCATAAAATACAGGGTGATTCCAACTTCATGGTACAACCTTTAAGAGTTGGTACAGGACGCTGTGACAAACAATTTTTGTATAGGAAAGCAGGGTCGTAAATCCATTTATACAGTCAAAAATACAGGGCGCCGTCGCGTTTTCGTACATAACTTTAACAGTAGTGAAGATATATTAAGGAAATCCTTACAATAAGCTTACGATTCATAAAATAATGATTCTGTTGTGAATTTTGTTAAAATATCTTCACTATTGTTAAAGTTATGAACGAAAACGCGAATTCGGATTGGTGTGAGACGCCCTGTAATCATGACTAAATAAATGAATTTTTGACCCTGGTTTCCGATACAATAAATGTTATTATGGTATTATTAATGTCCTGTACCAACCTACTGTAAAAATCATTATATAAGAACCAGGGTTAAAAATCCATTTATCAAGTCAAAATTACAGGGCGTCTCACTTCAATCCGTAGTCACATTTTCGTTCATAACCTTAACAGGAGTGAAGATATTTTAATAAAATTCACAACAGAATTATTTTTGTATAAATCGTAAGCATATTGTAAGGATTTCGTTAAAGTATCTTCACTATCGTTAAAGTTATGAACGAAAACGTGACTTCGGATAGGAGTGAGACGCACTGTAACTTGGACTATATAAATGGATTTCAGACCCTGATTTCCTACACAAGACTTGTTTTTACAGTGTCCTATACCAACCCTTAAAGTTTGTACCATGAATTTGGAATCACCCTGTATAATTAATTACAATAAACACTTGTTATTCGATAGTTAATCATAGTTGAGCCTAATTATAAATTTCTGTCCAATTACAATTGTATATATGTATAGCGCTACAAGCAAATTAAAAACAAAAAAGGTTATTTATTGCATGCTGATATTTTTTTTTAATAAAAGCTTAAAAAATAATGCAGGCTTTTTTTTTTACTGTTAAAATATTAATAGAATCCAAAAGAGATACCAAAAACCAAAACTGCGTCAAATGTTTGAAAAAAATATAATAAAAATGTTTTTTATACCATTTGTTTTTGCATTTGTAAATAACTTGGGTATCTTGAGTTTTATTTAAAAGTATATTTTGTTGATTTAACAGCATTTATTCAAAAATTATTAAGAAACACAGTGCTGAATTAATTATGGCCCACTCTGTGCACTTATACACAAAACAACAGCAGAAGCAACAAAAACTTAAAAGGCCTGAAATTTTGCATATATACAAGAACTAATTAAAAGAAAAAAACAATTTCAGTTGATGTTTTTAACTTATTACAGAGTTGTATAATTATTGCAAGTCAGTTGGAGCGATTTAGCCAAAGTGACTTGTCACCACTACGAAGTACATTTAATGCAACCCTTTATTGTTCACATCCATTTTTATACATATTGTTGTCATTATTGCCCACTTTGACAAGTAAATTACGATCAGATATTAAAAGTTTTGACTTGTCTGTGCAAAAAAAATATACACGATACGTTGACTATTTTTAAAAAGTTATGTCTATCTTAATCCCTTCGCGACGAGCATCTTTTACACTTCTTTTAATTCTGAGGCACCAGTTTTTCCACATTGTAATTTTTGCCTTATTTAGTCACTGAAAATCTGAGATTAGATAAAGAGAAAACATCTATATTAAAATAATGGTATTGAAATTACCTCATTTTAAACGGCACATAATGCTCGTCGCAAATATTTTAATAACATACTAGTTGGAACCCATAAAAACATGACGAAGAAAATTACTATAACAATATCTGTAAAATAAGCTTCTTTATTACATATTCAGCGTATGAAACAGTCTTTCAAACATTTTATGTTAAAAGTTTTTCCCCCAGTGAAATACAGTACTATTTCCAATTCGAACTCCAAACAGACAATCGGTAAATAACTGTGTAATGCAAATCAGTTTGACATTACCGTAGCAAGAAAGAATTTCTCCACAGCAAGAAAGAAAATTTCATGAACCTATGAAGAATCATACAAATAGTATATTCTTACTTTCATCTCATATTCAGTAAATAAAAGAACATAGTAAATAAAGCACCCCCCTGTGATAATGCAACCGAATGAGCTCCTATACGTATGTGCATTGCATCTGCCCAAAGGCACCGTCGAAATTCGACGTTAAAAAAAGTTTAAATGTTTAAATTAAAAGTTTTAAAATGTCCTTTTTAATCATTGTTCGTTTCAAATCCATATCTTCTAAAACGCATAAATTGTTTTAAGCTAATCACTTTTTATGTAAAGATGAAGAATTGTTTTTACAATAAAAAATCAATCTGCAGATGAGGGAGATTTTTAATGTTTTCAAGTGTAATTTATTTGTATGGTTTCTTCGGCCCCTTTACATAATCAGGATGATTATTCCTTTTCCATTACAGTCGGGAATCTTTTCCGTCTTATACAGTTAAATATGCAATGGATCTTTAAAAAAATAATAAAATACAGTTCCTAGCATACTCTGATGCAACATACACTATATGGCCAATGATGACCGGTCACTTGCGATTTTAAACGTTTTGTTAAATATCTAGAAAAATACATAAGGAATTATCCTGAAACTTCAGGCGCGTAAATAGCATAATTGCCGTCATATATTTCGGTGAAGATTTTTTCCCGAAACCCCATAGGGGGCCGTCAATAAATTGAAGAAAAACGAATATCTTTTGGATAAAAACTAATATCCCCAAAAGCGTTGAAACGGTAACACATGCTTAGGAGGCTTCTGTTAATAAACTATGTTCATTTTTATGAGGAGGGCACGTATACTCGTGGAGAAATTAAGATTTTTATAAAAACAATCACAAATTTCACCAAGTGTTTTGCTTATAATTTTCAGAGTTTTTAATATAAAAGAATGTTCTTTTCAGGAAAGATGACAATCAACATTATATACAATACCCTGCAATCAGAATTACAAAATAACAAATATTGGATAAAAAAGGAGCAGGTTCACTAAATATTGTTTCACTGCGCATGCGCGAATGCAATCAAAATATACTGTGCATAATATATTAGCTAAATATATAGAGCAACTTTTGTGAAAGTTTCAAAACCATAGCTTTAAAAGTCTGATAGTGGTAGTCGATAGAAGAAGCTTGAAATTCGCTGTTTCCAAAAGGAAGCAAAAAGATGAGAGGCGGTATTCGAATTATACAATGGGAGGCACTTTATTCTTATTATGCCAACTTTCATAAGCTAGTATATTTGTATACAACCCCTCATCATTTTGCTTACATCTTCAAAAAAAATTAGAAATCCTAAAACTTTTTTTCGTTAAATGTTCGGCCTTGATCCGGAGAATCCGGAACAATTTTTGTTTTGCATCTATCTTAAAAAAATGGCTGAGATATAGCGGTTTGACATTTTCAAACAAGTGGCTGACATTTTCAAACAAGACAGCAGAATTCATCCATAAACGGGTTTAATTTATGAGATTAAGTTAACATGGTTTCGGCAAATTTTCTTTCATTGTTGTAACCATTAATCCTATTATATGCTTATCACTATATATTTATATTCGCCAACGTCAAATTCTCGCCAAAAAAATTAGAAATCCTAAAACTTTTTTTCGTTAAATTTTCGGCCTTGATCCGGAGAATCCGGAACAATTTTTGTTTTGCCTCTATCTTAAAAAATGGCTGAGATATAGCGGTTTGACATTTTCAAACAAGTGGCTGACATTTTCAAACAAGACAGCAGAATTCATCCATAAACGGGTTTAATTTATGAGTTTTAGTTAACATGGTTTCGGCAAATTTTCTTTCATTGTTGTAACCATTAATACTATTATATGCTTATCACTATATATTTATCTTCGCCAACGTCAAATTCTTGCCAAACTTGGCGACAGTTGGCGGAATATCGCCAAATTTGGCGACCAAAATAAGTTGCCATAAATGAAGCCAACTTGGCTGTAGAGGACTAATTTGGCGATATTCTCATTCAAATTCAATGTTCACGAGAACTGGGATTGAATCTTCTTTATTTAGGTTCCACGCATTTAACCTTCGTGTTTTCCAGTAAAATTAGCTAAAATCGTAAAACCAAGGAATAGGGAGGCTATCTGTTCCTGTCGGTTCAGGCCAGAAGGACTTTTCGTAGTTTAGTATACATCGGTTGTTCGCATCACGGTAACCTGACGATTCGCAAACAGCTGACGTACAACAGAATGACGAAAAATATTGATTTTATTGGCGATGTGATAGCGAATTTTGAAGTATTAACATGACTGAGATAGAAGAAAGTTTTGGGATTGGCACATCCGACTAGTTTGACATCGAAAGAGAAATTCACAGTGAAAGAAATAGGACTTTGCCGACAAAAAGGAACTGTTAAATGAGCTTCTAATAAACGTACCAAAATAATTCCTATAAAATATTAGCCTTACATTGTTTATTTTAGCTAAAAATACAATCATTATTTCAACTTTTTTACCATAACACTATTTTTAATAATTTTAATTTTCATGAAATCCTTTACTTTTGTGAATTTTTTTATTAAAAAATGAAATATTCTAACCTATAATTTAAGAAAAGTAATTGGTAACATGTAATCAAGGTATGCAATCAAATTGAAGCAATGAATAAAGTCTCCAGTTCTAATCTTTAATATTAAAAATTGAAAAATCAGTTAAAATTACGTCATATTGAAACAATCATATAAATTTTTCTTTTTAGTTTTATCAATGTTAAAATGCATTTCAAGCTAAGCATAACGTCATTTTTATCGGCGCAAACTTTTCACACGTACTTTGTATACGTTACTTTTATGCTTAAGCACCATGTATACAAATGAAAATATATTTTGTATTTAATTGTAATGAAAAAATGGCATCAACAAAGTTATAATGCATAATGATAAAATAAACCCAATGGACAATATTCCCGTAACGTCACAATAAATATGAATTTTTATTCGCTTATAAAACACGCGGTTAAATATTTTTACCGAAATTTAACTTGCAAATTAAAAAATTCGGCCTAAAAGCCAGGTGCTTTTAATATTTATTATTTATCTTTTATCCTCTCAACCACAGAGTTTCTCGTTACTCTGTGCCTCTCAACAGTGGGAGTTATCCGATTGCCGACTTTGTGACGTCATACGCAGAAATAAAAGTTTAATTTAAAATTATGGCTAATTAATTAAATTTTCGAACAAACGAATGTACGATATAACAAATCTCTGTCCAAATATCTTTGATTTAAAAAAAAAGAATGATGAAATTTGATGCAGTAGTTTGTTCTCACGGACTGTCGAAATAAAACGCTTAGCATTTTAAATATATCGATTTAAATTTGTAGCAATTGGGCAAATTTTATGAAACTTAAATTCTAGAAAGTCGAAATCGAAAAAAATATAACAAACACCCAAGAGACAAATCAACATTTTTGGATGCTGCTGAACTTGAATCGGGACTACCCTTTGAAAACAGCATGAATTGTAAGGCATTTTCCCGTTAACCCGCCACAGTGCTAATTCGCCAGGTACTCTTTATGGTTTCAATTGTATAGATAGAAGTTACAACAACAATGAAGCTCAAATCACGCTCGTCAAAATGCCAACTGGCTGTGAGGCTGTTTTATACTGAATTCATAGTATGTTTTTTTTTTGTTAAATACACTCTTTTATAAGCATTCAATGTTTATTTTGAAAATCACGCCTACATTAATACAATTCATGATTACAATTCATGAATACAGTTCATGATTCTTCCAAACATTTCAGTTACAATACATTAAGTTGTCCTAAGATTTGAACCCAGTTACGAAATATTCACCGCTATTTTTTTCACTTCGTAGAAAACGGAATGTAGCGAATTTATTAAAAAATATATATATAAATTTTGCTCTGTTCTGTTTTTTTTTTTTTTTTTTTTTTTTTTTTTTTTTTTTTTTTTTAAGATATGGCCACAGGAAATGAAAATAAACAAAGAATTATTTAAACTACCTTTTTAGGACTTCTTAACTGATTGCTCAATATACAATCATAACTTAATTAATATCAACATATTAATTGATCAAAAGTCATTTAAATAAATATATATATATATATATAACACTCTATATTTTTATTTATAATCTCTACTTTAATGTGTTTAAAATCTACTTTAATGTGTTTAACCCTGTTCCAGATCCACTGGCAGTTGGCCTTTTTTTTGCAAGCGTGTTTTGGCGCATCATTGTTGTTGTAACTTTTGTACAATCGTAACGATAAAGATCATTTGGAGAATTATAACTTGTATTATATATTGTATTGTCATCACAATCACAATCTTGTAAATATGTTTTATAATATGTATCAAGAAGTGAGTTCAAAAACGGTTCCAAAATTCCATACTTTACATATTAAAACCACGTTGATTTAACTAAAAGATTGAAATCATTTAATTTGCATGGGTTTTTATAGCTATTTCTTTAATTTTTCTCACCAGTGTATTATATTTTAAAATATGTATTACTTGTACATACAATTCAATTATATTTTTCTAATTCCACTTGAATAAAACAAGGATTTTGCGTTTATTGAATTTTTATTCTTGCATATTACGTACAGAGAAAATGTTAATTTTCAACACTAAGCCCTTGTAATAACGTTTTCTCTTACATCAACTAAAATATGAATTTCATTAATAAAGTAATTAAGTTTTTATTCAGTTTATTGAATTTTTCAGAGTACGAAGCTTTATTTGGATTATGTATTTAGTTCTTGTATAAAGAGCTTAATATATGTAATTACGTTTCAGTGATGAGAAAATATGTTAGGAAAAATAAATTTTCTTTAAACAACACACACACACAAACTGTTTATGATGAACTTTTAATTCTGTATTGTTGTTTAAAAATATAAGGATATCGTTATTTTGCATTTGTGAAATCATGACGTTAAATACAGAGTAATTCAAAATTCCATGTGCAAAGTTTAAGGAATGCTATCTTACATTACAAGAAGTAATTTTTAAAATAGAAAATCTTGGTCGTAATTAATTGATGCAGTCAAAAGCACAATATGTATCTTTCCAATCTGAGTACCACTATTTATCGTAACTTTAACAATGATAAATATATTTTAACAGAATTTTTACTAGATTTAACCTTTGCGCAAAATGCAGTGACATCATAAAAGTTGCTGGAGATGTACAGTATTTTGGTCAGTGAGACTGTATGTAAATCTCGGAAACCTTATAATTACTGTGGTATATCATTGCCTCTTTTTTTATGGCTTCTAAAGATAAAGAAATGATTTTCAGAATCATGGATAATTCTGTAATTTTGAGAGATTACCATATTTTTTGTAGGCATTTTTGCTATATCAAGAAATGTTTCAGAAAATATATGTAGTCTATGTTAGAAAATTTATTAATCTAAACACTTTCAATACATATATAAAAAAATTCTGTATATTATGTTGAAACGTCATATTCACTTTAATAAATCAAAATAAACGACGTGAATACATTGATTTCCAATTCATTTATTAATAAAGTAGGTGCAAACATATTATAAATTTTTAAAATATTAAAACTATCTGGATGAATTAAAACACAGATGTGAAAACATGTCAAAAGTTCCCGAACGTATTTCAGCTAAACCTTAACCATCATCAGGGGAGTTAAAATGAAAAAATACAGGAGCTCTAAAGATAAACACTAGTTACTTGAGAACTATTGGAAACTTTATAGATATTTTTTATATACGTTTAGCTGAAAGCGTTCGGGAAATTTTGAAATGTGGGTTTTTAACATCTGGATAGTTTTAATGTTTTAGAACTTTTATATAATATTTGCACCTATTTTAGTAATAAATGAATTGTGAATCAATGTTTTCATGTTGTTTGTCTAAATACCTTATTTACTCTTGTGTTTTTTAAAACTGTGTTTTAAAAATTGTGTTTTGTGCCGTACAGTGGAGCATTTCCCCAAACTCTTGTCCAAACTCGAATCTGTTTTTTTCCTCAAAAACAAGCTTTACTAAACTATTCAGGGGTCTGTATTTTATAAAATGTGAAATTCATAGCCACCATAGAACGTGAGTTTATGAATGTTGATGAAAAATTCAATCAATTCCGTGCATTTTTTGAGTGATAAAATTAAATAATAGAACAGCAGTTGTTTTCCTCAAAATAGCAAAATGTGGTAATTACAGAAGATCGTTTAAGATCGTTTACATTTTATGGAAACGATTTTCAAAGTTAATTTCCAACGCATAAATGACATATTCTTTGCAACAATTTGACTTTTTTGGATAGCCTTGACATTTGACTATATCTCTGGCTCGAAGTTTCTGTGATAATAGAATTTCCTTGTTATAGTCATGTAAATATTTCATGATACCCCTTGTAAAACTTTCCAAAGTCTTTTCAATGTTCGTGAATTCATTTAAACAATCCAAATGTAGAAAAAGGACATGGATGAGGGAAAGGGGGTGCACCAGGTGGTTTTACATACATTTCTTCAATTGAGATAAAATTTATTTTTGTTTGGTATTCTTTTTTGCTAAATATGCGTCAGTTGAGTTATGGAAGGGCGGCTGGGGGACTTTGTTCATATGAGGTTCATTTAATGTATTTTTCATATCAAGATGGAATTTCTTTTACAAAAATGGGTTCTAAAATATTTTACTGATAATAAAGTGAAATCACCTTGGCTTTACTCCATTTTCGCCTTTAATTTAACTTCATAACAAAATCCAGCAGCAATCATGAATTGTTTTGGAATTTTTTCTTTTCATTCAAAAAACCCATTTCTTTTCTATTAATTGATGAAAAATGCCCTTCTTTTGATACAGTCATTTAAATAAAGCCATCTTTCATCCAATGCTAAGATAAATTTTTATTTGCCACCACCTATGTGTTTATTAAAACAAGCATTAGAAAGCGTTGGAAAGTTTTCCAAGAGGTGTGGAATCATAGAAACTCGACAGAGTTTCTCGCCAAGCATAAGAAACAGCAATGCATTGAACCGTAAATGAAAGGAATTTCCGCCAATGGATGCCAAACGATTTTACATTTTTTTTTTTTTTAACTCTGTCTAGTTTATATTTTGCGGACGGGACAAAACGGGTTTTTGACACATCTATATCTCGCGTTCTATTTATGATAGAAACAAAATTCTTCATTCTATGGAATGGGGCGTGCCACATGACTCAAAAATCAAAAGAAAAGCAAGATCTGTCGAATAGGTTTTCAGGAAATGCGATTTTAAAAGTGCTGTTTTTTGCACTTTTTAAATCTTGTACAGACCAAAACTGTAGACAGGGCTACAGCAATCTGTAATTATCGGATTTTTACGTGGTTTACGTCATTTGAATTGTTTTTATGAGTAGTTCAAACCTTTGTAAGTTTCATGAAAAAAATATTAATTAGTTTTTGATTTATATCAGTTTAAAGTTATTGATTCCTATACTTAACATAGAGCAAAAAAAAAAAAATGACCCAACTCTTTTAGAAATGGTCGTATACACATGATATTAAGATATGTTATTGCAGTCGATGCAAGTAAGCTCCCTATTATAAAAAAATAGTAACATTTAAGGTTCGTTTACAGGTTCTCACAAAAGATCTTTTGATATAGGGCTAAAGAATTGTGTAATTATCCGATTTTTACGCGGTTTTCAACAATTGCATTGTTTTTATGAGTAGTTCAAATGTTTAATATTTCATGTAAAAATATGAATTAGTTTTTTTATGTTCACTTCAAAGTGATTTATTCCTATACTTAAGATGAAGAAAAGAAATATTAAATGGTCTAATTCTTTTAAAAAAGAACGTATGTGCAGAATGTTAAATTATGTTACTACGAACGACCTAAGTTAGCTTCCTATTGTAAAACAGAATTGTAGAATTTACTGTTCGTTTACAGGGTAACTCAAAAGATTTTTTAATAAGACTAAATAGTTGTGTAATTAGCGAATTTTACGTTGAAGTACTTGATTCCTCAACACAGAGGAAAAACAATAGTATAAATAGCATAATTTTTGTCAAAGTGGCTATATACACAAGATATTCAAATATGTTACTGCATCCGATTCATTTAAACTCTCTATTGTTTGTATTGTTGAACCATATACGTTTCGTTTACAGAGTCTCTTAGAAGATCTTGATTACATTACAACCGATGTATATTTACTGAGTGAGATGTATTTTAATGATTTTATACTGTTTCAAAATCTGTAAGGTTTTATTATCTTGCTTTACAATTTAATACGCGTTCATTTTGTCTGCCTGACAGCTCGTCGATCTTAAGCTCTAAATCTATTAAAATATAGTATTTTCATCGATTAAAAAAACTGTGTTTATTAATAAATGTATCAGGAATTGATTGAAAAAGCGATTAAAAAATTCCAACTTTACATTCATGCGCTGAGTAATAGAATGTAAAAATGTTGCTACCCCAAGATTAGAAGTTTTGCGTTTAAATATTTGCCGTTCATCGAATTTCCGGCTATGACGAACTTAAAATGCTCTAAAAACGGGCCTAGAGCACAATGAAAAGGAAATATCTTCTTAAATTCCCCATAAAAATTAAAAATGCTATATTTCGTATACAATAGGTGACCGGTAACGAACTGTTCGGTTTACGAACAAATCGATTAACGAACACTTTCGAGTGAGATTTTTATGTTCGGATAACGAACACATGTTCGGTTAACGGACACTTTCAAGAGATTTTTATGTTTGGAGAATGAACACCTCACGAAACAAAGTCATGATGAAGCAATGGCGTGTTTTATATTTGCCGAGCTATACTTATTGCTTCTATTGTTGACTTTGGGAACATTTTAACAGTTGCATACATACAGGGGGTGGACAAAATAATACGAACATTCATGAAAAATGCTGAAAAGAGCAATATCTAGAAAAATACATCAGGAATTAACCTGAAACTGCAGGTGTGTAAACAGTGTAGTATAAGTTATGTATTTCCGTGAAGATGTTTTCCCGAAAGCCCATAGGGGACTGTCAACAAATTGAAAAATGACGAATATCTTTTGGATAACCCTGTAAAAACTAATGTAGCAAAAGCGTTCAAACTCGAGATTATTAATAAGTTGCTTATTTTAATATACTGTGTTCATTTTTATGAGGATAGCATGTATACTCGTAGAGAAATTAAGGTTTTTATAAAAACAGTCCCAAATTTCGATTAGTTTTTTGCTTATAATTTTTTAGTATAAGTTTTTAATATAAAAAAAGTTCTTTTCAAAAAATATGACAAACAACATTGTACTTAATACTCTGCAATCAGAAATAAAAAATAATAAAAATTGGATGAAATATGAGCAGGTTTACTAAAAGATGTTTCACTGCGCATGCGCGAATGCAATCAAAATATAATATGCATAATGTATTAGCTAAGTATACAGAGCAACTTTTGTGAAAGTCTGAAAATCATAGCTTGAAAACTCTGTAAATTATCGTCGATAGAATAAGCTCGAAATCCGTTGTTCCCAAAAAGAAGCAAAAAGATGAGGGGTTGTATCAAATATCTGTTGATTAGTGCCAAGATAGCGTACACAATATTGCACGTACTACTATATTTGGATACAAACCCTCATATTTTTGCTTCCTTTTGGGAACAACGGATTTCGAGCTTATTCTATCGACGATAATTTACAGAATTTTCAAGCTATGATTTTGAGACTTTCACAAAAGTTGCTCTATATACTTAGCTAATACATTATGCATATTATATTTTGATTGCATTCACGCATGCGCAGTGAAACATTTTTTAGTAAACCTGCTCATTTTTCATACAATTTTTATTATTTTTTAATTCTGATTGCAGATTATTAAGTACAATGTTGTTTGTCATATTTTCTGAAAATAACTTTTTTTTATATTAAAAGCTTTGCAAATTATAAGCAAAAAACTAATCAAAATTTGGGACTGTTTTTATAAAAACCATAATTTCTCTACGAGTATACATGCTATCCTCATAAAAATGAACACAGTATATTACAATAAGTCACTTATTAATAATCTCGAGTTTGAACGCTTTTGCTACATTAGTTTTTACAGGGTTATCCAAAAGATATTCGTCCTTTTTCAATTTGTTGACAGTCCCCTATGGGCTTTCGGGAAAACATCTTCACGGAAATATATAACGTATACTATACTAATTACACATCTGCAGTTTCAGGTTAAATCCTCATGTATTTTTTAGATATTGCTCTTTTCACCATTTTTCATGAGTGTTCGTATTATTTTGTCCACCCACTGTATGTCCTAATTAATTCATGGACTGCCGAGGATTGAGG
The DNA here is from genome assembly GCA_963931845.1 of Maratus michaelseni. NCBI lineage: Eukaryota > Metazoa > Arthropoda > Arachnida > Araneae > Salticidae > Maratus > Maratus michaelseni. The sequence continues at coordinate 411,740,500 of OZ007587.1, forward strand.
ACCTATATTTTAGTATCCCCGAATTGGAATGGACAGACTAGAAACATTAATTATGTATTTTGTGCATTTAGTAAATATAATCCTTTTGGGTTTAATCAAGCTCCTTTTTAAAATCTAATTTAAAGCTTTATGATTTATCAGATAAAAAATTTTAATAAAATTTTACATTTTTTTAAACGGTTCATTATGTAAACGCATTAGTCTTTGTGGTATATTTACAAAATCACACAAAATTTTTGAATACATGTCGTCCTACGAACATTTTCTATTTTGAGATCACTTTAATAGTTTTAATACTTTTGCAAACGTTGCGAATCTTATATTTTTCCGATTCTCGAAACGTTGAGTTAAAAAACTTAACAAATAAATAAACTTTTAAGGCGCTCAGTAATTTTCAAGAATAATATTTAATATATTAGTATAAAAATCCCTGTAAATTACAATGGTTCGTAGAAAAACAAATTTGATTATTCTCGGTAAAGTAAACTCATTGTTATAATTGACCAAAAAAAAAAGGTTCTTCTTATTTTTACACATTTTTCTGAAACTGCAGTATTTTAATTACTTTGTAAACTACTGTAAAATTTTCTATTTTTTTGTTTTTTGAATGCATATAAACGGAAGAGTGATATTAACAAAAGAAAAATAAAATAAACATGTCATAAATAATCTGATGAATACAATGTAAGGAAATGAATATAAAAGCTTCCCCGTTGCTATGGTAGCGACATGTACATTGGAATAAGTCACTCAATAAATTGTATAATTCTGATGTATAATTCTGTTTATAGCATCACAATTATTCTTTTATTTTGCCCCTTTCATCTTTCTTTTATCTTTTCTTTTCTGAATAAAAATGGGATCTGTGTAATTGAAATTAAACACCTTACAAAAAGGAGTGATATCTCATCAAAAACAACTCGTTGTAAATGATCCCGCCAAGCCACAAACCTAAAACGTCAGCCATAAAAAGAAGTGATATCACATAAAAAGGAATGATATAGAAGTGCATACTCCGAGTCCCGTGTAAAAATCTATCACCACTCATAATGTTTCCAAAGGACTCGGAGTGAGGTACAGTATGTGAAAACTGCTTGGCGACCTGCAGGCTTTTATAATATATGCAGTATATCAATTTTGAAAATCGAAAAAATAAATTTTTAATTTTTGTTATATCACTTTTATAAATATTTTTGTATGCGAAAGAACTGACAGAACGGATTTTTCCCCAGACTTATGAGATTCCGCTTACGCTAGAATTATTGCAACATATCTCAATTTAGTTAACGTTTATTATAAGGTGCATTGTTATTAATATGCGTATGATCATTATATATATATATATATATATATATATATACTAGCTGTTACCCGTGACTTCGTTCACGTAACATTAAAAAAAGAATAAATGCATTAACTTAGTAAAACATTTCACTTGATAATTAACAACATATATAATTAACCAAAGCTTTATCACATTTTATAGGAGACCATACGGTATTTCTTTGCTATAGGGGCCTTGACATAACCCAGTCTTAAAAAAGGGAAATTTCATGCAAAATAATATATACAATCGCGAAAATGAAACTGCAACAAATGAAAAAAGGAGGACCAAGTAAAATCGTGAAAATCGAGGAATTCCTCTTCGTAAAACGAAAAACAACACTGGCAGAATTCTTCTATACAACAGTGCATTTTAGGTGGTATTTGGTGTACAATTTGTATATGTGTGCATTGCTAAATGGGCATTATTATATTGTTTATTTGCATAGACATGTTATATATTTCTTACTACATTATCCTGTTTATGTATATATTAAATTAAGTGCTTCACGCTAAGTGGTGTAAATAGTGAACAAACTGCTTGTGGATTTTATAAATTGATAGATATTTCACAAAGATATAACAATCTGGTGTGATTCTAAAATGTAAATAAAGGTTGCTAGAAAGTGCTTTAAATTCTGCCCAATTTAACCTCGATATTTTCTCTATCGCGTCAAGAACACTATAAGCAAATAAATACCGACGACACAAATCTGATAATCTAAATTTACATATTTTTGTTAGTATATATAGGATTATTTTGATTTATTTCATGCGCTTGAAATTTTTTACGCTTTCTCTAGGGTTAGGTGTCGAATAAATGTACTTTCTTGTTATTTTATTTTGCCATTTCTATTTATTCTATTTTCCATTCATTCAATTTATGGATATTGATTTCATTTACATATTCGTGTCAAAGAATATTCTTTAAAGTTATTATCAGGATTAGGATAGGATTCGATTAGGGTTAGGATTAGGAATAAAAATTGAACGACAATGGCATGACCGATTCAGGTTTAAAGTATGAACCAGGAAGTATATTTACATCATGAAGCAATAAGAAAATTAGAAAATTATCGGCTAATATTTTTTAATATGTTTTACAGTCATAGTTGGCATCAAAGGTGAGCGGGGAAATGATCATCTAAAATATCATTAAGTGTTTACCACGCAAAAAACAAATCTGGTTACAACAATGTATTTAATTTTGCGCCAAATTTCACTTGATTAAAAAAAAATCAAATTGACTATGGACCTAATTACAGACCCCTAACCTTCCTATTCTCACAAATGTTCTACCTATATGTAAAAAAAAATTCTACTGTATAGAACGCGCTTTCACGTTTATAATGTTATGAATTGGTACGATCGGCTTGTTCAAGTTTACACAATTCGGCTGGAAGAAAAGGTTCAGTACTTTTTTATTTCTTCCTTGCTTTTGCATTACGCGAATTTGTTGGTAAAATCGATTTTCTTTTCGATAACATTGTTGTTTTTTAAGTTTAAAAAATATTGTAATTTTACTTAAACATTGCTTTAAAATCTATGCAATTTTTCTTATCCTGCAAGACTTTACAAAAATCTATTATGAAACAACTTAAAAAAAAAAAAAACTATTTTTAAAAAAGACAACAGAGTTTTTCCTATTTTAAAACTAAAAGAAATGTAAAATTAAATTCCGGTTCGAAACGACGATTTACAAATGTGTTTTCGATTGTGGGAAAATGATAGAGGGAAAATGCTGTTACTTCGACACAATCATATTAAATATTTAGCTTTTATGAGAAAAGCAACTTTCTTTTAAAAAATATAGTTATTTTTATTAAGATTTTCTGATTTTCGATACGGATAATTTTGCGATGCATATCATTGACATTTGCCATCCAATTTTTTTTTTCTTTTTACTTTTTATAATTTAAATAAAAGATATGGTATCTTTATGTTAGCCGTGTGCAGACGATAAATTACCAACCTATCCCATCATTCGTATTGAATTCATTAAAAATATAAATATTTCACTCATTTCATTTAAAACACAGAACTTTAATTTACAACACATACATTTAAAATACATATATTACGTACATTTAAAATAATTCCTTTCATGTGAAAAAGAAAAAGAAAAAAATTCAGAAATTAATCACAAATAATTTGATAACCCAAGATCATTTTATTTCAACATCAAAACAAATCTGTTTTATTTTTCTATATATGACATCATATTTGCTTGCTTTCCATACTTACTCGTATTTATGCACTTTGTATTATTATAAAATATTTGAAAACGCACGTTTTATTTCTAATATGACATCATTTCATATTCTGTTTAATTCTTAAATAATTCATTTCCTTTTCATTTTTCACGTGGAAAATTTTCACTTGAAAATAAATTGTTGATTAAAAATTATTATTCAGGGGTTTTATTTTATATTGGCAACGATAAAGTATTAGCAACGGTAAAATAAATTTAACCATTTTAAAAAAAGCTGCAAAACCGGACCCTTTGGGCCAAACCAACCAACCATTGTAAAATATACGAAAAAATGTCCATTTATTCTGTATGAAAATAATGAAAATTTTAATTTTAAAGAAAAATATTGAAATAAAATAAACGAAAACCAGCCTATATTCATTTCAGGGTTATAATCAACTTATATGCAAAGATACAGGATAATTAAATGCTCCATTTTGACGCTGGCTTCAGCCTAACATTTGCACACAATCAGATTTATAATATTACTAGCTGTTACCCGTGACTTCGTTCACGTAACATTAAAAAAAGAATAAATGCATTAATTTAGTAAAACATTTCACTTGATAATTAACCAAAGCTTTATCACATTTTATAGGCGACCATACGGTATTTCTTTGCTATAGGGGCCTTGACATAACCCAATCTTAAAAAAGTGAAATTTCATGCCAAATAATAAATACAATCGCGAAAATGAAACTGCAACTAATGATAAAAGGAGGACCCAGTAAAATTGTGAAAATCGAGGATTTCCTCTTCGTAAAACGAAAAACAACACTGACAGAATTGTTCTATACAACAGTGCATTTTAGGTGGTATTTGGTGTACAATTTGTATATGTGTGCATTGCTAAATGGGCATTATTATATTGTTTATTTGCATAGACATATGTTATATATTTTTTACTATATTATCTTGATTATGTATATATTAAATTAAGTGCTTCACGCTAAGTGGTGTAAATAGTGAACAAACTGCTTGTGGATTTTATACATTGATAGATATTTCACAAAGATATAACAATCAGAGGCGATTCTAAAATGTAAATAAAGATTGCTAGAAAGTACTTTAAATTCTGCCCAATTTAACCTCGATATTTTCTCTATCGCGTCAAGAACACTATAAGCAAATAAATACTGACGACACAAATCTGATGATCTAAATTTACATATTTTTGTTAGTATATACAGGATTATTTTGATTTATTTCATGCGCTTGAAATTTTTTAGTCTTTCTCTAGGGTTAGGTGTCGAATAAATGTACGTTCTTGTTATTTTATTTTGCCATTTCTATTTATTCTATTTTCCATTCATTCCATTTATGGATACTGATTTAATTTACATATTCGTGTCAAAGAATATTCTTTAAAGTTATTATCAGGATTAGGATAGGATACGATTTGGGTTACGATTAGGAATAAAAATTGAACGACAATGGCATGACCAATTCAGGTTTAATGTATGAACCAGGAAGTCTATTTACATCATGAAGCAATAAGAAAATTAGAAAATTATCGTCTGATATTTTTAGGTGCGTTCGTAATTATATAAATACGTAGCACCTATAGTCGTCGTTTGGTTTAACCCGTTCTACGCACGGGATATCATGAATTTAATTCTAAAACGTGCGTACGAACGCACCTCGTTTGTAACGTTTGACGTACAATTTCCAACTTGTTTAATATGTTTTACAGTCATAGTTGACATCAAAGGTGAGTGGGGAAATGATCATCTAAAATACCATTAAGTGTTTACCACGCAAAAAACAAATCTGGTTACAACAATGTATTTAATTTTGCGCCAAATTTCACTTCATAAAAAAAAAAGCAAATTGACTATGGACCTAATTACAGACCCCTAACCTTCCTATTCTCGGAAATGTTCTACCTATATGTAAAAAAAAATCTACTATATAGAACGTGCTTTCACGTTTATAATGTTATGAATAGGCACGATTGGCTTATTCAAATTTACACAATTCGGCTGGAAGAAAAGATTCATTACTTTTTTATTTCTTCTTTGCTTTTGCATTACGCGAATATGTTGGTAAAATCGATTTTTTTTCGATAACATTGTTATTTTTTAAGTTTAAAAAATATTGTAATTTTACTTAAACATTGGTTTAAAATCTATGCAATTTTTCTTATCCTACAAGACTTTACAAAAATCTATTATGAAACAACTTTAAAAAAAAGTATTTTAAAAAAGACAACAAAGTTTTTCCTGTTTTAAAACTAAAAGAAATGTAAAATTAAATTCCGGTTCGAAACGACGATTTACAAATGTGTTTCGATTGTGGGAAAATGATAGAGGAAAAATGCTGTTACTTCGACACAATCATATTAAATCTTTAGCTTTTATGAGAAAAGCAATTTTCTTTTAAAAAATATAGTTATTTTTATTAAGATTTTCTGATTTTCGATACGGATAATTTTGCGATGCATATCATTGACATTTGCCATCCAATATATATATATATATATATATATATATATATATATATATATATATATTGGATATATCTTTCACTCATTTCATTTAAAACATAGAGCTTTAATTTACAACACATACATTTAAAATACATATATTACGTACATTTAAAATAATTCCTTACATGTGAAAAAGAAAAAGAAAAAAAAAGAGAAATTTAACCACAAATAATTTGATAACCTAAGATAATTTTATTTCAACATCAAAACAAATCTGTTTTATTTTTCTATATATGACATCATATTCGCTTGCTTTCCATACTAACTCGTATTTATGCACTTTGTATCATTATCAAATATTTGAAAACGCACGTTTTATGTCTAATATGACATCATTTCATATTCTGTTTAATTCTTAAATAATTCATTTCCTTTTCATGTTTCACGTGGAAAATTTTCACTTGAAAATAAATTGTTGATTAAAAATTATTATTCAGGGGTTTTATTTTACATTGGCAACGATAAAGTATTAGCAACGGTAAAATAAATTTAACCATTTTAAAAAAAGCTGCAAAACCGGACCCTTTGGGCCAAACCAACCAAACCAACCAACCATTGTAAAATATACGAAAAAATGTCCATTTACTCTGTATAAAAATAATGAATTTTTTAATTTTAAAGAAAAATATTGATATAAAATAAACAAAAACCAGCCTATATTCATTTGAGGGTTATAATCAACTTATATGCAAAGATACAGGATAATTAAATGCTTCATTTTGACGCTGGCTTCAGCCTAACTTTTGCACACAATCAGATTTATAATATTATTAGGATTAGGATATATGTAGAAATCTTCTTCGTAAGAGTGGTGTTTCTAGTTTAAATAATGGTAAATAAAATCAACAAATTAATTTTTCAAGCTCATAAATAAGAAAAGACATGCAAACACAGAAGCTTCAGCTTTTTACACTTTTATGGGAGCAAAATAATTAAATAAATAAAAAAAATAAAAATAAAAATAAAAATAATATAGTCATATGTAATTGCAGGAAACGCGAACATTATTAAAGCCTGCAGGTCGCTAAGCAGTTTTCACATACTGTACCTCACTCCGAGTCCCTTGGAAACATTATGAGTGGTGATAGATTTTTACACGGGACTCGGAGTATGCACTTCTATATCATTTCTTTTTATGTGATATCACTTATTTTTATGGCTGACGTTTTAGGTTTGTGGCTTGGCGTGATAATTTACAACGAGTTGTTTTTGATGAGATAAATTGATATGATTGTACTATAAGAAAAAAGCACTATGATGGAAATTTCGATCCAGAGTTATAATCAAGAGTCAGGGCTATACAGAAGAGTAAAATTGTCGCAAAGAATATGGCATATATGTTCAGAAATCAATTGCGAAAATCATTTCCATAAAGCTTGAACGACCTTCTGCACATAATTAACTCAACTGTTATTTTAACTCGTATACATTTGAAACCAGGCTAATAAATGTAGTCGCCAGGTCGTAACTGGCGACCAAGTTTTTTTTTTTTTTAATCTGATGACGAAGTTATTTAATCTTCAAATTTTAAAATAATAAAATCAGAATTTTTGACTGCGACAGGGAAATAGACAATTTTTTTTCTTGCTTCACTATTTCGTCGATAATCAGCATTCCCCGAACATGCAAGTTAATTAATCCTTTAAGGTGTTTTTTGTCAGAGATGTATAATTTTGAAAAGTTTAATTAGATATATTATCATTCTAAATTATGCACTATTCTAAACTATGTATGTAACTAATGATTCTAAAATATGCTTTTTGTTATTTTCTCTCAATTAATTCATAAACTTCTGTGTTTTTGAAAACCAATGATGGGGGAACGAGGGGGGGGGGGGGATAATATTTTTTACAGGCGACTAGAATTTTTTGTTGGCTACCAGATTTTATCAAGTTTGTAAAGCACTGCTTGTGACCAGATAGAATACTTCGCGATTTATCACCTGCGCCCGGCTAGCAGAAACTAGTCGTTGAGGGCCACAGCGATACTTACCCATCATGGATATGCATAATATAAAATATGAAAATAAAACATGTGTCAGCTATTAATATAATGCATTGCAATTCGAATAAAATCGTGGCCTGATGACGTCATAAACTTTAAATGCTCTATTACTGAATTGCGTAAAAGAAACATCCTTATAACTCCAAAATTGATAATTATATTAGCTAACAGTTTACTGCGTCGGATTAAACGTCTCATTTTCAATTGAAATATATCATTATAATTGAAATTTGAATGAAATACAGGGTCATGAAAAATCGAAGAGTGTGGTAAATAGGATTACAAATATCTCGGCAACGAATTATCCGATCGACTTTATTCTTTATGAAAGATTTATAATTTTTATTGTCTTTTATATTCACTCCTTAAAATAAACAATTTCGAAAATTTTTATATACTTTTTATCAGAACGAATATTTCGAGAGTCCGAAAAAAATAGTTCCGGATAATCGAGGTTACTGAAATTCAATAAAATTCTTCCCATTATTACATACTAAGTACATACAAAATTTGAAGTCTCTATCTCAATTTGTTCGGGAGATAGAGCGTTTACAGACACACAGACACACAGACAGACAGGCGGCAATTTTTTTTCTAAAAATATGTTTTTCGGAATCTCCAGTGTCTGAAACGTGTAAATCCGTCCAAAACATTTTCGATTTTCAAAACGATTACAATACTTACACTATACTACGTATGATGGGTAAGTAAAAAGCCTTAAAATTAAATTATTAATTCATAATTAATTTCTAAAAGTATTAAAATGTTGTATTGTAATCAGAAACACACCTGTGTGAATAATGTTTAATAAATATTTTCATATAAGGATGTGGGTAAATAATCGATTATAAATTTCCATCTTTGAATAATGTTAATAAAAAAAAGAAGAGTGTAATAAAATCTAATTCCTTTACTTTGCGTGACAAAGTGATCTAGACATATTTTAATTACACCAGTGGACCCATGCGAGGATTTCGCATTGCAGTCTGATATTTTTTAACAATACCTAATATTTTTTAGATACAGGTTTAAACTTTCGAAAAAAAAAGACTAAAAATATCTGCAAACAACATTTGTCAAGCAAGAATATCGTCTCATTTATTCCATCAAAGTTACAGTAAAATCTGATTGAAGATAGCAAAAGGCACGCGCGAGAAAAAATAAATTAACAATCGTATTTTAACTGTATTAGGAGATGGCGTCATCCGCTTCTAAAAAACATGAGTTGAAGAAAAATAAATTGAATGCATTTGAAATAGAATTTCATCTAATATAACAAAGCATACTTTTATTCTACACATGAAATACCACTGCTTCAATCGATCAATGTTTTTTTCTTCTTCTAAATATTTCAATTTCAATTTTGCTTTTAAACCATAATCGTAACATAAACCTGTGCTGAGAAATCATACTTTATCTTTTTTGTGCTATTTTTTTTTAATTATTTATAATTGTTGAGCATCATATAATGCGGTATTTTATTTTTGAGGAAAACCTTTCATTTTATTTATGAAAACAATACCGATTTAATTTTTAGTTATCAGCATTGATTACTCAAAAAACATGGTTTAATGAAATGTGAGAGTACTATGTCAGAAGCCGCTTCAAAAATCTTTCGAATGATGCCTCATTCGTTGTTGTTCGTTCCGTAAATTCATAGAAAAAGGGATGTTGACAACATAAATGATACATATGATTGGCATAAAATTATGCGACGTTTTGCACAAAAATAGAGTAATTCATGTTTCCGTGTTTCGTTTAACATTTTGAAAAAAATCATCAGTGTACGTCCTAAATCCCCACCCTCCCGCTTCATTTGCAAGAAAAAAAAAAATATAAGTTCATGCTTTTTTCTTTGCGTGTATCAGGTAACTTAGAATCGATTAAATAGAATTTACATTTCGCATTCTAAACAAAAAAGGGGGTGACATGTTTCTTGTTCTTTCAACAAGGTTTATGAAAATGTAATATGACTTCTTCCGGGTTACCCACGCCTTCCAAAAGCCTTTATTAGGTGCGTTCGTAATTATATAAATACGTAGCACCTATAGTCGTCGTCTGGTCCGTCCGTCTGTCTCTCTGTCCGTCGGTCCGCATACAACAGTGCGCAAAAACTACCCAACCAAATGATTTGAAATTTAATATATATTATCTTTGCAGAATTTTGTTGAGACATTTAAAATTTTATGAAAATCGAATCAAAACTTTAGGAGATATTAATAAAAATATTTATTAAGAAATTTGAATGAAAAAAAAAATCGGCGCCTTCTTGTTATAGGAGTTTCCGAGGTTTAATCGTCAAGCGATCGAGATACTTCTTTTATGACAGAAATTAATCTGTAGACGATATAATTCATTTCACAGAATTAAATATCATCAAGATCTGAATATTTATATAACTAGCTATAGTACGAACGTACCTCGTTTGTCACGTTTGACGTACAATTTCCAACTTGTTTATTTTTAGAAACTTATGAAAACTGTAAATTTATAAAATTAAAAAATGTATTCTGAAACAAAGCCTTTTTTTTTTTTTTTTTGCTGCCCACAGTTTTCACAATCGTTTCGGAGTAGTTTCGACAGTTCATTAATAAGTTTTTTTCAATCCATCCGGTATCAAAACGAAATATAGGTTTTTCGGATCCTCAAGTAAACAATTTCTCCTTTAACAAATATGTTCTACTATACAAACCTGTTAAATGAACAGCGTAAAATAAACATTACCTTGTTATTCTAGCAAATATAAATTCTTTTACGCAGCTGAAAATATTTTCTTGAGGATTGATAGCATCCGAAAAACCGATATTTCGTGTTGAATATCAGAGTTCAGAAAACTGATTAATTTACTGTAAAAACTAGTTTGAAAACTTTCCTGAAAATTACGGGCAGTAAAAGAGCCTTTTGTTTTAGAAAAGATTTTTTAAAGCTTGAAAATCTAGTGGTTTCTGAGGTTTCTGAAAATAAAGGAAGGCTCTTTAGAAACCATGGGTAACTTGTAAGAAATTCTATTATCTATACTAATAAAAGAAAGTTTCGCTCTGTGTGTGTGTCTGTCTGTTGGCGATGGCTAGCAAAATCTAGCCCACCTAGAAGTCTGGAAATTTAGGTGTGGATAGTCTAAGGTCTGGCGATGTGCACCTGAGCCTCAGAATTTTAATATTTCAATTATTTACTGAAATATTAATTAATATTCACAAAGAACTCTCATCAAAAATACGCTTTTATTCTCTTGGGTTGGTTGGCTCACTGTTTGGTTGCATCGATTTTTCACAGAAGTAATTAAATAAACCAGAGTAGCGATGCATAAATAAGGATTTCTAACTAAATAGTGTCGATATGGATTGAAGTTATCAGCGTAGAGGAGCCATGCGAATGTCGCGCCACCTGTACATGACAAATTATGCATACGTCCCACTGATTGAAACATTTTCCTGGCACATTTTTCTTCATGACAATTAGTCGGGTTTAAGTTTTTTTTTTTTTTTTTTTACATGACATTTATTATTATGATGGAGATTGTTAATACAGAAAACTTTATTTAACAGATTCTTTTTTATATTTGCGGGAATGAAGAGGGGCAAGGGTCTAATTACATTTAAGCTTCAAGGTGCATTTCTAGAAAGCAATTACCAGAATTTCCGAATAATAGTGTAAGCCAAATTTAAAATTAAGTTCCTAGCTTAACCAAATTAATCAATCTTTAAAGATGTATTGTGATCCTCGTAATTAGTTATTTCCTGAAGGCCACTTGAACAACCCCCACCCCTCTCCCGGTCCGTCCTTCAAGGTTTTTTCTCTAACTCTGCTCCGTTTCCATATCTCAGCAACTATCTTTCCGATTTCAACTCAAGGGATTTCAAACATTATAATTAATTTAATAGTCACCCTTTATAACATTAAACTAAATTTATGAGTAGCGGTTACCACTATTTACGAATAACAGTTTAAGCCAAATTTGTAATTAAATTCAAAGCTTAAGGAAACGAACGAATTTTGAAAGATGTATAGTGGTTCTCCTAATTAGTCATTTGCTGCGAGTCTCCCTGTATTGTACCATAGTCATGAGATAAATTCTGTTACGCAGCTGAAAATGTTTACTTGAAAATAGATAGCGCCAAAAAATCCGATATTTCGTGTTGATTCCGTGTTGAGAAGAATGATTAAGTTAGTGTTATTCGTAAAAATTTCCGAAAATTACTGGCATCAGATGAAACTTATGTTTTAGAAATGATTCTTTAAAGCTCGGAAATCTAGCTGTTTTTGAGGTTTCTGCAGCTAAAAGAACGCTTTTAGAAACCATGGGTAACTTCAAAGAAGGTCTATTAAATTTGAATAAATTTACATGTTGATTAAGAAACATTTCTCTTTTTTTTTAAAGTTCCTTCACGAGTGTCTTGTTAGTTTTGTTTTAATTTCTACTTTAAAATTACATTAAAATATAGACTCTGTAGGGGAAAGGAATGAATTCTCAATATTACTTATTTTTCACAATTTTGTTTCTTCCTGTTCGTGCATAATCAAATATACACGCAAAGATTGCCATATGCGTCACTCCGTATTGTACCATAGCCATGACTAAATTCTATAACACACATGAAATTGTTTACTTGAGACTCGATATTCGCCCGTAAAACAGATATTTTGAGTTGATTCCGGCTTGAGAACATTGATTAATTTAGTGTAACATTTACTCGGAAACGTTTCTGAAAATTTCTAGCAATAGAAAAACCTTTTGTTTACAAATGATTCTTTTAATCTTCTGGGAAATATATTAGTTTCTGATGTTTCAGAAGATAAAAGAACGCTTTTAAGGACAGTGGGTAATTTGGAAGAAGTTTTATTATATTTTCACAAATTTTGTTGCTATATTAAAAAACATTTGTCTTTTTTTAAGAACATTCACGAGTGTCTTGGTAGTCTTGCTTTAATTTCTACTTTAAACTTACGTTAAAATATAGACTCAGTAGATAAAAAGAAAAAATTCCTCAATAATACATATTTTTCACAATTTTGTTTCTTTCTGTTCATGCATAATCAAATATACATGCAAAGACTGCCATATGCGTCACTCTGTATTGTACCACAGTCATGATTAAATTCTTTTACACAGCTGAAAATGTTTACTTGAAACTCGATATTCGCCAGTAAAACAGATATTTCGTGTTGATTCCGGCTTGAGAACGTTTATTAATTTAGTGTAACAATTACTCAGAAACGTTTCTGAAAATTTCTAGCAATAGAAAAACCTTTTGTTTTAGAAATGATTCTTTTAATCTTCTAGGAAATATATTAGTTTCTGATGTTTCAGAAGAGGAAGGAACGCTTTTAATGATGGTGGGTAACTTGGAAGAAGTTCTATTATATTTTCTTAAATTTTGTTCCTACAAAAAAAAAAAAAAAAAAAAAAAAAACTCACTTTTTGCGCAGTGTATTTGCGAGTGTCTTGTTAGTTTTGCTTTAATTTCTTCTTTAAACTTACATTAAAATATAGATTCTGTAGGTAAAGGGAAGGAATTCCTCAAAATGCCAGTATTTGTTTTGACAATTTTTTTTTCTTTCTGTTCGTGCATACGTGAAAGCACGTAACGAATGCCGTACGCATACATCTATATTGTACAATAGCCCACATATTATAATGTTTTTTTTTATTCTTTTATTATTACACTGGTTTAATTAATTCAAATTGATTTTTGTATGTAAAGATGGAAAATTTTGTAACCAATTTTTAGCTTACTCCTTGATATGATACAATTATATAGAAAGGTGTGTTTCGAATGACAATACAAGATTTTAATATTTATAAAGCTTAATTAAAAATTAATAACTTAATTTTAAGTCATTTTTCCGTTAGCCCGCCG